>CAMTDV010000024.1:84419637-85619637 GCA_947069175.1 Scalesia atractyloides
TATATATCGCTTATATCTCGCATCTCATATCCCGCTACACATTGTTGCTATTAGAAGGTGAATACGTGCAAAATATGTGCTTACGTGCCTATGTGATTACGTGCTTACGTGCTTATGTGCTTACGTGCTTATGTGTCTATGTGGATACGTGCTTATGTGTTTTTGTGCCTTGTATGAATAATTATAATAAATATTTAAACATAACTCTATTATAATTAGAATCTCGTCTAATCCAAATCTTTGTGTAGATGTCGTCACTCGGATCTCATACTCGCCCAGCTCAGCGCCACAACGACAACAAGCGCATCGCTTCACTAGTCGCCAAGGAAGTGGCGAAGGTTATCCCGCAAATCGTCTCAGAAATTCATGCCGTAAGCAGCAACTTATCTGTGGACTCCAAGGGAGATACCCCGAAGCCCCACTTCAGCTTTAAGCAGTTCAAGGCATGTGGACCACTTACTTTCTTAGGCACCGAAGGACCGAGTGTCATGTTCCACTGGTTTGACTCTATTGAGGTCACATTCTGCCAGAGTGGATGTCCCGAGGCTCTGCGCACTATCAATGCCACCGGCGTGTTTCAATCAAGGCTCTCGACTGGTGGACAGCCGAGTGCAACAGGCGTGGGAACGACGAAGCTTACAGACTCATTTGGGAGGACTTAAGGAAATTATGATCAAGGAATTATGTCCTCCCTACGAGATCCAGAAGCTAGAGAACGAATTCTGGAATATCAAGCAAGATGATCACGATAATGCAGGCCTTACTGCTCGCTTCAAACAGTTGAGCATCATCTGTCCCGGTCAAGTGGATACGGCCGAGAAAGCAATCAAGAAATACCTCAACGCCCTACCCGATTGCGTCGCTGACTTTGTGCAAGCAGCACACCCTGCTACTATCGAGGAGACCTACCAGATAGCCGCCAAGATTAATGACAAACGAGTTCAGTCTGGTTATTTTAAAAGCAGCAAGGTCGCGAATCAGGCCGTTACTGAATCAGCAACTCCTGCTACCGAACAGCCCCGAGAACCAAAGAACAGTCGCCGAGGTCGAAAAAGGGAAAACCCGAGCAAGAACTTTGCTCTTACTGCTCCAACGAACCCTCAGCCACTCCAGTCAGCAGCACCAAACGCACCGCCTGCAAAGCTCACTGGCCCGCACCCTATGTGCCCTAAGTGCACATATCATCATGCAGTTGGTGGCAATTGTCGTTTTTGTACAAACTGCAACATCTACGGCCACTTTACAGTCAGCTTCCGTAGTGGTACTCGTCAGCCAGCTCCTCAGGCTCCAGCAGCTCCAGCTCTACCCGCTCCTCCTCAAGCCAATCAGCAACAAGCTCCAAAAGCACGTGTGTGCTATGTTTGTGGTGATCCGAATCATTTCGCCAATGTCTGCCCGAATCATCCTATCAAGCAAGAGCAGCCAGCACTGCAGCCTCAGCCACCGCAGCAGCAGCAGCAACCACAAGCTGCGCGTGGCAGAGCCTTCAATCTCAACCACCGCCAGGCTCAGAATGACAACAATGTTGTCAATGGTACGTTTCTTGTTATTGGTATTTATGTTTCATGTTTATTTGATACTGGTGCCGATAATTGTTTTGTATCGTTAGAATTCGAAAAGGTTTTAAAATGTAAGCGCGCTAAACTCCCAAAGACTTTCGATGTGGAAGTCGCCACCGGAAAAACCGTTACCGTTAATTCCGTCTTACGTGGTTGTAATCTCGATCTCAACAACCATGTCTTCTCGATCAACCTCATACCTATGCAGTTAGTTAGTTTCGATATCATAGTAGGCATGGATTTTCTTCGTGAGAATCATGCTGAAGTTGTATGCTTCGATAATGGTGATCAGCTTCGTGTTTACGGTGAAACTCCCTCAAAGAAGCTGATGCTTCTGTCATGTACTCGAGCACACAAATGCTTGCAAAAGCGATGTGTTGCTTTCCTTGCTCATATCGTGAACCCGGAGAAAGAAAAGAAGACTTATAAAGATGCTCCCGTTGTTTGTGAATTTCCTAAGGTCTTTCCCGACGATTTACCTGGTTTACCCCTACTCGAGATGTTAAATTCCGTATCGATTTAGTTCCAGGAGCTACTCCAGTTGCTATAGCTCCTTATCGCCTCGCACCCTCAGAAATGCGCAGAGCTATCAAGCCAACTTCAAGAGCTTCTTGATAAAGGCTTCATACGCCCGAGCACTTCGTCATGGGGCGCACCCGTCCTTTTCATGAAAAAGAAGGATGGATCATTCCGAATGTGCATCGATTATCGTGAACTTAACAAGCTCACGATAAAGAACCGCTACCCTCTTCCTTGAATTGACGACTTATTTGATTAGCTTCAAGGTGCTACTTGTTTTTCTAAGATCAATCTTCGTTCCGGTTATCATCAGTTACGCGTGTTGGAAGAAGACATTTCTAAAACCGCCTTTCGTACTCGCTATGGCCATTTCGAATTCGCGGTCATGCCTTTTGGTCTTATCAATGCACCCGTGGTTTTCATGGATTTGATGAACCGTGTGTGTAAAGCTTTCTCAGATTGTTTCGTCATTGTTTACATCGATGATATCCTTATCTATTCGAAGTCGAGAGACGAACACAGCGCGTCATCTCTGTTTAGTCCTCGAACTTCTTCAAGGAAATCGCCTTTATGCTAAGTTCTCTAAATGTGAATTCTGGCTAGAAGAAGTCCAATTTCTCGGCCACCTCGTCAATAGTCAAGGAATTCACGTCGACCCTGCAAAGATCAAAGCCGTCAAGAGTTGGATTACACCGTAGAATGCTTCCGAAATCCGTTCATTTCTTGGATTGGCGGGTTATTACCGTCGATTCATCGCCGACTTTTCTAAAATCGCCGTTCCGCTTACCGCTTTGACTCATAAGGATAAACCTTTTGTTTGGGATTCCCAGCAAGAGGAAGCTTTTCAAACTCTCAAGCGTATGCTATGCAACGCTCCTATCCTCGCTTTACCCGACGGAAATGACGATTTCGTTGTTTATTGTGATGCCTCTAATCTTGGTCTTGGTTGTGTGCTTATGCAACGAGACAAGGTTATCGCGTATGCGTCTCGACAACTCAAGATCCACGAGAAGAATTACACAACCCACAATCTCGAACTCGGTGCAATTTTTTTGCATTAAAGATATGACGACACTACCTTTACGGTACTAAGTGTACGGTCTTCACCGACCATAAGAGCTTACAACATATCTTCAATCAAAAGGAACTGAATATGCGCCAACGCCGATGGGTTGAACTTCTCAACGATTACGATTGTGAGATACGCTACCATCCCGGCAATGCAAACGTCGTCGCCGATGCTCTAAGTTTGACGAAGCATTGTATATAGTATTCGTGACTCTCAAGCTTGTGCTAAGCTTGAAACCCTCATCCGGGCATGAAAAAGGATATTGCCTTGTACGTCTCGAAGTGCTTAAATTGTTCGAAAGTCAAAGCCGAACATCAAAGGCCCTCTGGTTTACTCGAACAACCCGAAATCCTGATATGGAAGTGGGAGAGTATAGCTATGGACTTCAGGAAGCTTCATTAGTTCGGCCGAACTTGTCAGACCATTAACCAAGATCTCTCAAGTTCGCCCGAACTTGCCAAGGTTCCTTGAGAAACTTGCAAGTTCGCCCGAACTTGATTCACAACTCACCAATTCCATACAAGTTCGCCCGAACTTGGCTACTGCCCAACCAAGACTTAACCGTTTCAACTTTTCGGAGACTAATGCACTTCCGTTCGCGTATGCAGGCTGATCCGGCGCTCTTCTCAACTCTTCTCAGATCTCTAATCTTACCTAAAATGCACCCACAGTGAGTATACTTGACCCATTTTCGCTTTAAACGCACTTTTTGGGTGTTACATACGTTCCTATATTAAAATCACATCACAAATCAAACTGTTTATCATACGCTAATAATCTGATTGTGTATGCTCAAGACGTGATACTAGAAACATGTGACTATGACTTGGTTTCGTTAACTTGCCTCCTTAGCTAGTATGGTACTATAGTTTGGCTAACACCCGACGGGGTCTAGTTAGGATGGACGCGCAAGCCTTCTCACGGTAGTTAGCATGAGAAATGAGCCTATGTTCTGTTAAGTGTTTTGGTGTATCATGATATGTAATTAGATTATTTCGCAAACGCTTTCTTTGACTATGCTAGTATTATTCAAACTCGTATGCTCACCTTTACTTAATTGTATTGACTTGTATTTTAACGTATGTAACAGGTTGAGGATTTAGTGTGGATGCTTGGATGTTGCTTAGTTTAGTTTGTTTTGTTTAGTTAGTTTGTTGATGTATTTCAGATTTGGAACTTATGTATGAAATCTAGGGGAAATCGAACCTGGTTGAATTTTATGAGAAATCTACGATTTGTAATAATTGTTTAAATGTTACGTTTAATAGTATGGGATATTAAGCAGGTTGTGATATGTTAAATGATTGTTATGGAACATCTCGTGAAATCAATCTGGTCGCCTAGTGCCACTAACCCCGATGTTTCCGCCATCGATTGGAGTGTGACAATCAGGCCTTAAATTTTGTTTGCCTTCCTATTAGAAACTATTTTTTGTTTCAGTTTTAGAAAGAAAAAAATGTTCATCTTATAAACGCATTAGTACTGTGTTTGACTAAAATTCTCCAGTAAACAAAGGGGAACACATGGGAAAAATGGTTGGGGGAACACATGGGAAAAATGGTTGGAACTGGAACACATTAAACGAACTATCAACAACAAAGTAAAAACCATTAATAGAAGAATTTTGACTTGGTATTCAGTTATGGCAGGCTGAGATGCTGTTGTAAAGACTTATCAACAGCCGTACTATGTTCTTATCTTCGGTCGTCCATTACCACCTTCACAGAAAAACAATAAGGATTACCACAAAGAAGATCGTAAATAGGGAATGAAGAAATATTTTTATTAACTACTTATATTAGTTCTAACCTTTCCTAACAGAACTGCAAATAGATCTTGTGGACGCCTGGGTGACCCAATTAAGTAGTACTTTCTTTGCCGGAATCTATTTTCCCTCTTTAAATCCTATTAAAAAACAATTAACAAAGGTAGGAGCGTCGTACGAAATTATTAAAAAAACAATGTAACATGTCAACTTAAACAATTTACACAAAAAAATATATTAATGAAACACAAAGTCTTAACCAGAGACACTCCTATATGCCTAAAACATATAAAAACCATATCTTACATCATAATTCAAGTTCTCAAAGATATACAAGCAATGTGCATATCTACTAATTAGTGAAATAATTGACTAATATCAACAAAATCTTATCAGACGACCAAAATTCTAATAGTTTTTTTTTGAAAGTTTGATGTTTTTGCTGCTGTTAAACCCAATTGTTGTTGCTTAAATCAACAAATAATATGGTACAATCGACTTGAACTTGAAAATTTGTATAAATCAAGCCCAATTAATTCATGCACATGGGCTTCCAGATCTTTCACTAACTTCGAAGAATTAATATATTACAACAAATAAGTGTCACATACCAGAACTTGATCACACTTAGAAGTGAGTATGAATACTATTTTATCTCTTTATTCTTTTGTAAGCATATCAGTATATCTTAGCAATTGGCATAATAGTGTCTACTACAAGCATATGGTTTTAACCAAATAAAGTTAGCATCAAAACCATTGAGGGAGTACGCTCTCTGCACTTGAAAAGGTGGGCGCTATGACATGATTCTACAGATCAATAAGAGTTCACCAAGAAACAAATCCAAAAACACCAAATCGAATTCACGAAGTTGAAAACTAATTGTTCCTAGTGAGAAGAAAACATACCTGATGCAACCTAACCCATCGCAGCTTATCTCTTCGCCGTCATCGCTTGCCATATCTTTCTTCTTCCCAACATACCTGATGCAGCCTAACAAAATAAACCCTATATTCACCATGAATAGCGATAAGAGAAGCTAATGTAATAAAAAGTTGTGTATAGCTAACAGTTTTTATTACTCACCAGCTTTGGTCCTTCAACTACAATATCAATAAAGGTCAAAGTGTTGCTAACTAGCATCTTTAGGAATGATATGGATAAAGACCTCTGGCTGCCCATCGACAAAACATAAAAAAACCTATAAGTTACTTGACATGCTGTCCATATTTGCATACCCATGTGTCATAAGAACATGCATTGTCCATATGGTCATCTCAAAATTAAACAAACCAGATCAAAATTAAACAAAAACCCTATTCTAATTTCAAGCAAATAAATCAAATTATACATCTATTCATGCACATAGATGCACAATTGCTGCAAATTGTAACCACTTACCTGGTTACAGATACGAAACGAACAACAGAGGGAAAAGAGGGAAATATGGTGTAGAGGCAGTTAATTATGTGTAATTATGTTTTATATAAGTTTATGTTATGGTTTGATATTGCTAAAACGCTCGCACGCTCACGTAACTCGCTCTCTCTCAATTCAATGAAAATATAACGCTTAACGCTTCGCTAAAACGCTTAATATAACTACCTAATACGAACCGAATCGCCAAACGAACTCTTAACGCGAAATAATCGAACAAAACTTGGCCAATAGGTCAAGTTCGGCGGAACTTGTGCATCACAAGTTCGCCCTAACTTGTCCAAGCCATCAAAATTCCCTCTTACGCAACAAGTCCGCCCGGACTTGTCTTAAAACTCAGGAAACAAACAAGTTCGCTCGAACTTGTAGCAAATTCGCCCGAACTTGATATGTCCAGCCCATCTTTTCACTCCACCTATAAATACTCAGCTCCTCTTCTCATTTGAACTTGCTGCAAGTTCGCACGGAGCTCCCCAAAACTGAAACACTTTATTTTCTAAGTAAGATTCAACACGTTTTCAAGCTACAAAACGTTTTACAACGATTTTGCACAAGGTTTTACCTTCGATTTCAACAAAAGTTCTCTATTTATGAAAATCTTCATCTTCTTATGCAAAACTTCTGTTTTTCACTTAGACTATGCTTAGATCTAAGTAAAACCTTTTAACATCGATTTTTGCACAGTATTCGGACTAAATGACATATGTTTCGTTCACTTTGAAGTGGAACGAGGCGTTGTCGAGCTAGATCTCAGATCCGGAGGCACAAGGACAAATCATCACTTTGCACAAACTGGACTAAACTGTTCGAACCTACAAGTTCGCCCGGATTAGTCCGAGTTTCTGTAAAATGGCCAAAACTCGCTCCAAAAGACCTCTTCAGCCTTGGTTTTGCTTAGTAGCCTAAGGTTGGAGGGATGGACACTCGATTTCCTCAGCAAACGACGTGAAAACGCACGATTTGGATGCCAAAACAGTCAAGTTCGCTTGGAAGACATCAAGTTCGCTCGAACTTATCACCAGATTGGTGACAAGTCCACTCCGAACTTGTTCAACAGTGACATTTTTCCAGAATTCCAACCAAGTTCGCTCGAACTTGCATGGTTTCCAAAGAAACCAGACAAGTTCGCCCGAACTTGTTTTAACCTCAAACATACGAGGCAAGTTCGCTCGAACTTGTACTCTCCCAAAGGTAATAGCACAAGTTCGCCCGAACTTGTCTACTGTTCCCTCAACCGTTAACCGTTTCAGCAATTCGGAAGACTGATGTACTTCTGTTCGCCTACAGGCTGATCCGGCGCTCTCCGCAACTCATCTCAGATCCCGTCTCATCTCCCAATTCGCACCGACAGTGAGTATACTTGAACCCCTTTACGCTTAAACGCACTTTTGGGTGTCACATATGTTCGTATATCAAAACACATCACACAACTCAACTCTTACTCGCAATCCCGCTATTACATGACTATACGTGAAATCTGCTGAATTGTATGTATTACTTATTGCTTGTACACCACCCTTAACATGATAGTATACTAGAGGTTGACCCGCCATCCGGAGGCCCGGGGTTGTTAAGGCTCGCATTTTCATTTCTCATTTATTTTTCTCTTTAGGATGTGGACATTTGTTTGCATGCCTCGATCAATCGCGGTTTGTTGGTTTACTTGAATCTAAGTAGTTACATAGTTCACAACTCTACGTAAGTCATGCGGTGAATGCTAAACGCTTTTATATCTATTATGTACGCAAACCTGTATGCTCACCTTTACTTAATTGTATTGACATTTTATTTTAACATATGTGGCAGGTTGAGGATATTTGATATGGATGCTTTGTCGTGGTTTTTCCTTTAGAAATCATGTAATAAATCTAGGGAAGATCGAATCGGATGTTATGCTTAAGAGATTGTTTTTAATTATGTAATGATTGTTTGAGGATTATATGAGTTTGATAGTATGGGATGTTGAACGTTGAATATTGTCTCTTAAATAATTGTTATGAAATCTCTTGATCAATGTGATTCGCCTAGTGTCACGCCCGATGTTTCTGTCATCGGTTGAGGTGTGACTATATATATATATATATATAACAATGTGTATGAAACCAAATAAATATTGAGATAAAAAATATATTAAAAAGTATATGAAACCAAAAAAATAATGAGATAAAATACCGGCATGTTTCGATATTTCAATCCAAACCCGACACAATGTAGTTTTCTCTACTTTTGTCCAGGAATCGTAACATATATTGGTACAGACGTTTTTCCTGTCTTTTTGGTAGCTCCACATCTTACAGTTTTCTTGGAACCTTTTTGAGTTCTTTTATTATTATTTTTTTTGACCTTGAACTGGATCGTCTTGCGTATCCGGGAGAAAGCGGTCGCATTTGACTCATGTTACGCTCCAACTCCATGTTGTACAAGTTGGCTTCATCAGATTCTAACACGGGCCGGTAACAATTCTCGCGCCATATATTGGGAATCATTATTTTCTTATAAGGAGGTTGAAGATGAGTATTTTTTTAAAGGTAGGTGTGGAGAGAAAGAGAGGAAGTGATATTTTTTAAAAGGATTAAAGGGTTTAAGTAGGTTTTCAAATAAAAATTGATTTTTTTAATTAAACCAAACGCTATCTGGGGGATTCCCCATGTCCAACGCCTATATTCCACCTGCTACCACTCTCGCATTCGCGCTTGTGCTTCATCGCTCACGGCACCCCGTTGCGGTGCTTGCAAGCCAGGTGGCGGACGACGTGGCTCATGCGAGCACTCACCTTCCACAACGCACAATCTAAAACATAATAAAATACATAACTTTAAAACTATATCCAACGCTGTCGAGCCACCGCTCGAAGCCACGCTCGACATGTCCAAGTTGTTGTCGTGTTTGAGATTAGAGCATTCACATTAGCATTTTTTGTCTCTATAGTTAAATTAAAAATTATTACCTATTCTCTCTTTTTTAATTAAATAATTTTTTTTATACTTTTATTATTACACTTTCTCTCTCCTTCACTCAACAACTTTCAAAAAATATTAAAAAATATAGAAGGCGAGTATTGTCTTATCAAATTAACTAATAAACAGTAACATTTTCTCTCTTATTCCATCACAACCACTCCATAGAGGATGAACAGTGCTTAGCTGCCTGAAGGTGAGGTGCCCATAGGGGGACGTGGGTTTGCATGGATCCAAGCGATGGGGTGGGCTAAAGTAATAAGAAAATTATTTAAATATTGTGTGTAGTGGGTAGGTGATGTGAAAATTATTTAAATATTATGTGTAGTGTGTACATGAATTTTTATTATGTAAGAGGTGGAATAGAATTGACTATTACGAAGGAATGAAAAAAATGTGTTTGGTTGGTCAAGTTAATGGAATCACCCATTACTTGAGGCATTCCATTCTCTTTAGAAACCTCAAATTCATTTCATCCATCCCCTTGTTTTTTTTTTCCATTACATTTCCTCTCTCACTCTTCTTCTTCAGCACCGACCACTCGCCACCGACCGTCGTGACCCTTCGCCGTAGACCACCGATGCCACAGTCTAACACCGCCACCCCTAGCCTCGCCACCGACCACCACCATCACCACCCTCCGTCTCTGTCACCATCACCACTTACCACCACCACCGACCACAGCCACCTGCTATCGTCGCCTCCACCACTCGTCCCTGCCGCCACCATTTGCCATCGCCATCACCACCCCCCCACCACCTATCGTCGCCGAAACCCGCCACTGCCGCCACCCACTATGATCACCACCACCCTCCGCCGATTTTATTCCTCCGTTTTTCGCTGCTAACCAAACAACATAAAGTAATGACTCATTCCACTCTCACATGGTAACCAAACAAGACCGTGAAATGGTAATGATCCATTTTATTCATTTGTTCATTCTATTACCTCGTCCATGTTATTCCATTACCCCATACTAAACATACCCTAAGTGTTTAGAACAGCTAACTAATATTAACCTTTTAATTATTATGTAGTAAATAATTGTTTAAAACGAATTACTAAAGTGTATTAATTTTGTTTTTAAATAATCACCACTCACTAGCTATAACACACCGTGAGTGACTACCATGCTGAAATGAACCTCCGTAGTTGTGCTCCCCCTACCACTCACTTAGTATAACAAAGCATTATGATGTAAGACCACTAGGGTTGTTCGCGAGTTGAACCGAACCAACCGAACCTTTGCTTACTCGGTTCATGTACAAACCGAACCAAGTGTTTTTTCAACCGAGCCAAATTCGAATGAACGTCTTTCGATCCAAGCTTTTCGAGCGAGTATCGAGTGTCACATAATAAAATAGGAAAATGATGATGGGTGTTATTTTTTGGAGTAAAGTGCAATTTTCATCCTTGAGGTTTCGTCTAATTAGAACACATGTATAAGTTAACACATAACAAGTATAAATGTAGAAAATTACAAGGAATAAAAAAACACTCAACTGTTCTATCGAGATCAATTGAGCGGGAAGATGAATCGTCGACCGATCGAAGCAGACCCTTGTTTTGTAAGGAGTTCGAAGTCAAAAGAACTGAATGAAGCAAAGTCTTGGTGAGTGGCGATGGAAAATCAAATAAAGATGTCCGATGGGGGGTTTTAATTAGGATTATGCTCTTCTAAATCGAATGGAAGGTTGAGAATTGGGTATCAATCGACGCTTCACATTAAAGTATTTGACATTATTACTCAATTACTCAAATGGACATTACTCAAATGAACAACTTTTTCGAGACTTTAACGCTTGAACAACGTCATTGTCTTCATAAAAGATCTTGTTGTTGAATAGCGTCTGTGACATATTCACTATCCACATACAATCCAATATCCTAAAGTTTGAGTATCGTCCCTAAAAACAATCATTACTTCGCTTGTATCAGAATCATAGCACCACAATTTCATGTTTCCACAGAAGTCTTAGGGCACTTGATAAGAGGAATTTTATGTATTACTTTTTGAGCCTTGTATCTTAGCTTGTAACGACTTGTGTTAGTTACTGGATCAAACGTAAATCAAATCTGAAGGAGTTCATCTTCCATAATTCCACTTTTCCAAACCTGATCTTTTTCTCGAATAATTTCACCCCAAAATTGTCGGAACGTTTGATGACTCTGGTTCTTGCATAGGCTGAAACGTCGTAATGTAGCAATGAAAGGATTCTTGTACACAATTTGAAGTATTGAACTCCATGTACTCTTTTGATAGCCACACATCGTAACTCTTTCACATACATCCAACAGAGAATATTGCCTTTCGAAAGACCTTTCTCAAACTCCATATATATAAGCCTGGGTGGGAGGAGGTTGTGGTTTCGGATGGCTTTTGATAAATGCGGCCATCCATTCATTATGCATCTTTTCCCGCACGGCTGGAGAAAGAGAATCATCAATAGATGTATCTTGCTCCTTCATCTTTTCTTGTAGATCCTGTCCAGTTAAGTTTATCATCATTTCATCAATAGGGTCTATCTCTTTGCCGTTCTCCCTAATATACTTCTCGGGATTGTATACAGTCTCCTCAAACTCAATTTCATCAACATTCTGTAAATCGAAGACACCACTATCAACTAAAGCGGACTGGACGTCTACATCATCAATATATGTCATTTTATAAAGCTTGGCTAACTGTTCAACAGAAAATCCGTGTACAAACTCCCCTTATTCCAACAGATCTCCTGTTTCGGGGTGAGTCTCATGCACCAGAGGCATAGACATATCTTCTTTACTTTTCAACTTTCTAAAACCATCTCACCAACATCACCGGATTCTTCTTCTTCATCAGATTCTGTGGACTCCCCCTCAGATGCAGATCCAATGGGTTTGTCGCTTCTTCCTTTCATCTACAACTCAGTACCAACCACACATGTTTTTGTCTCAACCTCTGCACGACCTTCCAAGTCACCTTCAAAATCAAACCTCATGTTTTCCTCATCGATATCTTCTAGTGCACATATCTTAGCCGACTCATCGGTAGGTGCCACTGAAGTGACTGGAGTGGCTTCAATAGCAGCGACTGAACTAGAACCTCCTTCAGTAGCCACAACTGCATCCGGATGGGATGAACTAGGTTGTCCTTCATAAAAGCTTCAAATACTCTATCTCAAACACACTCTCTATTGCTCATTCAAGCATTTGTTCTAAGTGACAGTCAAATGATACACACACACACTAACACATCCCAAACGAAGGTGACCTCGTCCAAACAACAAACTGTCGTTTGGACTTAGTGTCAAATGACAATCCCTTGAATCAAATGATGGCTATGTATACTTGTCTCCAAATGATAGGCACCTTAAGTTCATTCCAAACAATGGTATCACTCAACTCTAAGCGATGGTAGCACACATGATACCAAACATTGGTATCAGGTGGCATGCATAAACTTCACATAATTCAAACGATGGTGACTTCTTCAATATTATAATCTTCCGACCAATGTCCACCCCATTGTTTAATATATATTCATAGACTTTTGGTCACTTGTAACTAGATACTTATCGAACGATGGAGGAACGTCGTTTGACGTCGGTCGTAACCGAACACCACTAGCGACATACACAAAAGTGCATCAACGTTATGAATGGCCAAAATATCATCTTGTGAGATCACATTTTGGTGGGCTTCTACTGGGCTAAGTAAATTTTCTTAGGCTGAAATCTTGAATTATATGGACATTTGGCAGACCTACGAAAGTCACCGGTGAATAGCCCAGACAAAAAGGTTTTGATTGGCAATAGTTATCGGCTATTTTTGTAGGGCACACTGACCTAGGCAAGCAGCTTCTTGGACGACACACGCAGGATGGAGAAATCACATAATCGAAGACATGTGTATCTAGTAATGTTTGTTTCTTTCATTTTTATGGCTGAATAATTTACTTCTGTGATCACAACCGGGCCTACGTGTTGCTTCCTTTTGTTTAACTTTTGTCTGAGATGTTTATCTTCGAAACGTAATGTTTACCGATTTGTGATAAACTGGATTCGTATTTATTTTTGTGAGGTTGTTTGGTTGACTTTATGATGGTGTCATCTCACCGTAGTAAATGTAGTTAGGAGATGTCTCGCTGACGCAGTTTGTTATGACTCATTCTCATAGTTAGTAAAGAAATCAACATAAGTTAATTATGTCTACATAATCAATCGAATATTTAAATCACATGTCGAGCTGTCGAGTTTACAGGTAACAAATCAACTTCAGTGTAATGAACTTGTGTTTAAGCATTTGATGATCATACTCATGAGTATATGAATGACAATTTGGTTGTGCTTATGTTATTGATTCTTGTTTTGACTAGAAGACGATATATTGTTGCTTACCTGATGATGCGGTCTCATACTAGTTAGTGTTATTAGGAGATATCCCATTGGTGTGATTAGTGAGAATGACTCGAGGGTGTCAATCCGCCATAGTAAATTTGGTAAGGGAATGTCCCGTTGGTGTGGTTTGACATAGAGTTTGCCTAAGGTTAATAATATAAAATTAATATACAATATGTCGGTATGTTTATGTAGTAGATTAGACATTTGCTTCATCAATAAAGTATTGCAACTAAGTGGCCAAACCTGAAACCGTAAGTGATCGTTTTGTATTTTCTTGTACTTTTGTGTTCTTTGTGTGTTAGTTTTTTTCTTAATTTGATCTTTAACTTAGTTTAGCTTTAGTTTCATTACATAATAAAATCAAAATTAGCGATTCTTTTTAATATTAAATAAAAGGTCCTATAATAATCACATCCTACTCGTGAATATGATACCCTACTTAACTTAGTTATATATATAACTTAATTAGGTTTTTGCTTTACTTTATCATATTCCTTGAATATAAGTTGACAATATAACCTCAGTTTGGCCTTAATGTCTTCGCCTAAGGTAGGAAGGGTTAGTCTCATTGCTTGATTTGTCCTACATCCGTTTCCTTTTATAGAGGGGTAGCCATGGATTGGCCACACATAGTTAGTTTTCTTTATGATATAGAGGGGTAGCCATGGATTGGCCACACATAGTTAGTTTTCTTTATGATAACTTCTCTTTCTCTACTTTATTTTCCTTCTATAAACTCCTCTACAAATTATTCGCATACATATGCATATTACATATATAAGTTATTGGTATGTATTTTACTGATTTGATTGACTCGACGCTCCAACTTCTTGTCACATTCTAACGTGTTTATATAAATGTTGCAACTTATAATTAGACTTGAGAATGACCCGAGAATGCTAGATACGATTCAACCTGATAAAAATCTCCGATATCTGATCTTCGATGTAGCGACATTTGACGTCATCCTTTTCTAGCACCCTAAGTCTTACTATGAAAGAACATATCCATCTCTCCTCCATGAACACAAAAAAACTACATAGCTCGTCTGTTGTGATTATCATATATTTTATCTAAGCCCTGCTAAATCCACACCATCACTAGTTCCAAGACACATAGGCCACAACCCAAAGGTACATAAACATACGATATGTCTTTCTTTCAGTGTTCTAATCTTGGTTATCCGCTTCAGACACGAATAAAGGCACTTCTTCAGTTCTGTTGGTACTTTAATCCATAAGGTTAGGAACTTGGATTTGAGAGTAATGCAGAGAGAAAATTCTTTAATTCGTTTTGACGGTTATATCACATTGCTTTTTGTCTTCATAAGCTAAGAACATGGTTGTGAACATCGTTAAATAACCCGTTAGAAGGGGATTTGAGGTTAGAGCCCACCTTGGCCACGCCCATAGTCTTCACGGTTTGAGTTTCCACAACCACATTGCTCACACCTATATTCTTTTTCCTTTGCTTTTTCAATGCCAGATGTTGTCTTCCACAAACTACATGGTATGGGCCATGAGGTATGCGGGTTTTTATCAATGTTCATGGGGTGTGGGAGATGATCGAACTAGGAACAAATCTGGATGTCAAGAAGAATAATTTGCAATGGCTCTCCTGTTCCAAGCTATGCAGTTAATACGGGTGATATATTGCTTATTGGACCCATGTAAACTATCGTGTCAAATATCAGTCAAAATATGATATTAGCAGCGATGCTGACCGTGATATTTGACTGATATTTCTGATATATCACCGATATTCCTGATATCAATACTTTTCTTCTTAGTTTACCAATCGTCCTTCTTTTTATTGCTCCTATTATTGTTTTAAGTCTTTTTTTTGTTAATTGTTAGTGTTAAATGTTGGTGTTTTAAGTCTAAAATTGCTATATATAAATTCTGCATGATATTAAAATTACCAATATCCCACCGCGATAATTTATATCTCAAATATGGTCATTGACCATATCTTAATTTTACGACATTAACTGCTTAGGTTCCAAGCCACATCTGAAGAACAAACTTTGCAAATAGGGAATCTCACAACCGCGAAGGAGACGTGGAATGTTCTCAAAACTTATCATTTAGGTGAGGATCAGATTCGAAAGGCAGGACTTGAAAGTCTTATGGGAGCGTTTGAAAATCTCAAGATGAAAGACCAAGGTGCCTCACTTGGCTTGGTTATAGAAGAAAAAAATTGGTCAAGAAATTTCTTAACGTGTTGGCTAAATGCTTTATTCATATGGTGGCTTCTATAGAAAAGGTTGTAGACTTGATGACCGTCGGTTAAAATGATGTTAAGGGTCGGCTGAAGGCTTATGAAGAGAGGATCAAGAATAACGAGATCCAAACCGAGCAAAATCAACTTTTATTTGCAAACTCGGATGAAAAAACAAAGGAGAAGGGAGCATAGGTGTGAGTATTGTGTTAGGATCAAACGCGCACACAAGAACACAATAAACGGAGAACAAGTAAAGTGACACAAGAGATATTACGCGGTTCAGTCGCGGTGTGTAACTTATGTCCACGGGGCAACTAGGGTTTTCGTTTATTGAGTGATAATGAATTATAAATACATGATATATATTTATAGGCTAGAATTAGGGTTAATCCCATTTGCTACTCTTGATAAACAAGAAACTAACAAACTAGGCCCATTAGGGTTAGGGCCGGTCAAACCCTTCCCCGTCTTCGTCCTAATTTTTGGCTAGCCCTAGTGGGCCGATAAGAACATATCGCCAATAATCTCTTACTTGGTGTCTTCGAAACACGAACTCCCCTATCTCTTTTGTACTTCTGTTAGTGAATAAAAGCCTCTGATCTTCAAGTTTCCTTAGTTACCACCGACCTCCTCAACATAATTCCTGGAGACTAGTTAAAGCTATGCATAACTTCAGTTTATCCATCACCGCATACTTAGTAAACATATTTGTTGGATTCTTAGCACCTGAAATGTTCTTCAAGCTGATTGTTCTATCACAGATCCATCCTCACAGGAAGTGATACCTCTTCCGATGTGCTTCGTCTTCCCATGATAGACTGGATTCTTTGCAAGTTTCACTACACTTTCGTTTTCACAGTTCATTGAGTAAGATATTTACCTAATTCTCTAAGAAAAACCTTCAACCATACTAACTCTTTACTTGCTTCAGCATCAACCATGTACTTTACTTTTGTTGTTGACAGAGCCACAATTTTTTGAAGTCTGGACATCTAGCTCATTGTTGTTCCTCCCACTATGAAAATATACCTTGTAGTGCTCTTAAATTTCCCTTCACATCCATTCTGATCAACATTTGTATAACCTCTGAGTATAGTCTCCTTCTTTCTGAAACACAACCCCAAGTTACTTCTTTCTGAAACACAACCCCAAGTTTTGGTACCCTTCAAGTATCATAGTACCCATTTGACAGCCTTCCAATGTGCTAACATAAATCAACTAACAACCCCACAACATGAGCAATACAGGTCAACTGCAAACCATGACATACATGAGGCTTCCAAACAACCATTGATGGATAGGGAACTTTAGCCATCTCTAGTCTTTCTTCTTCAAATTTAGCGACTGATGTTTGGTATGGTTCAAGTGACTTCCTAATAAAGTATTTCTAGGCTTGGTCTTTTCATCATTCATCTTGAATCTCTCTAACATTTTCTCAATACATTATGGTTGTGGAAACTCAAATCGTGAAGAATATGGGCGTGGCCAAGGTGGAGGTCGGGGTCCGGGAGAGGTCAAGGTAATGGTCGAGTACAACGACACAAAAGACAGGTGACATGCTAAAGTGTAATGAGTTCGGGCATTACATGTCAGAGTGTCCAAAGTGGGAGTAAAAGGATGAGCTCGAGGATGCTGCACTGAAACTTTTGTAAAGAAGCTGTGTGAACAAACGATTAAGGGCGTGATTGTTGGTTAATCATTTATTCATGGTCATGAGTGTTATGTGGTCAACATAGAATAAGCTTAAACTTCAAGTTTCATGTTTACATGGCTGATATTTAAAACTTAAGCATTTACTCTATTATATTTCATGGTTTATTTGATAATAATTTAGTAGTAGGAGGTAGTATTTTAGCTTGATCGATTTATATGGAAATTGAAAAAGTGTACGCTGGGTGGAAGCAAGAGCGGGTCACGGGATGTACAGTTCTTTCATATTTAGTTGCTATTTTCATATTAGCAGGTGACATTGAATAACCAAGTGTGTTAGCCTTTTCCCTCTACAAGCTTTGTACATCTCCATTTCTTTCACATTTAAGAGATATTTTCGTTCTTTTGTTTGTAATTGCCTTGAAGCAAAATACACAGATCATTGTCCCATAGTGTATGCTTTCAAGGTCCAGAGGAATATGGAAACGGTGTTGTGAGAGAATTCCAACGTGAATTCACCCAGAGAGGGGATGAGGAAGATAAGCTTATTCTAAAGAGGAGTTAAGTTGTATTTTATAAATATTAAGGGATGATGGCAACTCTAATGGGCCAATGTGAATCGGGCCACTATGAGGAATATTAAAGGATGATGGCAACCCTATATGTCCTCTAGTCTAATATGATGTAGTGCTGGCCACATGATAGCTTCATGGGTTAGTTGTCCAAGCCTATTGGATCTATAGTAATGCAAGTCTCATGGCTCTAACTAATCCAAACCTTGTGGCTTTGAAGTGTTACAAGACTCGTGGCTTTAAAGTACGGAGTAGCTAGTCGGATGTAAGCCTTTAGGCTAGCTTTTGAATAGGGAGCAATCGTTTGGAGACGGGTTTCCAACCATATAGCCTTTAAGCCTCATTGCTTTTAAATAAAGAGCACCTGTCCAGAGCCAGTATCCGGCTTTATGGCATTGTGGCTTTTAAATAGAGGGCACCTGTATGGATGTCCGACCTTGTGGCCTTAAGCCTTGTGACTTTTAAGCAGGCGATGAATGTAACACCCCCTATTCCTTCATTTAAGCGCTTTGTTGGCAGCTTGAGGATTGTGGTGTTAATCTTGATTTATGAAAACCCCACTTTGGTTGGTCATTTATTTGAGATCTGATCCGAATCATCCTTTAACTCAATATTGGGCCACGTCTCTACGATTATCGGGCCTCTTATTGCAATTGGTGGGTCGAGATATTCTGGTGATAATTTGGTAACCTCATTTGTCACAAATAGGCTTTTCTATAGGAGTATACAATTTAAATTCACATACATCCGCATCCTAACTTCAATGGTGCATGGTCACAAACATTTTCATAAAATTCATTCCAATTATTTAGTTTCTATTTGACGCTCCTTTAGTTTTTCACTCTATATTCACATACCTTCGTTATTTATTTTGGTTTTTATCTAAAGCAGCCTTTTTTTTTTCATAAAGGAAGAAATAAGTGATGATATATGCAAGGAACAAAAGATCACAAAACTAACTAATATTACTATATAATAACACATTTCAATAATCTTGCCACGCCCACATAAAATCAACTTGTAGCAGCAGGTGGATTCCAGTTAAGTACACACACCAAGCATTGAAACACATAAAAGCGTAATATTTGTATAGCTAGTAGCTATAAGCTTATAATCATTAATAAAAGAAGCCATTACGAGCAGGCTTCCTTTTAGGATATTCCACAAGGAGAGCCCCGCCATACTTGTTAAGCGCCTCATAGCAATTAATCACCGTTTCGTTATTCTTGACTGGTACTTGTTGAACTACATAAGTCTGTTGGGGTTTGTAATGACTTGGAAACAGTTGAGGTGGAGTTCTACGTGATGGTACAGCTGCTGCTGATAAATTATTGTCCAAAAGTGCAAATGCTTCGGCCCCAATCATTGAAAGCTCGGTTTTGGTTTTTCTGTAATAAAACATTTTATTTTTTGTTGTATTTGGTTATGATGGGTATACCGGAGACCATATATGCAGGCTTTATATAAGCCAAATGCAAGTGCACAAAGTTAGTTAAAGATATTCTTTTGAATTCTTTTAGTTCTATTATTAGTTGTTATGGAACTTTATTCTTTTTATTTTGAGTGTAGAATCATATATAGTTTATGCTTATTCCTTCCAAATAATGGGAAAGCGATTGTCTATGTGGGTTTTGATCTTTTTACAAAAAGTGACATTCAGCTGATATGTGGATCTTAAATTAATGTCCAATTTGTGAATACACTTGAATAAAGGAAGATTTTTATAGATACAGTGTATAACTGTTGAAATCGACAGAACAAGGAATGTGTTTAGTGCAAGATGGATGATACTATATTTGTATTAATCATGGCCTATATAGACTACATATAACTTATAAACCTGGTATGTTATGCTAATTAACTCTATATTAAGGACTCTATCAAGCTAATTATAATTGACCTGTGACCCCTTTCAAAGTTGAGACAAACTTTCCAAGGTTGTTTCATTCATAATTAAACACTTTCCCTTGATTCAATGTGGACAACTCCCAATTGATCTTAAAGTTCTTTAAATTTCTCTACCGAAGTGACTTTTTTTTTGAAAAACAATTTTGGATCACTGACGGACCACTAAATATCTTCGTGTCATCAGCGGAACCACCCGATCATATCCATCTCCTTGTGAGAATCGAACCCATGACCCTATAGTCTCTAAGCCTTATTCCACCCTGAAGATGCCACTAGGCTATAATGCCATGGGCTCTACCGAAGTAATTTAGTGAGCACATCATAATCAGGAGATAGATTTGATTAGGTTTTATTTGTAAATTATTCTTGTATTTCTGTATATAATGATAATACCTTATGATTGTTTTATGTACAACACATGTTCTTTGTATCCAATTTCCAAACAAATTGAAGTTTCAACAGACAAAATACAAAAGGATATGGAATCCGAATACTGTGGAAATAAAGCAGATAAAGCCATCCAACCTTTAGTATAGATGCCCAAATTGCCTTTATTTAAAACAACTTAATTTTATAGTAATCATCATTTTATGTAAAAGGATGCAAACTAATATATATTCAGTTCAGAGATCTATCCATATCGGATCTTTGGATATCTGCAAAATTAATTAACAAGTCTATGATTCTCATGGATGTGTATTGACTAATACATAAAATCATTAAAAGATATTTGCATCTATCCTTCCAATCTTATTAGTTAATCAATATATGATTATTCCATTCATATTAGGAGATGCATTTCAATCCTCTAACAGTTGTCGACGTGTATCTTCTCATGAACCATTAGTTGAAACCTAATGCTGTATCTTACAAGTTCGATTAAGCATGCATCATTATAAGGGATACATGAACGGAATAGATAGGGGTAAATTTTGGTCATTATCCTACAGACAGAGACAGGGCTGGCTCAAACATTTGTGGAGGCCCAAAACAAGACAAAAATAAATGTCCTTTTGCGAAATAAAATTAAGTTACTTTCTACTCCATAATAATTGCAGTATAAAGATAGATTGTTGTGAGTGGAAGAGAAAGAAAATACTACTGTTCACCAGTAAATTTAGAGAAAACGCTATTCACCTTCTATAATCTTTTGATATATTTTTTGAAAGTTGTTCTGAGTGGAGAAGACGGAAAGGTAATGATAAAGTTTTAAAAAATATTATTTAATTGAAAGAATAGATAAAGGTAATGAATAGATAGAGGGTCCGAATATGAATGCTATTACACATAAAACTAAATGATACTTCCATGCCTCTATAGCTTATGTGATGTTTGAATTACCCTTATTTTGTAGGCTACAAAAGTAAACACCAAAAATAACATTTGGCATTTTCAAAATTGAAAAACAATGGCTAATTAACACTGAAAAAAAGGAAAGAAAAAAGAAACTTACTTTATGAATGTAATGCAAGAAAGACATGAGGCTACACATAAAGTTATTTTCTCTTGAGGTTTGGTTCAAAAAATTGAATATTTGGGAGGTCAAACCATCGCAAATATGTAGCAAAATCCCTTTTAGAACAGTAAACGCTCACCTCTTTTAAATATACAACTAATATCCACTTATTACCCACCTTATGAGACTTGAATTTGCACCAGCCATCGAGTTTTATTTTGATAATTTTTCGACAAAATTGCAGAAATCAACCTTTATTTTATACCCAAACTGACTTCATACATTTTAACTATGAAATCGGCAAAAACCAACCTTTATGTTCACATTTTGCTAGGGTTAACCTTTACCGCTAACTGTTTGTTATCTTGATTAAATGCCCTCACATGTGTTGCCCATGAGGGCATTACAGTCATTTCGCCTATCCTTTTAATTTTTTTTGTTTTATATAAACCATAAATATAATAGCAGGTTGTTGTTCATCTTCACCCCCTTTCTTTTACCCTTGTCATCTTCATCCCCTTCCTATAACCAAACCCTAATTCTTCAAAGTCCAAACCATACCAAAATCATGATAAATAATAATAAGAGTTGGGAGCTTGCTACATCGATTATAGAAACCCAAAACAATGAGGTCTTGAAATGAACTCAAAACCCACAAATCCATGCCATTGAAGTGGGGCGTCTCGTTGCGATTCAATTACGACTAGAGCTATTTCGATACAATCTGCATAAGTGGGTTGTTGCGTTTCAGTTTGACCGAGGAAAAGAACCGTTTCTAATTTTTCTCTCCAACGATGCGATGTTGATAGTTCAAATAACAAAGATGGTGGGTTTTAAAAAAAGGGCTTCTTCAAATGTAAAGCAAGTGTACTAGTGATTACCTGTGTATAAAGTGAAGGATCTGGTGCACAAA
Organism: Scalesia atractyloides; assembly: GCA_947069175.1. Lineage (NCBI taxonomy): Eukaryota > Viridiplantae > Streptophyta > Magnoliopsida > Asterales > Asteraceae > Scalesia > Scalesia atractyloides. The sequence continues at coordinate 84,442,045 of CAMTDV010000024.1, forward strand.
ACACCTTTGAATTTGAGATTTCACCGAAGAAAGTCAAGATCACGGTGGCGGTACGACGGCACAACGGCAGAGATATTAGTTAAAGGGTGTTTGTTTGGGTTGAAGTTAGGTTAAGTTAAAAAAAGTATGAAATTTGGTGAAGTGGCCGACATTAATTCCAACTACCGATGGGCCAAAGAGATTTAATGATTTATATAAGATTTATAGGGCTTTTCATGATCATGAATCCTGGTATGCATTAACAAACTTGAAACTTGAGGCTGAATACATGAACTTTGGGTTGAATTAAGTTTCTTGTAATAGCAAAATGACATCTTGTTTAAGTGGAGCTTATAGTTTTTATCTTGAAATTATTACTGAAACATCATCATCATCCTCTTTCTCTGCTACTTCAAGTAAAAAACTTGAATTCTACCATCTTTGTCCGAATCAATCAATTCTCCAATGGTGGGTTATAACTTTATCAGAAGAGAGTGAGTTTTGAGGTGGTGGGTTATAGAGCTACTTTAATTACGTAATAATTAAAAAATAGAATGAAAAGACAATAATACCTCACATGCAAAGCATGTGAGGGGTTTTTAACTGAGTTTTTAGACGATGTTAGTGGTAAAGGTTGACCCTGTAGCAAAACATGAACATAAAGGTTGGATTTTACCGATTTCATAGTGAAAGGTATGAAGTGCAGTTTAGGTATAACATAAATGCAATTTAGTCTAATTTTTCTTAAATAATTTTTAAAATTCTTTTATCTCCGTCAAATAATATGAAAAGTGTCATTGCCACATATACCATTGTTTGTATGCTATGATTGCTATCCTACAAAAGCAAGCGTACTACACTTGATATATTTTTCATTTTAAGTTAAAGGTTTTCTTAATCACATTTAAAATTTGAAAAATGAACTTATATAAAGTTTTGGTTTGATTTGTGTTTATATATGTTTATGTAGACACTCATGATCAACACAAACAAAACCTTATCTTTTGAAATAACCAAAAACCAAAACTAACCAATCATATAATTATTAAATCTCTTTTCTTTTACTATCATTTTAGTTTAAACGGTAGTAACCAAGAATAAATATGAAGAAGTTATATCTTATTACAGATAGTTGTCCCTGAGAATCATTGAAAATTCAGGGGCCCTAGACGAATATGAAAAATGGGTCCCTAGACACAATGTATCCCAATTGTTACTGTTCTTTTGGTTCCTCCCATTGGCCAATTTTATTTAATTAGATAGTGTAATTTAAAACAATATAATTGGGCTAATGGATTAGTTGCGTAAATGGGCTTAATTATTTAATGGATCTAAACTAAATCAATAGTTAATAGGGTTTTTATTGTTAATAGTATTATAAGAAAAGTTGGGCCTCTAGAGAGAGTGGACCCTTTAGTCGGTCGCCCACTTTGCCCCTCCCTCTCCCTGCGGTATGCCATAGGATTATTTTAGTTTCCATTAGATGAATAAAAAGCTAGTTATGTTGTGAAGTAACATTTGAGAAGTTTTTTTAGAACTTGAAATCAGTCATAATGATTGGAAAATTTTACAACAATATTTTAAGTTTTTTATGGCTATAGGAATCTGTTATTTTTTGAGGTTGCAGCTGTTCCATTTCTTTCTTTTCTCTTAGTTCTGTCTCATACACCTCCGTTCATTGTTCATTTTGTTATTATCAAATATTAATTGGCTTTATGATCTATATAAGAAGAATTAACCGATTCCAGAAAAAAAAAAGAGTGCAAGGAAAAGAAGATCAATGATGAAAAAAACCACCACCAAGTAATATTATATGTCATGCATATGGTAATTGATTTCAATCGTCTTGGCGCACATCCGCATTAAACCGGTTTGAGGCAAGGGATGGATTACAAGTTAATTACACAGATTTGTAGCTGCTTAAATCATTTGTAAAAGAAACCTTTACGCGCAGGCTTCCTTTTAGGATATTCCATAACTAGAGCGCTCCCATACGTGTTGATTGCCTGGTAGTGAATTACCACAGTTTCAGTACTTTGGAGTACTGGTGCTTGTTGAAAATAAGCCTGTTGGGGCTTATATTGACATGGAAACAACTGTGGTGGAGTAGTTGTTGTTGTGAGAAGTTAATGTGCAAGAGACCAGATGCTTCAGCCCCAGTCATTGAAAGCTCTGATTTAGATTTTGAGTAATTCGACATTTTTAAGTGAAGTGATGGAGAGGAAAGGAAACTACTAGTTCTTTTTGTTGTATTTGGGTATGGTGAGTATTGAAGAGATTTACATGCCTTTATTTATAGAAAACCAATGCAAGTGCTTGATGTTAAAGGCATAAGAAAGCAAGAGTGAGGCTGTGGGAGTGTGGGCCCTATTCTAGGTGTATAGATATTTACCAGGTGTCCTTAAAACAATAAGAGTTAATTACTATTTTCCTCCCTGATGTTTGTCAAAAATCACTATTTCAGTCTATTAGTTTAAAAATTGCGATTTCAGTCCATGTGGTTTCACTTTCGTAACCATTTCAGTCCCTATGGTTTCACTTTTCGTAACCACTTCAATCCATTTATTCTGTAAGTACAGGGACTGAAATGGTTGCAAGGTGGTCTGAAATGGTTACGAAAGTGAAACCACATGGACTGAAATTGTAATTTTAAACTAATGACTGAAATAGTGATTTTTGACAAACCACAGGGACTAAAACAGTAATTAACTCAAAACAATAATCATACATGATCATTAGAAATCTCTGTAAAGATATTCTTCTGAGTTCTTTAACTTTTATTAATTATTAGTTAATTATGGAGCTTTATTATGTTGTTTTAAGTGTGGAATCATCTTTTTGGTTTATTCTTTTCAAACAAATGGAATGTAGCTAGTTTGCGCCTTCCATAGATACGATGGAAAATGTGTCGCAACTTCAGTGATCCATATCAAGACATTGGGTGCAAATGATCTAATTAAGCTGCAAACTAATGTACCTAAACCTGCAAATGAATACTCAAACCAACTTGAAAGTTGAAACTGGAACGGAATTGTGAAATCACTTTAGAAATGAAACATCAAGTAAAGCTTGATTTGCCACTTGAATATTGAACCAAGAACCTGCTTGTGTATCATCACACCACAATCATGTAAACGAACATGTCAAACTCGTAAACATGGTATTTGATTATAAAACAATATATACCGTAAAGATATAAATGAACATGTCAAACTCGTAAACATGGTATTTTATTGTAAAACAATAGATATCCATTTGTTTTTATTTTAGGCATTTATGAAGTTACACACCCCTATATGTTTTACTAGTCTTAAGCCCCCGCTAAGTAGCAACCGAATGATGATTAAAATGGAAAGAAACATAAAATAAAAAATGAATTTACAATAGCAAGTAACTCACATTTCGTAAAACGTAAACGGAGCCGAATTTGTACAACACGTATTAGAACCCGAGTGGCCAAATGTAACCACCAAACAACGTGCTAAATAACAACCGAACAAAAAAAAACATAGATGATCAAACGTAAACAAAACCGTTAAGTAGAAAGCGAACGACGACTAAATCTGTGTAAAAACGTAAAACAAAAAGTAATAAAGATAACTAAACTAATTTAATTTTTGTGGTAAAATTAAAAAAAAACCAAGTTTGTAACAAAAAAAAATCTTAATATGTACTATGAAAAGAAAATTACAAACAAAAAGATTACTATTTCTTTAATTAATATATAAGATAAAAGATTACTATTTCTTGATTAAATATATAAGATAATATTAACATAATTATGTTTATATTTGATTTACGCTAGAAGTATTGCAATAAAAATATATTTTAAATTATAGATCAACTATGCAATTTTTTAATAGTAAATTAGAAGTAGATATTAATTAATAATATTATTATAAATTTTAATGAATTGATGGAAAGAATGCCATATGACTTTAAATGGAGTCTTTTATTAGTATTATTAGATTAGATTTGAAATAAATATTAATTTTAGTTTGATATATTAATATGTTATATACTACTTAGAACCCTGTGTTTTACACGTATTGCATAAATTTAGTGTTATATAATAAGCAATATAGTTATATCTTTATAATACCTCTTATATTGCACGAGTCCAATATATATAATGTACTCAATTAACACATACGTTCGTCAAGATATGTATATAAATGATAAATTCTTGTACTATTTACTTATTAAAATTTTAAATTTTTTTTAATTTATTATTAGGTTAAAAACATGTGTATTACACGTGGCAGAACCAATGAAATATTAGATGATTATTAATAAGCGGATAAAAATAAAAGAAATAATAAATAAATAAGAGAGATTTTGAAGTTTGTGATTTAATATAATAATTTTCTTATTTCTGTATCTTATTAAATATTAAATAACAGTAGTATTAAAAAATAATTTACTTAATTCTTATTTAAATGAGAATAAAAATTTATATATTTGCGCAATAATAATAATAGTATTAAAAAATAATTCAACTAAATCTAATTTAATTGTAAATAAAAATTTATATATTTGTCTGGTTCTACAAAGAAAAAAATAATAAAACTTCTTCTATCTCCTACGGATAAAAAGTTATTATCCTTATCTAAGTTATATTTAGTTAAATTATTGTTTAATAGGATAAAGAAATTGAAAAATAAGATAATGAAATTATTAATTTAAAGTTTGACAAAAAAAATAATTATCATTATCTAAATTATATTTAGTTAAACTGTTATTTAATAGTAAAAAGAAACTGAAAAATAAGATAAGGAGGCAACAAAGATTTAAACCTGTCAAAAGAATATTTTCACTTATTAGTATAGAAAGATGTGTATTATGTGTGGTATCAATTGGGTTTCATAATCATAAAACACTCTAAACACAAAACTCATACAAGAACATGATACAAACACACAATCTTCTTAATTAATCAAAACCACAATAATAACCTAACAATCAACCTTTCTTAGACTAAACAATAACTTGGAAAACAATCGGACTCTAATACTTCTAACAAACTAATAATTATCTCTAAAATATTTTTTGATAGTTCACCCAAAATTACCATTAACCACCCTTCAACTTTTTGCTTTCTTTTAATATTATCCTTTCACTTTATTTCCTTTCACATATGAATCAAACTTAGGATTAACCTAATTGCTTAAGTGCTTGATTTACTTTTCTTCTTTTCATGTCGCTCTCCAGTCACAATTTATTAGAGATGTCTGTCACAATTTATTAGGGATGTCTGCTCACTTTTTATGAACGATTTGACCCAAGAGAGACCACTAGGATAAGAAGGGCAACACCCTGGAATACCTTAGGAAAAACCCCCCAAACTCCTAATTATATACATGCCTTGCCTTGGTTAGAACTAGCCCCACAATGCCAGTTGCTTGCTTAGTTAACTCTTTTTTTATTCTGTCACAACCACAAAGCCATCTCCTACTTGCATGCTTGTTATATTTTTCCTTGGATGATTTCCCTCACAAAGTGGCGGCTAAAAAAATTAATATCCTACTTTGCTTACACCCCCATGGCGTCCCTATTCGATTTCCATTTTCTTTTATTCGACTAACTCATGCACGGTAGCCATCTTATAATAGCCAACCTCTTTAGCTTGACCTAGAACTCTGCTTAACTTCACTTTGGCTTCCCCAAGAGTTTCCGGTCACCACTTTGGCTTAATTAAGAATTTTGATTACCTCTCCTTAGCTTCATTAAGAACCCATTGATTAAACCAACGGCTTCACACATAACTAACTTCATGTTTTCACATATAAAACTTGGTGGCTTCTATTGCTTCTTCTTGACAAAGGAAACCTTGAACAAGATCTGGATGTAAACGTAACAATCAACCCTATTTGCACTAAACAAACAATTGACAATCCAACTCTGAAACTTCTAAACTACTTTAAATTCCTACTAACAAACTAATAATTATCTCTGAGTTATTTCCCGACAGTTCACCTAGAATTACCATTAACCACCCTTGAAAATGTTCCTTTTTTTAATATTAGCATTTCACTTTAGCTTCTTTTCACAAATATCAAACCTAGGATTAAATCCAACGGTATAACGTTCTTAATTTGCAACTGAAATGAATAAATCCAAATTTGCAGTTATCTGAAATTGAACACCCCATTCTGATTCTTAAATCTGTTCTGACCAGTGAAACGATAAAACAAAATGTTTACCATGTAGTGCCGTTCTTAAAACATTACATCTTTGAGGGGTTATCTATACAATCATTGTATCTTTGATTGGTTTTCTTTAAAAGTATATATTTTGTAACCTAACACTTGCATAAACATAATTCTTAAAAAGTCTATTATTCTATGCATTAAAAGAGAAATTCTAAAATAATACTTGTATCTATTCTTTCCAATCTTATAATTTACTCATGATTCCTTCTCCATTCATAGGTGAAAGATGCCCTGTCAGTCATTTTACAAATTGGTGACGTGTCTTCTCCTGACTCACTAGTATCATATGTTATCCTCTATTTTTGGCTTAACTTGTTTGCAGTTCTCGATACAAAGTGTTATGAACAAAGTCAAAATTAGTTAGTCAAAAGGCAGTCAAGAAAATTCAAGTGACTATCTTGCCAATCTAAGAAAAATGAAATATAGTTCATTAGCGCATATGTTGACATGTGAGCTAATGTTGACAGATGCACTAATAAAAGTCTTAGTGATATTTGGATTAGTTTCCAAACTGTAGTGGGTAAACTGCAATAAGTGAAAGTTTGTTTATTAATTCAGTTAACAATTGGAATTAGGTTAGATAGAGTATACATTTAGGGGTTTTCAATCCAGTTGTAACTTTTTGTAATTCGTTTTCAGTTCTTTCTCAATTAATAAAATCATTTGTAATCGTCGGATGCAATTGTGTTTTCTTGTATTCGATTATTCTTATTCACCGGTGTTTCATAACAATTGGTTTCAGAGTTCATTGAAGGTGTGTATGGATTCCGCAAACGAATATCACAATGGTGTCGACGAAGTTCGAATTCAAAAAAAAATTGATGAAAGGAATGATTTTGGGCTCTGGTGTAACAACTCGAAAATTCGATTGTTATCTTTCCATTTTGTTTTTCCTGTTTATCTACCTTTGTAATCCCGATAATCGGTTAATAATAAAGTTTGTGTTAATTAATTATGGTATTGTACGATATTATCGCATCTAATCGCTTATTAAATCGCATCGCTAATCTCATCGCATCGCAAATCGCAGTTATTTATGTGGTTTTATGTTATTTATGTGTTATGTGTGTTTGTGGTTATGTTTGCAATCGCTATCGCATCGCTGTCGCACTCAAATCGCTAAATCGCATTATTATATCAACCATAACGCTTAACACTTTAATTTAACGCTTAATATAACTATCTAATGCAAACCGAATAACCAAACGAACTCTTAACGCGAAAAACGAAGGAAATTCTGTGTTTTGGAACAAGTTCGCTCGAACTTGGGTGACCCCAAGTTCGGCCGAACTTGACCAGGCCAAAGAACTCTTTTCTTTCCTAAGTCCGCTCGAACTTGTACAAGAATGTACAAGTTCGGCCGAACTTAGCTGTATTTCCCCTCAAAACCTTGTAAGTTCGTGCGAACTTGCATGGAAACATGCAAGTTTGGCCGAACTTGTCTCCCTCAGCTTCTTCTCCTATAAATACCAAGCTCTGTTCTCTCATTTGAATTTGCTGCAAGTTCGCCCAGAGCTCTCTCAACCCGAAACCTTCATGTTCTAAGTAAGAATCGACCCGATTTCACTGCAACAACATTTATCAACGATCTACAAAGGTTTACAACGATTTTGGCACAAGGCGTAGCCTTCGTTTTCATCAAAAATCCATTCTTTTACGAAATCTTCGCTTTGTCTTCAAAACTTCTGTTTTTAACTTAGATTTACACTATACGAGTTCGTTTGGTGTTAGCAGAGGCTTTCCAAACACGAGATCTGCAAGATCTCGGCTTGTAAGTTCTAGATCTGAGAAAAACCTTTGAAAACCATTGATTTCTACACAAGATACGGACTTTTGATGGTGTTTTGTTCATTTTCTGGTATGAAACGAGGCATCTATCATTCAAGATCCCAGATCTGGAAGCACAAGGACGTTTATGTTGGTTTACACAAGCCGGACTAATCCGAACGAACCCCGAGTTCGCCCGGATTAGCCCACGCTTTTGTAAAACGGCTAAAACAGCTCTAAAAGACCTCTCCGACCTAAGTTTTGTATCGCTAAACTCCCAAAGACTTTCGATGTGGAAGTCGCCACCGGAAGAACCGTTACCGTTAACTCCGTTTTACGTGGTTGTAATCTCGATCTCAACAACATGTCTTCTCGATCAATCTCATACCTATGCAGTTAGGTAGTTTCGATATCATAGTAGGCATGGATTTTCTTCGTGAGAATCATGCTGAAGTTGTATGCTTCGATAAAATGATTCGTTTTCCTCTTGTACTCGAGCACACAAATGCTTGCAAAAGCGATGTGTTGTTTTCCTCGCTCATATCGTGAATCGGAGAAAGAAAAGAAGACTTATAAAGACGTTCCCATTGTTTGTGAATTTCTTAAAGTCTTTCCCGACGATTTACCGGGTTTACCCCCTACTCGTGATGTCGAATTCCATATCGATTTAGTTCCCGGAGCTACTCCCGTTGCTAAAGCTCCTTATCGTCTCGCACCATCCGAAATGCGCGAGCTATCAAGCCAACTTCAAGAGCTTCTTGATAAAGGCTTCATACGCCCGAGCACTTCGCCATGGGGCGCTCCTGTCCTTTTCGTGAAAAGAAGGATGGATCATTCCGTATGTGCATCGATTATCGTGAACTTAACAAACTCACGATAAAGAATCGTTACCCTCTTTCTCGTATCGACGACTTATTTGATCAGCTTCAAGGTGCTACTTGTTTTTCTAAGATCGATCTTCATTCCGGTTATCATAAGTTACGCGTGTTGGATGAAGACATTCTGAAAACCGCCTTTCGTACTCGCTATGGCCATTTTCAATTCGTGGTCATGCCTTTTGGTCTTACCAATGCACCCGCGGTCTTCATGGATTTGATGAACCTGGGTGTAAAGCTTTCTTAGATCGTTTCGTCATTGTTTTCATCAATGATATTCTTATCTATTCGAAGTCGAGAGACGAACAGCGCGTAATCTCCGTTTAGTCCTCGAACTTCTTCAAGGAAATCGCCTATATTTAAGTTCTCCAAATGTGAATTCTGGCTCGAAGAAGTCCAATTTCTCGGCCACATCGTTAATAGTCAAGGAATTCACGTTGACCTTGCAAAGATTAAAGCCGTCAAGAGCTGGATTACACCAAAGAATGCTTTCGAAATCCGTTCATTCCTTGGATTGACGGGTTACTACCGCCGATTCATCGCCGACTTTTCAAAAATCGCCGTTCCGCTTACCTCTTTAACTCATAAAGACAAACCCTTCGTTTGGGATTCCAAGCAAGAGGAAGCTTTTCAAACTCTCAAGCGTATGTTATGCAACGCTCCTATCCTCGCTTTACCCGACGGAAACGACGATTTCGTTGTTTACTGCGATGCCTCTAATCTTGGTCTTGGTTTGTGTTTATGCAACGAGACAAGGTTATCGCGTATGCGTCTCGACAACTCAAGATCCACGAGAAGAACTACACAACCCACAATCTCGAACTCGGTGCAGTTGTTTTTGCATTGAAGATATGGCGACACTACCTTTACGGTACTAAGTGTACGGTCTTCACCGACCATAAGAGTTTACAACATATCTTCAATCAAAAGGAACTGAATATGCGCCAACACAGATGGGTTGAACTTCTCAACGACTACGATTGTGAGATTGCTACCATCCCGGAAAAGCAAACGTCGTTGCCGATGCTCTCAGTCGACGAAGCTATGTGTATAGTATTCATAACTCTCAAGCTTGTGCTAAACTCAAACCCTCTTTCCGCACCGCTCAACACGCATGTTTTAACGAGAATACTTTGGAAGAAGAAATGAAATGTGGTGCCGAAACTCAGCTCGTATCAAAATCTGATGGTATTTATTACTATCTCAACCGCATTTGGATTCCCAGTCGTGATAATCTTCGTAAGTTGCTAATGGACGAAGCTCATAAATCTCGATATTCCATTCACCCCGGTGCCGACAAGATGTACCAGGATCTTCGCCCTAAGTACTGGTGGCCGGGCATGAAAAAGGATATCGCCTTGTAAGTCTCAAAATGCTTAACTTGTTCGAAAGTTAAAGCTGAACATCAAAGGCCATCTGGCTTACTCGAACAACCCGAAATCCCGATGTGGAAGTGGGAGAGTATAGCCTATGGACTTCGTTAGTAACTTCCCCGTACTTCATCCGTCACGATAGCATTTGGGTTATCGTTGATCGTCTCACCAAATCCACGCACTTTATTGCTATACGAGAAGACTTTAAGGTCGAACGGTTAGCCCGGATCTATACCGACGAAGTTATATGTCGACACGGGACGCCTCGTGACATCATCTCTGACCGCGACGGTCGCTTTACCTCTCGTCTTTGGGAGACATTTCAATCTGCTCTCGGAACTACTCTCAATCCCAGTACCGCTTTTCTCCCTCAAACTAACGGTCAGACTGAGCGAACGATCCGTACCCTCGAAGACATGCTTCGTGCGTGATCATAGATTTCGGTGGTAACTGGGATACGCATTTACCTTTAATCGAATTCTCGTACAATAATAGTTATCATACCAGCATTCAAATGGCTCCTTTCGAGGCACTGTATGGAAGAAAATGTGGATCGCCTATTGCATGGCACGAGATCAGAGAAGCACAAATCACCGGTCCCGAGCTAATTCAAGAAACGACGGACAAGATCCACCAAATCCAGAGACAATCTCTTGAAAGCTCGGAGTCGTCAAAAGAGTTACGCCGATAAACGCCGCAAGCCCCTGCAGTTCGAAGTGGGAGATCACGTTCTCCTAAAGGTTGCACCTTGGAAGGGAGTGGTCCGCTTCGCAAGAAAGGAAAGCTAGCGCCTCGATACGTTGGTCCCTTTAAGATTCTGGAAAGAATCGGTAAAGTGGCCTATCGTCTCGAATTACAGAGAAACTCAACAACGTATATTCGACTTTCCACGTGTCTAATCTAAAAAGTGCCTAGCCGAAGAGAATCTCCATGTACCTCTCGAAGATCTGCAAATCAACTGACTCTCCATTTCATGGAAAAGCTTGTGGAAATCATGGACCGAGAGACTAAGAAACTACGACGCTCTCGCATCCTATCGTGAAAGTCTGATGGGAGGGCAAACGCGGCGCCGAGTTTACTTGGGAATTGGAAAAAGATATGAAGGCCAAGTACCCCCATCTATTTGTTCCAGCTACTACTTGAATTTCGGGACGAAATTCCCTAAAGTAGGGGAGACTGTAACAACTCGAAAATTCGATTGTTATCTTTCCATTTTGTTTTTCCTGTTTATCTACCTTTGTAATCCCGAGATTCGGTTAATAATAAAGTTTATGTTAATTAATTATGGTATTGTACGATATTATCGCATCTAATCGCTTATTAAATCGCATCGCCCCTCGCCGCAAATCGCAGTTATTTATGTGGTTTTATGATATTTATGTATTATGTGTGTTTGTGGCTATGTTTGCAATCGCTATCGCATCGCTCTCGCACTCTCAAATCGCTAATCGCATTATTATATCAACCATAACGCTTACACTTTAATTTAACGCTTAATATAACTATCTAATAAAAACCGAATAACCAAACGAACTCTTAACGCGAAAAAAAAGGACAATTCTGAGTTTTGGAACAAGTGCCAGAACTTTTGTCCCAAGTTCCCCGAACTTAAACAAGAATTTACCAAGTTTCGGCCGAACTTAGCTGTATTTCCCCTCAAAACCTTGTAAGTTCGCGCGAACTTGCATGGAAACATGCAAGTTCGGTCGAACTTGTCTCCCTTAGCTTCTTCTCCTATAAATACCAAGCTTTGTTCTCTCATTTGAACTTGCTGCAAGTTCGCCCAGAGCTATCTCAACCCGAAACCTTCGTGTTCTAAGTAAGAATCGACCCGATTTCATGCAACAATGTTTATCAACGATCATACAAAGGTTTACAACGATTTTGGCTACAAGGCGTAGCCTTCGTTTTCATCAAAACCCATTCTTTTACGAAAATCTTCATCTTTTTCTTCAAAACTTCTGTTTTTAACTTAGATCTACACAATACGAGTTCGTTTGGTGTTAGCAGAGGCTTCCCAAACACGAGATCTGCAAGATCTCGGCTTGTAAGTTCTAGATCTGGAAAAACCTTTGAAAACCATTTATTTCTACACAAGATACGGACTTTTGATGGTGTTTTGTTCACTTTTCCGGTATGAAACGAGGCATCTATCATTCCAGATCCCAGATTGGAAGCACAAGGACGTTTATGTTGGTTTACACAAGCCGGACTAATCCGAACGAACCCCAGTTCGCCCGGATTAGCCCATGCTTTTGTAAAACGGCTAAAACACTCTAAAAGACCTCTCCGACCTAAGTTTACTCAGTAGCACAGGGTTGGAGGGATGAGCACTCGATTTTCCTCAGCAAACGACGGAAAACGCAAGATTTTGGACCCGAAAACATAAGTTCGCTCGAGAATCCCCAGCACAACAGGTCAAGTTCGATCGAACTTGTACCCAAATGGGTCAAGTTCGACCGAACTTGAGCCAATTTCATCAAATCATCTCACAAGTTCGCTCGAACTTGCCTAATTTCCCAAGAAATCAAGCAAGTTCGCCCGAACTTGTCTTCCTAGTAAGAGGTTCTTACATGTTCGCCCGAACTTGGCACCAAACTCAGCAAACTCATACGAGTTCGCTCAAACTTGTGTGTTTACACACAAGTTCGCCCGAACTTGTCTACTGCCCTACCAAGAGTTAACCGTTTCAGCTTATCAGAGACTGATGCACTTCCTTCGCGTGTGCAGGCTGATCCGGCGCTCTTCTCGACTCTCCTCAGAATCTCTAAGCTAACTAAAACGCACCCACAGTGAGTATACTTGACCCATTTTCACTTAAACACACTTTTTGGGTGTTACATACGTTCCTATATCAAAATCACTTCACAAATTAAACTGTTTATCACACGCGAATAATCTGATTATATATGCTCAATACATGATACTAGAAACATGTGACTAGGACTTATTTTTGTTAACTTACCTCCTTAGCTAGTATGGTACTTTAGTGTGGCTTACACCCGACGGGGTCTAGTTAGATGGACGCGCAAGCCTTCTCACGGTAGTTAGCATGAGAAATGAGCCTATGTTATGTTAAGTGTTTTGGTGTATCATGATATGTAATTAGATTGTTTCGCAAACGCTTTCTCGACTATGCTAGCATTATTCAAACTCGTATGCTCACATTTCCTTAATTGTATTGACTTGTATTTTAACGTATGTAACAGGTTGAGGATTTAGCGTGGATGCTTGGATGTTGCTTAGTTAGTTGTTTTGTTAGTTAGTTTGTTTATGTATCTTGGATTTGGAACTTATGTATGAAATCTAGGGGAAATCGAAACCGGTTGAATTTATGAGAAATCTCCGTTTTGTAATAATTGTTTAAATGTTACTTTTAATAGTATGGGATATTAAGCAGGTTGTGATATGTTAAATGGTTGTTATGAAACATCTCGTGAAATCAATCCGGTCGCCTAGTGCCACTAACCCCGATGTTTCCGCCATCGGTTGGGGTGTGACATCTGGAGAGTGAAGATGAAAGTGATGTTGGTTCAACAGGTGTTTTTGATGCAACGACTTGTGAAGCAAAGTTACTGGTGGAATTAGCCGACAAAGAGAAGTGTCAAAAGAAATGACTGCAGTTGGTGTTTGGATGAAGCTAGAACAGTTGTACATGACAAACTCGTTAGCAAGTAGACTGTATATGAAGAAGTGATTGTATTCTTTTCATATGTCATCTAATAAGGCACTTGAAGATCATACTGACGATTTCAACAAGTTGGTGATTGACCTGGTAAATATTGATGTGAAATTGGATGATGAAGATCAGGAAATAATCTTCTTGAGTTCTTTATCTAGTTCTTATGAGCATTTTGTAGATACGTTGATGTTTTGCAGAGATTCTTTATCAGAGGAAGAAGTTCTGGCTGTTGTAAATTCAAAAGAATTACAAAAGAAGAAATATGTTTCTGAAGAAGAGGATGGAGATGACCTGTTTATTAGGGGTCCTTCAGATAAGAGAAACTTCATTTCTAACAACAAATCAAGATCCAAGTACAAGTTTAAGAGAATTTTTTTGTGTAATTCAGAAAAGCACCTTAAAAGAGATTGCCCGGATTTGAAGAAAAAAATAGGTGAAAACAACATCTCTAAAGGGCAAAATTGTCATGTGGTTCCTGATGATCAGTCAAATGGGTATGATAGTGCTATTGTTCTCATAATTACTAATGGGGATACCAAAGATGATTCGATAATGGATTCTGGAGGATTTTTTTCATTTTACTCTGGTTAAAGATTATTTTAAAGATCTCAAACAAGAAAAACTTGGATTTGTAAAACTTGGGGACAACAGATTTTGTCAAATTCAAGGTAAAGGAACTATCACTTTCAAGTTAAACAATCACTCATCAATAGACTTAAAGAGATGTGAGGTATGTTCCTACACTTCAAAGATGTTTGTTGTCTTTGGGTACGTTTGAGAGGGTAGGGTATGTTGTAAGTTTGAAAGATGGAAATGATAAGGTAATTAAGGGATCTATGGTAATTTTATTAGGAACTGGACAAGAAAACAACATTTACTTCCTAGATGGTAGAGTTATTAATGGTTGTTTGACTATGGCCTTGGTAGAGAAGCTCTTTTATTGCATAAGAGATTAGGATACATTAGTAAACAAGAACTTGTTGAACTCAATAAACAACACGTTCTTGGTAATCTTATCAGTTGTGACATAAGCGTTTGTGAATACTGTCTTATGGGTAAACAAAAGTGGGTTAAATTTAGAAAAGGAAAACATGTCACAAGTGGAGTGTTAGATTATATACATCCAGACCTGTGGGGGCCAGCTAAACCGAATAACTTGGTGGGGCTAGGTATTTTTTTGTATATTATAGATGATTGTTCAAGAAGAGTGTGGGTGTTTTAAACATAAGAGTGATACTTTTAGTAAGTTTATAGAATGGAAGGTGATGATTGAGAATAAGACAAATAGAAGAATAAAGAAACTGAGAACATACAATGGTTTAGAGTTTTGTAGTAATGAATTCAATCAGTATTGTAAGTCTCATGGTATTGGAAGACATCTTACAGTACTAGGAAAACTGCAACAGAATGGTTTGGTATAGAGAATGAATAGAACCTTACTTGAAAGAGAGAGAGTTAGGTGCATGTTATTTGGATCATGTTTACCAAAGAATTTTATGGTGAAACTGTTTTTACAGTTCCTTATTTTATCAATAGATCACCTTGTACAAGCTTTTAAAATGTTGACTCCCATGAAAGTTTGGACTGGTGGACAAACCAAATTATGAAGATTTATAAATGTTTGGTTGATTGGCTTTTACACATATAAGCCAAGCAAAACTAGAACCAAGGTGATTAAAGTGTGTGCTTTTAGGATATACAGAAGGTGTGAAAGGATAGATGCCATGAAGTGATGATGAAGGTAGTCCTAAAATAATCAATAATAGGCATAATATTGAGTGGAAAGAAGAAGTTATGTATAAGCAACTTATTAAAAATAAAGTTAATGGATCTGCTTTAGGAAAGGGTGTTCAAATTGAGGTGGAGCCAAGCTACATCAAGAGGAGCACCAACCTGGATCTTGGAACATACTAGTGGTACAGGTGTTGAAACTTCTAAACCTGATTTGCAGGATTATATTCTAGTTTTCCAAAAATTTCTGGTATTTTTCAGAATCTTTATTATAATTCTTTTTGGGAGAGACTATACATACAACTACATTACTAATCAACTCTCTGTTGATTTAGTGTTTTATGGCTCTTTAGGGTTGTGCAATTGTTGGTATAAAGATATTGTATGTTACGCTACGTATGTATAGGGCATATATGTAACTATATACGCCCGTATAAGACGTTGTATGGTACAATATACCCCATATAGGGTAGCCCACGTGATTGATGGTATACGCATGTATTGAGGTGTACGCCCGTAGACATGTATACGACCGTCTAAATATGTTGTACCCCCGTATATTGCATGGCTCATGGATTAATGTGATCGCTAAGGAGTGTATAGTTAGCATTGGAAGGTGTGTCGTTTTTGATAAATCTATTCAATTCTTTTGTTAGGTTGCGGATTAATCTTTAGTGAGGCTCATGGAGGTGTACTCCCATATACATGTCTACATCTTACCCTCCTAGATCCTACATTAGCTTTGCTATTGGTGGGATGTACTAAGTATGATGATGATACAAAGTCTTTTTAAGTTAATTAATTCACCTAGATTTATCATTTACCACTCTTCAACGTTTTCCTTTCTTTATTATTAGCCTTCCACTTAGGATTAAATCCAACATTCACGCACTTAATCCTAGTTTGTACCTTCTAAATCTTGAATTTCATGTAACCCTCTTCTTTGATCCATCTCAATCCTTGGCTACCTCACCAACCACACTTAGGATTAAATCCAACATTCACCCACTTAATCCTAGATTGTACCTTCTAAATCTTGAATTTCATGTAACACTCTTCTTTGATCCTTCTTAATCCTTGGCCGTTTACCTGACCTTCTTGTTTAACAGGCCCAATCACTCTTGGCAGCCCTATCTCACTTATCAACATGTTAAAAATCATGTTCTTAGTATTTTCTTCTCTCGTCGTATAATTTGAATCACATTTTTCACTGTTTTGAATCACTTAATTAGATTCAACACCGTCACATAAATCCTTTCAAATTTACAAAGATTTGATAAAATCTCATGCTAAACCACAAAAGGTTCTTCAATCTTGGTCAACACATGAAGCTCTCGGTCATACGGCCCCTTATCCTAATACACATAGAATTTCACCACACAAGTATTTTTTCTCATTGACACATAAAACCTCTTGATCAAATCACACAGCCACTTAAAATTTTCCATTAACTCCTACACAAGACTTCTCGGCTCGCTTGGAACCTTACTTAGCACCCAACTTTCTTCTTTCCACACAAGTCTCTCTTTTTTATTGTTTGTTTTGCACACAGTTGCATGTCTTCGTTTTGATCAGTTAAGTATTACTCAGTCACGCAATTCTCCTCTATTAGCACACTATTTTTTTCGCAGCTCACATAGAACCTGGTTGTTCTTTGGCGTCCGTTCCTTGTCTTCACATCTTTTCTCAATAGATTATAATTGTTGCTTCTCTTTTGAGCGCACCCATAATACTAATGACTAGCCAATTTAGTTCTGTCACCTACCTGCTTCCTTTTATTTTCTGGATGGTGGTTATGAAGTTTATCGGAGGTGTGCTTGGTTGCTAAAATAGTTAACCTACTTGCTTAGGTGCTTGATTTAATTTCTTCTTTATTCTAATGATCTCCAGCCACAAATTATTGGGGATGCTTGCTTACATTTTTATGAATGGCGTCACCACTCCCCAGGAGATCCTTGGGTTTTAGGATTTAGAATTACCTCTCTTCGGTTTCACCAAGAACCCTTTAATCAAACCTACGACTTCACATAGAAAACTTGGTGGCTTCGATCGCTTCTTCTCAACACGTCTTGATCTTCGTCCCTTGAATCTTGGCCTCGACGGTTGTTCAATCAAATCAACTCTACTGGGTTTTAGAATCATAAAACATGCTCACCACAAAACGAGTATAAAGGAAAACGAAAACGACAACAAGAATAATATACAGACACAAAGTCTTTTTAATTAGTCAAAACCACCAATAATAACTTATCAACCAACCCTATCTATACTAAACAACACCTTGGAAAACAATCCAACTCTAATACTTCTAAACTAATTCAAAATCCTACTAACACATTAATAATTTTTTCTAAATCATTTTCGATAATTCACCAAGAATTAACATTAACCACCCTTCGACTTTTGCCACTCTTTAATATTAGCTTCCACTTTAGCTTCCTTTCACATATGAACCAAACTTAGGATTAAATCCAACATTTTAACGTTCTTAATTTGAAACTGAAATGAGCAAATCCAAATTTCCAAATATCCGAATTTAAACACCCCATTCTGATCCTTAAATCTGTTTAGACTAGCGAAGAAGTAAAGTGACTGATTTATCATCTAATTTTGTTCTTAAAACATTGCATCTTTTAGTGGTTTTATAAAAATTATATATATATTATAACCAAACACTTGCACCAACAAGCTTCTTAAAAAGTCTATTATTCTCTTAATTGCACATTAAAAGAGAAATTCTAAAATGATAATTTTGTTCCCATGTATTCCCTGTTGCACCTATTCTCCATAACCATTGCTTTCATTAGCCAAGCATCTTTTAAAATACGTGGATTTCTATATCTCCCTCCAATTTTAATTGAAAGATGCCCTATCAATCATTTTACAAAATGGCGATGTATCTTCTCCGGACTCATTAAGGTGGCGGGAGTCATTTCAGACTCCCCAAAATTTCCCCGTGGGCAACATCAAAGTGACATTAGTTTTTTCCCACTTTCCAGTTTTCCCATAATACACTGTGTCGTCCAAGTTTTCCTAGAATTCCCCAAAACAAAATTATTTTAATATCATTGCACTAAAAGTTAATATTAAGTTTAGATCATTGAAAAATCTTTAATATAATTAAAATTATATTTAAAAGTTAATATATTTAAAAGTTTTAGATCATTGAAAAATTTTATTTACTTAAGGATCTTGAAGATTGCTACCCCTACGCTCCTCCTACCGGTCACCGCTCATTTCAATTTTAAAAATCAAACCCTTATCAACCTTCTTTTCATTATATTTTGGTTTTGTCATGGGTGAGCGTTTGTGCGAGTGGTTATTTAGGGGGTGGGCAACTTGGGGTTGCTACCCTCCCCCGTCTTCTTGTAAGGGGTCTTGTCTTTTGCTTCGTGTGTTTGTTTTTTACCCATAACTCCCCTCGAGTTGGTGGTTTATTGTGTCGTTTTACTGTTTATGTTGGACTATGCGCATGGCCCCCGCGCGTAAGGGTAGAAACGTCAAGTCTCTTGTGCTAACGTCGGCCTGCGATAGTGGGTTAAGGGCTTGCCCGCTTAAGCATTTCCACGAATGCAAGGATGGTAAGCCGGGGTCTAGTGGGTTTTTTCGCCTTCTTGGACATATGCAAAGCACCCACCTGAAGACTGGAAACCTGAAGACTTATGTGAAGGAGGCTATTGCTAAGGATTTGGACCTTTTCCTGGATGTGGGGGAAGTCCTAAGGGCAGGAGGCAAATGGTTATGTGGGGAGTGCATGGTTATGCATGCCCTTAGTAGGGGGTGCAAGCATGGTGATGAGATAGTGTCTTTCGCTTCAATCACGGGGGATGTGGACGATTTCATTGTTGGGATTAGGAAGCTATGTCAGGTGGTAGCCGACTCTTTTACACTCTCCCCAGAAGGGGTAGTAACCGATGTTGCCCTTCTCGAGCGTGTTTTTTCCCCTCCGTATTCAAACCGTTAAATGCATCCCCCTAGTTGTCGAACGGCGTTCGCTCATGTCTTAACGAGCTCGCTACGTAAGGTGGTGGCGTCTCCAGGCTCGGTTGACAACTGGGTGCAGTTGCTTTTGTTGCCAGCTTGTACTCTGAGGTTTGTCAGACCTTCTTCCAGGCAAGAGCGGAGATCGGAAATAGAAGATCCCTGCAGTGTAACAGCATCTTGCAGGAGCTTGCGTTGTGGAAAGATGGGCCTGCTTTCGCAGATTTGGTCGGGGGGGACGTTGGGGTTCCTAGGAAGGATTTCGGAAGGGGCGAAGACAATAAAAAGGACCCCAATATCAAGCAATGCCCTGCGGAAGGTCACAGATAGGCACTTTACGGCGGCGGTCAAAGTTTTATGTTCCAGTGGGGTAGCTCCCTTTGGAGAATCGACCATGAAAGCTCTTATTGATAAACACCCTGTGGTGCCACCCCACCACTACCTTCCAACCTTGTTTCTCAACCCCACTATTATCGCAACAGGGGATTGCGTGCTTAAATGTATTCGATCCTTCCCTAAAGGGACATCTTGTGGCAGAGATGGGATGCGGGCCCAACACCTGTTGGACGCTATGGGTTGTTAGGGTTCGGTAAGTTCCTCGGGTCTGCTCACAGCTATTACTAGGGTCGTCAACCTATGGCTTGAGGGGCTTTGCACGAAGGTTTTGGCCGAGTTTGTGGCCTCAGCCCCCCTCACCCCCTTATTGAAACCTGATAATGGTATCAGGCCCATTGTTGTGGGGGGCATATGGCGTAGGTTGGTATCTAAGGTGGCATTTAAGAAGGTTAGGAAGGACATGGCCCAATATTTGGGGGATTTTCAATTCGGGGTTGGTACACCAAATGGGGCAGAGGCGGTGCTTCATAGTGCGAACATGTTCCTGAACTCTTTTCATGAAGATGGGTCTTCGGGCCTTCTTACGGTGGACTTCTCCAATGCTTTCAACATGGTTGACCGCTCGGCGTTCCTCAAACAGGTCTACCAACGTTGCCCATCTATCTATCGGTGGGTCCAGTTCCTGTACGCCCAACCCGCTAGGTTGTATGTTGGCAGCGAGTGTATTGGGGCCACCACTAGAGTGCAACAAGGAGACCCCTTGGGGCCCCTTCTCTTTGCCCTAGCCTTACACCCCCTTATCCTCCGTGTCCAGGCACACTGTAACCTCCATTTTCATGCTTGGTATTTGGATGATGGGACGATTATAGGTAATGCAGTTGAAGTTGCTAAAGCCTTGGAAATCATCAACACGGAGGGACCATCCATATGGCTCCATCTCAATATTAAGAAAACGGAAATTTACTGGCCATCGTGCGATGGTCTCAAGGTTCAGGACGGCCTTTTCCTGAGAGGGATAGGTAGACCTGAGAGGGGGGTTAAGCTCCTTAGGGGCGGTTAGTCGAGATTCTGGTTTTATCGGGGATCTAGCAGGGCGTCGGGCATCGACAGCGGTTGACCTTACGAAACTCTTGCCCTGCCTCCGGACCCCAGTGCGAACTTCTTCTTTTAAGGTCATGCATGGGGGTAGCTAAGGTACTGTTTGGGTTGCGAACCTGCCAACCCCACTTGAAAACAAATGCGGTATCCTGTTTTGACGATGGCCTCCGAGAGGCCATCGAAGACATTGTTGTTTGCGGAGGGTCCTACTTCGGGGACCTCCAGTGGAGTTTGGCATCTTTGCCTATGCGCCTAGGTGGTTTGGGCCTCCTCTCAGCCCGGGATGTTGGAGTTTATGCTTTTGTGGTGTCTAGAGCTCAGTCGTGTGTATTGCAAGACCATATCCTTCGGAACAGTGGGGTTGCTGAGCTTGATGAAGACTACCAGCATGCTCTTGAGCACTTACGTATCTCTCTTCCAGACTTTGATATTGGCGGTTTCTCTAAAATGGACACCGCCCCCTCAAAGCCACAAAAAACTTTGGCGAATGCCCTATTTGGCCAAATCGCTCAAAGTCTGGGAGAAGCCTTTGATTTGTCTCCCCGCCAGAAGGCGGTGATTGAGTGCTTGAAAGGCCCCCATGCACAGGACTTTTTTACTGTTATCCCGATCGAGGGGCTGGGGCAATGAATGTCGGCGGTTGAGTACAGGGCTATCCTCAAATGCCGGTTGATGATCCCTATGTATACTGAAGACGAAACCTGCCCAATCTGTCGCAAAGCCTGCATGGATAAATACAGGGAGCATGCTATTCATTGTAAGGAGCTTCCTGGTTTCAAATATCGACATGACTGGGTGAGGGATGTTTTGGGAGACATCTTGAGGAGAGCGGGGATTTCTGCCAAAAAGGAGGCCCCTGTGAATTTCCTTACAGATCCTATGGATGGGAGATCTACGTTGAGACCAGCGGATCTACACGTCTTTGACTAGGCGGCAGGGAAACATGCTTGTGTGGATCTCACAGGAGTCTCCCCCTTAGCTGGTTTAAGGGAAAGTGAGTTTGTAGCAGGACAAGCTATAAAGAAAGCGGAATCAAAAAAGGTGGATAAACATGCTAAAGCCTGTGCTGATAATCAACATGCCTTTGTCCCCTTCGCCTTCGACACCTTTGGCTCCCTAGCACCAGAAGCTATCCTTTTGTTGACTAGGGTCCAAAAGGTTGTCCACAACAGTAGCTCTTCAACCGGGGGGGAGGGGAGGGGTTTGTCTTTAATAGGCTAAGGTTTGCTATTCAAAAAGGGTAGCAGCGCAGCTTGTTGCTCGCTTACCTGCAATTTTGATGTAACTCGGCCAGTTTTTTATATTAATATATGATGATCTTGCGTTCAAAAAAAATAAAACATTAATTATTTTAATTTGAAATTAGATCATTGAAAAATCTTTAATATAATTAAAATTATATTTAAAACATTAACTATTTTAATTTGAAATGGTTTCCAATCTTCCCTGAGAATTAGCTATAGCTCCCCATTTTACGGTGAATCTTTTTACCTTAAATTTGGGTGATGGTGTTACCACCTGCGGTTGGGAGCTCACCGGCTTCACTGCACTCCACTTGTAGGGTTTTATCCAATGTTTTCATAATCGGACCGGACGTTGAACCGGCCTCCTTACCGGTTCAATGATTCGACCGGTCAGGCCGGACGTAAGAACCGGAAGGTGTCATAAATATTATAAAATTTAATAGGGTTAAAAATGAAAAAAAATATAAAAAACCGGTCTAACCCTTCTAAAAACTAGGTCCGGCCCGGGTCTAAAAACACTGGTTTTATCCTTTTCTTTCATTGTAGTTTTTTACTTTAACTTATCACTGTTTTGGTTCTGTATCGTAGGACTTTAGGTTATCCTTTTGAAGGACTTTTCTTGTAAGGTTTTATTCTCTTTTTTGAATGTGCATGATGATACTTTTGGAGTTTGATAAACACCTGAGAGAATTAATTTTATGTCATCTAGATATTATAATTAAATGGTTAGACAAGAGAAGATTGAATAAATACTAGTACATAAATACTCATTAAACACTAAACACGGTGATATCTATTTAGAGAGCGGTTCATAAGCTACAGATGTTAAAAATGACTTCCTTTTTAGGCCATGCGTAATGGCATTATAGGGGCGTGAAATGGTTTAATAACATCCTCATACCATACCCGATGAACATTATAGGGGCATATGGAGAGGGATAGACATTTCTAGAATAATGTTCAACGAGAAGAAAAACATGAAAAATAATGAATGAAAGGGTATTAAGCTTTAACCATTACATGGGGCATTATAATGCTGATAAAATGACCCTTCTAAACTGTGTCAAGACATTCAAACCGCATCTAAAGTCTTGTCACAAGAAAAAATACTGAGCTCCGACGAGACTCCGAAGCACCGTTGATTCAAATTCCTTTTTAATTCACAACAACCAGATCCAGAAAATAAGACTTGAGATGAACCATATGATAATCGCAACAACCAGATATCTGGATCTCAGGGTTTCCTGCAAACAAAAAATAGACTGCTTCATTTTAAATCCCTGTTTGCATCTTCAACACTGCTTCATTTGTTCATCTTCCTCGTTATTGGTTCATCTTCCTTCATCTGTTCATTTTCCTGAGTTTTTTGCAGGATTAGGTGTTTTGAGGATAATAAGAGTGCTATAAGGTGGGTTGGGTATTTTTGAGTGTTCATAGGTAGTTCTCAAGTCCAAACAGCGAAGTTAAATAAAAAATCCGACAGCCGCCTAACCTTTTGCAGAAAAAGTGCATTTAAAGGAAAGTTCGCTGTTTCAAATTGATATATAATTGATGATCGCTGTTTAAAATAAATATATATGTATACTTCGCTGTTTGAAACATGTATGTAATAAAAGTTCGCTGTATGAAAGAAATATATGTATAGTTCGCTGTTTCAAACATATATTTAATAATACTTCGCTGTTTCAGAACAATATGTACATATGTGATAAGTTCGCTGTTTGAGGTAGATAAGTAGCTGAAGTTTGCTGTTTCGTTTTACAAATTAGCAGAAGTTTGCTGTTTGATTTTAATAAGTTAAAAGAAGTTCCCAGTTTCATGTTGCAAAGTAAAATATAAGTTTGCTGTTTTATTTAATAAAAAAGTTTGTAAGTTTAGGTGTTTGTAATATTTTGAATTTTGAATTGTTGAATTTGTTACTCATATTGTTTGTTAAAATGTACTTCATTAAGTTCTTTTTATTTATTGTTGTTATAAATTTAAAAATTAAAATATATATTTATCAACCCGCAAGTTGTACAGGGCACACAGCTGGTCGAGTAGACTGCAAATGTAGGAGGGTTGTGTGGTCAAATCAACCTGCAAATGTAAATACATAAGACCACTGGGTGTGGGCGACACATTGGGGCGTGGCTAGTCAAGCAACGTCGCTGCAACCACACCGAACCAGCATAGCCAGCGGTTTTGCCCCGCTGGCTTGGGATATTGGCCTGGCGTGGGGCGGGTTAGGCAGCGGAGGTGGCATGATTTCATTGGTCCATCACAAAACCGTTAGCGCTAGCCGTTTGGCCTAACCGTTGGGCATGGCGGTTAAATGAAGATTTTAAAAAAAGATTTCAAATTTTTACACAATCAAACCTATATAAATACCACCCAAACACCCCATTTTTTACCCCATCTAAACTCATCTTACATAAAAAAAAACAAAAAAAAACAATGGTATCTTGGACCGAGGAGGAGGAGATCGCTCATCGTCGATGCACAACGTTCACTTGGACGAGGTCAAACCGCGTATTGGGCGCGAGCGATTAACGAGTACCAACAACAAGTTGATAACAATCGGCACAACCTAAACGCGTGCCAATACAAATGGCGCGAGCTAAGACCGAAACTTGATCGGTTTATGGCATGCTACAACCGTGAACCGGGGGCCGGCCTAAGTCATGACGACCGTATGGAGATAGCCAAGATCGAGTACCGCCACGATGAGAACACGGAATTCCGCTGGGTTCCATATTTTAATATTTATAAGTCTTTGTAATTTTTTTATTTTTTAGGATTATTAAGTTTATATTTTTTTAGGATTATTAAGTTTTTATTTTTTTAGGACTTTTTGTAAAAAATTATTCCATCACGTGAACTCTGCACAAAACATGTGGACATTTTTAACATTCAAACTTTGTAAGTTCAAATAGAGAACTTCTACTACTTGTCCAATTAAAACTGCGAACTGCTAATTTTTGGCTTCAAACAGCGAAGTTCATACTTTTGTTTCTGAAACAACGAACTTCTCTTAATTATCAACATGAAACAGCGAACTATCATATATATTATTTTGAAACAGCGAACTGTCGTATATATATTACTTTGAAACTGCGAACTATACATACAAACCTGTTTAAAACTACAAACTTTCCTGCACAAGCACTAACTACTATGACATGGGCACCGACCCGGTAATCGATTCATACGGTCCACCGAGTCGGTTCTCATGTCATAGCAGGTCGGTGGACCGTATCACTTTTCCTGTAAAAGGTTCTGTAGCTGTCAGAAATGATATGGAAGTTCGCTGTTTCGTATTGGGAACTACCTATAAACACTCAAAAATACCCAGCCCACCTAATAGCACTCTTATTATTCTCAAATCCCCTATTCCTGCAAAAAAAACTCCATTTTCCTCGTGTTGAAGAACAGTGGTGGTGGTCTCCATTTTGAAGAAGGCGTTGGTCGATCTCCATCTTGAGATTTGGGGGTAATGGTATGGTGTGTGAGTGGTAAAGAGACTCACGACGATGACGAATGACCGTAAAGAGCTTCCTATAGAAGAATGATTATCCTAAACATTATATGTTCTAAACATTCTAATTTTCCTAACCTTGACTAACCATTAACTTCCAAATGATTTAAAAAAGGAACTTACTTTAGAAAACAACTGCTGCCCTAGGTTTTGTTGTCTCTTTTATACACCATGAAAAACTTTTTTTGCATTGTCATATAACTTTATCTTTGCTTTTTCAGATCATTTAGGAACTAGGACCTTTGTTCATGGTAATTTTTTTAAGATTGCTCATTAGTCATTACTTGTGGTCTTAACCTTCCCTCCTTCGTACGTATTCTTGTAATATTTTATTCTATCAAAATCGTCTTATTTGATCTTGGCTAATTAGATATATCTGGACTACAAACTAATAAGATCATTCTAATGCATGAACAAGAGATATAAGTTATAAATCCCCAAAGAAAAACACAAAAACTAGATATATCCAGGAAAAAAGAGAAGACGAACACGTTAATACAACCCACCAGTAATATTATATATCATACAGTGATTGATTTCAACAATCGTGGCACATCCACATAAACCCAACTATTTGCAACGGATGGAATCCAAGATTGACCCACAAGCTAGCTTTTACATACTCACACATATTGATAATTATTAAAAAAAGAAACCTTTACGAGCAGGCTTTCTTTTAGGATAACCCACAAACACAGTTCCACCGTACATCTTAGCAGCCTCGTTGCAATTTATCACTCTCCCAGTCATTCTGGCAGCTACTGGGGCATCATATACTTGTTGCTGAATCACATAAGCCTGTTGGGGCTGGTACTGATGATAGTGATGCACCGGTTGTGCCGTCCGGACTAGTGGAGCCGTCGCTTCTGATGGATGCTTGGATCTACGACACACTGAATAAATATCATCTATGATATCGAATGTTTCTTTTCCAATCTTAGAAAGTTCAGTTGTGTTATTGGAATAATATGCCATTTTTATGCAAGGTGAAGGTATAGAAAAGCAGTCGTAGTTATAAGCTTGTTGTTGTGTTTGCTTTGGGGTGTATGCATAGACCACATGTCTTTATATAGAACGTTTAGTGCAACTTGTAAGAATCTTTATTATTATTCTTTTTGGGTGAGAGTATACCATTTAATCAACCCTTTCTTGATTTAATGTTATACGGCAGTATATGGTGGTGCGAGTTGTTGCTATAAGGGCATTCTATGTTACTCTACGCATGTATTGGGTGTGTAAATAGCCGTATACACCTATATAAGACGTTGTATGGTACGGTATATGCTCGTATAGGGTAGGCTCACGTGATCGATAGTATGCACCCGTATAAAGGTGTACACGAGTGTACTTGTATCAAAATATTTGTAAGATGTATCGTATGACTCATGAATTGATATGATGGCTAAGGAGTGTATATTTAGCATCTATGGGAGGTGAGGGCGTGTTTTTCAAAATATATTTATTCTTATTCTTTTGTTAGGCTTTAGAATAATATTTTTTTGATTATTCCTTTTGGATAACAGCAACAGCAGGATTGTTTCATTTCAGTTTCATGTTTCACTTGTATTAATTATCATTTGTACATCCTTACACATAAATATACATGCATGATGCAACTATCTATATAACTTACTAAAATTTACTACTACTTCATAAAGTTTTTGTCAACAACACAATATCAAGTCTAAAGAACACTTTATTATTTACCAGCTTATCCAAATTATTACAACGAAGAAAAATATACCAGTCGACACAGATTGTCGACGTATATAAGAGAACAAGATGAAAGCTAAATCACTCAGCCTATGCAGATCATCAATATGATGATCTGCACTACAAGATGATCAACAAAATCACCACAGCACTCTCGAACTTCAAACGGAGAAAACCCTAACTTGATCAATGTTCTAGAGAGAAAAAAGATGCTGAGACTTTTGAAGTTGTATGTTTTTGACCAGCAACCACACAAGACTTTTATAAAGTCTTTAGTCTTCACACGAATGCAAAAGCCCATACGACAAAAGCCCAGCTATCAGCCAGTAACAATAAAAGGCTCAAAAACACAACAGCCCACTCGGCAAACAAGTACACATGCAAAAAAAACAGAAAAATATGAATAACAGACATATTGAAAAAATAAAACATATTGAAATGATAATATGAACCAATACATATTTTAACCCCCCCCCCCCCCCCCCCCCCCCCTAATTTCAACATTGAAAAACAGTCATACATGCTAAGCTGAGAACATACCTGTTCATGAGAATTAACCAATACATATTTTAAACACCCCCCCCCCCCCCTAATTTCAACATTGAAAAACAGTCATACATGCTAAGCTGAGGAACATACCTGTTCATGAGAATTAACAGGAAAACTTTCGTAAAAACATCTGCTACTTGATTCTTGGATTTAACACCAGCAGATCAATTTCAAAGTGTTTGGTACGCTCATGAAAAATAGGATTAGCTGCTATAGACATAGCAGCTGTATTGTCACAATATAGAGGAACAGGAGTCTTAACAAGAACTTGCAATTCTTTTAACATATTTGACAACCAAATAATTTCGCATGTCGCAGCACACATTGATCGGTATTCTGCTTCAGCAGAAGACCGAGAAACTGTGGACTGCTTTTTACTCTTCCATGACACAAGCGAATTCCCCAAGAAAACACAATAACAGTGACAGACATTATAGAATTGACACATTTACCCCAATCAAAATCAGCATAGGCTCTTAGATCTAAAGAGCCCTCTTTTTTACTAAAGCCCTTAGCCACGAGCCTAGCCTTATACCTTTCTATTTCTCCTGAAGCCTTATACTTAATCTTATAAATCCATTTGCACCCTATAACTTTTCTATTAGGGGGCAAATCTACAATCTCCCATGTATTATTTCTATGTAATGCCTCTAACTCAACATTCATAGCCTTAACCCAGTTTTTATCAGATTTGGCCTCAACAAAACTTTTAGGCTCAGAACTTTTGTTCAACACAGAAGCAAAGCATAGATTACGAGGATCAAGATTAGCATAATTTAACACCTTTTCTAGACCATATTTAACTTTACCATCAACAACATAATCATCAAGCTTAGCGGGAAATTTGGTATTACTGGAAGATCTCCTAGGAACAGTGTTGGTTTGACCAACATCACCTCCCTCCGAATTATTAACGGTATCCTCAACTTCTGTGTCATGCTCAGTCCTGTCCTCATGCTCATCAGTGACACTTGGTTGCTGAATATCAGCCTTACCTAAAGTGTCATTAGAAACAGCACTGAACTGTTGAGACCCATGTTCAGAAATAGGATCCTTAGTGACCTCATCATTGGGAGTAGGGCCAACTTTAGGATAAGGAGTACTAACAGAATCATACAAATCAAAGAAATTAAGAGTGTTAACATTTGAAGTTGGTTCTTGATCAGTCAATGTTAACTATTCTTTAAAGGGAAAGACAGTTTCATAAAACCTAGCATCCCTAGAAAAATACATCACCTTGTGATCAAGACTCCAAAGTGTATACCTTTTCCTTTCATTTGAATAACCAATCAGAACACTTTTTTCAGCATGACTTTTAAACTTATCATAATTTTTTAAAACCGTAATGAAAAAAGACACCATACCACCCTCAGTTGACCGAACACAGGTTTAAAACCATACACACATTCATAAGGAGACTTTCCCTTCAACACCGAAGATGGGGTCCTGTTAATGAGATAAGTAGCAGTTAGAACACATTCTGACCAAAATTTAAGAGGAAAATCACCTTGAAAAAATAACGCATAGCAACATTTAGAAGGTGCCTATGTTTTCTTTCGACTATACCATTCTGTTGAGTATGCACACAAGAAGTTTGATGCACAATCCCATTATTATGACAAAACTCACTCACTTGTTTATTAATGAATTCGGTTCCATTATTGCTTCTAAACATTTTAACATGTTTACCAAACTGAGTTTTAAGTAGATTACAAAACCCTTGTATATTGTAGAAAACCTCATTTTTATGTCTCATGAGATACCCCATACAGCCCTGGTATAGTCATCGTCAATAGTCAAAAAGAACCTAAACCATCTCTACTAGAAACATTGTATGGACCCCAAACATCAAGATGAATCAACTCCCCTAACATTTTAGACTTATGCTCACTTAAAGGAAAAGGGTCTCTATGTTGCTTGGCCCTATGACAGGTCTCACAAGGCGACAAACTACCAGTTTTAACATCCAACTTATTTTTTAAGATATGTAAGACAGGTTTAGCAGGATGACCTAACCTAGCATGCCATAGATTGATATCACAACTAGCATTACACACCTTAACAGATGAACTACCACAGAAATAGAGACCATTAAGCTGACTACTAGTCACTTGGACTTTCTTTGTTTGAGAATCCTGAATATAACAATTGTTTTCATCAAAGGTCACAGTTAGTTTACAATCTTTAGCTAACTTATGGACAGAAACAAGATTGACACAATAATCAGGATCAAGATAAACATCATACAAAATGACCTTCTCGCTTAACTTGATATCACCAATCTTAGTGACCAAGGCACTAGTGCCATTTGGATGTTTGAATCTTATATTATACTTAGTTACATCGATATGATTAATAAACCCAGTATCAGTCATAACCATATGTTGATTAGCCCCAGAGTCTATAATCCACCCTACCTTTTTCCCATCCTTTAAAAAATTGATGAAACAGTAAACATGTTTCAAATCACATGAAGTTTTGCAAGACATGTCAACAAAGCTATTTAAACACACAGTATTAACACACTTACCAGCAAAACTACTGCACTGAGGATCATTTTTTGACTTATCATTCAGAAGGCTAAGCAGTTTAGCAACCTGGTCACTAGTCAAAGAACTCACAGTAAAGAAGAAGAAGCAGTATCAGATGATTCAACAATAACATTATTACTAACCTTGCTACCCTTATTCCCATTGTTTTTAGACTTCATCCATGAAAGATAACCAACAAGTTCAAAACATATGTCAATAGTATGACCAGTCTTGTTACAATGAGAACATTTAAGATTAGGATTAGGAGGTCTAGTTCCCTTTTTCTTTGAATCAAAAACTTGACTTGTTTTAACTGCAAAACCAACTGAGCTATTAGAAATTTTTTCAGAAAAGTTCTTTGTTTGAAGATGTGATTCTTCTCTTGAAATAATGGATAAAGCATCCTTCACAGAAGGAAGTATTTCCCTGATTAAAAGATTAGTTCTCACAGACTGATACGTACTATCAAGGCCCATCAAAAATTGCATCTGTTTAATAAGATGATTAAAATCATTGAATTGCTTAGATGTATCACAAGTACAAGCAGGTAAAGCAAGTAACTGATCAAGTTGTTTCCACATGCAGTTCAACTTATGATAGTATTCAGAACCAGGGATGCCACTTTGTGTAAACGAATTATCTTCTGATACAAATTAAACACAACAGACTCATCAACTTTATCATAAGTTTCTTTTAAATCCTTCCACACCTCAGAAGCTAACTTAGAGTAGACATGACCAAGATACAACTCTTCAGACACAAAATTAAGAATCCAAGTAAGAACAATTGAGTTACATCTATCCCACTGTCTTCCTAGTACATCATCAGTGACCTATGACACAAACCATCAACAAACCCAATTTTATTCTTAACTTCTAAAGCTAAATTCATTGAATTTTCCCAAACCGTATAATTCTCAGTCCCTTTAAGTTTAAGGGTAACAATGATCAGATTAGCACAGTCACTAGGGTGCAGAAACAAAGGGTCACCAACATCAATCTTGCTAACCAGAGTAGCACTAGTGGAAGTAATGATATCACCAGTATCACTAGCCATAACAGCAAACAAGAAACAAACCATAAAATAAAAACAAGAAAAAAACCACAAATGACCGGCGAAACCAGGACAAAGATCCGATCAGAGGTTCGTCACTCTACTGGTGGCTTCGCAGACGATATCCAGGAAGCCACGACACACTGACCAGACCAGACCAGAAATAATGCAACAGAGGGAACCCTCTCTGTATCCCAATAAATAAACCGGTTTGTCTAAACCCGCAACAATATGCCTAGACTCAAGACTCAATTGAATTCAAGAACAGAAAAAATAAAAGATAAGAGATATGAAACAATCTCAACAAGGCGTTTAACTCTCTCCAGCAGTCAGAACCTGTAATCTTCACTTAGGGTTACAGGAGTCTGACAAGAAGATAAAAGACCGAAGATTCTGTTGGTTTGCCGTAACAACAGGGACCAACGAGAATGTTGCAGATAATCACCAAACCCTAGAAATTAGGGTTTCAATCTTTAAGAGATGCACGAACTCCAAGAAGCGAGGACACACCAGATCTGGAATCGGTAGAATCCATCGGACTTCCGAGACTCCAAAGATCACCAGATACAATCCAGATCTAACCAGATCTGAGAAAACCCCAACGTACAGCGGAAGACGATAACCCCAAGAGCACCTAGTGCTCTGATACCATGTCAACAACACAATATCAAGTCTAAAGAACACTTTAGTATTCACCAGCTTATCCAGATTATTACAATGAAGAAAAATATACCAGTCAACACAGATAGCCGACGTATTAAGAAACAAATGAAAGCTATCTCACTTAGCCTATGCAGATATCTGATGATCTGCCTACAAGATGATCAACAAAATCACCACATACCTCGAACTTCAAACGAAGAAAACCCTAACTGATGAATTTCTATAAGAAAAAAGATCAGAGACTTTTGATGTTGTATGTTTGACCAGCAACCACACAAACTTTATAAAGTCTTTAGTCTCACACAAATGCATAAGCCCATATGGTAATCATAGCTTAAACCAGAAAACAATAGAAGCCAAAACACACACCACTCACAAACAAGCCCACATGCAAAAAACAGAAACTATGAAACAACATATTGAAACAATAAAACATATTGAAATGATAATATGAACGAATACAATTTTTTAAACATCTCACGACGAACTATAAGGATTATGTAACCACAAAAGTCTAACACGCTTTAAAACGCTTTATCTCTACATGCTAAAGCATCTCATCCACCCAATAACTCTTGATAGGTGAGTCAGGCGAGTCCTTGTTGTTCCATGCTCAGATCATGCTACAAACATCAAAGAACCCCTAGAATGGTCACGTAGCCAGAACCTCTTAGATCACTCCCAGATTGTCAAGTTAGTATATATCAAGCATGCATTAGTATATGTGTATGGTATTTGAAGAAGCAAGGCTCAAAATGTACTTGAGTTGGGATGTTGACTAACATTTGATAAAGATGATCTAATCTGCAAAGAAGTAACACCATTAGCCTCGTCACAGGATTTGAAGGGATTTCTTCCTGTGATCATCCTTGATTTTGTATGAGAATAATATTGGTTTATCACAAGAAATAATTGTTCGTAATTTTGTATTGAATCATAAATTGTAAAATAAAGGAGATCTTGTAATAATTTTCATACTGTATTTCTTGTGTTAAAAATAGACAGGGATCCTAATTTATAGAGCACGGATTTAACAAGTTATGCACATTAACCGACACATTATTTAACTTGATGACATTTGACTCACCAAATTGATAACATTTAACATGTAACATGTAACAGTTTAACAATAACCAAATTGTTGTACTCCACTATCAAGATTAGGGGAAAGGTGAAATGATGATCACTACTATCATGTAGTGAGACAAATGTAATGGAGATCACTGAGATGTTGAGGTGATGATAAATACTACCCGAGTGAAATGTTAAAGAGGTTATCACTTTTCACTACTTTATTAGTGAGATGTTGAAGGAGTGATTGTAACGCCCCGCGTTTTTATACTTTCTATATTTGGAAACCTTGTACCGTACTTCTATTTTCTGTAATCGTTGTATCTTGTATCCGTCTTTTGTTGTAAACGTTGTAAACCGAGACTTGGATCGTAATGAGAAACTCGTATTTTATTCATGTTGTGTTAATCATAATCTTGTTACACTTATACTTGTTCATACTTTAAACATGTAAACGTATTCGTGGTACTCTCAACGTAAACGTGTGATATCTTACAAACATGGTATGTATGCGTAATCGAGACTTAAACGTGAAACTTGTAATCGTTAAACTAAATTCGTTACGAAAATATAATTACCTATTCATTTATTAAGTTAATTAATTAAATTAATTAATTTATAAATTACTTAATAAAATTAATTAATTTCTTTTTACAAAAAAAAATTAAAATGATATTTAGTTTTTTATATATATACTAACATTTAGTTTTTAGATGTTAATATATACCCTTTTTAATAAGTCCAAGGTTTAAAGTGTAATTCTTGGATTCTCAAACTACAGGGGTTATTCTTGTCATTTATGAAACCTGATTTAATGATTTTTAAATGAAAAAAATAAATCAACAAAACCGGATCCGCGGGACTCGAACCCGGGACCTCCGGTTCAACAAACAACAACACAGCCACTCCACCAGTGGGCCACTTGTGTTAGAACCCGGAAACACAAAGCTATTAAGCTTTGTTTCCGAGTAAGGCTGGTCGCAAAGGGAGGGCGGACAGCAGCCCTTTTGGGCGGGTTTTTTATATTTTTTTGTGTTTTTGAGGCCTTTAATACTCACTTAAACCCCACCTAACTAACCCTAATCCATTTCCTTATAAAACCCAAGTGTTTTTCAAGCCTTTTTCCACTTTCACAACTCCATAATCTCTCCAAAATCATCTCAAGAACACTTGAAACTTCAGAATTCGGGCAGATTGTATACCTCTTACAAAAGTGAGCATATCTTGCTCATTTCTTAACCAGATCATCTCATTCTTCTTCCTACTTGCTTGGATAAATTTTGGGTTGAATTCCTAGGGCTCTCCATGGAGAATCCTGACCTGGAAATGCCCCAAAATGTCCGAGAACTTTCTGTTATGATTTAACTTTTCAAAAACTTGTTAAATCTCATACTTTTCTCATTCATCCTAGTGTTCTTGAACTCCTAATCACATATATGAGTATGGGGACTAACCTAGGTTGTTAAACTTGTAAATAGGAGTGTTTAATCACTCCAAACTTTTTGTTTTTGAAGAGCATTGAGCTCACAAGTGATGCAAGTTCTTAAACTTGTTCATGTGTGTCCACCAAGGGGAGCTTGGGCTATCCTAACTTGAGACCACACATCACTTGATGATTTTCGACAAGATCCCAAGATAGTTTGCTAGACTTAAAGTGTCACAACCCCACAAAGCCGTTGACGATTGTCCTCGTGTGCTCGTCGGGTTGTTGAATACTTGGCTACTTGGTATCTAGATGACACCTTATCATTCTTGTATAGTATATAGTTCTTGTACCCTCCTTGTTACCAATGATAACTTGTGTAGTGGTGAACATAATCCGAGGTTCAAAGTGGATGGTTTAACCTCCACCTCATTCTTGACATACATGACACTAGAGGTTACAAAGTGGATGGTTCATCCTCCCATGATTATAATGATATATATAAATATATTATAATTCTAAAACCGAAACCTTGATAATGAACTTATAATCACCTATCAAGTTATTAAGTTTAACACTAAAGTATGTAATTCCTTGTCACGATTCTAATAGGTCCCGAACCTATGAAATCACATCCAACTCGTAAGAGTTACTATAGTGTCAAGAACGAGTGTTACTTCTTAGTGAATACTTTCGTATCATAATGCTTTATCAAACTTATTTTTAATCATGCACGAATACTCCTAATCTCCCGTTGAAACTCTATACTCATACGCCGTGTTTCCTCTTGTAGGATAATTATGCGTCATCCTCGAACCAACGTCTTCACGGATTGTCAAGTGTAGAAAAGACTTAGCAAAACCGTGAGTACACTCGACCCACTTTATTTATAACACTTTTCGGGTGTAACATGTTTCCATATACAAAATCACGAACACTAAAACTTTATGAAACACACAAACGATCTCATATACATGAAAGCTTGAATCTTATACTTGATGCTTGTCTTGGGTATTCGTATTGCTATGCTTTAGTCATTAACTATTTTTAGCATTCGTTTGACATGCTTAGCGCTATAGGAATTCACGCATCCACCTCCATCGTGTTATTCGTGGGTCATGTTAAAACATCGTGATTGCGTTAAGGGTTTGATTATTAGTATTGCATGCCTTGATATTGCTCTTGTATAGATTTGGTTGCCATGTGGATTGTTTAAACTTATTCGTATGCGTATGCTATGCCTAAACTTGTGTACTCGCCTTGCTTTCGCATTGACATTATTTTAAAACATGTTACAGGTTGAAGGTGATGATGCTATGAAAACAATATAGCAAGGACTAGATATACACAAATTAGACGTTAGGTTTAATGTCGATGTATCAATTTTGTTATGACCTTGCAAATGTTGTGTTGTTCTTTGTTTTGTTACATTGATGTATTTGACAATTCTTATGAAATGAAATATGGTTTAATTAATTATCGTCACTTAATAATGTTGTGAGCAATGAGCAATCCCGTTTTCGTCTCATCCCGATGTTTCCGCCATCGGTTGGGGTGTGACAATGATCACCACCATATTAGCTAGTGAGACATTGAAGAGGGGATCACCACCCAAGTAGTGAAATGATCATAGATGTGATTACTATCTTGCTTAGTAAAAAGTTAGTAATGAAGATAATCTATTGGTGGATACAATGATTGTATTTAAGGGGGTACATTAACATACCCAAATCACTATCCGTTTTTGTGTTTGTTTTTTATCACTCTCTGATTGCGAATGTATCATCGAAACACGTTTATATAAGAAAATAATTCATATGATAAAAGCTTTTTAAATCATAGTCACTCTTTTTTAAAATAACCTATTCACCTCTAAGCCAGTCTTCACAATTTTATCTACATATGAATATCAATTTAGGAAATAAATGGATTGTTATGATTTTTGCGATAACAAGCCTTGTGTGTGTTTTGTGTGATGTAAGGTGTATTCATGCATGTATGTGTTTGTACTGTTCAAAATTAATATCATACATTACATGATTGGGGTAGGAAGGTTAAGATGCTTAGCTCACAAATTGTTTGTGATAATATTCAAACAATTATATTATCATTCTCTCATCTCTTTTTTGCCAAAAAGTAAATATAAAGTAAAAATAGAATCACAATTTAAAAGTAAAATTCTAGCATATTGGCGCATGAACGTAGAATGAGAATAAAAAAATAAAGAAAAGAAGGAAATATAAACACACCATGTGTAAAAGATTTAATCATTTTAACCGTCCAGAATATTTGATCGGCCAAAAGCGCTTTTTTGGTTGAACATATTATTATAATCGCTGTTGTTGTTGTTTTATTTTTTTTTAAGTACGTTCATTATTTTTTTCCGTGTTGATTATATTTATGAAAGATCTTAAAAGACTTAAACGTCTATGGAGAAGATTTAATATCGCTAAAAAGTGTGATTACAGTATTAACCTTAAAAAGGTGCGTATCTGAACTATCACATTAATATAATATTGTGATCTATTTTTGATACTTATGAATCATCTTAAGGATCAACCTTAAAAAGTTTTAAATCCCTTTTACGAAATTTAGTGTACCATGTCTCACTCATGCGACATCTGTTTAATAGGATATAAGAAGACAAAACAATCTGACTTAATTATGTGTTTTATGTATTGTTAAATGAACTTTAAAATGTGCGTCACACGTACTTATATAAACTTGAACCGAATTTGAGTAAATGTCTTTTCAATTAAAATATATTTTACTAATAATCTTTCAAAAACATGAGATCAAAAATACATAAATCCTTTATAACTTTCACTTTTTTTTTGGTTTTCTACAAATAATCTTAAAGAGGTCCGAATTTGTGTTTTTATTATTAATTATGCTAACTTGATTACTTTGAATTTTTAATATAAAGATTATGAATATACTTTGAAATTTATAGATATTTTTTTTTTCACGTGATTTTTTAGTCAATAACTAATTACACTAAAAGTATTTTAACTTACAAATAAAGCGGGGCTAATTGCCAAAATGTCTATCATACCAGACCCTATTTATAAAGTAATTTTTTTATTTATTTACCATTTTTCTATTATTAACAACATGTATGTGTTTCATGTTGTTTTACCCTATGTTTAATGGGCATTTCAAGAAAGTTTCTAATATTTTTCACTTTTAATCTAAAACATATCATCTTCGTAATTTAACCCCTTTGGTTTTTTTACTTTCAACACAAAGCTTTTCATCTTTTCCAATTTAACCCCAACACTTTTTTACTTTCAACTTTGGCCACCACATTTTCATCTTTCGCAAGTTTTTTGTTTTACGTTTCGTTCAAAATTTTGCGAGTTAACACGCCGCAACGTGCGTGTGGGGTTCGAAGCTTTTTCGTCTACCTTTTCCCGTTTATAAGTCTGTCACAACGCACGGGTCCTATATCGACTTAGGTATTTTTCTATGTTTTACATTTCAGTCTAAATTTTTTGCATTAACACGCCGCAATGAGTGTCCTTGTTCAGAGATTTTACATCTGCTTTTCATTCAGTTTTATTTTCTCCGTTTCAATTTATTTTGTTTTTACAAGTTTTTCAGTGTTGGCCGCTGGAAGTGATGTGGTATTGGTGCTATTTTGTATGGTTTGCAACACAAGGACCTTAATACTAGTTACTTCTTACATTTTAATATTTCTTTCTAGGAAAATTCTATTTCCTTCTCCCCTCTCATTATAATATGCACACGTATATCTATAAAGACTAAGATACATAAAACCCAATTAAAAAAAATAAAGAACAAAAGGCTAATCACAACATTCAGTGTACATTAATCTCAAATTTAAAATAGTAAACCTCATAAGCTTAAAATAACAAAAAAAAACATTCAATTTACTTTAATTCACATATAAAGTGATGGAGATGATAGAAGTTATGCTCCACAAAATTTTCAATCTTGATGTCATCTGCATTTTCCACAACACCTTACATCTATTCCTATATCTCCAAGTAATTAGGTTCATTTTTAAATATTATATGTAATATCCAACCTTTCTTATCACCAATATTACCTGTTTTGTCCTTGATGGGTATGTGTAACACTCGTCACTTAGCAAAGTTAACACATATCTTAACTAAAACATTGTTGCTATTATGACACATTAACTGGGCATTTATTTGTGTAAACATATCCTTATAATATCATGCTAGTTGGAAACTCGAAACAAAACTAGAGGCACCCTACAATTTATGGAAACTTTCGGGAAATGAAAAGCCTTGAGAATAACTAGTCATTCTACAAATATGATTTTTGGTGGTGGAAGGTTATTTGACGGCATAAGAGACTCAACCCAAGACATGTCAACTTTACTTTGATGAGTAGGAGCAATGTTGAATTCCTAAACATACTTGAGCCGATGATGAAGGCTTCAATGATTGTTGTGGAGAGTGTTCGAGTTTAGGGTCTTTGGCCAATCCCACGGGTTGGTTCCCATGATGAAGGATTCAATGATTGTTGTGAAACAAAGATCGTAAAAATTGAATGATATCAGCTTTAGATCAAGGCCCAAACAAGGTTATGACCCAAAAAGATAATAGTGGATCCCAACAACAGTTTTATGGATCTTTAATGTTTAAAACGATAATCGGCTTGGTAAAAGATGATATTGGGCTATGACATATCTAGAAGGTGGGCTTGACTTTGAATTTCAACAATGGTGGGTATTTATCTTGGGCCTGATTTCTCAGAATCTGAGTTATAAATGACAAGGGCCTTAAACAATATTGGACCTCATAAATTAACGTAATGGGCATTATAGGGACGTGAAATGGTTTGATTACGCCCTCACACCATCCCCATGGACATTATAGGAACATGAAGAGGGAGAGGCATTTCTAGAATAATGCCCAATGAGGAGAAAAAATAATGGAAAGTAATGAATGAAAGGACATTAAGGGGCTTTAACCACAAAGTAAATGTGGAATACTCTCAAAACTCGTCATTTAGGTGTGGATCGGATTCGAGAGGCAAGATCTCAAACTCTAATTGGACAGTTCGAAAATATCAAGATGAAAGACCAATGTGTCATTGATGACTTTGCTAACAAGTTGGCGGAGTATGCTTCTCGAGTTGCCTCACATGCCCCAGTTATAAAAGAAACAAAATTGCTTAAGAAATTTCTTAACGTGTTTCCTAAACGTTTAATTCATGTGCTGGACCATGAACTCCGCCATCTATTATGTCCTTCTATAAGGGAGATAACCCTTTGATCTTAAAATTTTCGTGGTTACCCAGTATCCTCAACATTATTCCAGGAGACCAGTTGAAGCTATTAAACTTATCCACCACCACAGACTTGGTAAACTATATGTTGAATTCTTAGCACATGGGAAGTTCTTCAAGCTCATTTTTCCATCACTGATCAATCCTCAAACGAAGTGATACGTCATCCCAATGTGTTTCGTCTTACAATTATATACTTATAGACTGGTTTCTTAGCAAATTTCACTGCACTCTCATTCAATGAGTAATCGAACATCTATTTACCGAATTCTTCAAGAAAAGTCTTCGACTATATTAACTCTTTACTTGCTTAAGCAACACACATGTACTCAATTTCTTTTATTGATTGAGCCACACTTTTTAGAAGTTTAGACAACTAGAGTTCACTATTGTTCTTCTCATCGTGAAAATATACTCTGTAGTGCTCTTAAATGTCCCTTTACATGCACCCATATCAGTATTTATATAACCTTTGAGTATAGAATCCTTCTCTCTGAAACACAACCCCAAGTTTTGTGTACCCTTCAAGTATCTAATTACCCATTTGATCTCCTCCCAATGTTCTTTAAGTGGATCTGACATAAATCAACTAACAACACAAACGACATGAGCAATATCTAGTCGAGTGCAAACCATGACATGCATGAGGCTCTCAACCCCTTATGCATATAACACTTTAGGTATCCCTAATCTTTCTTCTTTGGATTTAGGTGACTTATCTTTAATAAGGTTCAAATGACTTCGTAATGGTGTATTTCTAGGCTTGGTCTTTTCATCATTCATCTTGAATCTCTCTTACACTTTCCCAAGACACTGTGGTTGTGGAAACTCGAACCGTGAAAACTTTGGGCATGGCTGAGGTGGTGGCTGGAGGTCCGAGAGAGGTTGAGGTGATGCTTGAGTACAACGAGACAAGAGCCACGTGAAGTGCTACAGGTGTAACGAGTTCGAGCAATACATATCAGGGTGTCCAAAGTAGGCGTAAAAGGACGAGCTCAACTTGAAGCAGTGTGTGTCACCCCGACCCGCAGCGGAAAAGGTGATCGGGGCATGATTGGGTTATCATCAAAGCTCATGACATTTATTTTAACGTTTCATATTCATTAATACACTTTAATGGAAAATTACAATCAATATTACATCATGTCCTAAATATCAATCTAGGCTTCATTGTTTTCTTCTAAGGCATTTCCTATGTTTTCCTTGCTTCATCCTGTTCACCTGTATCATGTGTAAAAAGGGTTTTTGGATCAACAAAAAGTTGGCGAGTGAATCCTATGGAAAACATTTGAACAAGTTTATTTAATTGATTATCAAATAAAGTGCACAACCACACATGAGTAAAAATAGATGTAAACTTATTCACCAATCAATTTAATATTAAATAATACACACATGAACAATAATGGATCGTTTTGAGGCACGCGTTGCTCAACTCGTCTCTCACGAGGAACTAATGGGCCTAATGAATGAATTGCATATAAATAGACAAAATGAAATACATAACTACAAACAATATAAACTCAATAATACACACACGAACAATAATGGATTTGTTTTGAGGCACGCGTTGCTCAACTCGTCTCACACGAGGAACTGATGGGCCTAATGAATGAATTGCATATAAATAGACAAAATGAAATACATAACTACAAGCAATGTATACAATCTAAGTTTTGATCACAATATGGTATGGCACAAGTTTAAATAAACGGGTTAATTTTATGACACATGACACACCCCAAAACGTGTAATTAAAAAGGGAAGTTGTAAGATTCACTCACATTGGGTGCGTTCGGTTGATGATGTTGAATGCGCACGAAGTGGTTTTAACCACGAGTGAAATTAACCTAGATAATGGCATAATGTTTCGGTAAGTAAACGGGTTTTATTAATCCATTTTAGTAGGTTTGTTGGGTGTATTTTTGTGAGTTTAAGGCTATTTTCTAACCTTAAAAATGTTATTTTTAAGTATTTTTAATTGATTTTTAAATAAAATAAATAAATAAAAATAATAAAAAAAATGTTGACTTTTGACCATTGACCGTTGACCATTGACCATTGACTTTGACTGTTGACCGGTTCGTATGTATGTATGTGTGCGCTGAGTGAGGCTCGAACCCGAGACCTCCCGTACGCGTGCACGCAGCTCTACCAACTGAGCTACGTGTCTAACCTGAAATATTTCTGTTTTTAATTATATTTATATATTAATTGAATTAAACAGAAAATCATTTATTTTTAAAAACGATTTTTAATCCAACGACTCGGTGCGCTCCACAGGTCTCGAACCCGGGACCTGTGGGTTGAGTTAACACACAGTCCACCGCTGGACTGTGTGTCTAACTTGTTAAATTATCTGATTTTTATTATACTTATATACAAACTAAATATTTTCATTTCTGTCTTAAATAAAAAGTTGGATAATTGTCCGGACCGGTGCGGTAGTCCGGACTCGAACTCGTTACCTGAGCTTAAACATTCACACAGTCCACCACTGGACTGTGTGTCTATCTTGGTTATTATTCCGGATTTTATTAAACTTAACATCTATGCGAAATGATTCCGGTTCAGTAATAAAAAGGAACATTTTTATTAAAGCGAGTATGTGTGGGACATGTATCGAACTCGAGACGTTTGCGTGCTTAATGTGCACACAGTCCACCGCTGGACTGTGTGTCTAACCCGAGTTATATCTTGATTTAAATTAAACTTATACACTACTGAAACTTCGTCTTCTTCGTTAATCTTAACCAGAATCGGAAGTCCGACTGGTTCGAAGTTTTAATCAAGTTCGTTAGTGTCTGGTGGTTAATTACATGTGAGATTAAGTAAAAAGAATGAAAGATTAAGCGTAAGGTATACCGAACTGGACTCCTCTGTTTCTCCGGCAGAACTCCGGTGACAGCAAATGATTCCGGCGACGTGTGTCTTGCGGCAGAGAGTCTTCAGCGAGCTTGAGATGGATGTGAGTGGCTTCGGTATAAGTTCTGAGTGTTCAGTGTTTAGAGTAAGGCACAGAAGTGAAAAACCCGGTTTTCCGGCGATTGCAGGTATTTTCGGCGGGTGGATTCTCGTCGAGAAAGGGTGCGGTTTTGAGCGAAAAGGCTACCAGTGGAATGTGGGTGAATTTATAGGGAGGAATCGAGATGTATAGAGTCGGATTTCAGGCTTGATTCAAAGTCATTACGTTTTCCGGCAGTTATGACTTGCGTCGCGGGTTCAGACGTCGGTT
Source organism: Scalesia atractyloides (assembly GCA_947069175.1). Classification (NCBI taxonomy): domain Eukaryota; kingdom Viridiplantae; phylum Streptophyta; class Magnoliopsida; order Asterales; family Asteraceae; genus Scalesia; species Scalesia atractyloides. Next base: position 84,485,361 of record CAMTDV010000024.1, read on the forward strand.
ATAACCGATGTAGGTTTAATGTTTACGTTAAGACTTGAAGAAACCGTCCAATCTCGCGAGATCGCCGGGATTTCCGACGACTGCAATTGGGCGCGTCGTTATTTGAATTCGAGGTTTACTTTATGTATTAATTGTCTCCAATAATTAACAAGGAACATAAGTGGCGCAGTGGTTGGAGGGTTGATTGTTAAGACGTTGCTTGAATCGCTGGCTGACCCGGGTTCGAAACCCGGCAGCAGCATTTTATTTTTATTTTCTTATTTTTAACAGTTTTTCAAAAACAAATTATATATCCCCATATACTTATTAATTATGTATCGTTTAAAATTATTTTGGGCATTAAATACGCAACGAAATTTTTAACTGATTGTTCGGTTATTAAACGGAGCGGGTTTGGTAAATCCGGTTTTTGACGGATGTTACAGTGTGAGGATGATGGACTAACACTAGACTAAACAAGTGGTGTGAATAAATGATTGAGGGCGTGATTGTTGGGTTAATTATTTATTCACGGGTCATGAGTGTTTGGAATCTGCATGGAATAGGCTTAAACTTCAAGTGTTACATTTGTATGGATGGATATTTGAAGACCTAAACATTTACTATATTATATTTTATGGTTTATTTAATAGTAATTTAGTAGTTGCACTTGGTACTTTAGTTTGATCGATTTATATGGAAACCCAAAAAGTGTATGTTAGGTACAAGCAAGAGTGGGTCATAGGATGTACAAGTTCTTTATTATTTGGTTGCTACTTTCGTATTAGTAGGTGATATGGTCATATTCTGTAAGGTTATTTATAGCCCTTTGGTTATTTAATAACGAAGTGTGTGAGTTTTTTTTCTCTACAAGTTTCATACAACTCTATTCTTTCATATTCAAGAGTTATTTTCTTTCTTTATTTGTAATTCCTCTGAAGTAAAATGCACATATCATTCGTCCCATAGTGTGTGTAGTTTATGTGGGGCGAGGAAGAGAAGATCAAGTTGTACACTATAATATTAAAAGATGATGACAACCCTAATGGGCCAATGTGAATTTGGCCCACTGTGAGGAATCATCTACATGTCCTCTAGTCTAATATGATGTAGTCTTGGCCATATGATTCCTTCATTGGTCAGTGGTCTAATCCTTTTAGATTTATAATAATGCAAGTCCTGTGGCTCTGACTGATCAAGGCCTTGTGGCTTTGAAGTGGTCCAAAACTCATCGCTTTAAAGTTGGGAGCTCCATAGAAGTCAGATGTATGCCTTTAGGCTAGTTTTTGAACATGGAGCAACTGTTTGGAGCCGTCCATCCTTATAGCCTTTAAGCCTCGTTGCATTTAAATAGATAGCACCCGTCCAGAGCCGGCATCCGGCTTTATGGAATTGTGGCTTTTAAATAGTAGGCGATGAGTGTGACACCCCCTTTTCATTTGTTTAAGCACTTTGCTGGTACCTTGAGGATTATGGTATTAATCTTGATTTATGAAAGCCTCACTTTGGTTGGTGATTTGAGATCTGATCTATATCGTCCTTTAACTCAATATTTGGCCACGTCTTTGCGATTATTGGGCCTCTTATTGTAACTTGTGGGTCAAGATATTCAGGTGATAATTCCGTAACCTCAGTCGTCACAGATAGGATTTTATGAAGTAGTATGCAATTTGAATTCACATGCATCCACATCATAACTTCATTTGTGCATGGTCACATACATTTTCATACAATTCATTCTAAATATTTAGTTTCTAATGACACTCATTTTTTTCACTCTACATTCAATAAGTCTCGTATTTTATCTTCAATCCTTTATAATTTAAACTCGGTTATAATTGAAATCATATTTTATACCATACTTGCACAATTAACCTTGCATAATATATAAACAATCACCAGATACACGTTTTTTATTTAAAACTGAGTCATACACAAGAATATATTTTCTTGAAACTTTATTCAAACATGTTCATACATAACATATGCTTAGTTACACCTTAAAACCTTGAAAATGTGATTAACATTATGTTCATTGCATAAAATAACAAACCACACAATTCAAGGGACTAAAATGGATATTTGTTTTTTTAATTTTTTAATTTACGACCCGCAAGACCAAACACCTTACGGTCCGCAAAGACTTGGTCTGACAGCAGCTTCATGAGTTTTCAATTTTTGGCCTTTCCATCCTCTTCTAACTCCCAACCACTTCATTTATGACCAAACCCTAATATCCACTTATAGATACAACCCTTCCCCACCTCCTAAACACTTTCAACACCTCCAAAACATTTCCAAACTAGCTCTAATATCCCAAATTCTCAAACTTAGGCAGATTCATCCAATTTAAAAAACAGTGAGTTTTAAGCTTATTTATGCAACTTTTCTTCTTGTTTTCTTAATTCTCATTCCTGGGACAACCTTTAGGAGTGTTACCACATGTTTACCAAGGTAAACAAAGATTTTTCTTGAGTTTTGTTAAGAACTTTTAAACATGTACACCTTTCTTTAAATTTGGAACATCTTCAAGTTGCTAACAAATCCCTATGTTGGATATGTTTGGATTTAAGTTTTGTTCCAGAAATATTGTGATTATATGTTTACATCTTGTACATCCTTGGTCACTAAGTAGCTTCCAAGCAAACAAATTGAACAAACTACACCAAGTCTTCAAACCATAACCTTGTTTGGAATACACCCGTCTAGTTGTACTCACTTGGTTACCTAGCGAATTAGATGATTTAAATTATGTTCTTCATATTGTGCATCCGAATCATCCATGTGATGATTTGTGTATTGGTGAAATCTTGAGGTTAAATGGATTAATCCAACCCATGTTTGGCAATAGATGACATAACTAAATACATGACCTATACATAACTATATTATATATATATTTATATATATATATAATATACCTCCAAACCTAACCATGATATCAACCAAACTCATGGTTTAATATTATGTGACAAGGTAGAAAATATCTTAGTTTTAAATTCCTTATTTTGGACTTCTAATGGGCGACTTAGTGCCTATGAAAAACACAACTAAAAATAGTGTCCAAGTAAGTGTTTAAGCAAGATATGTTTTATGTAATTTCATATTTATAAGTCCTATATACTTTCCAATCTCCAAAATATCAAACTCATACAAATTTGTTTATCCTTTTTAGGGTGACTTTGGTGTTTCCATCCCCTCAAAATCACTCACTCGCATTTTTGGAACTTAGCTTTGCAACCATGAGTTCATACTTGACCCATTTTTCGCTTTAAACACTATTTGGTTTGCAACATGTATCCGTATTAAATTCACAATCACATATACAAACAATTTTATGCAAACACTCCATCCTTAAACATGCTACTTGTTTATACATACTAGGACAAACTTATTATGCATTCTATCCATCATTAACTTTAAAAAGGCTCCCTTAACATGTATAGCACTATACGATTAGCACACTTCCTCGTTTGTTGGGTCATTGTTAAGTTATTCAATCTTTACGGTCTTATTTACTTCAGTGACAAGATTATGCATACGATCTTATTCACTTCAGTGATAAGATTACGCTAGTTAACACTTTGGCTTGATTTTTAGTCATTGAATGCTTGTATGATTATACGACTTAGTGTACAATTAACTGCGGATTTGAGACTTTATTCATACTTATGAAATGTATACAAACTAGTATGCTCACTAACAAAATTTGTGTTGACTGATATTTTATACATGTTGAAGGAAATATATTATGATGCAAGAAACTACTTAGGGTAGATTTAGAAACACATCAAACTTAATTCATGCATTCTTGCGTTTTAGTATTGTAACTTGAAATTCTTAGTATTTCCTTTGAGACAATGTAATGTTTGAATTTGATAAATGAAATGAAATTTGAATTTTCATATTTGTCGCAAATTTAGTGTTATATTGTCTTTGAGCAATCTCGTTCGTCCCGCCTTGATTTTCCGCCATATGGCATACATGAGGCTCTAACTACTGACGCATATGGCACTTTAGGTATCTCTAATCATCTTTGATAAGGTTTCAAATGACTTTGTAATGGAGTATTTCTAGGCTTGGTCTTTTCATCATTCATCTTGAATCTCTCTAACACTTTACCAACACATTGTGGTTGTGGAAACTCCAACCATGAAGAGTATGGGCATGGCCTAGGAGGAGGCTGGAGGTTCGAAAGAGGTTGAGGTGATGGTCGAGTACAACAAGACAAGAGCCACGTTAAAGCTACAAGTGTAATGAGTTCGGGCATTACATATCAGGGTGTGTAAAGTGGGAGTAAAAGGACGAGCTCATCTTGAAGCGGTGTGAGGATGATGGACTAACACTGGTATAGACAAGTGGTGTGAATAAACGATTGAGGGTGTGATTGTTGGTTAATTATTTATTCATGGTCATGAGTGTTTGGAATCTGCATGGATAGGCTAAACTTCAAGTGTCACATTCGCATGGATGGATATTTGAAGACCTAAACATTTCATTGTATCTTATATTTTATGGTAGATTTAATTATAATTTAGTAGTTGCACTGGGTACTTTAGTTTGGCCGATTTATATGGAAACTGAATTAGTGTATGTTAGGTAGAAGCAAGAATGGGCCATAGGATGTACCGCTGTTCTTTAGTATTTGGTTGCTATTTTCGTATTTGTAGGTGATCTTCTATAAGGCTATTTATAGCCCTTTAATTATTATATTATGAAGTGTGTGAGCTTTTTCTCTGCAAGTTTCATACATCTCTATTTCTTCCATAATCAAGACTTATTTTCTTTCTTTTATTTGTAGTTCATTTGTAGCAAAATACACATATCATTCATCCCATAGTGTGTGTAGTGTATGTTCTCAACATCTAAGAGGAGTATGGAAATCAGTGTTGTGAGAATTCCAAAGAAAATTCACCTAGAGCGGGGGGGGGGGGGGGGGGGGGGGGGGCATGGAAGAGATGCTCATTCTAAAGTAAGGTTAACTTGTACTTTATAATAGTAAAAGATGATGACAACCCTAATGGGCCAATGTGAATTGGGCCCACTGTGAGCAATAATCTACATGTCCTCTAGTCTAATATGATGTAGCATTGGCCATATGATTCCTTCATTGGTCAGTTGTCCAATCCTTTTGTATTTATAGTAATGCAAGTCTCGTGGCTCTAACTAATCTAACCTTGTGGGCCCAATTGGTTTTTACAACCGAACCAGTTGAACAGGAATCGGCATCAGTGGCAGTCCAGTTAGGCCTATTTGAACCGTTTCGCAATAAACCGACTGGTTTTTCACAATTGGCGGTTAAACCAGTGAATCGCGATCAGAGGTCAGACCGGCGAAAGCTAATTCTAGACTATAAAGACCCTTTGCAGACCCATGAGACACAAGAGATGAAGATGCAAACTTCGAACCTTCAACGGGAAAAGACAAGCGATTTATTGAGATGGATTAATGGGAGAATTGAAGGGATATAGGTGAAGGGAGATTTTGATAAGGTTGCCGTGAACAGAGAAGGTAAAAATGGTGATACAGAAATGGTATGACGATGAAAGGAGGCGGTCTCATTGTTAAATGTTAAGTAGGGTTTGTTTTATTTTATTATATTACGGGCCAATATTATATGAATGACAAGTGGGCCTTAGGATGGAGTACTTAAATTTTAAAGGGCATATAAGTGGACCACTAATAATAACGTGTATGTTTTGTATAATTAATATTTTTTTAACTATGAAGTTGTCGGTTTTGAAATCGGTTCGACCGATCCGATCCGATCGGTTGAACTAGTGGACCGAAAGGCTACCAGTTCGATGTCCGGTCCGGTTATAAAAAATTGTTTTCAAGTGGTCCAATACTCGTTGCTTTAAAGTTGGGAGCACCATAAAAGTCGGATGTAAGCCTTTAGGCTAGTTTTTGAACAGGAGCAATTGTTTGGAGATGGGTGTTCAACCTTATAGTCTCTTGTATTTAAATAGAGAGCACCCGTCCAGAGACCTGTATCCGGCTTTATGGCCTTGTGGCTTTTAAATAATAGGCAATGAGTGTGACACCCTCTCTTCCTTTGTTTAAGCGCTTTGCTGGCACCTTGAGCATTGTGGTGTTAATCTTGATTTATGAAAAACCCACTTTGGTGGGTCATTTGAGATCTATCTGAATAATCCTTTACTCAATTTGGGCCACGTCTATACGATTATATTGGGCCACTTATTGCAACTGGTAGGACAAGATATTCCGGGTAGTATAGTGGTGCACAAATCGGGTTTTTTTAATACTTGGTTCCGGTATGGAACCGGGTTCGGGTATGACGGGTTTTCTAAAATCGGGTATTGATAATACCCGGGTCGGGTGCGAGTTTTATACAAAAAATGCATACCTTATATACCCGGGTTCGGGTAGGGTCCGGGTCGGGTTTTCTAATACCCGGTATTATAATGCCCTATTTTCGGGTTCGGGTAGAGTCGGGTATGGTGGGTGGGTTCGGGTATGGATCGGGTTTGGTTTCGGGTATGTCTCGGGTATTCATTTTTTTTGCTAAAACATAGAAATATAAAATGCAAAACTTTTTTATTTCATAAAACATAGAAATACATGACACCTAAATAATCATAGAACCGGGTCGAATAAGATTATAAACATAGATAGCTTTGAATAACTTGACGTCTTCGTTTATTGTTCGTCTCGAGGAAAACACTTGTGGTTAAACCAAACATCAAAGACCCCTTTTATATGGTATAAAGATATAATGTAAATAAAAAAGTGGTTAAAATACGCTTTCTAACGGCTATAGCCGTTACCAAGGTGCAAAACTCGGAAAAACACAAAAAAAAAGGAAAAAAACCTAAATAGGGTATTGGAAAACCCAGACCGGGTATTGAAAAAACCTGGTTCCGGGTTCAGGTTGAAACCGGGTATTCATAAAACCCGGGTTGAAATCGGTATAAAAAAACCCGGTTCCGGGTTTGGTGTATTATAAGAAATGCGTTTCCGACCCTACCTACGGTAGGTCGGGTTGGGTTATAAAAAACCGGTTTTTATAATACCCGGTTCCGGGTTTTTTTTTTCGGGTCGAATTCCGGATTCGGGTTTTTTGTGCACATAATTTTGTAACCTCAATGGTCACAAATAGGCTTTTCTGTAGTAGTATATTTGTGCATGGTCACAAACATTTTCATACATTATTCTAAATATTTAGTTTCTATTGACGCTCCTTTATTTTTCACTCTATTCAATAAGTCTCGCATACCTCCGTTATTCATTTTGGTTTTTATCAAAAGTTGCCTTTATTTCAATAAAAGAAGAAATAAGTGATGATATATGCAAGGAACAAAAATCACAAAACAAACTAATATAACTTATGGTAATTCATTTCAATAATCTTGGCACACCCACATAAAACCAACTTGTAGCAACGGGTGGATTCCAAGTTAAGTACACACACCAAGCATTGAAAACACAAAGAAAGCATAATATTTATAAGCTTATAATCATTAATAAAAGAAGCCTTTACGAGCAGGCTTCCTTTTAGGATATTCCACAAGTAGAGCCCCGCCATACTTGTTAAGCGCCTCATAGCAATTAATCACCGTTTCGTTATTTTTGACTGGTACTTGTTGAACAACATAAGTCTGTTGGGGTTTGTAATGACTTGGAAACAGCTGAGGTGGAGTTCTACGTGATGGTACAGCTGCTGCGCAGAAATTATTGTCCAAAAGCGCAAATGCTTCGGCCCCAATCTTTGAAAGCTCGGTTTTGGTTTTTCTGTAATAAAACATTTCAGTTTTTGTTGTATTTGGTTATGATGTGTATGCCGGAGACCATATATGGCTTTATATAAACCAAATGCAAGTGCACAAAGTTAGTTACAGATATTCTTCTGAATTCTTTTAGTTCTATTATTAGATGTTTATGGAACTTTATTCTTTTTATTTTGAGTGTGGAATCATATATAGTTATGCTTATTCATTCAAAATAATGGGAAAGCGATTGTCTGGGTTTTGATCTTTTTACAAAAAGTGACATTCAACTGATATGTGGATCTTAATGTCCAATTTGTGAATACACTTGGAATAAAGGGAGATTTTTTTATAGATACAATGGAAATTTTGTTGCAACTTCATTGACCCAATTTGAACAAACCAAAAACCTACTTGTGTATAACTGTTGGTAATCAACAGAACAAGGAATGTGTTTAGTGCAAGATTGATGATACTATATTTTGTATTAATCATGACCTATATAGACTACATAAAACTTAAAAAACCTGCTACGTTATTCTAATTAACTCTATATTAAGGACTCTATCAAGCTAATCATAATTGACCTGTGACCCCTTTCAAAGTTGAGACAATAGTTCTTGCTGAAATTTGTTACAACTTTCCAAGGTTGATTCATTCATAAATAAACACTTTCCCTTGATTCAATTTTGACAACTCCTAATTGATCTGGAAGTTCTTTAAATTTCTCTACTGAAGTGACTTTTTTTAACGGCAATTTTGGATCACTAACGGACCACTGAGTATCTTCGTGCCACCAGCGAAACCACCCAATCATATCCATCTCCACTAGGCAATAATGCCGATACACCAACTCAGGAAGCAACACAATAAATATGGGAAACCTCCTTGTGAGAATTGAATCCATGACCCAATGGTCTCTAAGCCTTATCCGACCCCGAACATGCCACTAAGCTATAACGTCATGGTTTCTACTGAAGTGACTTAGTGAGCACATCATAATCAGGAATTATATTTGATTAGGTTTTATTTGTAAATTATTCTTGTATTTCTATTATAACGATAATACCTTATGATTGTTTTATGTACAACACTTGTTCTTTGTATCCAAACAAATTGAAGTTTCATCAGACAAAATACAAAAGGATATGGAATCCGAATACTGTGGAAATAAAGCAGATAAAGCCAGCCAACGTTTAGTATAGATACCCAAATTTCCTTTATTTAAAACGACTTAATTTTATAGTAATAATCATTTTATGTAAAGGATGCAAACTAATACGCATTCACTTCAGAGATCTATCCATATCAGATCTTTGGATGTCTGCAAAACTAATTAACAAGTCTATGATTCTCTTGGATGTATAAATAAAATCATTAAATGATATTTGCATCTATCCTTCAAATCTTATTAGTTAATCAATACATGATTATTCCATTCATATTTGGAGATACATTTCAATCCTCTTAACAGTTGTCGACACGTATCTTCTCATGAACCATTAGTTGAAACCTAATGATGTCTCTTACAAGTTCGATTAAGCATGCATCAGTTATATGGGATACATGAATGGGGATAGGTAGGAGCAAATTTGGTCTTTATCCTACTAAATAAACACAAAATATAACCTTTGGCATTTTCAAATTTTAAAAACAAAGGCTAATTAACACTGCAAAAAAATAATTAAAAAAAATTAAATTAAAAGAAAGAAATAAGAAAAAAAAAAGAGAAAAGAAAAACCCACTTTATATAAGAAAGACATGAGACGACAAATGAAGTTATTTTCTCTTGTGGTTTGGTCTCAGAAAATCAATCAATCCAATCGTGTGATGGTCAAAACCATCGTATTTCTGTCAACAAAGTCCCTTTTTGACGGTAAACACACATCCCTCTCAGATATACTACTAAAATCCACTTATTAGTTATTACGAGGCTGTACGACTTAAGTGGAGATAAACATTTGATCTCACTAGAGAAGGAGACAATCAAGTAAAGATATTTAATTGTTAAAATAGTTTTTTTTTAGGTTTTGTTTAATCTCAAATAATATGAAAGTTTGTCCTGATCGCAAATAACATTGTTTGTATGCTATCCTACAAACAAACGCAAGTGTATTACACTTGATTATATATTTTTCAATTTTACTTAAAGGTTTTTTTTATCACATTTTAAAATAATGAACTTGTATAATGTTTTGGTTTGATTTGTGTTTGTATATGTTTATGTAGATACCTATAACCAACACAAACAAAACCTATATCTTTTAAGAAAACTGAAAAACTAAAATTAACCAATCATATAATTTGTAATTCATTTTGTTTTACTTATTAAATGGGCTTTCGGTAAAATTTCACCTAATCATTTTAGTTTAAAGACCATAAACAAGAGAAAATATGTTGAAGTGATATCTCATGAGAGTAATCAGGGTCGTCCCAGAGAATCGCTGAAAATTCAGAGATCCTGGACGAGTATGAAAATTGGGCCCATAGACAAAATATAAGCCCGATTGTCTTTCGTTTTTTTGGTTGCTACCACTCGCCAATTTTATTTAATTGGATATTAAAATGTAATTTATAACAATATTGGCTAATGCATTTAGTTGAGTGAATCGGTTTAATCCAAAATTGGTTTAATTATCTAATAGGTCTAAACAAAATAAAAAATTAGCGGATTTAACAAACAAATTGGGTTTTAAAATTAATTTTAATCTTTTATCTAATATATAAGAAAGTTTAGAAATTTTGGACTAGGAGAGAGTGGGCCCTTACGCGGGCACCCATTTTGCCCTCCCCATGACTTGCCATGATAGTAATAGGATTATTTAAGTTTCCATTAGATGAATAAAAAGCTTAATTATGTCGTCAAGTAACATTTGAGCAGGTATTTAGAACTTGAAATCAGTCAAAATGATTGGAAATTTAATTACAACAATACTTTAAGTTTTTCAAGATTCTGTCTTATATACCTCCATTTGTTGTTCATTTTGTTATTATCAAATATTCATTGGCTTTTTTCTGTATAAGAAGAAATAAGCGAGTGCAAATAAAAGAAGAAGATCAAGATGAAAAAACCACCACCAAGTAATATTAGATATCATGCTTATGGTAATTGATTTCAATCATCTTGGCGCACATCCGCATTAAACCAGTTTGAGGCAAGGAATGGATTACAAGTTAATTACACAGATCAAGCACTGAAAAACACATATTTGTTGCTTCTAAAATCATTTGTAAAAGAAACCTTTACGCGCAGGCTTCCTTTTAGGATATTCCATAACTAGAGCACCCCCATACATGTTGATCGCCTGGTAGTGAATTACCATTGTCTCAATACTTTGGAGTACTGGTGCTTGTTGAAGAAAAGCCTGTTGGTGCTTATAATGGCATGGAAACAAAAGTGGTGGAATAGCTGTCGTTGAGAAGTTATTGTGCAAGAGACCAGATGCTTTAGCCCCAGTCATTGAAAGCTCTGATTTAGATTTTGAGTAATTCGACATTTTTAAGTGAGGTGATGGAGAGGAAAGTAAACTACTAGTTCTTTTTGTGTATTTGGTTATGGTGAGTATTGAAGAGATTTACATACCTTTATTCATAGAAAGCCAATGCAAGTGCTTGATGTTAAAGGCATAAGAAATAAGAGTGAGGCTTTGGGCCCTATTCTAGGTGTATAGATACTTACCAAGTGTCCATTAAAATAATAATCATACATGATCATTAGAAATCTCTCTAAAGATATTCTTATGAGTTCTTTAACTTATATTAGTTATTAGTTAATTATGGAGCTTTATTCTGTTGTTTTAAGTGTGGAATCATCTTTTTGGTTTATTCATTTCGAACAAATGGAAAGTAGTTTGCGCCTTCCATAGATACGATGGAAAATGTGTCGCAACTTTAGTGATGCATATCAAGACATTGGGTGCAAATGATCTAATTAGGCTGCAAGCTAATGTACCTAAACCTGCAAATGAAAACTCAAACCAACTTGAAAGTTGAAATTGGAATGAAATTGTGAAAACACTTTAGAAATGAAACATCAACTAAAGCTTGATTTGCCACTTGAATATTGAACCAAAGGGTTTGTATCACACCACCACAATCATGTAAAGATACAAACGAACATGTCAAACTCCTAAACATGGTATTTGATTGTAAAACAATATATATCCATTTGATTTTATTTTGAGCATTTATTAAGTTACACACCCCTATATGTTTTATTTGAAATAAATATATTTTCAGTTTGATATATTAATATGTTATATTTATATATGTGTATTATCTGTTGGATCAATTGGGTTTCAGAATCATAAAACACACTAAACACAAAACTCGTACAAAGGAAAACAAGAACAAAGAACATGATACAAACACAAAATCTTTTTAATTAATCAAAACCACAATAATAACCTAACAATCAACCTTACTTATACTAAACAGTAACTTGGAAAACAATCGAACTCCAATACTTCTAACAAACTAATAATTATCTCAGAAATATTTTTTGATCGTTCACCCAAAATTATCATTAATATTAGCCTTCCACTTTAGTTTCCTTTCACATATGAACAAACATAGGATTAACCTAATTGCTCAGGTGCTTGATTTATTTTTCTTCTTTTTATGAGGGTCTCCAGCCTCAAATTACTAGAGATGTCTGCTCACTTTTTATGAACGACGACCCCCAAGAGAGACCCCTGGGATAAGAAGGGGTACACCCTGGAATACCTTAGGCAAAACCCCCAAACTCCTAATTATATACATGCCTTGCCTGTGGTTAGAACTCAGTATCTACCACTAAAGGTAAGAGTCTTTACTAAGTGAACTAGCCCACAATGCTAGTTGCTTGCTTAGTTAACTCTCCTTTTATTCTCACAACCACAAAGAGCCATCTCCTACTTGCATGCTTGTTATATTTTTCTTTGGATGATTTCCCTCACAAAGTGGCGGCTAAAAAATTTAATATCCTACTTTGCTTACACCTCCATGGCGTCCCTATTCGATTTCCATTTTTTTATTCGACTAACTTCATGCGCGGTAGCCATCTCATAATAGTTGACCTCCTTGGCTTGACCTAGAACTCCGCTTAACTCCAATTTGGCTTCTATAAGAGTTTCTGATCACCACTTTGTCTTCATTAAGATTTTGATTACCTCTATTAAGAACCCTTTGATTAAACCTACGGCTTCAAACATAACTAGCTTCATGTTTTACATATAAAACTTGGTGGCTTCTATTGCTTCTTCTCGACAAAGGAAACCTTGAACAAGATCTAGATGTAAATGTAACAATCAACCCTATTTGCACGGAACAACAATTGGAAAACAATCCAACTTCGATACTTCTTAACTACTTTAAATTCCTACTAACAAATTAATAATTATCTCTTAGTTATTTCCCGATAATTCACCTAGAATTACCATTAACTACCCTTTAAAATTTTCCTCTTTTTTTCATATTAGCGTTCCACTTTAGCTTTGTTTCACAAATATCAAACCTAAGATTAAATCCAACATTATGACGTTCTTAATTGAAACTGAAATGAATAAATCAAAATTTGCAGTTATCCGAAATTGAACACCCCATTCTGATTCTTAAATCTGTTATGGCCGGTGAAACAGTAAAGCAACATGTTTACCATGTAGTTCCGTTCTTAAAACATTACATCTTTGAGGGGTTATCTATACAACCACTGCATCTTTGAGTGGTTTTCTGTAAAAGTATATATTTTTAACCTACACTTGCACCACAAATTCTTAAAAAGTCTATTATTCTCTGCATTAAAGAGAAATTCTAAAATGATAATTGTATCTATTCTTTTCAATCTTATAATTTACTCATGATTCCTTCTCCATTCATAGTTCACAGATGCCCTATCAATCATTTTACAAATTGGTGACGTGTCTTCTCCTAGTATCATATGTTATGCTCTTTTTTTTTTGCTTAACTTGTTTGCAATTCTGGATACAAAGTGTTATGAATAAAGTAAAATTAGTTAGGCAAAAGGCATACAAGAAAATTTAAGGGACTATCTTGCAATCTAAGAAAGATTAAATATACTTCATTAGCGCATTGTTGACAGGTGAGCTAATGTTTATAGATGCACTAATAAAAGTCTTAATGATATTTGGATTAGTTTTCAAACTGTAGGGGGAAACTGCAATAAGTGAAAGTTTGTTTATGAATTCAGTTAACAGTTGGAATTAGGTTAGACAGAGTATACATGTAGGGGTTTTCAATTCATTTGTAATGTTTGTAATTCGTTTTCAATTCTTTCTCAATCAATAAAATCATTTGTAATCGTTAGATACAATTGTCTTTTCTTGTATTGGATTGTTCTTATTCACCAGTGTTTTATAATAATTGGTATCAAAGCTTTCAGTGAAGGTGTGTACGGATTCCGCAAATTGAATAACACAATGGTGCCGACGAAGTTCGAATTAGAAAAAATCGATGAAAGGAATGATTTTGGGCTTTGGAGAGTGCAGATGAAAGCTATGTTGGTTGAACAGGGTGTTTTGACGCGTTGGCTTGTGAAGCAAAGTTACTGGTGGAATTAACCAACAAAGGGAAGTGTCAAAAGAAACGATTGCAACTGGTGTTTAGATGAAGTTAGACCAGTTGTACATGACAAACTTGTTAGCAAATAGTCTGTATATGAAGAAGTGGATTGTATTCTTTTCATATGTCACCTAATAAGACACTTGATCATACTGACGATTTCAACAAGTTGGTGATTGATCCGGAAAATATTGATGTGAAATTGGATGATGAAGATCAGGAAATAATCTTCTTGAGTTCTTTATCTAGTTCTTATGAACATTTTGTAGATACTTTGATGTTTTGCGGAGATTCTTTATCAATGGAAGAAGTTCCGGTTGTTGTAAGTTCAAAAGAATAACAAAAGAAAAAAATCAGTTTCTAATGAAGAGGATGGAGATGGCCTATTTACTAGGGGTCGTTCAGATAAGAAAAACTTCCATTTTAAGAACAAATCAAGATCCAAGTCCAAGTTCAAGAGAACCTATTTTTTGTGTAATTTAGAAAAGCACCTTAAAAGAGATTGCCCAAACTCGAAGAAAACGATAGGTGAAAACAACAACTCTAAAAGGAAAAATTATCATGTGGTTCCTAATGACCAGTCAGATGGGTATGATAGTGCTAATGTTCTCATGATTACTAATGGGTAATGTATCCGATTAAAGATTATCTTGAAGATCTCAAACAACAAAAACTTAGATTTGTAATACTTGGGGACAAAAGATTTTGTCAAATTCAAGGTAAAGGAAGTGTCACTTCCAAGTTAAATCAATAGCTCAGAAATAGACTTAAGAGATGTGAGGTATGTTCCTACAATTCAAAGAACTTTGTTGTCTTTGGGTACTTTTGAGAGGGTAGGGTATGTTGTAAGTTTGAAAGATGAAAGGCTAAGGTAATTAGGGGATCTATGGTAATGTTGTTAGAACTAGACGAGAAAACAACATTTACTTACTAGATGGTAGAGTTATTAATGGTTGTTTGACTGTGGCATCAGAACAATACAATGAAGAATTCTTGTAGAGAAGCTCTTTTATGGCATAAGAGATTAGGATACGTTAGTAAGAAAGACTTGTTGAACTCAATAAACAACACGTTCTTGGTAATCTTAGAAGTTGTGACATAAGCTTTTATGAATACTGTCTTATGGGTAAACAAAAGAGGGTTAAATTTAAAAAAAGAAAACATGTCATAAGTGGAGTGTTAGATTATATACACTCAGAGTTGTGGTGGCCAACTAAAACTGAATCACTTGGTGGACCTAGGTATTTTTTGTCTATTATAGATGATTGCTCAAGAAGAGTGTAGGTTTTGTCATTAAACATAAGAGTGATACTAATAGTAAGTTTAAAGAATGGAAGGTGATGATTGAGTATAATACAAATAGAAGAATAAGGAAACTGAGAACAAACAATGGTTTAGATTTTTGTAGTAATAATATCTGTATATAGTATCATGGTATTGGAAGACATCTTACAATACCAGGAACACCACAACGGAATGGTTTGGTAGAGAAATGAATAGAAAGAGTCAGGAACACCACATACGGTACTAAAAATACTCTATTGCGAATACAACTTTATTTTCAATTACTTTTATAATGTCACGTCGATAAAACAAAAAAACGAATATGGTACCAGTACTTCAAACAATATTGTTTGGGTTCATCACGTTAAAGAACAAAAAGAATCAACTATATTTACTCATTTGATTAAAAGATTTATCAAATCGTAGATAAATATAAACATTTACAAAAGTGTATTAACAATTATATATTATGTTATTCAAATAACAAAAAAAAGTAAACGGAATTGTATTAAAAATACGCACGATTAATATATCCACATATAAAAAAGAACCATAAACCAAAATTTTATAATAATTTATTAAAACATTACTATTAAAAAATCTAAGAACATTCAATGGAAGTCATATAATTATTTAAAAATGTAAAATAATAAAAAAGAAAATAAAAATATTTGAAGTATACCAATAAAAGGAAGTACTTCAAGTACTTTGAAAATGTAAGGTTTAAGAATAAGAACAGAAATCCAATTAATCAACAATTTCTAGACCATACAAGTATTGACTTTTGGGTCTTTGGGCGACACAATTAGTTATTTCTTTTATGCTGAAATATAACAAAAATGTCACATTAGAATTTAGACACATAATTTTCAAATGCATCTCCTCTTCACAACGGTCAGAGTTGGATGCATACTTAAACCATCCAAGTCACCAGTTTCGAGAAAACCCGTTTGCCCAAGATCCACTGCGGTAAAACCCGGTTCGGCTTGGTTTCGAACTGGCGGCCTACAAAGAGGCCTAGTTCTAAACTTCATTGCCACCACAATGTCCTTCAAAGTGATGCTAATGGGAGTTGAACTTGAGACCTCATGGAGAGAAACCAAGTGACTAACCACTAGACCAACTTGAGATCAATTACTTAGTTTTAATTACCATAATAAATATGTCGATTTCTCATACATTTCTAGCGTTACCTACCGGTTCTTGTTTAAAATTCATAACAAGAATGAATAAGATATTGTTTTAATCAAGGAAAATCCATTTAATACAACTTTTTTGGAAGACAAAAATCTCGCGTGTAAACCCACTTTACTCGGGGCAGGGTCGGACCCATTGCCTAGCCAAGGGGTCCGGGTGTCCCCTTCAAAAAAATTATTTTAGTGTTATGCGTACGTGAAAATCTCTACGCACCCCATAAATTTTAACACCGCCCCCATGAAATTGACAATAGAAGAAAGTTGAAGCAAATTGTACTTAAAATAAGGAAATCGGTCAAAATTGTGGTCATCGGAAAAGTTTTCCGAATTGCAACTACAAGATGTGGAACAATATTTTTTGAGAAGATGATCTTTTAGTTAAATGCCATTTTAGTCCCTGTGGGGTCATTTTGTCAGTTTAGTCCAAAGGTTTCTTTTTTGCTTGTGGGTCCAAAAAGGTTTCACCGTTGCCATTTTCGTCCACTAGGTTAACTTCATCCATTTTTTCTGTTAACAGAAGGGAAATTCGGTCATTTTGTATGTAATTCTGTTAACTAGAAGGACAATCAGCTGTATTATATGGCCGAATTGCCCTTCTCGTTAACAAAAAAATGAATGAAGTTAACCCAGTGGACGAAAATGGCAACGGTGAAACCTTTTTAGACCCAAAGGCAAAAAATAAAACATTTGACTAATCTGGCAAATTGACCCAACCACAGGGTCTAAAATGACATTTAACTCAAACACTTTAAACATATTTATTATTTTTTAACGGCAAATTTAGATCACTAACGGAAACAACACTGGACATAGTGGCTAATAAACTATCGCAAACAAACAAACAAATCCAAACGAACATAAACGAACACTTTATCGAACGTTCACGAACACCTTACCGAACGTTTACGAACATAAAGAACGAACACGGCATATGTTCATGTTCGTTTGTTTAACTAAACGAACGAAATTTCATTATTTGTGTTCGTTCATTTATTAAACGAACGAACACTGTTCATTTGCAGCCCTATACTTAAGATAAATATAATAATAATAATAATAAAATATTATTTTAAATTTTTACCACACTTATACTTTTTACTTATTTAAACTTATAATAGGCTAGCTTAGCAAATATGTGTTTATAGCTATAGGAATACACAAAATGAACTCTATCAGTTGTCATGTGAGCCTTTGTTCTTTAGCTATGGATGGTCCAAATTAATTTTAGTTTTATTATCTCTTTTTTTTAATATGACCTACCTGATCTGATCTATTACGAACCAAAAAAAATATTATATAGTTAGAAGTCTAAAATTCTTAAAAAATCCGTACCCTAAAAAAAATTTATGGGTCCGCCACTACTCGGGCTATGTCCAAGATCGACTTCTCAACCGCTATGAGACCGTGCCTCCTGATACGCGGGAACCGGATGGAATCCGTAAACCCTCGCCCCCTTCAGGTTCGAACCCGGATTAAAGCCCCGATTCGTCCCTTCACCCAGATGTCTCTCGAATATGGTCCAAGTGGGAATCGAACCTGCGTCTTCACTTGAGAAGAGACCTTTTGACCTTAAGTGTGAGATCTTGGGTTCAAGTCTCACAAAAGTAAAAAATTTGCCTTAAAAAAGAATCTGATATTTGTTTGCAACTATTAACCTGATATGTATTTGTAATTATTGATATTGTTGGTAACTTTTGAGTCTTTCATTTCTATCAACAAATGCAATGGTGAACTACTAACCTATGTAGTTTGTCATTTGTGGACAACCCCGGCCACCCACATGTTTAGATTTTTTCCTAAAAGAAAACAAAAAACTATTCATTTAGTGTTAAATTGCCCTTTTAATTTTATTTTATGTTTACTGTTAATGACTTACATATGAAACAAAGTTTTATTGATTTTGTAAAATTTTCAAGTTACATTTTGTATTTATTTCCTAAACATTCTAAATTTTTTAACCTTGACTAACCACTTAACTTCAATATGATTTAAGTATAGAACTTATTTTAGAAAACAACTGATGCCCAAGTTTTGTTGTTCTCTTTTATAGACCATGTAAAGCTTTTTTTTTTAGTGTTATATATAACTTTACCCTTGCTTTTTCTGAACATTTAGAGCATTCACAATAAGAATCTTAAAAATATGTAAGGGAGTTTAGTTATACTATAAGGAATGGTTGTTAGTGTTTTGAGTGATTGTAAGTGGAGGAGAAATAAAATATATGTGAAAGTTACTGTTCATCTGTAAATATATTATATATAGCTGGACTATAAATTAATACGAATCATTTCCATGCATGAACAAGAAATAAGTTAGGAATCCCTTCAAAAAAAACCCCTAGATTAATATCAGCAGAAAAGAGAAGACGAACACGTTAACACACAACCCATCAGTAATATTATCATACACTAGTAACTATAAATATTATCATACAGTAGTAACTGATATCAACAATCGTGACACATCCACATAAAACCAACTAGTGGAAAGGGATAGAATCCAAGATTGACACACAAGCTAGCTTTTACATACATAAGAAAGCACACACACATAAATATATATAAAATTATTAGAAAAAGAAACCTTTACGAGCAGGCTTTCTTTTAGGATAATCCACAAACACAGTTCTGCCGTACATCTTAGCAGCCTCGTTGCAATTTATCACTCTCCCAGTCATTCTGGCAGTTACCGGGGCATCATATACTTGTTGCTGAATCACATAAGCCTGTTGGGGCTGGTACTGATGATAGTGATGCACCAGTTGTGCCGTCGGGCTAGTGGAGCCGTCGCTTCTGATGGATGCTTGGACCTACGACCCACTGAATAAATATCATCTATGATATCGAATGTTTCTTTTGCAATCTTAGAAAGTTCAGTTGTGTTATTGGGATAATATGCCATTTTTATGCAAGGTGGTGAAGGTATAGAGAAAAGAAGTTGTAGTTATAAGCTTGTTGTTGTGTTTGCTTTGGGGTGTATGCAATAGACCACATGTCTTTATCTAGAATGTTTAGTGAGAAGTTTCTGTATTTTTCAGAATCTTTATTATAAAAGTAAATTACAAGTTTTGTTCTTTTTGTTTACACCAAATTGGAGGTGCTGTCCTTTAGCGTAAAAGTTAACAAGTTTTGTACTTTATGTTTTAAAATTTTGCACGTTATGTCCTTTAAGTTAGATTTTTAGTTAAGTTTGGTCATATGCCTTGCACATAAGGGCATACTTTTCATTTCACCTCCTGAGGACCATTGTGTAAAACAATTTACATTAGGACTATTGTGTAAAATTTAAAAGATGTATAAAATGAATAGTATGAACATTCTCTCTCTCTCTCTCTCTAAACTAAACCCCTCTCTCTCTCTTTCTTTCTCTCCTCTCTCTTTCTTCTGAGTGGCGGTCTTGTTGGTGGTATCGGCAGATGGGGTGGTGTGGTTGTTGTTTTAAGTGCGACAGTGGAGGAGGTGTAGTGATCCGGCGGGGGTTACCTGAGAGAGTGCAAGGGGAAGTCCATCGTTGCGTCGCCGTGATCCGGTGGAGTTATGGTTTGGGTTTGGTGGATCACTCGTTTGATATCACCGGTGAAGTTATGGTTGGGGTTTGAAAAGAAATTGATTGTGGTCCTAGATCTGGCAAAGTTATAGGTGCGGTGAGGAGGTTGTGGTTGCAGGGGAGGCCGTGATGGACGATGGGTGCAAGGGGAGCGGTGATGGATGGGAGTTGCAGGGGGAGGCAGTCAGGCAGGGATGGTGGTGATGGTGGGTACAGTGGTGATGGTGGGTACGATGGGGATGGTTGGTGTAGTTGGGTTGGGGTGGTCGGTGGGTGGGGGTGAGGCAATGAAGGCTGAGGAGGGGTGGCGGCGATGAAGGTTGTGGGCTGGTGGTGTGGTGGGTTGAGAGAGATTAGAGAGAGATTGGGTTGTTGTGGTGGGTTCAGATTAAGAGAAAGAGAAATAGTTTAGATTTTTTTCAGTTTTGTAGATAGAGTCCCTTAATAATAAGTGTTTACTATATAATCTCTGAGAAGAAGATGAAGTGACAAGTATGCCCTCATGTGCAAGGCACATGACCATACTTAACCAAAATATTTGATTGAGTTAGGATTAAAGGAAAAACCGTGCAAGATTTTGAAACATAAAGTACAAAACTGGTCAACTTTTACGCTAAAGGACAACGCCTGCAATTTGATGTAAACATAAAAGACAAAACTTGTAATTTACTCTTATTATAATTCTTTTTGGGAGAATGTATACCTTTTAATCAACCCTTTCTTGATTTAATGTTATATGGTGGTACCGATTTGTTCGTATAAGGGCATTCTATGTTATTCTACACATGTATAGTGTGTAAATAACCATATACACCTATATAAGACGTATGATATGGTATGTGCTCGTATGTGATCGATGATATGCGCCTGTATAAAGGTGTACACCCGTATACTTGTATACATACAACCGTCTAAATTTTTGTACGGTGTATCGTATGACTCATGAATTGATATGATGGCTAGCATCTATGTGAGCTGAGTGCGTGTTTTTCAAAATATATTTATTCTTATTCTTTTGTTAGGTTTTAGAATAATATTTTTGATTATTCCTTTTGGATAAACAGCAAGATTGTTTCATTTAAATTTCATGTTTCACTTGTATTAATTATCATTTGTACATCCACACACATAAATATACATGCATGACGCAACTTTCTGTATAACTAAATTTACTGCTACTTCATAATTTTTTTTTGTTAAACATCTCACGAAGTACAAGTATTATCTAACCATAACTAAAATTTACTGCTACTTCATAAAAAAATTTTATTAAACATCTCACGAACTACAAGTATTATCTAACCTTAAAAGTCCAATATGCTTTAAAATTTATCTCTACATGCTAAAGCATCTCATCCACCCGATAACTCTTGATAGGTGAGTCAGGCGAGTCCTTGTTGTTCCATGCTCAGATCATGCTACAAACGTCAAAGAACCCCTAGAAATGGTCCCGTAGCCAGAGCCTCTCAGATCACTCCCAGATTGTCAAGTTAGTATCTATCAAGCATGCATTAGTATATTTATATGGTATTTGAAGAAGTTGTAGGAACTAGGTTCACCTTTTATAAAATATAATTACAAAATATAAAATAACGAGACTCTCGTTATTCATAGGAAATATCATGATACAATACCGGTTGAAATAACTAAATAAAGGAACATAAAATATAATTATATATACCAATCTTGGTTCAAGCCGCATCGCTGGTGGATCTTTCATGTAGGAACTAGTTTCACCTTTTGTAAAATATAGTTACAAAAATAACGAGACTCTCGTTATTCATAGAAAATATCATAGTACAATACCGGTTGCAATAACTAAATAAAAGAATATAAAATAGAATTATATATACCAATCTTGATTCAAGCCGCATCTCTGGTGGGTCTTTCAGGCGCATTTAATAGCATCCTAGACTCGATTATTCATTATCTTGAGTCTTGAAAGATACTCCTTAACTACAACAAAGAGCACACTAAAACGTTGACGATTTTGGTTGATGCACGTGTTCAACACGCTTCCCTTAAAACAGATTTCGCGCCTCTACTAAAGACGACGCGTCTGTCTCTCATGGTACAACAGCCGAAGCAGTCTGTACTGCCGGAGATAGCCACGCGCCCGAGGTTACACCGGATAAAATTATAGTGTTAGAGCTTGTGGAAAATTATGATACAAAGTGGATGAAATCGTATAGAGAAAACATATCTCTCTAAATACCCAACCCATGGGTCGTCAAGTATTTCATCTTTGCTAAGAACTCTCTATGTATTCATGAATTTTCCTTGTATCATATCTCTTGTATTTCTTTGCATAAAAGACACAGTTTTCTAAGTATTCAAGAGTATTTCATGAGTTAGGAGTCTCAATAAATATATACTTGAACTCTAATAAAACTTATCAAATGTCATCAATGAAACTCTACTCAAGAGTTTCACCATATGAATAGTTAAGAGTCTCATAATTATAGACTTAAACTCTAATAAACATCATCAAATGTCATCAATAAAACTCTACTCAATAATTTCACCATATGAAGAGTTTAATTAGTAATTATAATTTCACTCAATTATAAATTATTTAAATATCCATTCACTAATTTTCCAACATTTCACGCGCATTTGATAGCATCCTAGACTCGAGTATTCATCATCTTGAGTCTTGAAAGATACTCCTTGATTGCAACAAAGAGCACACTAAAACGTTGATGATTTTGGTTGAGGCACGTGTTCAACACGCTTTCCTTAAAACAGATTATGCGCCTCTACTAAAGACGACGAGTCTGTCTCCCAGGGTACAACAGCCGAAGCAGTCTATACTGCCGGAGATGGCTCACGCGTCCAATGTTACATCGGGTAATTGTAGTGTTTGAACTCATGTTGTGGAAAACAAGTAGAGAGTACTCTTCTCTCTAGTTGGTCTTCAAGTGTTCATCCTCATTCTAGTATTCTTCATGAATCAAGCAATACCATATTCTTGTAGTCACAAAAGAGGCATATAGCCTACTATTTATACAAGAGTTAAGGATTAGTGAAAGGTTTCACTTAATTATTCACTTAACTAGAGACTTAAAAACTCTCATAAAACTAATTAAATGTCATCAAGAAGCTCTACTAAAGAGTTTCTCTTTTATTTACCACATGAAGATTCTAATTAATATTTATAATTTCATTAAATTATAAATATATTAAAATATCCATAACCAAATTTCCAATAATCCCCCACATGAATGGAGATCGTTCAAAACACATAAAATTTCCCATGGAACCTCGACAATTGAGTTTTGCATACGATAGGTAGGTGTTACCCTTTGAACATTCGCTCATGAAATGCACTTAGCCACTAGCTCTGAGTAGAACTAGATGTCTTTGAACTTGTCTGCCGTTTGTGTAGACGACAATACACTTCACACAAGACTCTTCTTAACCGGGTCATCTCCTCGTAGTCGTGTCCAATAATGGTCATGGAACACTTTCCTGGTTCTGCGAGAGCTCTAGGAATTGTGCCCTCAATTCCATTCGAAGCGACCCCACTTCTCTCTAACATAGGTGATTCTTCTTAAATCATTAAAAGCATTGTGTTTATCATGATTTATCCAAATCATTTGGCATATATTATGCTTAGCCTTACTCTTTGTCACTGAATATCATAGGAATAGACAAGGACGTATTTAAACACCCTTTTATACTTTGGGGGTATGTAACCATATATACTAGCTTATGCATATCATTTATGCTTGTTGGTGCATAATGTCTATGTCTTAGTCTTATATCGAGTCTGTATTGTATAGAGCTGAATAGGCTAGGTATACGAAGTATTTATGTTTGTTGTAGCCAAGTTTGCTCATAAGCAACATGTGTATGCATGTTCGGCCGAACTTGCTTATGCAAGTTCGTGCGAACTTGTGTTCCCCAGGAGCGAACTTGCTTTAGTATAAATACCTAGCTAGCCTACTTCATTTGTAACTTTGGCATTTCAAAGGCGAAGCTCTGTCAATTTGTAACCAGAACGTTTGATCTATAAAACTGACATTTAACTGATTAATTCTTGTCTATTGGTAAACACGACGTAATATTTTCGCTATTATGGACGTTAGATATCCAATTTAGGTTCCTAAGCATCGAGGATCGGTCCTATAATGCCACCACAGTGACCACCCTTAGGTATATGAGTTAGTTGTCCTATTGAACTTAGATCTTGGAATCTCCGGTCAACTAAGTTAGGTGTCCTTCACATACCCTTTTTCCATGGGCTTCAGTATCATTCCACAACTTGATCTCTAATAAACCCTCAGGTTGTTGGATCCATAACATTAACAAATAACTTTGCGTATTCGAGATCAGTTGTCATGATGTGTTCTTAACTGTAAGTTAATTTTGCCTATTGTCAACTTCTAAGACTATAACCTCGGTGGCCATCTGAATCTGGTTATAACATGTCTTTGTAAGATACGCGTATGATTTAAGGCAAACACATCTCCATTATGCACTACGACCTTTGTGTCCTCCACTTAGTCTTCTGTTTGCAATGTTAGATTGGATTACAAAATCCTTATTGCCAAACTTTTATGATACAAATGCAAGACACCCCACATTTAAGTGTTATAGGATCTCATCCATATGGAGTAATGAAAACCATTTCTACGTACCCTTATAGGGTTGTTTCTATATGGATCCTCCCCCACATTTCTTGTCATTTGATCAACATATTTTTGTAACTTCACTTATGACGACACATATGATTGAACAAGATCAACCTCATTGTATTAGTGAATTCACCTCATATTGCCTTAGCTTACATAAGCTTCCGAGTTGACCAAAGCAACACGTGTCATTGTCATAAGTTTGTCACAAACTTAGAATAATTCTAATTTAACATCTTGAATAAGCCTAGACAATGAGTTCTTATCATTAGCTTTTCGAACAAATCTCTTTTCCTTGTAATGAATGAAAATTCTTCCTCAACTTTGTCTATACACAAATTCTTATTGTGTTCATACACATTTGAATGTTTAGAGTTAATTAGTCTCTGTCAAGACCCATAATTAACCAAATACTAGTCTAGCATGCTTTAGACTACAATACTTTAGCATGTGAACAGAAGATGCATCATTCTCACTCTTCACAGCCTCAAGGATATCATAGTATCACTTTGCAACATTCATCCCTTGTTAAGACAAAATAGCGAGACTTATTCATAATCCTAAAACATCAATATTTAGGAAAGTGTTACAAATTATTGTATATAGCACATAGCTAAAATTTATCATTCAATTAAGGAACATAACTTGTTTACCTTTGATCTCCAACGTTTTACCATTGACTCATAAGGACTTAAACATAAGCCTTAATCCAAGTCACTTGGCGAACACATTCATCACCGATAAGATGAATGTTCCTCGTCTACAATCACTATTATGTATGAGATAGAGTCAACTAGATCGACACTCAACAACATGACATTCATAATTTTGCCATAAGTGATTTGTCACATCTATTGTTATTCATTAGGAGATATGTATATTTAGGATGCTCTCCCAAATGAATATAAAATTTCCATATAGTTCTAACATAATCAAGTGGTAGACGTATCTACGTATAGATCACTCGGAACAAATCTCGCAAGATTTATCAAAGGTATACAATAATATATAGTACTTTTTTCTTTCATATGTTAGAATTCACACTTGTGAATTTTCCAATGACTTCTAACGAAGTACTTCAACATGAATCTCGTTTGTGTATTTTATCTCAATACACTCACAACTCACTCGTGATATGGTTACACATTTGATGTCTCGTCTTTGACTTTTAGTCAATGCAACAACTCTCAAGTTGTTTTTGTCCAAATATTTTCATGTACTATGCGTTTAAAAACATATTATTTTAGACAATGTATAGTTTACGTTATAATTACTTTCCACAGAAATAATTTATACGTCACAAACATTAGTGATTTATTTCTTTGTAAGGAAATTACATGTGTTATCCGAAGATATTGAACACAAAATAATAAAATACATTGGAAACTAAATCATAAGTGGCAAACACTTTTGAAATTTAAACGGAAGCATAGACGATATGTAGACATCAAATATCAAAGTGCTTTTATCTTCAACACTTTATATTCTGACCGAAATCTTCTTAACTATATCGTCCCGTGGCATGTCTTGAGGTACTCCCTCAATAAGACTCCATGCACTTGTAAGTACAAGTTCCCCATTTCATCTTGAAACTTTAAACTTGGACAATGATGCTCAAAACAACACCAAGTTGTTATAAAGGCTAAATTTAAGTAGTAAACTTGAACAATTAAATTTGTTCACAACAACACTAAGTTGTTTTCCATCAAATAATATCCACGTGATTATAACTTTGTTCAACAAATGCTAGTTTCGCAAGAGTAGCAAACTATTTGAATTCAAAAAAATATGCAAAACTTTTTTTTTAAATCATTTTAAAGTATTTACTTAGATTTACAATGTACAATATTAATAATATCAATTACAGTTTATGATAACATAAATCAAAACCCAAAATATTAAATGGTTTTATATTGTATAGTCTTAGTACACATGTACTAAAAAATTTCTAACACGCATGTTAGAAAAAAATATATGTTATAACAGGCACGTTATAGAATCGAACGTTTACATAAATTTTTTTCCGATGATAAAGTTTATAAAATAAACCATTTCTCATCGTTTTTAATGCATACGTAGACAATTAAATGTTTACATAAAACATTTCCGTTCATTATGGCTTATACAATGTACGATCTCTAACATTGTATTTGTGATACACATTTTCTATGACACGTGTTATAAAATTTAAGTCATTTTATATATATAAACATGACCATTTGGATTTAGAAATCACAAATTAAAGTTGGTGATAAATCCCACACAACTATATTATTACTTTATGGTGATTTAATTCTTACTCTTGTAGTTTTTCAATCTCATCAAGTTAGGCAAATAGCCTACTTTTAATACAAGAGACATGGGATAGAGAAGAGTCTCACTTAATTAGAGATTTTATTAGAGACATAAACTCTAATAAAAACTAATAAACATAAAACTATACTTAAGAGTTTAACTTCCATATGAAGAGTCTAGTAATGATTTTAATTTCATTAAATTCATATAATAACACCATCACTTTATGGTGATTTAATTCTTGAAGTCAATCAACTTTAATGTATGACCTTTTATTTCTAAGCCATACAAAGCATAACATAAGTGTTTATATTCATTAAAATCAAAACTACAACAAATTAATTATATAAATTGTTTACATAAAACATTTCAAAGCATTTGTGTTTTAACAATTTTTAACAATCATGTTAAAATGAAAGAAATTCTAACGCGCACGTTAGAAATATTAACATTTCCACAAAATGTTAATTCGACTTGCTATAAACACATATGTAGTTCAAATAAATAGGCCATTTTCAATACACATGTTAGAAAAATAAACAATTAGAAATTGCACTTCCATGAATGTTTCTAACACACATGTTAGAAGACAAATGATTACAAAAATCATTATAAGTCTTATTAGTTTATATAAAATAAACTTATTTTAACATTCATTCTTTAATCATATTATATAAATAATATGATCATCTCTAACAAGCATGTTAGAACATGAAACGTTTACAAAAACGTATTGTTTATAAAAATAAAGTCGGTCTAACGCACAAGTTAGAGAATTTAACGTTTACAAAAAAAATGTATGGTTTGCACTAACGAACCCGATCTAGCACAAAGGTTAGAAAAAATAACGATTCCAAAATCGTTTCAAAAACCAAACGCTTGAACCAAAACTATTCGTTTTGTACCACGGTATAGAATTTAAGATTGTATCTCATTCTCAATAAATTCAAACACAACAAGTTGTACAACATACATATTTCCCAAAAAAAATTAGAAAATCATAATCTCAAAACTTATTTTTTTTATTATAAATCTTTTCGTGAACCCAAAATCCTTATAAATAAGGTTTTAAGATCGTAGCAACAATCTCATGAAGTCTGTTTTAAGTATGTAGGAACTAGGTTCACCTTCTATAAAATATAATTACAAAAAATACAATAACGAGACTCTCGTTATTCATAGGAAATATCATTGTACAATACCGGTTGCAATAACTAAATAAAGGAATATAAAATATAATTACGTATACCAATCTTGATTCAAGCCGCATCTCTGGTGGGTCTTTCACGCACATTTGATAGCATCCTAGACTCGAGTATTCATCATCTTGAGTCTTGATAGATACTCCTTGACTTCAACAAAGAGCACACTAAAACGTTGACGATTTTGGTTGAGACACGTGTATAACACGTTTCCTTTAAAACAGATTCCGCGCCTCTACTAAAGATGACGCGTCTATCTCCCAGGGTACAACAGCCGAAGCAGTTTGTACTGCCGGAGATGGCTCACGCGCCCAAGGTTACATCGGGTAATTGTAGTGTTTGAACTCATGTGGTAGAAAACAAGTAGAGAGTACTCCTCTCTCTAGTTGGTCTCCAAGTGTTCATCCTCATTCTAGTATTCTTCATGTACCAAGCAATACCATAATCTTGTTGTCACAAAAGAGGCACATAACCTACTATTTGTACAAGAGTTAAGGATTAGTAAAAGGTTTCACTCAATTAGTCACTGACTTAAAAACTCTAATAAAACTAATTAAATGTTATAAAGAAGCTCTACTCAAGAGTTTCTCTTTTATTTACCACATGACGATTCTAATTAATATTTATAATTTCATTAAATTATAAATATATTAAATAACCATTCACCAAATTTCTAACAGAAGCAAGACTCGAAATATACTTGAGTTGGGATGTTGATTAACATTTGAGAAATATCTAAGCACCAGTGTAAGATAAAGATGACCTAACACCATTAGCCTTGTCACAAGAATTGAAGGGATTTCTTCCCGTGATCATCTTGAACTTGTATGAGAATGGTATTGGTTTATCACCATAAATAATTATTTGTATTTTTGTATTCTGGGATTATAAATCTATTATATATAATAAACATGAAAGATATTGGCTGACGTGACGCTTGATAAGAGCATAAAAATATTGGTTTTGGCTCCAAAAATTCGAGTGCACTTTTTTCTTTATACGGGTACACGCGGGATCCATATTCTGACCCGGGTATTTAAATGTTCTAAAACCCTAATCTGCAGCTATTTCATCACTCCGCTTCTCTTTGTGACCAAAATCTTCAGCCATTTCTTCTCATCTTTCCCTTGATATCTATCTATCTATCTATCTACATCAGTTAGATTAAAGCCGTCGAACCCTTCCTCTCAATTCGATTAGGTATTTGGTCAGACCGGTGGTGATGGTGTTGTGATTTTGATGGGATGAAAGTGGTTGAGGGTTTCACCGCAAATCTGCTCTGTTCTTCACCGATTCATCATTTATAATCGAAGGTATGCTGTAAAGTTCATTCCTTCTTTGATTTTTATTGTGAATGTAATCAATCTGTGTTAAGTTTTATTTCTTTTCGACATCGTTGAAGGGTGTGCGAACAGAGACATAGGGTTAGATCTGGCGAAAACTCCAGAGGATTTTGGATGTGGTTCTTGATTTCCTTGATTTTGGTTCCGGTAATAAACATTCAACCGCATCTTTTGTTGATTATTTTAACTTTGTTGTTTTTGTGTTTTAGGCCTTGCCGAATCAACAAACTTTTGATTACCCGAGTTTCAAGATTTTTTTGTTGGCGATGGTATTTTAATGCGTGATGTAACAAGGTATTGTGAATGTGTGAGTATTGCATTAATTTCTGTATTTTGTATCTTTCGTTAGTGTTGTGGTTTGTGCTTTTGACATGAAACTCGTAAGGTTTTTGTTTTAGGTTTAAAATTATTATTTTTTTCCAGTTCTGCTTGGGCATGCTAGCAATGATCATTTTATACAACCACATCCCTCTGTTCATATATATGAATTTAACATGGTAATTTACTAACTCTTAAGCTATGTAGTCAAAACACCAATTAAGACATTTATTTCTTGCATAACTTCCAGTTTTGATTACATTCAAAGTTTATTTATTAGTGTTTTATCTTATAAGGGTGACACGATTATTAGCGTTATAAAGAGAAAGGCGAGGTTCTCTTTTTTGATCTTTTTAAACTGATCTATAGATTGCATATCAACTGTTTGGTAAAATGTCTAGCAGAACTAACGACATTTCACATGTGTATTAGGTATTATGACCAAACATTTGCAAATGGGAACTCGATGCAAAATTACAATTGGGTCAATGCACGCTTTTGGTGCATTGGAATCAACCGCTTTAGGAAGTTGTTTTCAAGAGATTTTCAAACAGTAAACTTTCAGGTATTGACTATTTTCATCATTTAAATGATTCATTTTTCCCTATACAATTGAACATTCATAATATTAGGATTATGCTACCTAAATAAAGAAAAATGTAACAGTTTAAACCTGACTCTCTACAATATTGAAACTTCAGTGGTTTTTGTAGTCAGAAAAAGTGCGAGTGAGTTTAGTACGACATTGAAGAAGTTGGCTACCGTAAGGTGAAATTTACTTTTTTTTAATATTGTATTGGTTATGATGCAGGTGACTATTAATAAATCAAGTGGAATGAATAGTGTTTGTAGGTGTGGTGTGTTGTGATTGTTCTGTTTGGGTGGTTGCATGATTAGTACGCAGTATACACGCGTCTCCCTCGCCAATAATACTACACTTACTTTGTTGAAGTTCCTGCGTTAGTCACACACATACCGTAGAGAGAGAAAGAGAAACAATGAGTTCTATAGGTGGTTAGCCACTTTACCCGTCGGTGACCGGGAGTAGCCATCAAATCTGGTTGTCTATGATAAGGGCGGTGTTATCCTGTAAAAGAGCCACACGTTGCTTGCTTTCCGTTGCTTTTCTTCAGAGCCGTTCAGAGAGAGGTTGGAAACACCGATGATGGTGGATCGGATCTACATATAGGGTTCCGTCGTGGGTCACAGGTGACGACATGGAGATCCAAAGATCAACCAGCGGCTCTGATTAAGATTGCAAGTCCGAACTTCGGTGGATCCGACGACTGAGGTAAGCACACAACCCGCTTTTCGCAGCTCGTTACTCTCGTTACGCCTAGCACCAGAGTTCGAATCATAATGTCAACTATATAGCTTACTACGCTACATCGCATATTTTCGCACGACATCACTTATTTTCGCATACTACATCGCACCTCGCAACGCTTGTAACGAACTCACCAATACTATAAACATTGCGTAATGTTTCCAAGTCTATCTGCTCGCTTAGACAGCGCTGACTCTCTCAGGACTTGGGAACTGAGACGCCTATTATCTCGCTAATACTATTTAATATGCGTGAGGTTCCAAGTCTATCTGCTCGCTGAGACAACGCGACTCTCTTAGGACTTGGAAACTGAGACGCCTATTAAACGCTTAATACGCGCAACGCTCTCGCTCAAACAATTCGCTCTATCGCACTTTCTTTGTTAAATCAAAATAAATTAAAATATATCAAAACAAAACCAAACCCTTTACACACTTAACTTAACTTAACTAATAAGAACGAAAGTATTACAAAAGGATTTTTAATAATTTTTAGGAATTTTTCTAGCATAGGTTCCTTTTGTAAAAAGTGCGTGTTTTATCTTTAGAATCCAAAAAAAAAAATCGTGCGAAATCAAGATTTCGCAAGAAAAAGTATGTTTTTTTGGCTCCGAATGGCAGTTTTCATGCGAAAAAGACATATTTCATGCGAAAATCGCATTTTGGTGGCGGAAAATTTCATCAGATCACCTCCTTTCCTCTCCTCCTATAAATACCAACACTTGTCATGTCGTGCTCACTTGCTGCCATTCCTCCCAAAACGCTCTCTAGCTCGTCTTCTCTGTTCCAAGTAAGAAGACTATGTTTTTCACACGAATCACAAAGATTTCTACAAAGATTTTACACGAGATTATATCCGATTTCATCTAAACTTCTTGTTTACGAAAACCTTCATTTTTTTTATGAAAACCTTCTGATTTTAACTAAGATCTACACTTAACCGAGCATGTTTGAGTTAGCCTTGGCTTCTCAGATCTGAAACCGTGTTGTTTCGAGCTCACAAAGTGTTCATCTTAACAAAACTATTTTCTAAATCGATTTTACACGAAAACGGACAACAAAACCGACTAAGGTTTCGTTCACTAATCAGTTGGACGAAGCACTGTCGAAACCGTCATGAAATGGACTCGAAAATACATCTATTTCAGACGAAATCTCAGTCCCGAACGCACCGAGACGCAAGAACAGTCACTTGTGCGATCTGGATTGGCTTGCGTGAACCATACTTGGTTCACACGGTCCAGTCCGAGTTCATACAAGAGACTCACTCGCTCAAAAGACCTCTCCGATGCTAGGTTGATCAGTAACCTAAGGTTAACACTCGATTTCCCGAAGACAACTCGAAACCACTCCATTTTCGTACGAAAATTTTCGCACGAAAATCCCATTTTCGTGCGAAATAGTCTGTTCCTGCACGACTCTCCGTTTCAACTGTTTCAACACTCTGGAAGACTGATGCACTTTCGTCTCTACGCGCAGGCTAAACCGACACTCTTTCTCTCCTCTCATCAACTCTCGGTGTTCGCTGTTACGCACCCGCTGTGAGTATACTTGAACCCTTTGTCGCTTTAAACGCACTTTTGGGTGTAACATGCGTTCATAACAAAACACATCAAATGCACAAACTGATTTATCACACGCGAATATCTGTTATACATGTTAATACGTGATGCTAGATACATATAAGCACTCTCGACCTTTACTCGTTGATTTCCAACTTAACGAGTATGATATCATAGTTCGACTCGCACCCGACGGGGTCTAGTTACGCACATCACAAACGCGCACCGCAGTCATCTCGGAACTTAGCTGGAGTATTTGTCCACCGATTTATATGTTATGTTGTATCTCGTTTATGTATAAGTGGTATTTCGCGACATTTTTCTCTACTATGCTATTATATAAAACCTGTATGCTTGCCAATACATTTTTGTATTGACATTATTTTAACGTATGTTGCAGGTTAAACGCAGGTTATATTGAATCAAGCTTAGGACTCTCTAGAAACCCACTTCCCTCTAGTTGTCGGATCTTTTTGTTTGAGAATATTGAAATTTGTAATGATTATTGGATGAATGTTTGTTGATTGTATGGGAAATTAACGTATTAAATATTTGTCATCAGAAATAGTTGTTGTGGATTCTCTTGGACAATCTGATTCGCTTAGTGTCGCGCCCCGATGATTCCGCCATCGGTTGGGTGTGACATCATTGTCTGGTTTCTTGTGATGGGTTAAGGTTAGATCTAGAGTTGGAATGTTATGATAGTTTAGGAATATTTGTTGGAGGATGTATATTTTCACTTGCGAATACTAATTTATCATCACAAATTATACATGTACTTTGACAAGGTTAACATCAAGTGTTTTAGAGTGTATATGCTTTTGTTGTAACAATCTAGTAGATAGGTTTGTTCAGAGCTCCATTTGTCTTTTATGTCTGTATTATATGTCCCATTCTTAGCGATTAATGTCTATATTGAATGCGTTATAAGTAATTTTGCAAGTGATGAACGCAAGATACCTGCTGATGTGGCAGGACTTCTCTCGGTACTAGAGAAGTTAGCTGACAGGAGATAGTTGAATTTCAAAACAAGGGCTGACCGTGTCATGTAGGTAGGATGGGTGGAAATGGGGTGGAGGGTGCACAACTGCAACAACTAATGATTTAATACGAGGGCTGACCATGTCAGGTAGGTAGGATGGGTGGAGATGGCTGCTGGATTGGTCAAGTTTGTATACTCTGAAAAGTAGTACCTGCAGCAACAAAGTCATACTGATCCGGAATACGTGCACATGTGGAATAACTGGTTGCCAAAAAAGGTCGGGATTCTGGCATGTAGAGTGGACTTGGATAGGCTACTAACAAGGTGCTCGCTAATTACAAGGAATATAAACATCGCATGTAGTTTGTGTCCAGTATATGGCGAGACGCAAGAGTCGACACACTTTTTGTCACATGCGGTTTTGCACAACGGTTTGGCAATTGGTTTCACAGTGGTGTAAAACCCACTGATTTATGTGTTTCGGGTACTAGACATTTAGATATGCATCTATATGTGGTAGGGTCGGCGAGTACAAGAAAGTGATTCAGGCGATTTGTCAAACGGCTCACTGGTGCAACTGTGGAAGTCACGCAATGAAGCTGTGTTAATCAAATGAGTTGTTCAATGGAGAAGGCTATGGATGACATTAAAGGTATAGGTTATTTATGTGTCAACTCGTGCAAAGCAGCCAAATCTGGAGTGGACCATTTGGAGAAGTTTTAATGTAAATTGTATTGGATGGTAGTGGTCTGTTTGTTTTGACTAGACAGGGGAGTTTGGTGCAGACCTTTTTGGGTTGTATGTTAGCACCCTGCCAGCCTTTCCTTTTTATATCTTAATGAATTTGTTGGCCATTTAAAAAATTGATCATTTTTCTTTTTGTTTTGCATCATTGTAAAATGTGAATGTGCTCAAAAGTGGTTGCATATGGTTTTCATAAGGTAAATCCGTTTGTAGTTAATATGTTTACAACTATTTTCTGATTCATTTGTTTTTTTTTTCTTTGTAATTTATTAATTTCTTTGTGTTATATGTTACGTTTTTCAAATGCATGCTTTAGTGTTGCATTCTTCAAAAGCATGCTTTAGTTTTCATGATAACTATTACTTTTCAGATAAAGAAAAAAAAAGGTAAATTACTAATAAAATTCAAAATGTTGTATATAAAGAATTTTAAATATTTATGTATTATAATTATAAATCTATTTTGGATATTTATGTATTATAACTATAAATCTATTTATATACCCAAGCAACAACACCAAGGGTTAGCTTATAAAACTCAAAAGAAGTATTTATATAAATCTGTCAATAAGTAGTTGCACTCATAAAAAGAACCGGTTTGGTACCTGTATTTTGGTTGATTTACCTGTAAATATCGGTATCTTACCCCTCATTTCGGTACCGGTGCCCACTTTTCCCAATTTTTGGTACCGGGTCAATACCATGCTTATCTGTTTTTTCAACCTTTTGTTGTGTTCGATAATTTGTAAAATGCTTACGAATTTGTTAATCCTTCTGTACGGTAAGTTTGTATAATCATAAATGATAATTAATATCGACATCAAAGTTTATTTTATATATTTAAACACTTAATTTGGTTGGCTCTTTTTGTAGAAGGGACTCGATTTACTAAGGGAAAGGTTTTCGCAACTCGAAGGATATGAATCTTCAAAGGGACTCAACTATCCCTATGAATTGGATTTCCACTTTGTCACTAATTTATGTAACATGACACTTTATTTGTATTCTAATTTATTTATACACTTAATATTTATCTACATAATTTTCTTCAACCCGGGTGATAATCTAGTTGTAAAATAAAAGAGAACTTGTGATGATTTTCATATTGTATTTCTTGTGTTAAAAATAGATAGGGAACCGAATTGTTATAATCCGCTATAAAGATTAGGGGAAAAGTGAAATGATGATCACTACTATCACATAGTGAGACAATATAATCGAGATCACTGAGATGTTGAAGTGATGATAAATACTAACCGAGGGAAATATTAAAGAGATTATCACTTATCACTATCCTATTAGTGAGATGTTGAAGGGGCGATCACTACCATATTAGCTAGTGAGACACTGAAGAGGAGATCACCACCCAATTAGTGAGACGTATCATAGATGTGATTACTATCTTACTTAGTAAAATGTTAATAGGAAAGATAAACTATTGGTGAATACAATGACTGAACGTAAGGGGGTAATTTAAGACACGCAAATCGCTATACGTTTTTGTGTTTGTTTTTTTATAACTCTTTGACTGTGAATGTATCATCCAGAACGTTTATATAAGAAAATATTTCATATAAAAAAACTTATATCATAGTCGATAGTTTTTAAAATAACCTATTCACCTCTAAACCAACCTTCACAATTTTATCTAATATGACCATCAATTTAGGAAATAAATGGACTGTTATGATTTTTGCGATAACAAGCCTTCTGTATGTTTTGTGTGATGTAAGGTGTATTCATGCATGTATGTATGTGTTTGTATTGTTCAAAGTTAATATCATACGTTGTTACATGATTAGGGTAGGAAGATTAAGATGCTTAGTCCACAAATAGTTGAATATTCGAAAAATTATATTATCATTCTCTCATCTCTTTTTGCTAAAAAAGTAAATAAAAAGTACAAATGCAATCGCTATTTAAAAGTAAAATTCTTGCATAGTGGCGCAAGAACGTAGAATCAGAATAAAAAATAAAGAAAAGAAAGAAATATAAACACACCATGTGTGACAAGATTTAATCATTTTAACCGTCCAGAATATTTGATCGGTCAAAAGCGATATTTTGGTTGAGCTATTCATTGCTCGCAGCTAAGAAGTAAGAACACATCATCATCATCATTATTTTATTTTTTTATTTTTATATTAAGTACGTTCATTATTCTCTTCCGTGTAGATTATATTTATGAAAGATCTTAAAAGATTTAAACTTCTAAAAAGTGTGATTACAGTATTAATGTTAAAAAAGGTGCGTATCTGAATAATTATATTAATAATATTGTGATCTGTTTTAGATATTTATGAATCATCTTAAGGATCAGCCTTAAAAAGTTTTAAATCCGCTTTTACGAAATTCAGTGTACTAAAATGTATGCTTATCATGTCTCTCATGCGACTTCTGTTTAATATGATTAAGTAAAGAACAAGTCACCTAGGATAAGAAGACAAAACAATCTGACTTAATTATGTGTTTTATGTTAGAAAAAATTACACGTTTTGTCCTTTATCTTAACACCATTTTGTAGGCGGTGTCTTTTTCAACGAATTTTGACAGGTTTTGTCCTTTACAAGGAATTTTATTACACATCTTGTCCTTTGGCCCTAACCCAGTTAGATTTTTTATTAAATATCATCACATGCAAGTCACGTGAGGATAGTTTAGTCTTTTTACATGTAAATACTCATATATGCACATATGCTTTGACTTTTCAGTCAAAGTCAAACCAACCATAGTTACAAACCCAAAATTAACATAATAACTCAAAAGTTTACATTTCTTTTCACTCAAATCCAGCATACAATCTAGTAAAACAAAAAGTATATGCAAACAATTTACCTATTACATACAATCCAGCATAAAAATGTGATCTTTCAAAGGAGACAAACATACATACATACATATACATATACATATATAAATATATATATAATAATCACCCCACAAACCTTTCTCTATTGCAGAACATTCTTCACGTCTCTACCTTCTACACACAAAAAAGAAAGTAAAAAGTATTCATGGATTCCCAATTACATCGAATCAGTCCTCCAATTTCTCAGACAGTGTAGCTTGAACCACACCTGATCTTTTACTCAACTATTCACAAACAACCAAACATTCAAACCCAATAAAAATCCAACCCTTAACTCATAAAAACCTCACACAAAAGTTGAAAAATCAAGAAACTGAAACCTATCGAACCTGATTAAAGGGTTTGTGCAAACAAGACTGACCCTGTTGCAGATCTTTACCAAAGAAATAACGTTGAGCCTTGTGAGAATTAACTGACCGGTGGTTGATTGGAAATGCAAACCCACAAAGCCCCATGGTGGGAATGTTTGATTTGAAGAAAATTTGGGAATGCGGCGGCGGGTGGAGGCGAACGAAGGAGTAGTTGTTGTGGCGGCGCTAAGGCGGTGAAGATGGTGGTGAACTGGTGGGTGGGTGGATGGTGGTGAACCGGTGGGTGGATGATGGTGAACCGCCGTTGTCGTTTCCGGGTTGGGGTTTCAGTCGGGTTGGGGTTTCAGTCGGGTGGTGGTTAGGGGATTTCGGGTTGGGGTTTCAGTTTGGTGAGGTGGTGGTGGTTTAATGGTGGTGGGAGGTGGTGGTGGTGAGATTTCGTGAGAGAGAGAGTGCGTGAAAGAGAGAGACAGTTGTAGAGAGAGAAAGAGAATGTGCTGTATAGACCGAGAAAGTTTTATATATATGAATATATAATAATAATTTCTAAAAATGATTCGTTTTATTATTTAAATAATATACAATAAATGGGTAAAAAGACTAAAATACCCTTGGGTAACTAGATTTAACAAGAAAATCTAACTGAGTTAGGGTCAAAGAACAAGACGTGCAACAAAATTCCTTGTCAAGGACAAAACCTATCAAAATTCGTTAAGCATTTGGTTCAACTCTAAGAACCTCTTGTTGTAGATGGTATGATCTCCCTCCTTTTGCTTTAAAGAATGAAATTCGTCCTCCAACTTTTTAATCTCACTCCTAGGACAGAAACGCCTAGTCATGATTTCCCTTAACTCCTCTCACGTTAAGGCCATTGCATCATCAATTCCCCTCTTCCCCTTTTCAGTATTCCACCAGGTGAGAGCTACCCCAAATAGTCTCCCGGTGGCGTATCGAACCTTGCGATCCTCAGGACAATCGCAGTTGAGAAAAGTGTTTTCCATCTCCTCAAACCAGTGGAGAAGAGCAGTGACACCTTCGGTCCTTTCAAATTTAGGAGGATCACAAGACTTAAAATGTTTATATGAGCACTTGCTGGTAGGAGGGTTGTCGATGTCCTGGTCATGTTGTTGGGGAGGGTTAGTAGGATTTGTAGCGAGTGCTTGTTGTACTTGGACCACAATGTCAGGCAATATCGTGGCCATTTGTTTCGCGATTTGTGTGGCCAAGCGTTCCTGAGACCTTCCTGATCTTTTACCCCTTCGTTGTTGTCTAGACGACATCTACAGGAACGTACATAAGAAGATTGTGAGTTTATGGAGTCTTTTTAGGTGTCATGTGTCTTTAAGAAAATGAAAATAACATAAATATCAATAATGCAACTACATCCATAGGATGTCTTGGGTTTGCTCATGTTGGGCCTCAAATGTCTCCCATACCTTCACCTATATAGTCATGTGGGCCCCCATGGCTATTGGCTTGGTAGGATTCACATTAGTATTGGCAATTTAACACTCGCATCACCCGAATGCAAACCACAAAATATGTTCATGAGATGTTTGGTCGGAACGTGTCCAGGTGTAGACACAATGACAACTCAAAGTGGGGTTAGCTCACACGACGTTTGGTATAGCATGCTTTGGCCTAATAGGTACTTCGTACTCTCATCGTTAGTCCCCAGGTAGGCAAACTGGTCCTTTATTTTGGATTTATACGAATGCCAGCCTAGACAGGACGTTCCGACTACCGGTACTGGTACCCTTCCAGTTACTACATGCCCGTCATGCGAACTCACTTTGATGAGATTTGAAAAACACAAAAATCATTGTAAAAGCAATCATGATGTGGTGTGTGCTTTCATGGATGTGATATGTTATGAGTATATGATTCATAATAGGCATTATATGATAATATATACTTATGAACATGCTTGCATAACATTGAATGTAACATTTAACATAAAACATATAAACATCATGAAATTTGGCATGTAACACACAAAAATCTTATAAGTTTCTAATCAACTATAGTATAGGCTCTAAGGGTCTAATAACCTATCCTATATCCCTATAGTCAAGCTCTGATACCAATCTGTCACACCCCGACCCGCAGCGGAATAAGAGTCGGGGCATAATTGGGTTATCACCAAAGCTCATGACATTTACTAATATGTTTCATATTTATTAAAGTCAAAGTTACATTCCAAATAATCCAAACATGTTCATACAATACAAAGAAAATAAACCAAACATAACAATCCCAAACTCTAAATCATTTTATTCTTCTAATCCAATCCTATGTGTTTCTGGCTGCTGCTGGTTCACCTGTATCATGTGTAAAAATGGGGGTTTTTGGGTCAACATAAGTTGGCGAGTGAACCTTGTTAGATAAACATTTATTATTGATTCACTTGTTAGTTTATCAATGAAAAATTGTGCATAATCATAAATGAGCAAATGTAAATAATCAAGCAGTGGCAAATAGCAATCACAACTATAACATACAATAACATATGATAGCATACATTAACATACCAACATCATACAATAAATAACATAATTGAAACCGTGCGATCAAGGCTCAATCAAACGGAGCCGATCGTATTGCATGTACTGAAAATGTAAAATGTCTGTGCGATCAAGGCTCAATCAAACGGAGCCGATCGTATGTGGGCACGCCAGGTTCAACCTCATAATGAAATGGGGAACATGCTCAACGCTCATAATGTAATGGGGAGCGGCGGCCTATGAAGTTGCATGTACTGAAAATAATAAATTGCATCCAACAATAACTACACAACAGTTGGAACAAACTGAATACACATGTTCATGATATGATGTATGCACAATGGTTTAATTATAATATATATATAACAAGACACATGATACACCCCAAAACGTGATTAAAACGGGGAATTTGTAAAGATTCACTCACATTGGGTGCGTTTGAATGGAGATGATGAGAGGCGCACGAATCGGGAGAATTAAACAATGGGAATTTCTAACCTAAATAATAACGGAAAAATATAGTAAATGAGTGGATTTTATTAAGGATTTTAATGAAATTTTTAGATATATTTTTGTGAGTTTAAGGCTATTTTCTATCTTTAAAAATGTCATTTTTAAGTATTTTTAATTGATTTTTAAATTAAATTAAATAAATAAAAATATAAAAAAAAATTGTTTATTTTGCGTTGACCGTTGACCGTTGACCTGTTGACTTGTTGACCGGTTCGGTCAGCGAAATTGTTTGCGCCGGGTGAGGCTCGAACCCAAGACCTCTCGTACGCGTGCACGCAGCTCTACCAACTGAGCTACGTGTCTAACCCGAAATAATCTTGTTTTTAATTATATTTATATACTAATTAGGTTTAACCAAAATTCTTTTAATTTCAAAAACATTTTAATTCAACGAACCGGTGCCAGTATCAGGTTTCGAACTCGTGACGTGCGATTCAGTGTTGCACACAGTCCACCGCTGGACTGTGTGTCTAACCTGGTTAACATCTCGGTTTTTATTATACTTAACAACTAACGGGATTAACCCGGTTTAGTTTTAAACAAAAAGGCATTTTATTACATAAGGAGTGCGTGTATCAGGGATCGAACTTGTGACGTGCGTGTATATTTTGCACACAGTCCACCGCTGGACTGTGTGTCTAACCTGTTCATTTTACTGGTTTTAAATAAACTTATAACTTAATTAACTTCGTCTTCTACATTCAGATTACAGTCAACTGATTCACTAATCCGTTTCTTGTTTTTACGATTAAAAAACATTCTTAATGCTAAAATGAAATGGCAGAGACGGTAATTAGGGGTGAACATACCGATGAACGGTTTATTTCAGAATTCCGGCAATGTGTCGGTCCCTGTTTTTATGCTCTTCAACTGAACAAGACAATTAACCGTTTTTATTAGCTAATCGTGAAATTGAAGTGATCAGCAAATGTTAACAGAGGGTTTGAATGCCCTTACCGATTCTCAGATGAATATAGAGATTTTCAGAATCTTTCCGGCGAACTGAAATTAGCTGAATACAGTGCCTGAATTCGATTTCAATTGAGAGGTTTAAGTTAGAAATAGCCTAACAATTGTTGAACTACAATGTTATTTGAAAGATTTACCGTTTGAGGATGAATACGGTTTTCCGGCGAATTTTGCAGAAAATTCCGGCGAGTTGATTTAAGCGTTCTGACGAACTGAAAGTGTGACGAAAGTGAAATGGAATATTGGTATGATGTTTCTGAATCGCGAGAGGGGTCTGGAGTTGAAGTAATCTTGACTTGATTCTTTTCGGTTATAAAAACCGATAATAATGAAAATTGATGTTCAATCACTTCCGAATTGATTAACATCATCGGTTCATCGGTTATAAACGTGATTGTGCGAGTAATCAAACGATTTGACGATTGAATTGCCGATTTCCGTTTCTCAGTTGGCGCAACCGGTTTAACCTAGTTTGTGTATAAATGTTATTTGTTTCCTAGAGATAACAGAAAACAACAAGTGGCGGAGTGGTGATGTGAGTGTGTGTTAAGTCGTTGGAGTTGTAAACCAGCTGACCCGGGTTCGAGTCCCGGCAGCAACATTTCTTTTTTATTTATTTTGTTTTCACTTTTTATCAAATATAATTTTTATAGTTTAGTTTGTTTATTAATTATGTATCATTAAAAACCAAAATAATCATAAATATTCAACGTGACATTTAAAACTTGATATTCGATTACAAAACGGAGCGGGTTTGGAAACCCGTTTTTGACAAATGTTACAACGTTAACATTTAAAAAAAAATTAAACCGTATTAACGAGCATTTTATTCTCTTGAATTCGAGCATCATATTGCTATAGTTTTCTTAAAAAATTACAGTATTTTGAATACCCATTAGTTCATTACATGAATACGTAATTTTTAATGCCCATCTCATAACTACGTAATTTTGAATACCCATTACGTGATTACACATTCAATAT
Source organism: Scalesia atractyloides (assembly GCA_947069175.1). Classification (NCBI taxonomy): domain Eukaryota; kingdom Viridiplantae; phylum Streptophyta; class Magnoliopsida; order Asterales; family Asteraceae; genus Scalesia; species Scalesia atractyloides. The sequence continues at coordinate 84,528,209 of CAMTDV010000024.1, forward strand.
AAACCATTACGTGATTTCACATTCAGTATAAATCCTTACGTGATTACACAGTCAGTATGATATGTTATAACTGATGTTATTACGATTACGTTATTACGTGATTACACATTCAATAATAAGAACTTGATTGTTTATGCTTTATTGCGTGATTAAATATCTTATATACGACATTATTTGTTTATTATAGGTTGATTTGGCTAACATTTGTATATAATTATCCTTTGTACGAGATTAAACATGAAATATTAGGTATTCCATATGTAATATTATGTATTACATGTTTTTGTTTTACGTAATGACGTAATCACTTAGTATGGTATCACATAAAATACTATAATGAAATCAGGTAATCACGAAATGAGTATTCAAAATCACGTAGTCACGTAATAATACATAGTCAACTATTTTTATGTAATAAGGTAATCACTTAGTGGGGTTTCACATACTATGATGAAATCACGTAATCACGTAATAGATATTCAAATCACGTAGTCATGTTGGGTTTTCAAAATCTCGTAGTCACGTAATGGGTATTCAAAAATCATATAATTTTTTTAAAGAAAACTATAGCAATAGACTGCTCGAATTAAAGATGATGAAATGCTCGTTAATATGGTGTAATTTTTTTTTAAATATTAACGTATGAAAAAGTTATAACCGTTTGAAAATCAAGGGGAAAGGAGTTCGTACGGGAAAGGACCAAAATACCCTTTCTCTATTTGTTTTTTCAATTGTTTGAACCTAAAAATTACAAAAATGGCATCCCTAGTTTTGAGTCATTGATCTTGGAAGATCAATGGCTCACATTATCGCCTATTCTTCGCATGAATCAATTCTTGTACGTGATCTTCAACCTAAGTATATATCTATAGAGACTAAGATACATAAAACACAATTTAAAAAAATGTAAGGAATACTACCTTAAGGTTGCTAATTATGACATGAGTTATCTTTTTTGTAGGTTGCTAATTATGACATCAGTTATCTTTTTCTTATATATTTGACGAATAATATCTTAAGGTATACTACTCTCTGTCACCGGAACATTAATGAGTTGGACGTCGTTATATAAGTCGATGAGTTTAATTCAAGATAATTAAAATGTAGCTTCTCGTGTTCATTTTAAGACAACTTGATGAGTTTTTGCTTGCTTGTTTGGCTAAATTAAGTTACAGATTCTTTGGTCTTCTCATCATAGTATGTATCTTTATCATACCTGTTATTTGTACGGATTCTGTTTTCTTTTCATCGTAGTATAATTTCCAATTCCTTATATGAGTACGGATTCTTGGGTCTTGCTATCGTAGTATAATCTTATTTCTCGTCACTCTTTAGTACGGATTTTTGTCCTTGTTTTAAAGTCTGATTGCCATGGTTTGATGATACCTATATCCGTTTGATATGTAAATACGTTATCTAAGTCAGTATTGTATTTTCTGTTTGTCTATCAGTGTGTTGTAGCATGCCATACCTCAGACTTGTACTCATGGTTGCTTGTGCCTGTTAGTAATATTTTCAGTTGCCTATAAATTATTATAAGGCCTTTATATTTGTACTCTGTCACCTAAGCATGTCTGGATTGTCGTTTGGGTGTCAACGACATGGCACTCATAGTGAAAGTGCGTAATAAAAGTTCACGGTGTCTCTAGCTTGTGCTTGTGTAGCACCTTGGCCACTAAAGGCGGATAGATCGATCTTAGCTCTAAGTTTGAGTCTGTGTCACACCCCATTTTCCCGGTGGGCCCGGAGGGGCATATTCGTGACGGTGGATAACAGTTATCATAACATAATAATATGCAGCGGAAGTATTAGAGTAAAAGTAACGCTTGAATATATATATATATATATATATATATATATATATATAATATTATAGTGTTTCAGTACAAGCCCACAGGCAGTATCTAATAAACAGAGCTTTAGACATCAGAGGCCTTAAGCATAAAGGTTGCAAATTCCTTTGCCTTCATTCAAGCCGACCCGGATTCCCAGTTTATAATAAGGTTCGGTACCTGCGGTTCAATATTTTGAAAATACGTCAGCTTTCACTGGTAAATACAATTAACCGACTCATTTTGAAAATATTTCAAGAATTTGACTTAGGTGCACAAGGCACGAAAAATCTTTTATAACTTGGACAATTCAAAATGATCTTGTATACAGATTTACATGTTTGTCAATACATATGGGGCCTAGTATGAAAACCGAGACATGATTAACCAACACACCACGTATGAACCCACGAAGGAGTTATCCCCAACTTGTGGATAAATTATTTAGCATTCGCATATGTCAGGTGTAACCTACACCCCGTGCTTTAAGTCGTCGCCATTTGCAATTAAATGAGTCGAGGATATCCAAGACACGGTCGTATTAACCCCCAATGTTTAAGTTATCAAACAGTGCAGATTAAAACGGGTTATGTGAATTTACTAGCCACAATTCCGCATTCGATTGATCCCATACCCGACCAAGCGGTAATAATTTATCGTATCCCAAGTCCGTATAGGAAAATAGGCTAAGAGTATTTACCTTTTTACTAGCTTCTAATCAATAAGATTATAATTTAGCAAACAGCCGCAAGTCTAAGTATTATTGACCCAAGTCCAATTTTCTGGGGTACTATAGTCTGGAATAAAAAGATTTATTATCTGTTAGAATGTATACGGGCCAAAGGTAGTCCCTTTAGATATGACCTGATACTTTAAGAATAGGTTCGCTAGATTAAGCGTATACCGAATAGAATGTGGTTTAAACCCAACAAGTACTAGGACTTGTATAATATGGGTAAACAAGGTACATTTTGGATTTTGAAGTGAAAATGATAAAGTTAAATCTGTTTCGGTAATCTTATGTAAATGGGCTACATAAGCCTAACTGTGCGCACATAAGTGATATCGGGTAACCGCGTGAGTCATGAACAAGTTCCATATGCCAATCACTTTAAACAAGTTATAATATCAGTAGGATATCAACTTGTATACCCGTTAAGGTTTCAAAATCAAACTGTGCCTCATAAGGGTGTTTTGGTCATTTGCAACGTAATAAGGGAACTTGCATATAATCTGATGTTACGACCATAAATCTATGTGAAAACACTTTCTTTATGATATAATATCAGTAGGATATCAAACATATGTGTGTTTTATGGTTTAAGACTAAACTATGCATTGTAGGGGCATTTTGGTCATTTCACATATAGTTTTAAAAGTTATTTGGGATTCTGAATTTATAACAAGTACCTACTGTAAAAATAATTTAAATGAGTTATAAAATCAGTAGGCAACAAGTCTTGGTTGGTAACTATGTTTTAAAACCATACTACGCCCCGTAAAGGCGTTAAAGTCGTTAAATGATGATATTTGCGATGTTTCATGGAAACTGATGTATTGACCAGGTTTATATGATCAAAATGTGTTATTTAGTATAACACATCAGTAGGTAAAATGGTTTTATATGAAAGTCATGATTAAAACCATTTTATGTGCCATAAGGGCACTATCGTCATTTAAGAGCATAACACAAGAACTTGTGCGTAAACTCAGTTTATAAACTGACTTGATATCCCAAAACATCCTATCCATGATATTACATCAGTAAGAAATAAGTTTGGTATGAGAATTTATGTTTAAAACTGTTCTATGCGCCGAAAGAGCATTTCGGTCACTTTAAAGCACCATTTACGATACTATTCGAAAACTCAGTTGATAATCAGATTTGTAACATCAAAATACGTTAAACATGTTAACACATCAATACCTAAACATTTGCAAGTTTGTTGGTGATTAAAACCTCATTTTAAATAAAAAGGGCATAATAGTCTAAGTATGGTGTAATAACGGAAACTTGCATAAAACTCATATTACTATTACGATCGTGTAGTATGACCTCAGAGGGTTATGCTACATCATATTACGATACGGAACTCAAAATCAGTAACATACTAGTCTAATCAGTTTATAATCGAAAGTCAAAGCGGAAGTCAAACTTCACGACTTTCGGTTGCGAACCAATGCTAAAGCTGAAATTGACGGGCTAAACTTGTTGGCAGCTTTGGCCCCTGGACTCGTTTCGTCATGTTTTGTCACCTTTAACCCCTTTTTAACCTAATTTTTAGGCTCTACAAAGGTGTTAAGGCATATCTGACTTGGATTTTGCACGGAAATATCATGGAGGTCAGTTCGTTCGGTTGTATGTAACGCCCCAAAACTTGAATGTTTATATTCGTCATATGTTCTTATATGATATATCATGGTATAAATAACTAGGCTATCTAACATAGGTAAGTGTATGGTGAAAACTATTAAAGGAGGAAAGTTGTGCCAATTATGTTTTAATGGCAAAGACTAGGGACTAAAGTGGGATAGGATGAAAATTGAGCTATAATATGAAAAGTTCAACACACACAAACACACACTTCGTGTGTGTTCTGGAACGACCAGGAGCTCCAAGGGAACCAAAACCCTAACTTAACAAAAATCATCAAATTGAAGGGTGAATCGAAGCTCAAATTCATGCATGAACATGAATTAATGATCTCCAACGCGAGGGGATCATGAGGTATGTCTTAAAACTTAGATTGGTGACCTTTATGAAGTGGGTTATGTTTAATCCGCGAAATTGGTATGAAGTTGAGTATGAATACGAGTTATAATCACCATATAGAACATGGATTATGTATGATTTGAATCAATTCGACTTTTTAAGGTGAAACCCATTTGTTATGATAAGGATGATGACTTGGATTATCATCCATGTCCAATTCTTGTTCAATGTTGATATAATATGTTGTGTATGGTGAATTCTTATTAGATGAATTGAAAGAAATGTGGTGTTGATGTGTTTGATGTCTATGTGTGAATGATACTTGTTGATTAGTAAGAAGATTTGATGGATCATGTATGAGCTTGGAAGATTATGCACAAATTAGTGGTACATTGTGCTTAGAAAATAGTACGCGCACCAAGTGCTCGATGAAATGCCTATGAGATGGTTTTAGATGTAATTGTGTATAAATGATGGATGGAAATGTCTAGGATGTAATAATGAAGTGATCAATGATAGACTACTACCAGACATGTGTTCGGTTAATAAGTGTAGGAGCATGAGAGTTTTAGTCTATATTGAATTGGTTAGATTATAACATGTAGGATGTCACTAGGTGATCATGCGGTTGAATGTGTAATTAATGACAATGGCGTAGACTACTATGATGAAACGAATGTATGTGGTTAAGTCGAAGTCATATGGTAAACCGTTGACTTCTAAAAGTCAACTACGCATAAGAAGCATGGTTAGACTTGTTGTCACAATTGTAAGATTTAAGTAAGTCATATGGTACGTGTTAGGTGTATGTGTGTTTAACGGATGACAAGATGAATTACATGAGTTTGAAAGGATGTGAATTTGGTTATATGTCTTATGCTTGTTATAATCGAATAATGAAAGTCAAATGTGAAATATGCAATTGATATGATCGTTAACATGTACAATTGTGTACGCTAATAAGAATGTGATTTCGATGACGTGAAAGTATAGGAATCATGTCGAGATGGACTCAAGCACGAAAGGCTAACGGATCAAGAGGAGGCAAGGAAACGAATACGAACACGGATGCATAAGGTAAGTGATTTCCGGAATCACTTTGTATTTGTTTAAGTAAAGTTACATTCTAGTTATTTAAGCATGATAGTTGAAGTCAAATAGGGTTTGGTTGTATGAAAACGATGATTTTCGCTAGTAGAGCGAACGGGTCAAAATGATGTTTTATTTCTATACCGGAATGATTGTCTAAGTAATGACTACGGTATTATAACCGATTAATGGGTATGATTGCATATAAGCTCGCTAACCGAGGAACGGACACGTGAGTTAGTAGCCAAAAGACTCAGTTATGAGGTAGGATTAGATGGATAAACAATTTAGAGTATGAAAATTGTACTAATGAAGTTCAATTACGTGTAATTGAACAGAATGAATGAGTCTAATGCATACCGGGTATCGAGTGCTTAAATTTCTAAGTACAAGCTTCTAATAATGTAAAACTTTCATAGTTATAATGTTCATGTGAGTTTTGAGTATAAACAAATGAGTTGTTTGATAAAAACATGAACGGGTCGAATAATTCGTAAATGATTATTAAGCCGAAAACATATAAGACAAGAATGTCCTTAGTCCGGATGTTAGATTTCGAGTCCATATGATAGAGGATCAAATTACGATCACGTAGGAAGAAACGTGAGATTAAACGGGTGAACAGTTTAAAAGTTATGCGAGTTTTAGTGCGTACGAACGATGAAATCAACACAGCAGAAAAATGATAAAACTAAGGGGCGTCGCCGACGCACGGGGTGAGTCGACGACGCACACTCCTTTTTGCTGCCGACGCAATATATTGCTGTCTACGCGGGTTTGATGCCGGAAACTCATTTTTCGCATTTTTCGCACTTTTGCTTTATTCCAAGGCCCATTTAGCTTCCCAAAAGGTACCCCAAGCCTATCCTAAAGTTTTTATAGAGTTTGGGTAAGAACAGAAGCCAATAGAATGTGTACGAAGACTTGATATGTACACTAGATTATGTAAATGTGGTTGACACGATTTGGCTAAGTCTTATAAGTAAGATTCTTATTATAGGCACACGATGTAGTGTAATGTGAAAGCCAATGCTAAACGTGATAAGGTACCAATATATGTGTAGATAAGTACGTAAGGGAATTTACACATAGATGATGCGTTTATGATTCTTTAATGGTTATGTAAGCATGTAAGGAAAACGTAAGAGATTTAGTAGGGAGGTATGAATGTTCGTAGAAGGTCTTTCATACAAGGAAGAGTTGGGTGGATGATCTTGTATATTTGTTATTACATTATACGTTTCCAATGAATGAGAGTCGTGCGAAGAAATATATGGTGTTAATATATAAAGATTTATGATGTTAACTGAATTGTTTTGAGAATGAAATGAAATGCAGGTATATTATCACATGCTCATCAAGGATAGACTTTGGAATGAAATGCTTGAATTCAGAAGGATAACTAGATGGAATCTATAGGAGGATAAAACGCGATGAGATCTTTTAGTTATGTACTTAGTTCATATAATGCTTCAAGTACTAATAATATGAATGTATGTGGTGAATGCAGGTCGTGTAGATTTATGGGAAATAACCATCAAGAAACGTAAACGATTGAAGATCGAGTTATAATACGGATTGTACGGGATTGTGTGGACTTGCGGTTATTATATGAATGATATGTTTATGTATCAAATGAAATGAAAAATGTAATTATCGACAAAGACTTACCATAGAAAGGACTTTTAATCATGATGGAATGATTTTAATAAAAGAAATTTTATAGTACGCATTTCCGCTGCGTATTTTCGGTCTAAACGTGTTAGGGTCTTATAAGTTGGTATCAGAGCCCTGGTTTGAGAGAATCAAGTACGAGAAGGTAAGTACTTGAACTCAAACCCGTGTGCTCATGTGATAAGGAACCCGTACAAACCATGACTCGATCAAGATCTTAAGGTAGAAATGGAATGAAAGCGTGTACTTATGTACTCATATAAGGAAGCTAACAGTTTTGTATATGCCAGGTAAGCTTAAAAGTTTGAAGAGGATGATTCGAGGATGCGGTCTAGGATAAATACACAAGGCATGTAATTAGACAGATGAACCCTAGGTACGCAATGTTAATATATATGGTACCGGCGTTAAAAGAAAAAGGAAATCTCCTTGGTGAGGGTAAATTATCTTCTAATACAAAAAACAACTTAAGTTGCGTCATCCTCGGAACAGGCACGTACCCCATCAAACAATTGGTAACTAATTATGCCACCGCTTCGCACGACCATCAATAATAACTGTTTTGCCAATTGTCAAGGTAAGATACTCTTCAATCGAACTGACGCATCCCTTCCCTTAAATTAAACTACCAAATTAAATAGAGGTGTCCGCATGAACCAACGCACCGGCGCACTGAATGAACGGCATAAAATCGAAGGGTCACACTTTTTCAAGCTACTACACAACCGTCTGACGCACAATTTGAACCGGAAAGAAACCGACGCACTGCTCCGACGCACCGTGATGCACTGTTCCGGCGTGTCGTTTGAAAAAAGAAAAACAAATCAACACCAAACCGTTGTATCGTTATTGTATCGTTTCCTAATTAATATTATCCAATTAACCACTATAGTCACTTATGGCATCTCTCCGAACATGCAACCGTTGTACCTCGCTTCTTCAAGCTCCGCCCCTTGTTGAAAACAAAACTAACAAGCAATCAAACATACTAAAGCGATATCATCGCATCCCCTCTGATCAACAACCGTCGGATCCCTTCATATTTATATATAAGCGGGATAACAACCGCCCTCATAACAACTCAGCCACAATAACGAATGAAGGCGACGCCATATCTGTCCATTCGCTAGATAATAAAGATCCAAAGCATATTGGTTCGTGATTCATGAGGCTGCAATTCAATTTGATTGTTTACAGAGAGTGTACCGGGGCACCGAGAATGCAAAAGGGGTTCGCTGACCACCAGGAGGGAGAAGGTCATGCTAGCCGTCGTGCACCGGAGAAGGATTATAAAAAAAATTAAAACAAGTCTCACTTTATTACTATGTTCAAGAAGCCTGCACATCAGCGCACATGGTTTCATATTAAACAAAAGACAACGATGTTGTCTTGGTAAAGTTTTAAAGATGTTGCACGAAACTGAAACCCACTTCTTCGGCCATAAGGAGATGATTACATGAAGGCACGAAACTAGTATGTGGATTGCGCACCTGGCCAGTACGCAAGAAACATATGACGTTCGTGAGACTGTGGTAATTATCGCACGTATATCCAGTATAATTGGGTAGCAGATGGACGTGCGAGTGAAATGGGTAGTAAGACTCTCAGGAAATTGAGAATACTATGTAAGAATGAAAAGCATGAATGATAAGAATGAGGAATGTTGAATCCGTAAATAAGTACGGGTCAACGAAGTATGAATGATATGTTTAAATCCGTGAGACGGATTCAAAACATAGAAGGAATGAAAAGTGTGAATGATACGTTTGAATCCGCGAGGCGGATTCAAGACATAAAAGGATGAAATTAACCTACGTAAGGATGTGTTGACCGTTTGACCAAGATTGAGTCAAACGAGTCATATAATTCAGTATAAAGTAAATGGCGATAGTATGACAAAAGAATGACCGTAATTGGCATGCAAACCTAAATTTTAGTTGAAAGAAATAAGTATTGAATAAGTTACGTGTTAGATGTGTTAGTGATTGACTCTTGGGAGTCAGGATGGATGAATGATGAGCTACGACCCGGACAATGACTTAGGTATGGACGGGAAGGGTATGTTTTGGCAAGAATACTGAAATGATGTAATAAAGTCCTTGCAAGTAAGCATGAATGGAAATAAGTACGGATGTGTACTTCAACACATCTACGATAAGTAAGGAATGCCAGTTTGACCTTGAAAAGCCAAACTGCAAAAAGTTGGCGAGATAACTAACAAAATGAAAGAATTACATGTAACAAATGGAATGTGAGACATGTTATAGCATGTACATGGAAAATTGTATAAGAATTATAGGTGAATAATTACCTAGTAGAATGAATGTTTGATTGAAATGTGCTAACCGCAAAATTTTTAAATGAAGGTGGTAGAACTCTTAATGCTATGAAACCAATCGGATTGGAGAAAGGATGTGCACGAGCGGAAGTTCATTACATAGATGAATGAAAATCTGGCCTGGTACAGTGAGCACTCGTGAAGAAGGGGATCGATCTGGTTTACGGGTCGTGGATTTTTACAAGGAAATCGAGGTTAGTAAAATGCTTAACTCATGATTGAATATGTATGAATTTGTAGATTGAAAACGGCCTATGAAATGAGATGATCTGAAGCTAACGTAGATGTATGAATGGTACAAGTGAATGTAGGAAATGTAGAATGATGTTTAACTTCAGAGTTAAGCACGAATATGTGAGTACGAAATAGTAGTTTTTTTGGATAACTAGACAATAATTAAATGTTGTATAATATATGTACGAAATGTAATCTTAAGAGACGAAATGAAGGTATTAGATATGTTGTAAACGGATCACACTAATGCAGGTACTATTACAAGATTGAAGAAGTATGTGTATTGACAAGTCGCTAACTGGTTAAGGAAATGAGAAAGTTATGTGAAAGTACAATATGAAAAATACGGACTTGTTAGAAAGAAGTCAATTATGTAAATAGTTTATAAATCGAGATTGGATAGTCACTTATTATTATGATGTATGTATCAAAGTTAAACACAGATGTGCATGTGTAAATTACGAAGTAAGATCGTATAGTCGACGAGAATATAAAATTTTAAAATAAACAAAAGGGATGTTATTAATGGGCTGTTGGGATTTGTTTTGAGTAAACAAAATGATATTATATATATATATATATTTTGTACATGATATACGAGTAGAATGAAATAAATCGAATAAACTGATTTATTACGATTAGTAAATGTATAAATGCGTTATGTTTAACTCGAAAGAAAGAAACCAGCCGTAAGCTTAGGTTTATACGAGCATAAGAATGATGAATGAACTGCTAGCAATGAAGTGCGTTAGAAGTTAGCGTTATTTAGTGAAAGTGACACTAATAAGAACTCTGGGTCGGGTTCTTGAAGTTTGAAAATCGCTATCGAGCTGGGCTTGTGGTCATGTTGGTGGAGTAGGAAGAAAAGACAATTAATGTTAAATGGGAGTGAGAAAGGTTTCGGGGACGAAACCTCCTTTAAGGGGGGTAGACTTGTAACGCCCCAAAACTCAAATGTATATATTCGTCATATGTTCTTATATGATATATCATGAAATAAATAACTAGGCTATCTAACCTAGTTAAGTGTATGGTGAAAACTATTAAAGGAGGAAAGTTGTGCCAATTATGTTTTAGTGGCAAAGACTAGGGACTAAAGTGGGATAGGATGAAAGTTGAGCTATAATATGAAAAGTTCGACACACATAAACACACACTTCGTGTGTGTTCTGGAACGACCAGGAGCTCCAAGGGAGCCAAAACCCTAACTTAACCAAAATCATCAAATTGAAGGGTGAATCGAAGCTCAAATTCATGCATGAACATGAATTAATGATCTCCAACGCGAGGGGATCATGAGGTATGTCTTAAAACTTAGATTGGTGATCTTTTATGAAGTGGGTTATGTTTAATCCGCAAAATTGGTATGAAGTTGAGTATGAATATGTGTTATAATCACCATATAGAACATGGATTATGTATGATTTGAATCAATTCGACTTTTTGAGGTGAAACCCATTTGTTATGATAAGGATGATGACTTGGATTATCATCCATGTCTAATTCTTGTTCAATGTTGATATAATATGTTGTGTATGGTGAATTCTTGTTAGATGAATTGAAGAAATGTGGTGTTGATGTGTTTGATGTCTATGTCTGAATTATACTTGTTGATCTGTAAGAAGATTTGATGAATCATGTATGAGCTTGGAAGATTATGCATAAACTAGTGGTACATTGTGCTTAGAAAATAGTGCGCGCACCAAGTGCTCGATGAAATGCCTATGTGATGGTTTTAGATGAAATTGTGTATACATGATGGATGGAAATATCTAGGATGTAATAATGAAGTGATCAATGATAGACTAATACGAGACATGTGTTTCGGTTAATAAGTGTAGGAGCATGAGAGTTTTAGTCTATATTGAATTGGTTAGATTATAACGTGTAGGATGTCACTAGGTGATCATGCGGTTGAATGTGTAATTAATGACAATTGCGTAGACTACTATGATGATACGAATGTATGAGGTTAAGTCGATGTTCATATGGTAAACCGTTGACTTCTAAAAGTCAACTACGCATAAGAAGCATGGTTAGACTTGTTGTCACAATTGTAAGATTTAAGTAAGTCATATGGTACGTGTTAGGTGTATGTGTGTTTAACGCGATGACAAGATGAATTACATGATTTTGAAAGGATGTGAATTTGGTTATATGTCTTATGCTTGTTATAATCGACTAATGAAAGTTAAATGTGAAATATGCAATTGATATGATCGTTAACATGTCAATTGTGTACGCTAATAAGAATGTGATTTCGATGACGTGAAAGTAAGGAATCATGTCGAGATGGACTCAAGCATGAAAGGCTAACGGATCAAGAGGAGGCAAGGAAGCGAATACGAACACGGATGCATAAGGTAAGTGATTTCCGGAATCACTTTGTATTTGTTTAGTAAAGTTACATACTAGTTATTTAAGCATGATAGTTGAAATCAAATAGGGTTTGGTTGTCTGAAAACGATGATTTCCGCTAGTAGAGCGAACGGGTCAAAATGATGTTTTATTTCTATACCGGAATGATTGTCTAAGTAATGACTACGGTATTATAACCGAGTAATGGGTATGATTGCATATAAGCTCGCTAACCGAGGAACGGACACGTGAGTTAGTAGCCAAAAGACTCGGTTATGAGGTAGGATTAGATGGATAAACAATTTAGAGTATGAAAATTGTACTAATGAAGTTCAATTACGTGTAATTGAATGGGATGAATGAGTCTAATATGTAAAACTTTCACAGTTATAATGTTCACGTGAGTTTTGAGTATAAACAAATGAGTTGTTTGATAAAAACATGAACGGGTCGAATAATTCGTAAATGAATATTAAGTCGAAAACATATAAGTCAAGAATGTCCTTAGTCCGGATGTTAAATTTTAGTCCATATTGTAGGACCAAATTATGATCACGTAGGAAGAAACGTGAGGTTAAACGGGTAACGGTTTAAAAGTTATGCGAGTTTTAGTGTGTACGAACGATGAAATCAGCACAGTAGAAAAATGACAAAACTAAGGGGCGTCGCCGACGCACGGGGTGAGTCGGCGATGCACACCCCTTTTTGCTGCCGACGCAATATATTGCTGTTACGGGTTTGATGTCGGAAACTCATTTTTGTATTTTTCGCACTTTTGCTTTATTCCAAGGCCCATTTAGCTTTCCAAAATGTACCCCAATCCTATTCTAAAGTTTTTATAGAGTTCGGGTAAGAATGGAAGCCAATAGAACGTGTACGAAGACTTAATATGTACACTAGATTATGTAAATGCGGTTGATACGATTTGGCTTAGTCTTATAAGTAAGATTCTTATTATAGGCACACGATGTAGTGTAATGTGAAAGCCAATGCTAAACGTGATTAGGTACGAATATATGTGTAGATAAGTACGTAAGGGAATTTACACATAGATGATGCGTTTATGATTCTTTAATGGTTATGTAAGCATGTAAGACAAACGTCAGAGATTTAGTAGGGAGGTATGAATGTTCGTAGAAGGTCTTTCATACATGGAAGATTTGGGTAGATGATCTTGTATATGTGTTATTACATTATACGTTTCCAATGAATGAGACTATGCGAAAAAATATATGGTGTTAATATATCAAGATTTATGATGTTAACCGAATTGTTTTGAGAATGAAATGAAGTGCAGGTATATTATCGCATGCTCATCAAGGATAGACTTTGGAATGAAATGCTTGAATTCAGAAGGATAACTAGATGGAATCTATAGGTGGATAAAACGGGATGAGATCTTTTAGTTATATACTTAGTTCATATAATGCTTCAAGTACTAATAATATGAATGTATGTGGTGAATGCAGGTCGTGTAGATTTATAGGAAATAACAATCAAGAGAAGTAAACGATTGAAGATCGAGTTATAATACGCATTGTACGAGATTGTGTGGACTTGCGGTTATTATATAAATGATATGTTTATGTATCAAATGAAATGAAGAATGTAATTATCGATAAAGACTTACCATAGAAATGACTTTTATTCCTGATGGAATGATTAATAAAAGAAATTTTATAGTACGCATTTCCGCTGCGTATTTTCGGTCTAAACGTGTTAGGGTCTTATATTGTACGGTTACGTTGCATAAAACGCTTTATCGAACACAAAAATGATCCAAATTGCATAATGATTGACATTCTTGCATTCTCATCAATAAAATACAAGGTTTTATTGAATGCAAAGTATTTGGATTTATATATGGGGTTCGTATTCAAATATACGAGAATCGGCAAACTATCACAGTTTGTCGGAAATAGTCCCTGAACTTGTAAATTCTCGTATTTTAACATTTAATGGCATAAAGCCGTAAATGATCAATATTAGGCATTCCCGAGAGTATGATCAAACATCATAAAGCTCCCGGTTTGTTAAAAGGTCATTTAGAGGTAAGAATTAACATGTTGACGCTTTTAACCCTTCGTCACACAAACTTTCAAATAATTCCACATATGATTCCTTATGTCCAACAAGTGGCTCCATTGAGAATACGTACACTGTATATGGTCACTCAGAGGCTTGGTTTCTGCATGTTGATACTTTTAGTCCCTCCACATTCATCGTTTTCAATTTTGACAAAAATAGTCCCTTCTAGCTATCGTTAAGCATCTTTAGGATTAGGGACACGTGTCAATGCATTATTGGACATGATTTTACGAGGTGTTATATCCTCACCCCCTTAAAGGAAATATCGGCCTCGAGATTTGTTTAGAGTAGTACGGTTAGTTCCGTATTGGATTCAACCTCTTAAGTGTATCTTGGGCCACATTGGGAATCCCATTTTACTTTAACGAGGGAAACTTGTTTTCTACAGAGCTTTTAAATTTCATGGTCCCTAATGGACAAGGTTTTCCAATAAACCTTAAGCTCACATTTAAATGTCATGGTGAAACACAACATGTGCCTATTAGCAAGGCACTTGTCGGATTAGAGATATAGAATACACTATGGATTTCACTTAGCTCGATTAGTAACTTAAAGTTATAGAGTCGACAAATTAAATGGTCGGTGAATCAGGGCCCAGTTGCCTTATTCAGGGATATATTATCCTTGAGGCTTTTGCCTTTTATAACTCTTCTACCTATCATGGGCAGATTTGAGCATGTCCCGGATTCATAAGAACCTTTTAGTGAGGACCATCTATGGTCCAGATGTCACACCCCGACCCGCAGCGGAATAAGAGTCGGGGCGTAATTGGATTATCACCAAAGCTCATGATATTTACTAATATGTTTCATATTTATTAAAGTCAAAATTACATTCTCAATAATCCAAACATGTCCATACAAATACAAAGAAAAATAACCAACTAAACAATCCAAGCTCTAAACCAGTTTATTCTTCTAAGCCAATCCTAAGTGTTTCTTGCTGCGGCTGGATCACCTGTATCATGTGTAAAAATGGGGGTTTTTGGGTCAACATAAGTTGGCGAGTGAACCTTGTTAGATAAACATTTTTATTAATTTCTTGTTATTTTTATCAAGGAAAAATTGTGCAATAGTCATATGTGAGCAAATGTAAATAATCCAACAATAACAATAACAACCACAAACAATAACATACAATAACATATGAACTTGCATGAATATATAATATGAATGAAACTGTATATGTTGGCAACGTCACGTTCACGCTCATAATGTAATGGGGAACGGACGGCCTATGATGAATGTCTGTGCGATCAAGGCTCAATCAAACGGAGCAGATCGTATGTTGGCAACGCCCGTTTCACGCTCATAATGTAATGGGGAACTGCTCAACGCTCATAATGTAATGGGGAGCGGCGGCTATGATATTGCATGTACTGAAAATAATAAATTAAATCTAAACAATAACCACACAACAGTTGATACAAGCTGAATACACATTTGTTCATGATATGATGTATGCACAATGATTTAAATATAATAAATGGTAAGACACATGATACACCCCAAAAACGTGATTAAAACGGGGAATTTGTAGAGATTCACTCACATTGGGTGCGTTCGGTTGGAGATGATGAGATGCGCACGAGTTTGAAGGATTGATCAGCGACGATTAACTAACCTAAATAATAACGGAAGGTATAGTAAATGAGTGGATTTTATTAATAATTTTAATAGGATTTTTAGATATATTTTTGTGAGTTTAAGGCTATTTCCTATCTTTAAAAACATTATTTTTAAGTATTTTTAATTGATTTTTAAATTAAATTAAATAAATAAAAATATAAAAAATGTTGACTTTTGCGTTGACCATTGACCGTTGACTGTTTGACTGTGACTGTTGACTGTTTGACCGGTTCTATTGTGTGCATGTATGCGCTGGGTGAGGCTCGAACCCGAGACCTCCCGTACGCGTGCACGCAGCTCTACCAACTGAGCTACGTGTCTAACCCGAAATATTTCTGTTTTTAATTATATTTATATACTATTTTAATTTATTCAAAATTCATTTATTTTTAAAAATGATTCTAATTATCAAACCGGTGCCGTCAACAGGTCTCGAACCCGGGACCTGTGATTTAATGTTGCACACAGTCCACCGCTGGACTGTGTGTCTAACTTGGTTAATATACTGATATTTATTATACTTAACATCTAATTGCGAAAGGATCCGGTTTAGTTTTAAAAAAAAGAACATTTTAATTACAGAGAGTGTGTGTGTGTCAAGGATCGAACTCGGGACGTATGCGTATTATTTGCATACAGTCCACCGCTGGACTGTGTGTCTAACCCGTTTATAATACCGATTTTAATTAATCTTATAATCATAACAGACTTCATCTTCTTCGCTAAATTCACAGACAATGATTAATCAACTGTTTCTTGCTTAAAACGATTAACAGACGTACAAATGATTTATATGTAACGGATAGGAAAAGTTTTGGGAATGAACATACCGGAATTATGATCTTTCTCAGAACTCCGGCGAAGTCGTCGGCTCTGATTTTATGAACTTCGACTGAGCGAACAAATTAACAGTTTTGATTAGCTAATTGTGGAATTGAAGTACTAAACAAGAGTTATCAGAATGTTTGAATGACTATACCGTTTTACAGCGGAAAATAGAAATTTTCAGAAGTTTTCCGGCGAGAGTGAATTATTCGATGTCGACGTCTGAAACTGATTCCGATTGAAGGTTTTGAGTTAGCAATAGCTTAACAACTGATAGACGATGAAAGAATTAAGAGACTTACTGATTTGATGGAAGACACGGTTTTCCGGCGAAAGTCCGGCGAGTTCAAAAAGCTGCTCCGACGAACTGAAAGTAGTGCGAAAATGAAATTGAAGGTTTGCAGATGAGTTTGAGTCGCGAGAGGGGACTAAGGTTGGAGTAAATCAGGAAGTGCAGATTTTTCGGTTATTAAAACCGATCAACTTATGAATTCAAGTCCATTCAAGATCAAATTGATTGAAGGTGTCGGTGTATCGGTTATAATCGTAACCGCGAACAATCAAATGTTTTTGGACGTTTGGTGACCGATTTTGGTTACAGTTAGCGTAAACAGGTCGATTCCTGATTGATCATAAAATTTAATTGTTTCCTAGAATTCACAGAAGACATCAAGTGGCGGAGTGGTTATATGTGTGTGTGATAAGTCTTATGCTTACCCGGCTGACCCGGGTTCGAGTCCCGGCAGCCTGATTTTTATTTTAAAAATTTTATTTTTACTTTTTATCAATTATAACTTTTATATTCTAGTTTGTTTATTAATTATGCATCATTAAAAATTAAAATTGACATAAATACGCAACGAAACATTTATAACTTGATATTTGATTACAAACGAAGCGGGTTTGGAAAACTCGTTTTTGACAAATGTTACACCAGAGAGTTGGTATCTACCAACTTTAGACCAACCGACGGTTGTTCTACACTTTCTTGTGTATCATACATGCACTAGCATGTTTCCAGAGTTTGAATTGTACGCTCACTTTGCCTATCAGTCTGGGTGGTAAGTCGTACTAAGATTTTAAGAGCGTAATAAACGCTATGCTGGAATTTCCAGAAATAAGAATATGTTTAGTATCTCAATCCGATACTATGGTTATGGTCCGTAAGAGTCACTCAGAGGCCAATGTTTGACTTGTTGACATACTTGGTCCTTAGACTTTATTCAATGTCGTTCAGAGGTCTATAACATGACATAACGACAAAATTAGTCCATCAAATATCGGACATCGTTAAGAGGTTATCATAATAACATAACGACACTGTTATTAATTTAATTAAATAAATTGTCGTTCAGCGGTCATACATGACATAACGACAAATTAGTACTTTAGTTAAATCAATTGCCGTTCAGCGGTCATAATAATGACATAACGGCATGATTAGTACTTTAACTTAATCACTTGTCGTTCATCAGTCATAATAAAGACATAACGACAAGATTAGTACTTTAACTAAATCAGTTGTCGTTCGGCGGTCATAATAATGACATAACGACAAGATTAGTATTTTAACTTAATCAGTTGCCGTTTAGCGGTCATAATAATGACATGACGACAAGATTAGTACTCTAATTTAATGAATTGTCGTTTAGCAGTCATAATAATGACATGACGACAAGATCGGTACTTTAATTAAATCAATTTCATTTGGTGGTCATAATAATGGCATGACGACAAGATCAGTACTTTAATTAAATCAATTGTCGTTCAGCGGTCTAATAATGACATGACGACAAGATCAGTACTTAATTAAATCAATTGTCGTTCAGCAGTCATAATAATGACTTGACGATAAGATTAGTACTTTAATTAAATCAATTGTCGTTCAGCGGCCATAATAATGTCATGACGACAAGATCAGTACTTTAATTTAATTAATTGTAGTTCAGCGGTCACATATAATGACATGACAACAAATTAGTCCCTCTTGTCCAACATGTGGCACATTCGAGAGTACGGACATGTGTCGGTATATTACCGGTCACGAATTTACGAGATGTTAAATCAACAACACTCCGTAAAGAGGTTTGATGTTGTCTTTTTATAGCTTAACTTGTTGGAAATTATAAATTTTCCCTCGATTGACAAGAAGCATTGACCTGGACTTAATCCATAGTGTTGATTTTCCACAAATGCTGAGTATATCACTTGATGGGGATTTTTGATTTCGATACGTATCTTACTGCAGACAATGTGGATTTGGTTTTTGATCTAACCAATCCATGTCTAAAACCATATCGAATCCTGCATGATTTATAGATAAAAAATTATCGAAGACAAATAGATTCACGAAGGAGTATCATACGTAAAACCATCTATATTGGCCACTTGATTTTATAGATAAGCCTCAAATGGTAAGTTTAGAATTTATTAGATTCAGAGTTGACAAAGCTTTTATTAGCTTCAGAATTCAAAACAAGGTTCTATCAACTAAATCATTTACGTAAAAGGAATCCGTAATGATATTTATGTATTGAACTGCTGCTCCTGTAGTCAATTGGAAGGCTCAAGCATCGCCTTTCTTTCCATTATGGCCCTTGTTCTTCGTGCCAGTCGCCCTCCTTGGGCAGCGGGTTTTTATAGCCCTTTCTCACCACAACTGTAGCAGATGGCGTCCTTCAAATCCTTGCATTCATGGGACTTGTGGTCCATCTGCTTACAGATGCCACATCCCTTGGTTTGTTCATGGAAGCATCTTCCAAAGTGTTGCTTCCCCAGGTTTTACATTTGGGTTTTGCCTCATTCGGTTTGGACCGGTGATGATTCAGACAGTCTACCCTTTTTTAATCATTACTTGGGGTATCATCACGCTTTCGTTTGCGATCCTCCTTGGCCTTAGCTGCTTTTACTCTTATCTCATCTTTAGTGAGAAATAAAGATAGATCCAAAGTGGATCTATAAGTTACAGGTCTGGAGGATTTAACCATCCCCTTGATTTCTGGATCTAGTCCTCCAATAAACCGCGCAATGCGCTTAGACTCAGGGGGTGGTTAAATAAGGAACGAGTCTCGATAAAGAGTTGTACTTAGATACATAGGGTCGACACTCAAGACCTTTCATGGTCAGCTTCAGAAAGTCATATTCGACTTTCTCCACCTCGTGAGGTAGGCAGTAAGTCTCGCGGATCAGTTCCACGAATTTAGACCAACTTAGGCTGTACATTGCAACCTTGCAAGTGGACTGGATCAGTTTCTTCCATCAAGTTAGAGCATCCTCCTTGAAGGACGGGACACGTATTTAACAGTGTCCTTGGTGGCACAACCGCTTATATCCATAACGATTTCCATTTCATCTAGCTACTTTAGAGCATCAATAGCTCCATCTTCACCCGTAAAGTCACGGGGTTTACAGGAAACAAAGTACTTTTAAGTACACCCCTTCTTAAAGTCATGCGACTCAGTTTTCTTTATACTCTTAATACTTTGCTCACTCTTAGTTGAGGAGAAATGAGACTTCTCAGTCTTATGAGTATTAGAATGGGGTTTAGAAACAGAGTTCTCGTTATGTACTGAGGGCCTGGCCCTTGTAGTTTGGCTATAATTCCAGTCAGGGCTTTACCGACTTCCTCGCCTATTAGAGATCGAAGATCATTCTCTTCGTCTTTACGATTTTGGTGCTCTAAGTTGTCACCACCGTTTTTCTTACTTGTTTCGCAATATTTAGGCTCGCCATAAGTTTAAAACAGTTGGTAATGGGCTTAACTATATAGCTCATTGGCTTGTCTCAGAGGACATTAAGATGTGGCACATAGGCCTTGTCACAAGGACATTAAAGATATGGCACATTGTCTGTCACATTGGACATAAAATATGTGAGACGTGATCTCATTGGATCATAAGGCTTTGAGGTTTGAACATAGTCTATCATCTCTGGACAGGGAGTCGCACGACTACAGCTGTCATTGTCACGATGGACAATAATTATTGCACATTGGCAATACATCACTAATGGATGTTTAATCACGATCATCTTATTGATGATATCAACCGGATCTGATTGATCACATTAGGGTATAGGGTTTGGACATAGCCTATTACCCAGACAGCTAGTGTAGTTCCTCAGGTCACATTGCCTGAAGTATTAACATTACATTGAATGTTAAAACATTATGATCACCTAATTTGATGATACTATTAGTCAAGATCTCATTTGATCTTATAGAAAATAAGGCTTGAACATAGTTCACCACCTATAGACAGGGAGTCATATGACCACAACTGTCCTTATTTTGACTGACAAGTAGTATTATGATTTCTCTCCTTCCACATAATTGGGATTAATTGGAGATTTGGAACAACTTTCGTCACAAAGTTGACGAAGATTTTCTCCTTTCCACATAATTGGAATTAGTTGGAGATTGGGAATACGTCTCAGTTGACGTTTGAATATGAGTCCCTCTCCTCAGTTGGAGATATAGGAATACGTCGCAGATGACGTTTACATATATGTCCTTCTCCTCATTAGGAGATATGGGATACGCCTTAATTCAGTTAGCGTTCAAATATATGCCCTTCTCCACAGTGGGAGAATTAGGATACGCCTCAATAAAGTAAAGCGTTTAAATAAAAACCCTTCTCCACATTAAGAAATTTGGGATATGCCTCAATATATTACAGCATTTAAATACAAACCCTTCTCCACATTGGGAGATTTGGGATACGCCTCAATAAAGTACAACGTTTGAATAAAAACCCTTCTCCACATTGGGACACTTGCGATATGCCTTAATATTGTACAACATTTAAATACAATCCCTTCTCCACATTGGGAGATTTGGGTACGCTTCAATAAAGTACATCGTTTGATTAAAAACCCTTCTCCACATTGAGAGACTTAGGATATGCCTCATATATTACAACATTTATATACAAACCCTTCTCCACATTGGGAGATTTGGGATAACCTCAATAAAGTACAGCGTTGAATAAAAACCCTTCTCCACATTGGGAGACTTGGGATATGCCTCAATATAGTACAACATTTAAATACAATCCCTTCTCACACATTGGGAGATTTGGGATACGCCTCAATAAAGTACAACGTTTGAATAAAAACCCTTCTCCGCATTGGGAGACTTGGGATATGCCTCAATATAGTACAATATTTAAATACAATCCCTTCTCCACATTGGGAGATTTGGGATACGCCTCAATAAAGTACAGCGTTTGAATAAAAACCCTTCTCTACATTGGGAGACTTGGGATACGCCTCAATATAGTACAACGTTTGAATAAAAACCCTTCTCCACATTGGGAAACTTGGGATATGCCTCAATATAGTACAACATTTAAATACAAGCCCTTCTCCGCACTGGGAGATTTGGGATATGTCGTCTCATCTTTGGACGAATATTTGCACTGTCTCAACCACTCATTGGTGGGAATAGGTACTTTTGGCCTTTGTTTATTGTGCAATTAAGTGATTTGTTTGATAAGGTAGGAGCAATAAATGTGACCTTCATTTGAAGGGAATCATAAAATGGGCTCCATAAAATCAACAATTTTTCTTATGGCAGTGATATCGCCAAAATATATTAAATGCTTACTATTAGCTGATATCATACAATATGATCATTGAGAGATCTTAGCGGTTCCATGCATTAAACCTTCATACTGGCCAGACATGAAAGCAATCTATGGGACACACTAAGATACAGACAATCATCATATGGCATTTCTATCATACTAAGTTTAACATTGTAGTTGTTAAAAATCAATGAAATAAAAATCATTATCATACTCCAGATGGAGAATTTGCTGGCGAGAGTTGCTGATCTTATATAATATAATATACCCAGATGGGTTTGAATCAATCTTGTTCCAATACTTGAGATCATATGCCTTAAGCATGAATCAGAAAAGTGATTCCTTTTTCTGCTTACTCTCTAGAATGAGAGATTATTAAATCAAAGAATAGAATTTGGTGCAAAAGTTGCACTGATATCCTTGCATGATACGACTATTATAGTTGTTGTTGTTTAATCAGCTGGTGAGATATCATCAGAATGTCTATCGAACATAATAGACTTTGGATAAATGATATTAGGATATCACAAGAATACCAGAAGGTATGATATTAGGTGACGAGGTTTAGCATCCTCGTATCGGAGTCATTATCTACAAATTATATGTAGTTCACCATATGGAACTTTAAGCTACTCAGTGGTAGAGATCATCAAGTCCACGACCAATCATAGATTCCTTATCTTGTCCGTAATATCTTTGCGGCATTTGCAGGATAATCATAAAAATCAAGGACAATATTTATGTCGATAGGAGAAATCTTATGTTTGGGTCTAGACTCGGGATTTAGGAATCTGCATTTGTGTAATTTGAGATTAGACACAAAAGGCTAGTGTCTAATTCACTCAAACTGTAGCTCTCATACCAACCTGTCACACCACGTTTTCCCAGTGGGCCCGGAGGGGCATATTCGTGACGGCTGGATAATAGTTATCACAACATAATAATATGCAGCGGAAGTATTAGAGTAAAGTTAACGCTTGAATATACATATATATATATATATATATATATATATATATATATATATATATATATATATAAGTATTACCAGTGTTCGGTACAAGCCAAATGCAGTATCTATAAACAGAGCTTTAGGCATCATAAGCCTTAAGCATAAGGGTTGCAAATTCCTTAGCCTTTATTCAAGCCGACCCGGATTCCCAGTTTATAATAAGGTTCGGTACTTGCGGTTCAGTCTTTTGAAAATACGTCAGCTTTCACTGGTAAATACAATTAACCGACTCATTTTGAAAATATTTCAAGAATTTGACTTAGGTGACAAGGCACGAAAAATCTTTTATAACTTGGGACAATTCAAAATGATCTTGTATACAGATTTACATGTTTGTCAATACATATAGGGCCGAGTATGAAAACCGAGACATGATTAACTAACACACCACTTATGAACCCACGAAGGAGTTATCCCCAACTTGTGGGTAAATTATTTAGCATTTGCATCTGTCAGGTGTAAGCTTACACCCGGTGCTTTAAGTCGTCGCCATTTGCAATTAAATGAGCCGAGGATATCCAAGACACGGTCGTATTAAACCCCAATGTTTAAGTTATCAAACAATGCAGATTAAACAGGTTATGTGGATTTACTAGCCACAATCCGGCATTCGATTGATCCCATACCCGACCAAGCGGTAATAATTTATCGTATCCTAAGTCTGTATAGGAAAATAGGCTAAGAGTATTTACCTTTTTGCTAGCTTCCAATCAATAAGATTATAATTTAGCAAACAGCCGCAAGTCTAAGTATTAATGACCCAAGTCCAATTATCTGGGGTACTATAGTCTGGAATAAACAGATTTATTATCCGTTAGAATGTATACGGGCCAAAGGTAGTCCCTTTAGATATGACCCGATACTTTAAGAATAGGTTCGCTAGATTAAGCGTATACCGAATAGAATGTGGTTTAAACCCAACAAGTACTAGGACTTGTATATATGGGTAAACAAGGTACATTTTGGATTTTGAAGTGAAAATGATAAAGTTAAACCCGTTTCGGTAATCTTATGTAAATGGGCTACATAAGCCTAACCGTGCGCACATAGGGTAATCGCATGAGTAATGAACAAGTTCCATATGCCAATACACTTTAAACAAGTTATAATGTCAGTAGGATATCAACTTGTATACCCGTTAAGGTTTCAAAATCAAACTATGCCTCATAAGGGCGTTTTGGTCATTTAGCAACGTAATAAAGGAACTTGCATATAATCTGATGTTGCGACCATAAAATTCTGTGAAAACACTTTCTTTATGATACAATATCAGTAGGATATCAAACATATGTGTGTTTTATGGTTTAAGACCAAACTATGCACTGTAGGGGCATTTTGGTCATTTCATGTATAGTTTTAAAAGCTTATTTGGGATTCTGAGTTTATAACAAGTACCTACTGTAAAAATATTTTAAATGAGATATAAAATCAGTAGGTAACAAGTCTTGATTGGTAACTATGTTTTAAAACTATACTACGCGTCGTAAAGGCATTAAAGTCGTTAAATGACGATATTTGCTATGTTTCATGGAAACTGATGTATTGACCAGGTTTATATGATGAAGATGTGTTATTTAGTATAACACATCAGGTAAAATTTTTTTATATGAAAGTCATGATTAAAACCATTTTATGTGCCATAAGGGCACCATCGTCGTTTAAGAGCATAACACAAGAACTTGTGCGTAAATTCAGTTTATAAACTGACTTGATATCCCAAAATATCCTATCCATTATATTACATCAGTAGGAAATAAGTTTGTATGAGAATTTATGTTTAAACCGTTCTATGCGCCGAAAGGGCATTTCGGTCACTTTAAAGCACCATTAACGATACTATTCGAAAACTCAGTTGATGGTCAGATTTGTAACATCAAAATATGTTAAACATGTTAACACATCAGTACCTAAATCATTTGCAAGTTTGTTGGTGATTAAAACCTCATTTTAAATAAAAAAGGGCATAATAGTCTAAGTATGGTGTAATAACAGAAACTTGCATAAAACTCAGATTACTATTACGATTGTTTAGTATGACCTCAGAGGGTTATGCTACATCATATTACGATCATAACGGAACTTTAAATCAGTAGGGTACTAGTCTAATCGGTTTATAATCGAATGTCAAAGCGAAGTCAAACTTCACGACTTTCGGTTGCGAACTGATCCTAAAACTGAAATTGACGGGCTGGACATGTTCACACATGTTCTATTATTTATTATCAAGTTGTTTTAAGTGTCAAAACATGGTTATAACGCATATATATTCAGAGTATAAGTTTTAACGAAAATCTGACCCGTTTGACTTTTAAAGCTTTAACTTTGACCCGTCAATTGGTCTAGTAAACGTGATCTTTAGGAGGTGCCCTTTTAAGGGTCTAACACCTACCTAATTAAGATCACTTAACCACGTTCATATCGAACAATGGCTGGACCATAATGGTCTTAGCCGAAAGTCAAAGCGTTTATCGAAAACGCTTGAGTTTTGGCTTATAAAGCCTACAAAATGAAAAGAGAAAGGATGGAACACTTACTAGTGATCCAAAAGAAAGTTAAAACTCAGTTAGGATGCTCCCAACGACCAGGAACTTCCAATTAGAGTATTAGAGAGAAGATTGGGAAAATGAGCAAGTTGAAAGTTCAACATTGCTACCTATTTATAGTTGTGGGAGATTAACATGATCAAGACAAGTGTCCAGGAAGTTACTAGGATGTTAACAAATGTTTATGAGGTGTCAAGACCAGGAGAAAAAGGTGGCAATTCGAGCTTGGTGTCATCTTGTGGTGTTATGCTTGAAGACCAAGCAAAAACTGATTTGCAGATACCCATACGGACTGTATGGGTCCAGGTATATGGTCCGTAAGGACCCTGGCCAGGGGAAACAACTTTCACTTGTTGGCAGCTTTGGCCCCTGGACTCGTTTCGTCGCGTTTTGTCACCTTTAACCCTTTTTTAACCTAATTTTTAGGCTCTACAAAGGTGTTAAGGCATATGTGACTTGGATTTTGCCTGGAAATATCATGGAGGTCAGTTCGTTTGGTTGTATGGTTCCGCGTTTTGCAAAAATGCGTAAAACGCTTTAACGAACACGAAAATGATCCAAATTGCCCAATGATTGACATTCTTGCATTCTCATCAATAAAATACAAGGTTTTATTGAATACAAAGTATTTGGATTTATATATGGGGTTCGTATTCAAATATACGAGAATCGACAAACTATTGTAGTTTGTCGGAAATAGTCCCTGAACTTGTAAATTCTCGTATTTTAATATTTAATGGCATAAAGCCTTAAATGATCAATATTAGGCATTCCCGAGAGTATGGTCAAACATCATAAAGCTCCCGGTTTGTTAAAAGGTCACTCAGAGGTAAGAATTAACATGTTGACACTTTTAACCCTTCGTCACACAAACTTTCAAATAATTCCACATATGATTCCTTATGTCCAACAACTGGCTCCAATGAGAATACGGATACTGTATAAGGTCACTCAAAGGCTTGGTTTCTGTATGTTGACATTTTTAGTCCCTCCACATTCATAGTTTTCATTTTTGGCAAAAATAGTCCCTTCTAGCTACCGTTAAGCATCGTTAGGATTAGGGACACATCTCAATGCATTATTGGACACGATTTTATGAGGTGTTACAGCCTGTTTGTCTGCAGATGGAATAAGGGTTGCACGCCACACTCACCATCTCATAGGTGCACGGACTAGCTAGTTGTGTACCAGTCTGTTTCTGGCTTTGGGTGCTTTTGTGTTACACGATTATTTTGTTGATATATACATATGTCGTGTAAGTTAGTATATGTTTTCGTATGTGAATATGTTCAATATCTGTTCTGATATGTCTGATATGTTTTGTACGCGTCTGATTATGCTTCTGATCGTGTATCGGGTTATGCTTCCGATTATGTTCTCTGTTCTGATATGTCTGATATGTTTGTACGCATTTGGTTATGTTTCGATAATGTATCGAGTAAATTATGCTTCTGATTATGTTTAGTATCTGATTCTGTTATGTATTAGTTATGTCTTGTTTCGACTCCAATCTGTACCGGTTCATATCAATTTCGTCTCAGTATTAGTCTCGACTTGGATTTAGATTCCCTGTTATACGTTTAGTTTGTATCCGTCAGTATCAGTATTTAGTAATTGATTCAATGTTTGTTCGATATTAGTCGTTGAATCTGTCTTTGTTACTGTCGTTTTTTCCGATCGGTTTAAGAAATTTCGTAAGGGCTAAATATTATAGCTTTAAACTTAGGTTATCTAGATTATTTATTTAGGTTACTAAATATAAATCTCCAAAGCTATAAAATAGTTATTTTGAACTTATGAATATTGATTAATTAATAGATATGAATTTGAAGCCAAACGTTTCTTTTAAAGATAATATTTTGACAATTCTTTCTTTTAAGGATTATGAGATGTTAAACAGTATTTAAAATGTTTCGGCTTATGCATTTGGTTTTGTTTGTGTATCAGATTTCCATGTCGGTTTTACGAAACTTTTATAAGTATTTCATTTTGAAATCCAAGTTATTTACATTATTCAGTTTCTTAATATAGTTCTTCGAAGTTATAAAATTTTATATTTTTGTCTAATAATAAGCCACTATGAAATTTATAAATATTTTGTTTTATCTAAACATTCAATATAAGAAAAGATCTTTGCCAAGTAACTCGTTTTAAAAATATTAACACTATTAAACGATGTTTGAAATATTCGATAGTTAAATAGTTTCTGATTCCTTTAAACATTTTATTAAAGATGCTAGGTGTGAAAATTTTCTTATTACACAAATAGTAGATAATAAACAACGTTAAATAAGTCCAGTTATACAAGATAAAATGCTTTGGTCGTCATGGTCAATGAGTATCAGTCACTACATCGGTTTTGCGTTGGGTTCGGTATCAATTATGTATATGACTGACTTTTGTTTTCGTATCAGTTTTCGTTACAGTTTCAAATCAGTTCGTGTATCCGTTTTGTATCAGTCATGTGTCTGCATCTGTTTTCAGTACTCGTGTTAGTAACTGTTTTAGTTCAGTCTCAGTTCTGTTATGTTGTGTTCTGTTTCCTCTGATATGACTTTACTTGTACTATTGTTTCTCTGTTACTAAGCAATTTTGGCTCAGGCGTATTTTCTTTTTGTGTTTATCTTATTTGTTTTATAGGTAATCTGGGGTTTCGGTGAAAAGCGTTAGGAAGTTGCTGACCAAGATTCCTTATTTCAGTAATGTAATAAAATGTATTTAGGATCTTTTTATTTAATGTGATGGATTGGTTTTAGTTTTGATATCTGTAAGAGTGACATGTCAGCCCTATTGGGTCGGGGTGTTACATGAGGCCTCCCGGGTTTACAAGTGATTAAGGTTTTCAGGAACGAGAATGGGGTAAGGTTTCATAAATAAAGGTCGCGACAAGGGTTTTATCATGTGAGCGGCACATGGGTGCTTTTAATGTTAAAAACTAACTAGGTTTGGCCAAAAGGGTAAAATGTGCATAGAAATGTAAACATAAAAGGGCAATCGCCGTAAATACCTTAGTGAACAGAAGAATTTTAAGTTATGTTTCATCTTGTAAACTTTAGTAATAGAAAGAAATTACTGCATTTTCGATTACTCGAAATAATTATTTGGTGATGTAAAGATTAATGCACATAGTGATCTATTTGAATTTAATTGGCTCATGTGACTCAAATCATACAAACCATTAAAGATGACCAAACAATTTCAAAACATAATGCTAATACTCAATGTGAACATAAAAAAATGCTACTGTTAAAAATGAAAGGATATTTAAGGAGAAATTAATTGGAACAATCAACCATCAAAACAATCAAAGAGCAATCTTCCGGCTCCTAAATCGCAACCAAGATTGGAGGTTTTTCCTTGTTTACCATCTAGTTTTACCATATGGTTTGTTAGTCTTGTACTTTATAATATCACACAAATAATACACTGATATAAGAATCATACATTAATGCAGTTCTATACATGGTAATATGGTATCATAACATTGTATACGATCTTAGGAACCACCTGCTCAATAGTGTTCATCATCTACCTCTTCCAAAAACCTTCATTTTTTGAAAATTAACTACCATGTCCAGCAATGATGATCTCGTACTACAGATCACCTACCTTCTCAAAACTAACCTTGACAACCTAAGTCAAGTAAAGAAACTCTTTTTAGATAGCTTGAAGACTAGACTCAAGTTAAATGGGCAAAACTCTGCCCTTTAGGCTCGGATGATTTGAGTAGCAAGTAGGGCAAAATCAAAAACCTTTTTAAGTCACTTATCAGGAAAGCACGCACCCCCAGACCAGACCCGACCAATGAAAATATGAACAGGAACAAGACGACTTAGTTGTGTTATCGTGGTTAATATAAAACATCGAATCAACAATTTCAAGCAACCTGGCGGAATATCCCACACAAAAAACGTTTTGGGACACTTTGGTGATTACTTACAGTAGCGGGAGAGACAAGTTGCACCCTTTTGATTTACGCATCAAAGAAAACAGAATAAAACAAAATGGCTCACCTCTAAAAGATTTATGGATCGTTATGCAAGGCGTTTGGGGTGAGACTGAAAAAAGACACCCAAACCCCATGACTTGTGTTATTGAAATAGCAACCTACGATAACATCTGATTAGATCAGTGGTTGTTCTAGTATCTCAATGCCTTAGATCAACAATACGATTCCATCAAGAGGGAAATCTTTCATGATACCCATTACCTTTGGTTGAGGGTGCCAACACAACCATTCGAAAGGAGATGGCACACTAGGAAATACTTCTCAGAAGACTCACAAAACGGCGTGACGCGGGTTCAGTCGTTAACCAGTCACACAAATCAGAAGTATTAGGGCTTCCTTCAAGCGTAGGCGCCAGTCAAACCAAACTAAACAGTGGGTCATCATCCCGAGTAGACAAATCAAAGTAGAAATGTAGCCAATGTGGTATAATGAAACATACCAAAGGCAATATTTCAAATTCATTGAATTCCCCAAATGGTTGAACGATGGACACAATTAGGGGAAAACCTGCATAGTAGAAGGGGAAAAGCGGGGATGGTTAGCAAAACACGAGAAATACTGGAGGCTTCGTGGCAGTGGCGGCATTTGAAGGGGATCGAAAACCATGTATGAGAGTTTAGAGCTTGCTCTCAAACCCTTATAACTTAACTTCCACTCAAAAGTATCCAAAAAAAAGTAAAGAATTCCAAAAAGGAACCTTAATTTTTTTTCCTTCCAAAAATAACTTGGAAAATGTTGGTAAAGAATACGTGGCACAAAATTATCATAAAAGTTACAAACCTTGGGAAAACCAGGAATGGTTGACTACAAACCTGCAGATACTAGATGGAGGAAGGAGCGGAGTTAGTAAACAAAGAAAGATACCAACAGGTGTGGGAAGCTAATATATAGTTGCCTATATATATCCTAGCTGTAGGAGTGGTAAGTAAATTCACGCACCAACCCCAAGCTTTTCATATGGAAGCCGTCTTAAGAATTTATAGGTATCTAAAAACGAACTACTAGTTATAGAGTTCTATTTGAATTCGAATGGGAACCTTAAGGATCCACGCATATATTGATGTAGACTGGCAATAGATTAAGGGAATCGAGGATACACATCAGGATACTTCAGTTTAGTTGGTAAAAACCTTGTTACATAGAGAAGCAAAAAAGAAAAGGGTCATTACCCTTTCAAGCGCAGATATTGAGTTCAGAGGAATAGCACGGGGCTCGGAAAAAGTTGTATTGAAACGAAAGCTCTTAGCCGAAGTTGGCTTTCCTTCAAAGGCATCAGTTAACCATCACAACAATCAAGGGTCAATCTTTTAGCTCATTCCAACTCGTAATCACAACCAAGATTTGTGGTTTTTTCCTGTTTACCGTCTTGTTTTCCCCTGTAAATTGTTAGTCGTGTACCTTGTACTATAATTACAAACAATACAATTAAACACAGTTCATACAATTCAGTTATATACCTTGTAATGACTACAATGAGGCTAGTAATCCTTGTAAAAGTACCTGAGTATGCTAGATTACGTGTCCTTTCTCTTCTAAAAACCTATGAAGTAGACACAACTTAATAACCTACAAATACTAAGTGAATCTAGAATTTGATTTGGAGTTGTGCAAATCATGTCAATAAAAAAATAATTTTCTAAGAGGATTATACACTTGAAGCATGAAGATTTTTGCCTTTCGTAAATCTGCACAATTTTAGCTAGTGAGTCTCTACAAACAATGATCTTTAGCTTTCCAAGGAACACTACGAGGTTCTTAACAAAAGAATTTAAATGACTGAAAGAATCTACGGCTTGATATTAGTGGAATAATGGCTACATCCATTAAAATCGGCTAAACACGTTAATAAATATGATAATACATGGTGGTGGGATACGATTCCCATATATTAAATGAAACTAGGAGGTACTATGAATCATAAGTGATGAAATCGTTAATCTGGTAGACTTGGAAGTACTAGACGCATGACAATGATTATGCAAGGGTTTACAAGTAAGGGAAGAAGTGAAAGCCGTTGTAAAACGAAAGCGGAAGGATGACTAAGTCGAGAATGCCACAACTCATAAGACTCCAATTTAGCTATAAAAAGTAAATAAAAATGATGTGGTTTAGGTAATTGATGTGTGGTCAACAGTCCAGGATTTATTCGTATTTAAGTTGGTGTGTTTATGTGAATTTGGATTTTCCAAATGATCTAGTTTGATTTGGTTTGCTTTTGCAGGTCTAACGGAGTTTAAGGAGGATTTCGGGAACTTTACGCAGCCTCAGATTGAGAAAGGGAAGCATCGTATACAAGAAACGAAGATGTGGCTTGTTTTGGGTCAGGATGGTTTATTCGTGTCAGGAGGCTGTAGATAGCAAGTATTTGCGTTACGAGGCTTGGCGCTAACCCAGTTAACATAGAAAAAATGCAGTTAACAAGCGGGTTTGACCAAAAATCTTGGTTTTTGTTTTTCTTTTGGACGTGAATATGAGGAGTTATAGATTCTTGGAGCCATACACTTTTTTAAACACAATTCTCCATCACCATCATCAATCATCATCATTCATTGAAGACTCGTCATCATATCACAATCATTAACCCCAATCATCACCGTAATCATCATTTTTGCTTAATAACTTTTATTTTCCAACATTGTTGGAGGTGATTGTTATAATCCATCTCATAATCCATCAATCACTCAAGATCAAGATACAAGACTCAATGGCCCGTTCTTCCTGTTCATCATCCAGTATTCAAGTTTCACACGCCATGAGCGGCTAGTCCACAGGGTTTCACCCCAGTGTAGATTTTGTAAGAATTTTAGGGTTTTGAAATTGTTTTATAATTTGATTTGTGACCAATGCATTGGATATTTGAAATTTATGTTAATTGTATTGCATATGTTTTGAATTCACAAATTGTTGAATGAGTTAGGAATTGAACTTTGTGAAATGAATCCATGCAATTCTGCTATGGCATACATTAGGGTTTACATGTTCTTTGTAATGAAGTGCATCTTTGTTCGTCCGTTGTGGCGTTGATAGCTATCAGCATCTAAGCTTTGTAATACTAAACCTGTTAATAACCAAGTTTGATTAAATCAAGTTTAAAAACGTGTAGGAACCCTAGGTCTTGCAATTTCGAACTTGTTGCGAACGTTATTTAGATTATTGTTTTCAGTCAAGTGTGCTAAATTTTCATAATCATAATCATGGTTGCAAAAGTCGCTAGACGCTCCCTAGTCGGTCGACCGGGGAGTTGAGAGTACTCGGTCTAGGCGGAGAGTACTCGGGGAGTACTCGGACATGTTAATTTATAAAGAAATTACTTTTTGGAGATTAAATATATGTGAAATAACATAAATTTACTAATATGTATAACAAAATACGTGAAAATGATATTCATTCTTTAATATGATAGGCATAGAAATTATGTTTTATTATTATTAAGCCAAACTAGGCCCGAGTTGACCTACTAGATCCAATTATGGCCGAGGTTGACCGCGTTTGACCGACTCCGAGTAATTAGACGGAGTCAAAGAAAGTCGTCTCGGCAGCCTACCTTGTAGCGACTACTCGGGGAGTACTCGGCCTTGGAAACCTTGTTTTACAACCATGATCATAATCAAACAACCATTTTCTTAGTAATATTAAATTGTTGGTTCAGGCCGACTTCTTTTCAAATCAACCAAACAAACTAATAATTACATAACAAGCTTCAAAAAGTGTATAGAACCAATAATTAACTGAACCCTGACACGAACCATAAACACTTC
Source organism: Scalesia atractyloides (assembly GCA_947069175.1). Taxonomy (NCBI): domain Eukaryota; kingdom Viridiplantae; phylum Streptophyta; class Magnoliopsida; order Asterales; family Asteraceae; genus Scalesia; species Scalesia atractyloides. Next base: position 84,561,895 of record CAMTDV010000024.1, read on the forward strand.
ATGGTTTGTCATCCTGACTACCACTTTCTATCTGTTTGGGATAATTAGGACTTATAAATTTTATCTTTGACCGGACGTGACACTCCGATCAGTAATATGCAACGAAGACTGAACAAAATACAACAATATGAAAATGTAACAACAATGGATGATCAAGTACCAAAGGGGTAATAGATAAGAGTTTTTTAGTATCCCCATTTTACTAGAACACATTTTAAAGTGAATAGTTTATGATGAGATATTTATAATGCAAATGATAAGTGACCTACCATTGCCAACCATGACTCTTTCCAACCCAAGGTAGGGCATGTTCACGAACCAAAACACAAAACTTGATGTCATGTAAGTCAAGTCTCGGAATCAGGGATCCACGTGCCAGCCAAATGACATGAATCCGGAAGCGTACGTTCAATATCAAACCAAAGTACGAACCCTCCAATGTGAAGTTATGAAGTATTTAGACGTTGATCTTTTTTATATATTATACCCAAAATTAGTGGAAGAAAACTAGCAGGCATCAATTATATAGGTCAGGATATAATAGGAAGTATGTTTTATATCAGAAGGATAGGAAGTAATCTTAACCATCTATTAAATAATCAAGGGTTAAGATTAAATAAGTGAGATTGAACAAAAGAAAGGAGGCACGTGGATTATTCTAAGGGTATTGTAGTTTATCCAAGCCAATAATTTATCTCTCCTCCAATTTCCCCCTGTTTTTAAAACGCTAATAACTTTTTTCATACGGCATTATTTTTTTATAAAAATTGCACCATAAAAACAAGCGTTTTTTTATTCTTTAAAACGAGCACACTATTGCTATACTTTCGAAAAAAAAGTTTTCGATAACCCAGATGCGTAAAACGCAATGAACAAAAAACACAAAAAAAAGATTTTTTTTCTAAAACACAATAAACTAAAAATACAAAAGAAAGTATTCTTTCTAAAACGCAATGGACAAAAAACACAAAAGAAAGTGTTTTTTGCTAAAACGCAATGGATCGAAACATAAAAAAAATGTTCTTTCTAAAACGCAATGGACTAAAACACAAAAGAAAGTGTTCTTTCTAAAACGCAATGGACTAAAAACACAAAAGAAAGTGTTTTTTTTCTAAAACACAATGGACAAAAGACAAAAAAATATGTGTTTTTCCTAAAACGCAATGAAAAAAAAAGACACAAAAATGTGTTTTTTTTTCTAAAACGTAATGCACAAAACACACAAAAAATGTGTTTTTCGTTGTTTTATAAAACGCAATGGAAGAAAACACAATAAAACGTGTTTTTATAATTGTGTATATAACACATTTAAAAAACGCAACACACTAAAACACAAATAAACGCAGTGCGATGACGATAAATATTCATTTGCCTTATTCAAATACTAGCATTTGTTAAAATGGAATTAAGCTTGCTGTTAAAAAACATAATATTCATTAGGGCAAGTAAAACGCAATGAAAAGATATCAAAGAATGCATATTGAATCTTGAATCTGTTGATCTTATCCAACTATATTGATTTTATCCAATCACCCAATTTTGTCAACTATAAAATATATATTAAATCAACCTTTTTCATTCAAGTTAAAAAAAAGCACCAGAACATACCAGGTGAAACATCAATGGCCTCGTTAGCAGATTCTAGCCAAATATCCCTGTGATCCGATGAACCGCATTTGGAGGAGATAAAGATATCATAGAGCCACTTGCAAGGAGAAATGTCACCGGAGCCATAGGTGGTGGTTGCTAACCGGATTACGAGAGTCGAGTTCGGATAAGAGTATGGATAAGAGATGGTTGCAAGATCGGTGTTGTTGTTGTTGGTGGCGGTGGTTAAGGCGGCGGCAGTTGTCGTGGTGGTTATGGTAGTGGTGGTGGTGACGGTGGCTGATAGTGTGTGGTGGAGTGGTGGTGCATGGTTGAGTTGAAGAGAAAGGAAATGAGTTTTTTTAGATTTTGGTTTATTTGAAATTGTTTGGACTAAAATGCTCTTTCTTGTATTTTTTGTTATTTGCCACATGTCATCCTATTAATGCTTCCTACACTTTCTACGCAAATTATTTCCTATTTGATCCTTTCCCTCAATTATGTTATGTCTTTCAGTCCTTGGGCTATGAACTATGTTTTGTTGGGCTAATTTTGTTGTCAATGAGCTGATTAAGCCCGATTAGGTTAAGTGGACTTGGATCGGTGTAGCTCAACAAGTGATGAATGATATTTAGGATTCAAAAGGAGCACCTCTCCATGATGTCACTACAACCGGTCTCTTTTGCATCCACGGTCCACCATCGCCGTGATAATAATTTCGGGCTATACTAATGAATTTTTGTGGTTGCATTTTTTTTGTGATCGTGGTCTCTTAACAGGATAGTATTGCTACCAAGAACAAATCAACTGCCAAGTTGACGATACAAATCAACTACAAGAGGTGTGGAGGCATCAGGATGAAACTGCTTTGATTCTTAAAGTTACTAACTTAGGTATCAATAGTCTTTTGTTGTGTCAAATTATAACACATCTGTATGTTACATCATTCCAAACTACAACCACTTTAAACCCTACTTTTTCCTCCTACACTAAACCACTTCAAACCTTCACCTATTGCCTATTTTTCATTTTATTTAACCTATATTTCATCTAGACAATCTATTTGTTATTTAGTATCATACTTTTCAGCCGCCACACTTCATCCACCTCAACCACATTAATCAACCCCAACCCAAGAGCACACCAAAGTACAACAACAACAACAAACGATTCTCTCTCTCTCTCTAGTTGATGAACAATACAACCACAACCCTAATATTCAACTACAACAACCATCAACGTCTCTTTCTATCTCTGTTCTTGTTTTTTCATGTATCAATGAAAAAGGAAATGGGAGGAGTATGGTGATAATGGTAATGTGGTGGGGTTAATGGGTGGAAGCATGGTGATGGCTCGGGTGATGTTTGTGGTTTTCGTATGAGAACTACGAGAACGAACTATTTGATCGATAAACTCAAAAGTTGGAACACATTAAACTTAAATTTTTACAAATACAGGATTGTGATTTTTCAGATACTGAAAATATTGTATGAGGAAGATGTAGTTGTTTTTGTTTCAAAAACTCATCCAATCCTTGATTTGCGGAATAGTTATCTCCACAAATAAGCCAATATCTAATCTCTATATGTTAATAAGTGAATGGAATGAACGGGGATTAAGGGATTAACGGTAACAACGTTGAATTAGCGGTAACGACGTGAATTGTGTTGTGTGACGCCACGTGTTAGAATCCATTTTTACATCTTGCCACGTTCACAAAAGAGAGAACAAAAGAGAAGCAGTTTTTATTAAAATCAGACATGTATCAATATTAGGAAATTAATCCTTTTGAATCAAATGGAGATCACTAATACTATATTTTACAGAAATATTTGGCCCATGGCCAAAGCCCAATGTCACTATAATTTAGGCCCGATTAAGTCGCAATTTTACAACCCAGTTAAATTAATTAAGCCCAAACACGATTACACACACTAGCTTGTTATAATAACTAAGGCCGTCATTCAGCATCACCTAACTCAATTAATAATTTAATATATAACGAGAATGCCTATCCAACGAGTTAATCCAATAGCACTACAAATGTTTATAATCACTAAAATTACCAACAATTTACATTGTATATGAGTGATCACAACATGATCCAACTATGCCCATGGGATAACAAATATGTATAATACATCCTCATTTATGTTCGAGTGTACAACTGAAATCCAAGCCAAAAACACAAAAACGCTTGTCACTTTGAAATTCTACTCCGGTTGTGTTCCCAAGAAATTAGAATTTTCGTATGAAGTCGATTATGTGTTTGTTGATCACATCAGGCTTCTCTTGGTTGAGGAACTGAGCTACACCTTCGAGCACCACAACTTCTTCCAACAATGGAACATCCTTCTTCATCCCACCATTGTTTATGTAGTCGTTGACACCTCCCATATAATAGGCGAGGTCCAGTTCTCCCGCGACAAATTTTGTTGGCACCATAACTTTAGCACCCCTCCATGCTGAAGTCAGTTCCCAATTCCTGTCCTCATATAGCCAAAACCAAATATATAATTCTCTTTATGTACATATATACATATTCATGTATTTAATTTGTTACTTACAAATGAAGAGCACGGTAATAGTTGATTCCACCAGTGACCCCACCAGCCTTTTCGTGTTGGCTAACAAAGTATTCAATATCTTCTTCAGACAACCAAGGTGGTAAGGTTACTGGGACACCAGGAGGTGAGTGTAGAAATCCTTTACCTTTATGGAAATAAAAGAGGTCCTGGATTTCGTAATGTCAAGAACTTTTTCATGAAAGCTTCATAAGTCATAAGTTTAGCAAACTCAGCTTCAATTTCACCTAGTTTCTTACGCTCATAAATGCATATTATAAATAACCAGAAACAAAGCTTATAGATTCAATCAATGTGGACGGGACTCCCTTGAGAAATTTCTTTAAAGCTTCGGTCGGCAAAGGTAGGGATACGGCTTTTTGGCTGGTGTCACACCCCGACCCGCAGCGGAATAAGAATCGGGGCATAATTGGGTTATCACCAAAGCTCATGATATTTACTAATATGTTTCATATTTATTAAAGTCAAAGTTACATTTCCAAATATCCAAACATGTCCATACAATACAAAGAAAATAAGCGAAACATAACAATCCCAAACTCTAAATCATTTTATTCTTCTAGTCCAATCCTATGTGTTTCTGGCTACAGCTGGTTCACCTGTATCATGTGTAAAAATGAGGGTTTTTTTGGGTCAACATAAGTTGGCGAGTGAACCTTATTAGATAAACATTTATTATTGATTTACATATTAGTTTATCAATGAAAAATTGTGCATAATCATATATGAGCAAATGTAGATAATCAGGCAGTGGCAATAGCAATCACAACTATAACATACAATAACATATGATAGCATACATAAACATACCAACATCATACGATAAATCACATGAATGAAACTGTGCGATCAAGGCTCAATCAAACGGAGCCGATCGTATTGCATGTACTGAAAATGAAAAATGTATGTGCGATCAAGGCTCAATCAAACGGAGCCGATCGTATGTGGGCACGCCAGGTTCACGCTCATAATAAAATGGGGAACATGCTCAACGCTCATAATGTAATGGGGAGCGGCGGCCTATGAAATTACATGTACTGAAAATAATAAATTGCATCTAACAATAACCACACAACAGTTGAAACAAACTGAATACACATGTTCATGATATGATGTATGCACAATGATTTAAATATAATATATAGCAAGACACATGATACACCCCAAAACGTGATTAAAACGGGGAATTTGTAAAGATTCACTCACATTGGGTGCGTTGGATTTGAGATGATGAGATGCGCACGAGTCGGGAGAATTGAACAACGAGAATTACTAACCTAAATAATAACGGAAAAAATATAGTAAATGAGTGGATTTTATTAAGAATTTTAATGGAATTTTTAGATATATTTTTGTGAGTTTAAGGCTATTTTCTATCTTTAAAAATGTTATTTTTAAGTATTTTTAATTGATTTTTAAATTAAATTAATTAAATAAAAATATAAAAAAATTGTTTATTTTGCGTTGACCGTTGACTTGTTGACCGGTTCGGTCAGTGAAATTGTTTGCGCCGGGTGAGGCTCGAACCCGAGACCTCCCGTTCGCGTGCACGCAGCTCTACCAACTGAGCTACGTGTCTAACCCGAAATAATCTTGTTTTTAATTATATTTATATACTAATTCGATTTAACCAAAATTCTTTTAATTTCAAAAACATTTTAAATTCGTTCAACCGGTGCCAGTAACAGGTTTCGAACGCGTGACGTGCGACTTAGTGTTTCACACAGTCCACCGCTGGACTGTGTGTCTAACCTGGTTAATATCTCGGTTTTTATTATACTTAACAACTAACGGAGTTAACCCGGTTCAGTTTTAAATAAAAAGGCATTTTATTACATAGGGAGTGCGTGTATCAGGGATCGAACTCGTGACATGCGTGTATATTTTGCACACAGTCCACCGCTGGACTGTGTGTCTAATCCGTTTAAAATACTAATTTTAATTATACTTATAACTTAACTATCTTCGTCTTCTTCACTCAAATTACAGTCGACGGTGTTACTAATCCGTTTTCTTGTTTTTACGATTAACAAACATTCTTAAGGCTAAAATGAGATGGCAGAGATGGTGTTGGAAGTAACATACCGTAGGAATGATATATCACAGAATTTCCGGCAATGCGTCGGCTCTGTTTTTGTGCACCTCAACTGAACAAAACAATTAACCGTTTTGATTAGCCAATCGTGGAATTGAAGTGATAAACAAACGTTAAAAGTGTGTTTGAAGCTCCTTACCGTTTCACAGACGAAGATAACGATTTCCAGAAACTCTCCGGCGAACTGGAATTATCTGATAACGTGCCTGAATTCGATCTCAAGTGGATGGTTTGAGTTAGAAACAGTTTAACAACTGTTAGACTACGATGGTATTGAAGAACTTACCGGTTTGAGAACAAATACGGTTTTCCGGCGAACTTGCAAAATTCTCCGGCGAGTTGATTTAAGCTTTCTGATGGACTGAAAGTGTGACGAAAGTGAAATGAAATGTTTGTCTGAGGTCTCTGAGTCGCGAGAAAGGTTTTTGATTGAAGTAATTTGGACTTTGATTATTTTCGGTTATAAAAACCGATGATGATGAAAATTGATGTTCATTCAAAACCGAATTGATTAAAATCGTCAGTGCATCGGTTATAAACCTGAATGTGCGATCAATCAAACGATTAGACGGTTGAATTGCCGATTTCGGTTACTCAGTTGGCGCAAACCGGTTTAACTATATTAGTGTATAAGAGTTATTTGTTTCCTAGAGATGACAGAAAACAACAAGTGGCGGAGTGGTGATGAGGGTGTGTGTTATGTCTTTGGATTAGGTTCCGGCTGACCCGGGTTCGATTCCCGGCAGCATCATTTTATTTTTATTTATTTTGTTTTCATTTTTTATCAAAAATAATTTTTATAGTTTAGTTTGTTTATTAATTATGTATCATTAAAAATCAAAATAAGCATAATTAGGCAACGAACATTTATAACTTGATATTCGATTACAAAACGGAGCGGGTTTTGGAAACCCGTTTTTGACAAATGTTACAGTATCCCCTACTTTTAGGAATTTAGTCCCGAAATTTAAGTAGTTGAAGTAATAGGAAAAAGATGCGGGTATTTTTCACGCATTGAGTCTTCACGTTCCCAAGTAAACTCAGGTCCCCGTTTCGACTCCCAGCGTACCCTAACAATTGGAATGCGACTTCGTCGTAAACGTTTTTCTCCGAAGTCCATGATCTCTACAGGTCTTTCAATAAAATGCATAGATTCATCAATCTGAATATCTTCTAACGGAATGTGGAGGTTTTCATCAGTGAGGCACTTCTTCAAGTTTGATACGTGGAATGTGGGATGAATCCTGTTGAGTTCTTCTGGTAGATCAAGCTTGTATGCTACAGGTCCTACTCTTTCGAGTATTTGAAAGGTCCTACGTAGCGTGGTGCTAGCTTGCCCTTTTGACCAAAACGAACTACTCCCTTCCACGGTGATACTTTTAGAAGTACATGATCACCAATGTTAAACTCTAAAGGCTTCCGCCGTTTATCTGCATAACTCTTTTGACGACTTTGGGCCGCTAAAAGATTGTTTCGAATTTGATGGATCTTGTCTGTGGTTTCTTGGATCAATTATGGACCAGTAATTTGAGCTTCCCCAATTTCGTGCCAACATACAGGAGATCGGCACTTACGACCATATAAGGCTTCAAAAGGTGCCATGCCGATGCTTGAATGATAGCTGTTGTTGTACGAAAATTCAACTAACGGTAGATGAGCGTCCCAATTTCCCTTGAAGTCTATGACACATGCTCGAAGCTTATCTTCAAGAGTTTGAATGGTGCGTTCAGATTGTCCATCAGTTTGAGGATGATAGGCGGTACTGAGATCTAATCGCGTACCCATAGCGGATTGTACTGCTTGCCATGTTCGTGAAGTGAAACGACCATCGCGATCTGAAATAATGCTTACTGGTACACCATGACGGCTTACGATTTCACTGATATAAATACGAGCAAGCTTTTCGTTCTTGAAATCTTCGCGGATAGGAATAAAGTGAGCTGATTTTGTAAGTCGGTCAATTATTACCCATATAGTGTCATACCCACCAGAAGTGCGAGGTAACCCGGTAATGAAGTCCATGGTTATATTTTCCCACTTCCATACTGGTATTTCAGGTTGAATCAGAAGTCCTGAGGGTCTTTGGTGTTCAGCTTTCACCTTGGAACATGTAAGGCACTTAGAAACAAAAACAGCAATATCCTTTTTCATTCCAGGCCACCAGTAGGTATATCGTAGGTCTTGATACATCTTATCGGCTCCTGGGTGTGTAGAGTATCGCGTTTTGTGAGCTTCATTCATAAAAGTTTCGCGAAGATTGTTGTGATTAGGAATCCATATACGATCTAGATAGTACAGAATACCGTCAGATTTAGTTTCAATTTTTAGCTCAGCTCCACAGGACATCTCCTTTCGTACATCATCTTCCATTATTGAAACGTGTTGGGCTTCTCGAATTTGATCTTTAATGTCGGTTATAATTGGCGAACATAGAAGACGAATGGAGTTCGCATAACCCTTTCGACTAAGTGCATCAGCCACCACATTTGCTTTACCAGGGTGGTATCTAATTTCACAGTCGTAGTCATTTAGAAGTTCGACCCATCTTCGTTGCCTCATGTTTAACTCCTTTTGATTGAAGATATGTTGAAGACTCTTGTGGTCAGTGAATATTTCACACTTAGTACCATAGAGATAATGTCTCCATATCTTAAGAGCGAACACAACGGCTCCAAGTTCTAGGTCATGGGTGGTGTAGTTCTTCTCATGCGTCTTGAGTTGTCTCGAAGCATAAGCTATAACTTTTCCTCTTGCATTAGAACGCAGCCCAATCCTTGCCCTGACGCGTCGCAATAGACCACAAAATCATCACAACCTTCAGGAAGAGTGAGGATTGGTGCATCACAAAGTTTTTGTTTAAGGGTTTGGAAGGCTTCTTCTTGCTTGGGTCCCATATGAAAGGTTTTCCCTTATGGATTAAAGCCGTGAGTGGTACAGCAATGCGAGAGAAGTTTGAAATGAAACGACGATAATAGCCAGCTAGACCAAGAAAAGATCTTACTTCAGTTGGTGTACGTGGAGCTTGCCATTCTTGTACCGCTTTGATCTTTGAAGGGTCGACATGTATTCCCTTGTCATTGACTACATGTCCGAGGAATTGCACCTCTTTTAACCAGAACTCGCATTTGGAGAATTTGGCGTAAAGCTTTTCATTCTCTAGAAGTGTAAGGATGAGCCGAAGATGACGCTCATGATCAGATTTAGACTTTGAATAAATAAGAATGTCGTCGATGAAGACTATAACAAATCGATCAAGATAAGGTTTGCAGACTCTGTTCATTAGGTCCATGAAGACAGCTGGTGCGTTGGTTAAACCAAATGGCATGACCATGAATTCATAATGGCCATAACGAGTTCGAAATGCGGTCTTTGGGACGTCTTCTTCATGCACCCTAAGTTGATGATAACCAGATCGAAGGTCGATTTTTGAAAAGCAGTTGGCACCTTGAAGTTGGTCAAGAAGATCATCAATGCGAGGTAAAGGATAGCGATTCTTGATTGTTAATTTGTTGAGCTCTCTGTAGTCGATGCACATATGAAACGATCCATCTTTCTTCTTTACAAAAAGGACAGGTGCACCCCAAGGCGATGAGCTAGGACGTATGAATCCCTTGTCAGTCAACTCTTGTAATTGACTGGCTAGCTCTTGCATTTCAGAGGGGGCTAACCTATAAGGAGACTTTGCTACTGGTGTAGCACCAGGTATAAGATCAATACGGAATTCGACTTCTCTAACTGGAGGAAGTCCTGAAATGTCGTCAGTAAAAACTTGCGGGAAATCTTTTACTACTGGAATGTCTTCAAGTTTCTTCTCCATGGTTCCCTTTTTGATGATATGAGCTAAAAACGCGACATAATTCTTGCGAAGATATTTCTGAGCTTGAAGACAAGACATTAAGCTGAGCCCTTTCGACGAGGTTTCTCCAATGATTCGAAGATTCTGACCGTTTGAAAAAGGAATACGTATAAATTTTTTCGCGACATACAACTTCTGCCTGATGTTGACTGAGCCAGTCCATACCAATTATGATATCAAAACTTCCCAGCTTCATAGGTATAAGATTGACTGAGAAATCGTGGTCGTTTAGGGTAAGAGTACAGTTGCGTATAATAGAGTTTAATGAAACTGGTTTCCCGTCAGCAACTTCTACCGTTATGGATTCCATGAGCTTATCCCGATTTTGGTTTAAGATAGGTTCAAATTCTAAGGACACAAAACTTCTATCCGCACCAGTATCAAATAACATAGATGCATATCTACCATTTATAAGGAACGTACCGTTAACCACATTGTCGTCAGCTCTAGCCTGATTAGCGTTGATATTGAAAGCTCTTCCTCTTGCAGGTGGAGGAGCTTGGTTCGCTTGATTCACCGGGTTGGCTTGGGCCTGAGCATGAATAATGTTTACCAACCTTGGACAAGTGTTTCTGAAATGGCTTGGGTCTCCGCAATTGTAGCAAGCCCGCATTGGTTGACCCATAGGATAATTGGGTTGGTAATATGTTTGGGCTAAATGTTGGGTGGGTGGTAATAGTAGAGGTTGTTGGGCTTGACCCATTATTTGTTGGTGGGTTTGGGTTGAAGGCTGGTGGCGGTTCGTTCGCTGAGGCATGCGGCAGGTTTGAACAGTATGATTTGCGCGACCACAGCCGGTGCAATATTGGCAAGGATAATCAGGAGAATGGTGATATTGGCAGCGGTTGCATTTTGGTAACGGGCCAGAGTATGGTCTTTTGTATGGCGCAGGTGAAGGAGCGACTTGGGTAATGGGTGCAGCAGGAATAGGGGAGTTGGTTTGTGTAACGGCGAAGTTTCTGGTGTTGCGCTTCCTCTTGTTAGCAAACTTAGAGGAGGAGATGGAATGGTTTGAAGTTTGACCCTCAACAGGGGCTTTCTTTTTCTCTTCTTTAAACTTCCCGTTGCGAATTCGGTTCTCGGTCAGTTCAGTTGCTAGCTCCATAGCAGCTTCAAGTGTTACTGGTGAGATGCTGAGAACTGAATCTTGAATTTTCGAGGGAAGTCCTCGAATATAATGCTCGATCAGACGATAAGTTGGGGTGAACAAGTTTGGAACCATTTGGTTCAACTCCAAGAACCTCTTGTTATAGGTGGTATGATCACCCTCCTTCTGTTTTAAAGCATGAAATTCATCCTCCAACTTTTTAATTTCACTCCTAGGACAGAAACGCCTAGTCATGATTTCCCTTAATTCCTCCCAAGTTAAGGCCATTGCATCATCAATTCCCCTCTTCCCTTTTTCAGTATTCCACCAAGTGAGAGCTACCCCAAATAGTCTCCCGGTGGCGTATCGAACCTTGCGATCCTCAGGACAATCGCAGTTGAGGAAGGTGTTCTCCATTTCCTCAAACCAATGTAGGAGAGCAGTGACACCTTCGGTCCCTTCAAATTTAGGAGGATCACAAGACTTGAAATGTTTGTATGAGCACTTGCTGGTAGGAGGGTTGTCGATGTTCTGGTCATGTTGTTGGGGAGGGTTAGTAGGATTTGTAGCGAGGGCTTGTTGTACTTGGACCACAATGTCAGGCAGTATCGTGGCCATTTGTTTCGCGATTTGTGTGGCCAAGCGTTCCTGAGACCTTCCTGATCTTTTACCCCTTCGTTGTTTGTCTGGACAACATCTACAGGAACATACATAAGAAGATTGTGAGTTTATGGTGTCTTTTTAGGTGTCATGTGTCTTTAAGAAAAGGAAAATAACATAAATATCAATAATGCAACTACATCTATAGGATGTCTTGGGTTTGCTCATGTTGGGCCTCAAATGTCCCCCATACCTTCACCTATATAGTCATGTGGGCCCCCATGGCTATTGGCTTGGTAGGATTCGCATTAGTATTGGCAATTTAACACTCGCATTACCTGAATGCAAACCACAAAATATGTTCATGAGATGTTTGGTCGGAACGTGTCCAGGTGTAGACACAATGACAACTCAAATGGGGTTAGCTCACACGACGTTTGGTATAGCATGCTTTGGCCTAATAGGTACTTCGTACTCTCATCGTTAGTCCCCAGGTAGGCAAACTGGTCCTTTATTTTGGATTTATACGAATGCCAGCCTAGACAGGACGTTCCGACTACCGGTACTGGTACCCTTCCAGTTACTACATGCCCGTCATGAGAACTCACTTTGATGAGATTTGAAAAAAAAACAACAAAAATCATTGTAAAAACAATCATGATGTGGTGTGTGCTTTCATGGATGTGATATGTTATGAGAATATGATTCATGATAGGCATTATATGATAGTATATACTTCTGAACATGCTTGCATAACATTGAATGTAACATTTAACATAAAACATATAAACATCATGAAATTGGCATGTAACACACAAAAATCTTATGAGTTTCTAATCAACTATAATATAGGCTCTAAGGGTCTAATAACCTATCCTATATCCCAATAGTCATGGCTCTGATACCAATCCGTCACACCCCGACCCGCAGCGGAATAAGAGTCGGGGCATAATTGGGTTATCACCAAAGCTCATGATATTTACTAATATGTTTCATATTTATTAAAGTCAAAGTTACATTTCCAAATATCCAAACATGTCCATACAATACAAAGAAAAATAAACGACACATAACAATCCCAAACTCTAAATCATTTTATTCTTCTAGTCCAATCCTATGTGTTTCTGGCTGCAGCTGGTTCACCTGTATCATGTGTAAAAATGGGGGTTTTTGGGTCAACATAAGTTGGCGAGTGAACCTTATTATATAAACATTTATTATTGATTTACTTATTAGTTTATCAATGAAAAATTGTGCATAATCATAAATGAGCAAATGTAGATAATCAGACAGTGGCAATAGCAATCACAACTATAACATACAATAACATATGATAGCATACATAAACATACCAACATCATACGATAAATAACATGAATGAAACTGTGCGATCAAGGCTCAATCAAACGGAGCCGATCGTATTGCATGTACTGAAAATGAAAAATGTATGTGCGATCAAGGCTCAATCAAACGGAGCCGATCGTATGTGGGCACGCCAGGTTCACGCTCATAATAAAATGGGGAACATGCTCAACGCACATAATGTCATGGGGAGCGGCGACCTATGAAATTGCATGTACTGAAAATAATAAATTGCATCTAACAATAACTACACAACAGTTGAAACAAACTGAATACACATGTTCATGATATGATGTATGCATAATGATTTAAATATAATATATAGCAAGACACATGATACACCCCAAAACGTGATTAAAACGGGGAATTTGTAAAGATTCACTCACATTGGGTGCGTTGGATTTGAGATGATGAGATGCGCACGAGTCGGGAGAATTGAACAACGAGAATTATTAACCTAAATAATAACGGAAAAAATATAGTAAATGAGTGGATTTTATTAAGAATTTTAATGGAATTTTTAGATATATTTTTGTGAGTTTAAGGCTATTTTCTATCTTTAAAAATGTTATTTTTAATTATTTTTAATTGATTTTTAAATTAAATTAATTAAATAAAAATATAAAAAAAATTGTTTATTTTGCGTTGACCGTTGACTTGTTGACCGGTTCGGTCAGTGAAATTGTTTGCGCCGGGTGAGGCTCGAACCCGAGACCTCCCGTTCGCGTGCACGCAGCTCTACCAACTGAGCTACGTGTCTAACTCGAAATAATCTTGTTTTTAATTATATTTATATACTAATTCGATTTAACCAAAATTCTTTTAATTTAAAAAACATTTTAATTCGTTCAACCGGTGCCAGTAACAGGTTTCAAACGCGTGACGTGCGACTTAGTGTTGCACACAGTCCACCGCTGGACTGTGTGTCTAACCTGGTTAATATCTCGGTTTTTATTATACTTAACAACTAACGGAGTTAACCCGGTTCAGTTTTAAATAAAAAGGCATTTTATTACATAGGGAGTGCGTGTATCAAGGATCGAACTCGTGACATGCGTGTATATTTTGCACACAGTCCACCGCTGGACTGTGTGTCTAACCCGTTTAAAATACTAATTTTAATTATACTTATAACTTAACTATCTTCGTCTTCTTCACTCAAATTACAGTCGACGGTGTTACTATACCGTTTTCTTGTTTTTTACGATTAACAAACATTCTTAAGGCTAAAATGAGATGGCAGAGACGGTGTTGGGAGTAACATACCGTATGAATGATATATCATAGAATTTCCGGCAATGCGTCGGCTCTGTTTTTGTGCACCTCAACTGAACAAAACAATTAACCGTTTTGATTAGCCAATCGTGGAATTGAAGTGATAAACAAACGTTAAAAGTGTGTTTGAAGGTCCTTACCGTTTCACAGACGAAGATAACGATTTCCAGAAACTCTCCGGCGAACTGGAATTATCTGATAACGGTGCCTGAATTCGATCTCAAGTGGATGGTTTGAGTTAGAAACAGTTTAACAACTGTTAGACTACGATGGTATTGAAGAAAATACCGATTTGAGAACAAATACGGTTTTCCGGCGAACTTGCAAAATTCTCCGGCGAGTTGATTTAAGCTTTCTGATGGACTGAAAGTGTGACGAAAGTGAAATGAAATGTTTGTCTGATGTCTCTGAGTCGCGAGAAAGGTTTTGATTGAAGTAATTTGGACTTTGATTATTTTCGGTTATAAAAACCGATGATGATGAAATTGATGTTCATTCAAAACCGAATTGATTAAAATCGTCGGTGCATCGGTTATAAACCTGAATGTGCGATTAATCAAATGATTAGACGGTTGAATTGCCGATTTCGGTTACTCAGTTGGCGCAACCGGTTTAACTATATTAGTGTATAAGAGTTATTTGTTTCCTAGAGATGACAGAAAACAACAAGTGGCGGAGTGGTGATGAGGGTGTGTGTTAAGTCTTTGGATTAGGTTCCGGCTGACCCGGGTTCGAGTCCTGGCAGCATCATTTTATTTTTATTTATTTTGTTTTCATTTTTTATCAAAAATAATTTTTATAGTTTAGTTTGTTTATTAATTACGTATCATTAAAAATCAAAATAAGCATAATTAGGCAACGAACATTTATAACTTGATATTCGATTACAAAACGGAGCGGGTTTTGAAAACCCGTTTTTGACAAATGTTACAGCTGGATCCCTGGATTTGTAATGCCCCTTTAAAAGAGATGTTTCCGGATCTTTTAAAACTTGAAGAGGCAAAGGCTTGTTAGGTCTGCGATCGTATTTCCTCTCAAACAATTCCAGGATGTTCAAGTGGCAATGGAAAAGGAATTTATCAGCAGGTATGGAAGTTACAGATTTGTTGAATCTTTGCAATATGCGCATAGTGACTAAGTTAAACCAGACGAGGGATCGATGGGCCTGGATCGTGCAAATGATACTGATTTCAGTGTGAAAGCTGTAAAATATTTGTTGGATAAAAATAGAGTTCAGGAGAATGTTTTTACTCCCGAATGGTGTAAGTGGATCCCGAGCAAATGTAACGTGTTTATTTGGAGAGCGGAAATGAACAGGATTGCAAAAATGATGGCGTTAAAGAAAAGAAACATAAGTGGCGATGTTAAGGCTTGTGGTCTTTGTGGCGAGGAAGATGAAACGGTGGAACATTTGTTCATCTCTTGTGGTTATGCAGGCATGGTACGATCTTACATAAGCAGTTGGTGTAAGGTTCCTACCGTTTATGCTTTTTCCTTTAAGATTTACTTGAAGTTCATGAGCATGTTGCGTTATCGGGCAAGAAAAAAGAGGTGTTTATGGGTCTTTTTGTTACAACAAATACAAGACCAAGGACTGTAGCGACGTCTTCAGGGTTCAAGGTTTCGATTAGCCTAACGCAGGTCGTGGGGTCCCCCCACGTTTGTAGCACGTGGAGGTGGATCACTTTGTTATTATTCACTTTGAATTCTGGATTGAAGAATGTTCAACCCAGAATGTCTATGCATAGTGAGATAATGTTGTAGTGAGCCAAGAATAAAACAAGCAAGATGCAAGTTCTAGAGAGGAGAAGTAAGATCATAGATCTGGGATGTGTTAGCTGAAGACAAGGGGCTGAGATTTATAGGGAAAGGATTCTCTATAAGAAGAAGCCTTTGACCAGTGATCCTTGGCTACAGTGGGGGACTTGCCCATTTGGGGGTTGAAGGCTTCAGACCTGCGGGTAAAAGGGTGTGCTCTCTGCAAGCTATGGTTGCGGCTGGGCAGGAGGGTTCACACACAAATGGTGATGTGACAAGACTCTGACTTGTCCTTTTTACTGTTCATGACAATTGGCTATTGTCGAACGCTTTTACCTTTCAACCCTTTAAGCTGTATTGCATTCTAGCCATTTTATTAAGCTTGAGCTACCCACGTCATCAGCCCCCCAAGTCAGAGGTATTTGAGGTGTAAGCTTGAATGCTTCTGACTTTTATGCAATATTTTTGTAGCTTAAAGGCTTCAAGGCTTGAAGGGTTGTTGTTTAATATTTTTTCGATTTTCCTTGATCATCCTTAGGAGCAATTGGTGCAAAGAAGGATATGGGAGTGAATTACTCTTGATTAACACAAGAGGAAGTCAAAGCCTTTTATGAACATTGGGGTATTGATTCATTTGTCGATCCGGTTGTTCCGGGTTGTGATAAATCTATTGATCAATGTCCACCGAGTTTCATTGCTTTGTATTATCGCCATTTTGAGTTTTCTAACCTTTGTTACTTTTATTTTCATTTTTTTTCTCGACGTTTTGGAATATTATCATGTCTTTTGGGCAATTGCACCCTCAAGGGGTTTCTAGGGTTTTGCACTTTGAAGTTTTATGTCGTGCATTGGTCTATGACCCATCATTGTTGATGTTTCGCTGATTTTTCCAATTGGCCAAAAACGTTGATTGGTTTATTTTTGAAACATCACAAATTGACGTGTGTTTGATTCCCTTCATGGTTACAACTCTCGATTTTTGGAAGAATCAATTTTTTGGAGTCAATTGTTTCGTTTAAAATGGTTTGGGGGCATCCGGATGTTGTTTTAAATGAACTTGAACCTTCCGAGTCTGAGGTAGATAGTTGGTTGTTGAAAACTATTAGGGAATGTCCTTCGAGGCTTCGTCCCTTTCCCAAACATCGCTTAGTGTTGGTGGGAATTAGCAAGTTGTGGGACAAGCCGATCGTGACCCTGTGCCCATGAGAGATGATCGGGTATGATATTTTTATATGCTTTGTGCATTGTGTTTTTGCATTTTTGTTTATGTTTTACTTTATTTGTTGCAGTCATGTTTGCCTTAGATTTTATCAAAAGTGATGATACTTTTGATGTTGTGTTTGGCGATGCTGAGGGTACACCCGGTGAAGATGCTGTTGTCAGGGGTCTGAACATAGGTTTGAGGGTGTCCCCAATGTCAAGGGTTTTACCAAAGTTGCTACATCCAAAGTTTCTACTCGCCGTTCGAATTGTCGGTTGATAAAGTCTGTTAACCAACCGTCGGCCTCTGAGCCGGTCGAGTTGAGTGATGATATAGAGGTTTCAGATGTTCTTGGTGTTGGGGTTGAAGGAAAATCCAAGGAAGACAAGGAGTTACCCTTGGTTATTGGCAAGAGAAACAAAACAATGGTTAAGAAGGTTGCGAGCTTAAAGAATTCATGGAAGGGTATTGAAAGTTCTTCCAATGTGACCTCAATAGAGGTTTATGTTTCGGATTGGAAGGTTACTGATAGTTTCAAGTAATCGTCTTTATATGAGGACGTCTTGAGCCACTTTGCTCCTTCTGTTGTACGAGGTATCTGCTCATCTATGGAAGATGACTTGATGATCTCGTAGATGATGTTGGCTGCTTGCAACCTCTTTACCTTGCTTCCCGAAGGTTTGTCCTGGTTTCGTAAAAGAATGCAAGAATATGTGGTCATCACCAAGAGGAGCAACGAAATGAAAACTTCATGATTGCCTTAGAAAAGGAAGCAGAGGGTTTGCTGAGAATGAGAAGAAGTTGTTGGTAAAGATTGATGAGCTTTCTTCTTAGCATAAGATTGAGATGGTGGAACTGGAAAAATGCTTGGAAGCTGATAGGGTTCAGGTGCGAGTTGATAGGGCTGTCTTGGAAGTTTAGAAAAAGGCCTTCTTGGAGGAGAAGGATAAGTTGGAGGCTTCGCTGGCCCATGCAACTAGTGATTACAAATGGCTCATCGAGCATGGATTTTAGTGGGTAGTTACCTACCTTCTTCACTTCTCTGAATTTAAAAGGCCTTGGGTGACGTGTATACTAAGCTTTTAGCCCATGGACGGTATCAAGGCTTGGTTGCTGGTTAAAAGGCTTGTGAATCTGGGAAGCCTTTGGAGAAGTAATCAACCCAAAGCTTTTAACGTGTATACAAAAGTTGTTCTTAACATGGAGCATATGACCTACCCTTATGTGGGTGTAGTTTCAAAATGCTCAGGTAGGCCTCTCTCTGTCTTATAGGAGCTGAAACCCGTTGGCCTTAATGAGGCCTTTTGTGACAAAGTATTGGAGTCTCTTTCGAAGAAACATTCTTTGTCTGGCGATAGCGAGGATACTTTTTCTGACGGGGGCGAAGGCTTGAAGGATGTAAGCCTTGAAGCCTTTGAGACGGCTGGTGAAGGTAGGATGAAGAAGAAAGCCAAAAAGTCCAAAGTTGATGAAGCGGGGGCAGCGAAGCCTACTACTTCTGATGTTGTAAATTAAGACTCTTTGAACTTTATTCGTAGCTTTCTTAGCATTCTAAACAATATTATGATGTATGTTGAACAAGTAGGTTTTAGGGGAACCATTAAGGTTTCCTTTTGTGGTTGTTAGCCTTGAAGGCTTTTAAACAATATCTTAGGTTTATGGGCCTTAAGGCCGTATGTTTGAAACTTGATGTTTCTAACGTTATGCTCTACTTTTACCTTGTTTTGATAATGTTTGCAATTGTCTTATTGTTTTGTTATTTGCCCTTTGTCCATTATACCTTGGAAGGTTCAGTGCTGCAGTCACTTAGTTTTAAGGTATTTTGGATAAAAGATACATGTTGTCTATCCTTTTTGTGACATCATTCAGTGTCTTTTTGTTTCGTAAACCTTTTTATGAGGTTTAAGGAACGATTGGTGTGGGCTGTTCGGACCCGTCTATGAGACAAGTTAAAAACTTTATTTAAGTCTCATGGAGTTGGATTGATTTAGGAATTCACCCGTATATAGGTCCATTAAACCCTTGAACCTATTGAGCGATGTGGCCTGGGAGCTCATCCCCTTACATGGCCCTTGCCATGGAGTTTTTTGCTAGGTTCTCAACCTGATTATAGGATAGAAAGACTAATTTTGACAAAAAAAAACTTCGTCATTCATTCATTTGATAGTATTTTAATTTCAAGAGAGGTAGAACATTTCTTGAAATTCTTTCTAAGACTTTTTGTCTAGACGTGGAATTTTAAGGTTTTTGCCGTTCTAGTGACGAGGAAGCTTTTTACCTTCAACATCGGCTAGCTTGTATGATCCTCCTTTGTGTGTTTTGAGAGTGGTGTATGTTTCGAGAGCCTTTGATTCTTTTTTTTTTTGCTTCATTGTTACTGAGAACCAGGTCTCCAGGCTTAAAGCATTCATGCTTCACCCGGGTGTTGTAATAAGCTTCCATCTTCTGCTTATATTTTGCTTCCCTTATAGCGGCTTGGTCACGAGCTTCTTCCAGGAGTTCTAAGTTCAACATGGTTTAAGCCTGGTTGGCTTCAAGGTCGATGTTGAGTGTTCGTTGTGTAGTAACTCCTATTTCTACCGAGATGGTAGCTTCCGACCCAAACACTAGGCTATAGGGTGACTTGTTTTCTTGGTTGTTCAAATTGCCCACAAGATGTTAGGAAGTTCTTCAAGCCATTGATTACAGTGTCTTCTCAATCTTGCTTTTATCCCCTCCACAATGTGTAGTTTGTTATTTCAACTTGACCCTTTGATTGGGGATAGGCTATCGAGCTAAACACTTGTGTGATTCTGAACTCTTTGCACCATGAGCTAAAAAGGCTTCTCGGCAAACTGTTTGCCATTATCTGTGACCAGCACCCCTAGAAGCCCAAAGCGACATATGATACTTTCCCACACGATATGATTTGTTTTCCTGAGATTCTTCCTAGTGACTTGACTTCTGGCCACTTCGTGAAGTATTCCATGGCTACCGGTAAGAATTTTACTCCTCCTTGGCGGGCGGGAATGGGTCGACAATATCCATTCCCTATTTGTGGAATGGCCAAGCTGAGGTAATGGGAATAAGATTGTGTTTAGGACTTTCAGGTATTGGTGCATGTAGCTGACAGTCCTTACATTTTCGTAATTGTTTAGTGGTATCTTGGTGAAAGGAGGGCCAGAAGTATCTAAGGTTCATCAATTTTGAAACCACAGATCTTGGACCATAATGAGCCCTGCATATTCCCTCGTGACTTCCTTGATCAGATATTGGCTTTGTTCTGGGCCAACACATTGGGGTAGTGGTGCAAGGTAACCTTTTTTGTAAAGGATTTCTCCTCACAACACATACTGCCTTGGCTTGATGCGAACCCTTTGAGCCTCTACTGGTCATTAGGTAATTCACTATTTTTTAGGGATTTGACAATAGGAGTCATCCAACTTGGTCCTTCTTTGGTGATCACATCTTGAACCTCTAGTTCCTGAATGGATGGTGATTTTAACACTTCAACCATTACTTTTTTGGTAAGGTGGGAAAATGTGAGAGATGCAAGTTTGCTTAGTGCATCGGATCTCTTGTTTTGAAATCTTGGGACTTGCTTGACGGTACATGCTTTGTAATGTGTTAATCAACTCTTTTGATTTTTCCCGGTAGCTATCGTTTACCTGGTTTGAGACAAGCAAGGAGTATGTGAAGACTTGAAGCCTTTGAACATCCATCCTTTTGGCTAGCTTGAATCTAGCAATGAATGCCTCATACTTGGTTTCATTATTGATTGTCTGGAATTCAAGCTGGAGATCATATGTAAATTATAATCTTTTGGGGTTGATTAAGACTAGCCAAACCCCTGACCCTTCAATGCTGGAAGCCCCATCGGTAAAAAGCTTCCAGGCTTCAGGGTCAAAGGGTTCAGTGGCTGTGACATTAACTTCTGTGGTTTCTTGCTTTGGTATTTCAACGATAAAATCTGCCAGGACTTGGGCTTTGATAGCTTTTCTGGGGACATAGATGATGTTATGTTCACCTAGTTCCACAAACAATTTGGCTAATCATTCTGAATTTTCTGGTTTTTCAAGCACACTTTTTATAGGTGGGTCAATGACCACTTGTATTGGTTGTGCTTGAAAGTACCCTCGAAGCCTTCTGGCTGTTTTGACCATAGCTAGAGCAAGATTTTCCAAAGGAGGATACTTGATCTCTGCTCATTTTAGTGTTTTATTGAAGAAGTAAACAGGTTCCTGAATTTTGTTTTGTTCGATGGTTAAAACCGCACTTATGGCTTCTTTAGAAATCGAGAGGTAGACATAGATTATTTCTCCTGTTTCTGAAGCCGCAATGGTCAGGAGTGAAGCCAGGTGTTGCTTCATTCGTTTGAAGGCTTTCTCTGCTTCTTAAGTCCATCCTAAGTCTTTTTTGTTAGCGCATCCCTTGAGTGTTTTGAAGATATGCAGGGATTTTTCTTGTAACTTCGAGGTAAAACGCTTCAAAGCTACAAGCTTTCCATTCTGGCTTTCTACTTCTTTTTTGCTTTGTGAGACTTGGTTTCTAGGGCGGCTTTGACTTTGTTGGGTTAGATTTTATGCTTTGTTTCCCCGCAATGTGCCCTAGAAACTTCCTTCCTTAAGACCAAACGAACACTTGACTGGATTGAGCTTCATGTTGATCTTTTTCAAGTTTTGGGAAGTTTCTTGTATGTCGTCGAGCATTTGATATTCCGTTTTGCTCTTGATGACCAAATCATCAACATAAGCTTCCATTTTTTGTAAAATTTGACCAGTAAACGCCTTGTCAACCAGGCGTTGATAAGTGGCACCTGCATTTCTTAAAAGGACATTTTTTATAGCAAAAGATACCTTTATCATTGTGAAATGCGGGTTTTTTTTTATGTGAATCTGATGGCAACCCTTGTAGGTATCCAAGAAACACTTGAATGGGAAGCTTGTGGGCGAGTCAACCTTAAGGTCTATTCCTTGTAATGGGTAGCAATCATTTGGGTGTGCTTTGTTCAAGTCTTTGAAATCGATACAAATTCTTCAGGACTTGTCGGTTTTCGAACCATAACCGGGTTGGCTACCCATGATTGGTACTTAGCTTCTCGGAGGATTCCGGCTAAGACAAGCTTTTTTCTACTTCTTGGTACGCTGCAAGGTTTCTTTTAGAAGCTCGACTTCGTTTGTTTTGGACAAAGGGCTTGACATCAGGTGGGATTTTTAATTCGTGTTCGGAAATGCTTCGAGGGATGCCGGTCATGTCTTCCGGGCACCAGGCAAAGACATCAACATAGTGCAATAGTAACTTCTTAAGGTATGAGAGTTTATTTGGAGGGACTGGTGATTACCCTTATCCTTTGATGGGGATATTTTGGGTTTATGACTAACCCTTGTTCATTGTCTTCATTCTTATTTAGCTTTCCCCTTCAACCATTAAAGCCTCCTGGGTAGGTTGAAGGGTTGCTATCCCTTTTTCAGTGGAAACTTCATAGTGCCTTGGCCAACCGAGATTGCCATCTCGAATGCACTTTATCCTGGCCTTCCTATGATAACATCATAGTTGGAAGAAATGTTGATAACCAGAATGTGAGTGGTTTGGTTTTTTCCATCTCGCCTTCACTAAAACAGACATCAAGGGTTAGTTGGCCTAAAGGCTTGATGGGTATGTCAGCGATACCTCTTTGTAGGATTCAGACTGTTGAAGCCTTGAACGTT
The DNA here is from genome assembly GCA_947069175.1 of Scalesia atractyloides. Taxonomy (NCBI): domain Eukaryota; kingdom Viridiplantae; phylum Streptophyta; class Magnoliopsida; order Asterales; family Asteraceae; genus Scalesia; species Scalesia atractyloides. Next base: position 84,584,988 of record CAMTDV010000024.1, read on the forward strand.
CATCGTTGCTGAGACGGTTGAAGCGTTTCTCAAGCATGATTTCGGTGGCTGCGATTAGGCCTTTTTCATCTTGATGATTCCTATCTTGGCTTCCATTACCACATGATTTAAGAGCAACCCTCCTTCTGGTGGAGGAAAACAGAGAATTGGTGTTCCCATGCCTTCAAGCGATGACATTTGTGGGAAGCTTTGTTTTCGAAGTCTACCGTATTTACTTCCTTCTTTTTCCATCAACCATCTTGTCCTTAACCCCTTTAATTAAGTGAGCCAGTTCCCTGGACCTGACGGCGTCTTCGATCATCCTTTTGAGTTGGAAGCGATCATTAGTATGGTGACCATTCTCTTCATGAAACTCATAATGTTGATTTTTCGTTGTTGTTGCTTTTCGGTAATGATCGAGGAAGGCAAACAGTGTTTTACCTCTTTGGTTGCTAGGATCTCTTGTGGAGTTTTGGTTAAGGCTATAAAGTTTTATGGTTTTTTCTCGGCTTAGAGGGTTTAGCCTTCAGGGTTATGGAATCTGAACCTTCGAACCGTTTGTCCAAGATCCATAGTTTCCTTTTCTCTATTAGGACTATCGTGTCGCCAGTTAGGATGTTCTTTGATGTCTAAAACTTCTCCTCCTCGAATGAGGGCTTCAACCCTCTTGAGTGCTTCTTTAAGGCTTTTGGGCAGGCATTTGTTGAAATCTCTTGTGAGATATTTGGAATTTATGGGCATTCATGAACCCTGCAACCTCATCTTTTCATCAGCACCCATGTAGGTTAACCCTCCCTTTTTTACCTTTCGATGAAGTCTCTGAGACTTTCATCATCGTGTTGTTTATCTGGAAGATTAACGAGGTATCCTTGACATACCTCAGTTGTTGTGAGAAATTGGCCAAGAAACCTTTGCTGAGATCGTTAAAGGTCTGAATGCTTCGTTCAGGAAGGTTGTTGAACTATATACATGCAGAACCTTCAAGGGTTTGATGAACATTAGACAACATTCGGGGTTAGATCATTTTCAATTCTTGCAGCCCCGGTGAAGATTTGGAGGTTATGGCGTTCATGAAACTCACCACAAGTTTGATGTGCGATGGCATCTTTATCCGGGTTTAAAACTCGTAATCAGCAATTTGTTGGGAAAAGCAAGGCAAGTTGCTGGGCTTGTAGGGTTTTGTGAGGTCTTCCTCTACCCTTGAAGCTGGGTTACCGTTTGAGGTAACCTGGTGAGTACTGTATAAGGCCTTGAAGGCTTCCTGGATGATGAAGTGTTGCCAAGGAAATTGTGCCATCATCTGTGTCATCAGTTGGGGCACGAGGTTAAAGCCTTGAAGGCTTTCTGGTGGTACTGTATAAGGCATTCCCATGGATGTGCTCAATACCGCACCTCGAGCCAAAGGCAAGTTGGCCATGGCTTGTTCCCATGAAGTGGCAGCAGAATGTGGAATGCTTGAAGCTGGTGACTGCCATAATTGATCAAGAGTGGTTTCATGCCCAACAGGTTCACCTACAACGGGTTGGATGTAGATAAGGAAAAGTATTTGGACTTGGCCTCCCAAAGTACAAGGGCTTGGACCAGCTTCAAAGTATGATGTGTTTGGACGTGAGCTACTAAAAGGAAGAGGTAGAGGACCGAGTGACAATGAGGGTTCGGATTCCTCAAAGTCTAGTCTTATTCTCACCCCTTTTTTCTCTTTCTCGGCTCACATGTGGATTGATAAGAGACCTCAGTTGTAAGAAATTTCAAGCTACTCCCTCGGATGTTAGATCTATATGTTCCGGTAACGCATAGCACCGGTTTGAGGAGATGCAACCCCTGATCGAGACGGGGTTGATGTTTGAAAAGAAGTGAATTCCGGGAACATAGTCCCCGTTGGAGTACTTCTGGGAGTAGAGAGAGGTGTAGATCTAACCGGTGAGATCCGGCCAGAGTTTGGTGTTACGTCGGTGTTGTTAGGCACCCGATTTACCTTGCCAAGAGACTCACTTTCAGACATGATATGAAGAGAAAATGGAGCTACACAACTGGTCTTTAAGATAAAGTAAGCGGCGTAGCCCCACGGTGGGTGCCAACTTGTTGTTACAACAAATACAAGACCAAGGACTATAGCGACATCTCCAGGGTTAAAGGGTTCAAGGTTTCGATTAGCCTAACGCAGGTCGTGGGGTCCCCCCATGTTTGTAGCACATGAAGGTGGATCACTTTGTTATTATTCACTTTGAATTCTGGATTGAAGAATGTTCAACCCAGAATGTCTATGCATAGTGAGATAATGTTGTAGTGAGCCAAGAATAGAACAAGCAAGATGCAAGTTCTAGAGAGGAGAAGTAAGATCATAGATCAAGAGTGACCTGAGCTGATCTGGGATGTGTTAGCTGAAGACAAGGGGCTGAGATTTATAGGGAAAGGATTCTCCATAAGAAGAAGCCTTTGACCAGTGATCCTTTGGCTACAGTGGGGGACTTGCCCATTTGGGGGTTGAAGGCTTCGGACCTGCGGGTAAAAGGGGTGTGCTCTCCGACAAGCTCTGGTTGCGGCGGGCAGGAGGGTTCACACGCAAATGGTGATGTGACAAGACTCTGACTTGTCCTTTTTACTGTTCATTACAGTTGGCTATTGTCAAAGCCTTTTACCTTTCAACCCTTTAAGCTGTATTGCATTCTAGCCATTTTATTAAGCTTGAGCTACCCACGTCATCAAGTCTCATTAGAATTGGATGCTGGAGCATTTGGAGGGCTAGGAATGGAGCAAGATTCAAAGATAGCCCGGTGAAGCTAGAAAATATAATAAGCGAGATAAAATCGGTTGGTTTCTTGGCTATTCGTCTAGGTCCAAATGTCAAAGTATCACTTGGGATGATTGGTGTAAATATGTAATTTGTTTTGGGTTGCGTCGGTTTGAGGTAGGGTGTAAATTTCTGACACGACCCAAAAACACGACACGAACATTAACACGAAATTCACGGGTTTGGGTTTAGTCTAAACGGGTTCGGGTCAGTTTCAGGTTGAACCCCGAACCCATTTAGCTAAACGGGTCAGGTTCGGGTCAACCCGGTCAGGTTGGCGGTTGACCGTTTAACCAATTTCTATTAAAATATATTTTTTTACAATATGTTTTATGTCATAAAATAAATTGGTTGTGTATTTTATGCTATAATTATAACTTATAAAGGGAAACTGACATAAGATTTTATGATTTTAATGTGTTTTATTATATAAATTTGTGATTTTTTGTAGTATATTTTAACTTTAATATAATAATTTGCTGAAAAAATAGATAAAAAATTTCGGCTTGAATGGGTCGGGTTCGGGTCACCTAGAGAATATTCGGGTCGGGTTCGGGCTCATATGTATGACACAATTTTCGGTTCAGGTAGGTTCGGGTTCGTCTAAAATTTCCGGGCTAGGTTGAACTCGTCAACCCGCGAACACGACCCTTTTAGCACCCTAGTTTGAGGTGGTTGCGTTTTAATGAAGTATACTTTAAAAAAAATATATTCAACCAATCATATGACCAGAATTTAGAATAATAACTTTTTTTTGAAAGGTGTAGATCGATTGGAAACCCACTACTTGCAGTGAGTGGGATCGAACCTGAGCCTCTTTCGAGAACTCACGCACTTTCCACCACTGGACCACAAGGTCATTGGCATTTAGAATAATAACTGATACCTGGAATCTGGTAACGTAGTAATCATCTCCATACTGATGTCTTAGAATCTCGACAACGTCTCCATTTGGGTTCAGGGGATAAAAAGGACGCTCATATTAACCAAAGCTTTGACTCTATCGGGCCGAAACATGAACAACTTCCAAGCAATGACCCACAACAAAAACCTTTTCACCTTCGTTTGTGATTGCGCCAAGAAGCCCAAGCAGGTCGCCTACCACATGGATGGATGGTGAACTTGGTGTGGTCGTTTATCGGTGCACCAGTAGTCTGACCATAGCCAAGCAGGTCCGGTGCCGCGGCTCAGTAACCATGATCCGCCAAATACACAATCTGATTTACGTTTCGACGTATCTATTTCCGAAAACGAGTTTGGTCAAATATACTATTACGTGTTTAGTTAGTCTATGTTTGTACATAATTTTTGTTGGAAACGAGCCAAGTCAAATATAGTGTTTTCATGTTATTTTTATGTACGTTTTCCATTGCTCTACGTTTGAAAAATTTTAGTCGGGTCAAATATAATACGTTTTCATTCAACTGTATACATTCAAGTTACTGTACGTTTTGATGTTGCCGCAACACACGGCAAGTAAAATTACTAGTTTCTTATATAAAATACAATCTTTCTTTCTTACATATTTTGAATTTGAATAAATACAATCGTTCGTTATATTATACTTTGAAAATCACTTTAGTTTATATAACTTACGATACAAATCTATATCTATACTTTATAATAATACATATAAAAGTATAATACATATAGGAGGACAAAAAGGTAATTTAACAAATTTTAAGGGTTTAAAGAATCATATTAGAATATATATTTTTATAACGAGTAACTCAAGCACCTTTTAATTTTACTCCTGCATTTTGTTTCCACACTATACAGGTATTAACCTCTCAAGACTCAACCTTACACGAAGGGCCATATTCTCAATACAGATTGCCAACATACTGCTACGAGCCCTTTAATATTAAATCATTAAAATATATACTAGATATCTGTATCAACCAACTATCGTTGGAACTCGGCACCAATATTATTGCAACTATCGATGGAACTCGGCACCAATATACATTTTGTAGGTAATTTGGTTCAACGAGGTTTTGTACGAATTCTACATATTCCGTCTCGCTATCAGATAACTAATATTTTTACGAAAGGTCTTCCAAGGGTTCTTTTTGATGATTTTCGATCCAGTCTAAGCATTCGGCGTCCTCTTGCTTCGACTATGAGGGTGTAATAGATTTGATCAATTTTATATTTTGAATAGATCTATATCTTCTATTATTAGAGATAAATCTTTTGTATTTATTTTGAGGTTTTTCTCCTCCAAAATAGTGGAGAGCCTTTTGTATTTTTAGCGATATTGTATCAATGAGAATATCAACGAATTATACAAACCTTCATATTTCACCACATTTATTCCAACCAGTCAACCCGACTACCCGAGTCAAATTTATGAGGAAATGCAAACATGCAACGATAGATAACAAGAAACAAGTGTCACTTAGTTCTGAACAAACGCATATAGAAATTAGAATTTTGTATGAAGTCGATTATGTGTTTGTTGGTCTCATCAGGCTTCTCTTGGTTGAAGAAGTGTGCTACACCTTCCATCACCACAACTTCTTCTAACAGTGGAACATCCTTCTTCATCCCACCACTTGTTACGTACTCCTTGACACCGGGCATATGATAGGCGAGGTCCAGCTCTCCGGTGACATATTTTGTTGGCACCATAACCTTAGCACCCTTCCATGCTGAAGTCAGTTCCCAACTCCTATTGTCGCATAGCCAGAGCCAAATATACAATTAATGTACCATTTCTTGTGTACATATATTTAGTTACACACACTTCTTTTAACTAATTTGTAATTACTTACAAATGAAGAGCTCGGTAATAGTTGATTCCACCGGTGAGCCCACCGGCCTTTTCATGTTGGCTAGCAAAGTATTCAATATCTTGTTCGGACAACCAAGGTGGTAAGGTCACCGGGACACCAGGAGGTGAGTGTGGAAAACCTTTACCTTTAGGGAAATAAAGAGGCCCTGGATCTCTTAATGTCAAGAACTTTTTCATGAAAGCTTCATAACTCATAAGTTTAGCAAACTCAGCTTCTATTTCACCTGGTTTCTACACCCATAAATGCACATATTTAATCACAAGAAACCAAAGTTTATAGATTGAACAAATCATATAATAAGAAAATAACTGATACCTGAAATCTGATAATGTAGTGATCATCTCCATACTCACGTCTTAGCAACTCCACCAGATCTCCATTTGGGTTCCAGGGGAGAAATGCGACGCTAAGGTTAATCAAAGCTTTGACTCTATCAGGCCTAAACAAGCACAAGTACCAAGCAATGATCGCACCCCAGTCATGACCCACAACAAAAACCTTTTCACCTTCGTTTGTGATGGCATCAAGAAGCCCAATCATATCGCCCACCACATGAGGGAAGGTGAACTTGGTGTGGTCGTGGACTGGTGCACCTGTAGTCTGACCAAAGCCACGAAGGTCCGGTGCCACGGCTCGGTAACCATGATCCGCCAAATACAGATTCTGGTGGCGCCAGGAGTACCAGAGCTGATAAGTCTTTCGTAAGTCATAAGTTTTGTGAATTGCTAAATTTGCCTACAAGAACCTTAGATATAACCTACGAAGTAGAACTCGCCGATCGAACCTTAGCATCCGCTTCTACCATTCTTGATGGATGTACCATATCCATAAAGAATCAAACTATTCCAGTCTCTCTTTTGCCAACGAAATTGGCAGGATTCGATGTAGTCTTAGGCATGGATAGGTTATCCTATAACCAAGCCCGCATCGCGTGCAATAAGAAACTCATCGAAATTGTATCCCCATCCGGTGAAACCCTTACCATATTAGGATATCAACACCACGGATTACCTGAAAAGGTGTCTCTCCGGAAAGCCTCAAGATGTTTGAAGAAGGGTTGTGTCATCTACATGGCACAAGTAACCATTGACGAACCCAAACCAAAGATAGAAGACTTGAAGGTTATCTCAGAATATGTAGATGTATTTCCTGAAGAATTGCCTGGTTTACCCCGTGGTAGGCAGGTAGAGTTTAGGATTGATATCCTGCCTGGAGCTGCACCAATTGCAAAGGCTCCTTACCGATTAGCACCTACAAAGATGAAGGAACTAAGAACCCAACTGGATGAGCTTTTAGAGAAAGGCATTATACAGCCTAGCTCATCCCTTCAGGAGCTCCTATATTGTTTGTGAAGAAGAAAGATGGTTCAATGGTTTGTACATTGATTATCGTGAGTTAAACAAGGTAACAATCAAGAACCGTTACCCTTTGCCCAAGATCGACGACTTATTCGACCAGTTGCAAGGAGCTGGCTACTTTTCAAATATCGATTTAAGGTCTGGATACCCATCAGCTGAAAGTCAGAAGCGAAGACGTCCCGAAAACTGCTTTTAGAACTAGATTGGTCATTATGAGTTCTTAGTGATGCCTTTTGGACTCACTAATGGCCAGCAGCATTCATGGATCTTATGAATAGAGTCTGCAAACCATACTTAGATGAGTTTGTCATTGTCTTCATAGATGACATCCTTATCTATTCCCGTAGTCAAGCAGATCACGAGAAACATTTAAGGTGTATTTTAGAACTCCTAAGACAAGAAAAGCTTTATGCAAAATTCTCTAAGTGCGAGTTTTGGCTTAGAGAGGTCCAGTTTTTAGGACATATGGTGAGCGAACGTGGCATCCAAGTTGACCCAGCTAAGATTGAAGCTATCATGAATTGGGAAACATCCAATACTCCTTCTGAAATCCGTAGTTTCCTAGGACTGGTCGGTTATTATAGGAGATTCATCGAGAACTTTTCAAGAATAGCCACTCCTCTAACTACCTTAACCCGCAAGACTGTCAAGTTTAATGGGGTCCGAAGCAACAACAATCCTTTGAGATTCTTAAGCACAAGTTGAGCAATGCTCCTGTACTTCTCTACCTGAAGTATTGAAGAATTTGTCATCTACTGCGATGCTTCGCACACAGGCATGGGTGTGTGCTTATGCAAAGGGGCAAGGTGATTGCCTACGCATCGCGACAATTAAAAGTGCATGAACGGAATTACACTACCCATGACTTCGAATTGGGTGCAGTGGTGTTTGCACTAAAGTTATGGAGACACTATTTGTATGGTACAAAGTGTATTATATACACTGACCACAAGAACCTCCAACACTTGTTCAATCAAAAAGATTTGAACATGAGACAACGCCGTTGGATGGAGATATTAAACGTTATTATTGTGAAATACGATATCATCCTGGAAAGGCAAATGTAGTTGCAGATGCACTTAGTCGCAAGGAAAGGATGAAACCCTTAGAATCAATGCCAAGAGCATTGAAATAAGAAGTTGTTTGAACGAGAGACTACTAAATGTTCAAAAACAAGCATTGTCGGAAGACAACATTGGTAAGGAGAAGTTAAGTGCGACGATTGATCAATTGATACCTGGAAAGGATGAATTGTATAGGTTGAATGATCGGATCTGGGTTCCGATCTATGGAGGACTCATAGATATAATCCTCCCAGGAAGCACATAACTCCAAATATTTGATTCATCCTGGAAGTGACAAGATGTATCAGGACCTAAAACCGAGTTATTGGTGGATGGGTATGAAGAAATCCATTGCCAATCATGTGGCGAAGTGCTTGACATGTTCGCAAGTCAAGGAAGAATATCAGAAGCCGTCAGGACTTCTACAACAACTGGAAATCCCCACATGGAAATGGGAGATGGTAACTATGGATTTCATTACTAAGTTGCCTAAAACGAAGAGGGAAATGACACAATATGGGTCATTGTCGAAAGACTGACTAAGTCAGCACATTTCTTACCCATAAAAGAGATGCATAGTTCTGATAAGTTAGCCAAGCTTTACGTGGATAAAATCGTGTCACTGCACGGTGTGCCAGTATCTATTGTATCCGATAGAGATACAAGATACACTTCTCACTTCTGGAAGAGTTTCCAGCAATCCTTAGGCACCCGATTGAACTTCAGTACACTTACCATCCACAGACCGATGGTCAGAGTGAGCGTACCATTCAGACACTAGAAGACATGCTTTGCGCTTGTGTGATCGATTTAGGTGGAAGTTGGGATGACCACTTACCCCTAATCGAATTCTCCTATAACAACAGTTATCATACGAGTATCAAGGCCGCTCCTTTCGAGGCCTTGTATGGGAGAAAATGTCGAACGCCTATTTGTTGGGCGGAAGTTGGGGAGGCCCAACTATCAGGACCTGAGATAGTCCTAGAGACGACAGAAAAGATTGGTCAGATTCTTGATCGTCTCAAAGCTACCCGAGATAGGCAAAAAAGCTACGCAAATAAGAGACGCAAACCTCTGCAGTTCCAAGTAGGGGACAAGGGAAGGTATCACCTTGGAAAGGTGTGATGCTTTCGGGAAGAAGGGCAAGCTAAGCCCTAGGTACATAGGACCGTTCGAGATCATCGAACGTGTTGGGTCGGTAAGCCTATAAGCTAAAATTACCTGAGAAGTTAAGTGGAATTCATGACGTGTTCCACATTTGCAATTTAAAGAAATATCTAGCTGATGGTCGCTAGCAATGTCTCATGAGGATGTTCATATCGATGAAAACCTGAGGTTCATTGAGAAACCAATTGCAATCAAAGATCGACAAGTCAAGAAGCTCCGAAGGAAGAAAATACCTAGTGTAAAGGTGAAATGGGATGCCCGTCAAGGCCTCTAGTATACGTGGGAAGTCGAATCCAATATGCGACGGAAGTACCCTCACTTGTTTGAATAAAATCTCGAGGTCGAGATTTCTTTTAAGGGGGTGAGGATGTAACACCTTGTAAAATCCTAACCAATCAAACCCCGACATGTGTCCCGCTGATCCTCGTGCCGAGTGATGACCGAGAGGGACCGAGAACGTCGTCATGTTAAGTTAAAACCTCTGAACGATAGCGTGGTAAAGCCTAGGGGCTAAATCTCAAAATTCCTTAAATTCTCATCTCTGGGGGTTGGTTACGAACCGCAAGACATTGCGGTTATGGTCCGTAACCGTGTTAATTATTCTGGGCGGTGAAGGTCCTTGCGAACCGTAACCGTAATCTCATACGGTCCGCAAGGGACCTGCAGATGGCAGAATTGGGGCAGGGACGTGGCAGCTTGCATGTATGCTTACCTTTCACGAATTCCCACCATGTCTCTGCTCAAGACACACCCTAGACACATGTGATCATCAGGGGTGCATGCCAAACACTTGTCTTGATCCTCACAACCTTCCAATTCCATAAATTGAGGCCTTGATCATCCACCAAAGAACTTACATGTTCTTAAAACTCACTCCCTCTAATCTCTGGAAGTTCTAGAGCTTCAAGGGTCTTCAATTCCATCTCATTTTCGTGCAAGAACCTTGGTAAGTGTTCTTGACCTTCCTCATTTAGTTTATTTCTCTTTCAAGCTAAAAGTCAAGTTCGTCGTAAAACATCTTTGACTTTGAGCTTAAATCCTTATCGTCCAGCCATGGTTCGAATAAAACATGGTTACGTGATTGTAATAAGGTAGATAATCAACCCCACAAGGGGCACCTCTTGATTACCACGTTTGCATAACCAATTGACGATTCAAACTAATGCATAAAAAGTCAAACTGGGTCAGATTTGGGAATAAATTCATAACTAATGGTGTACATGTTATAAAATCTGTTTTGTCACTCTAATAACTTGGTAATAATTATAAGAACATGTGGGAACATGTCGGCTCGTCAAATCCAGATCTAAGGTCGGTTCGCAACCGAAAGTCACGGTGTTTGACTTCTACTTTGACTTTCAGTTCTAACCCGATTTTTGTGTCTTTCAAGGCCGATTATAAGTTGCATTATGATCCTATTATAATGCAGTATAATCCTCTGAGGTCACACTACATGATCATAATCATATTCCGAGTTATGCGCAAGTTTCATCATTGTGCTAAATATGGGTAATACGCCCTTCTTGCGTAAAATGAGATTTAAAATATAAACGAGCATGCAAACAAGTTATCTACTGATATATTGACTTGTTTGGCTTACATGCATGTCATTATTTTGGTCATAACATGAGTTTTTCCAAATATCGCAAACCAAGCTTTTAAAGACCAAAATGCCCTTTTCGGCAAATAAAATGTTCTAAACATAACTCTTACAATGAAAACACTTTATCTACTGATGTTACAATATAATTAGAATTATTTGGGAAATTAAATCAGTTTATAAGCTAAGTTTATGTAAAGGCTCTTGCATGGTATCGATAAATAACGATAATGCCCTTACGGTGCATAAAATGAGTTTTAAAGACATTTTCATAACCAAACCTTTTACAAACTGACTTTATATGTTAAATAAAATATTTTGAATATATAAACCTGATCAAAACCATAATTTTCCTTAAACATCGATTAAATCGTCATTTAGCAACTCTATCGCCTTTTCGACGCATAGTATGGGTTAAAACCATATCTAAGCATCAAGACTTTTACCTACTGATTATAAAACTTATTTTAAATATTTTTGCAATAGGTGCAAGTTATAAGATCAGATTTCCAAATAAGCCTTCAAATCTAAGTATGAAATGACCAAAATACCCTTTCGGGGCATAGTTTGTTCTTCAAATATAAACCACACATATATTTGATATCTTACTGATGTAACATCATAAAATAAATATTTTTATAAATAAAATAAAACCATGACATCATATTAATCACCAACTCTTTTATAAATCATAAAATGACCAAATTACCCTGTTGAAGCTGAAATCGATTTTAAAACCATAATGGTATGCATGTGGGTATCTTACTAATATTAAAACATATTTTAAGCACATTAGCACATGAAACTTGTATATGACTCATCCGGTTACCCGGTATCGCTTATATGTGTACGGTTAAGCCTACGGGACTAGTTTACGTAAAATTCATAAAAACGGGTCTAACCTTATCATTTTTATATCTAAATCCAGAATGTTATATGTTTACCCAAAATATACAAGTCCTAGTACTTGTCAGGTTTAAACAACATTCTTTCCGGTCATCGCTTAATCTAGCGTATCGTTCCATTACGTATCCTTTAAGCTAACCGGTTCGAGTCAACGACTCAACCTAAACCCGTTAGCATTCTGATTGGTTATTAATACCATCAATCCAGACTAGAAGCCTCCCAGTAGATCAATACCTTACATTTGTCTTCTTGATTATCCGCTGAGTTACTGTTCATAGAAGAACTAGCTCAGGTAAATACTTTAACTTATTTTCCCTATACGGGCTTGGGATACAGTATTATATTATCGCTTGGTCGGGTATGGGATCATGTTTATAGGATTGTGATTTACCAAATCTTATAACCCGTTTTATTCTGTATTGTCTGATAACTTAAACATTGGGGGTTAACTCGACCGTGTCCTGGATATCCTTGGCTCATTGAAGTTACTAATGGCCACGACATAAGTGCGGGGTGTAGGCATACACCTGACAGATGCTAATGCTAAATAAATATTTTTTTTACTCCTCCGTGGGTTTTATTAAGTGGTGTGTTAGTTAATCAGGTTATTTGGTTTCTGCACCGGACCCCATATGTATTGACAGACCTGTAAACTGTAAACAATATCATTTTGAATTGTCCTAGGTTATAAAAGATTATCGTGCTTAGTGCACCTAAAAAAATTTTAAATGTTTTCAAAATGAGTCGGTTAAATGTATTTACCAGTGAAAACTGACGTATTTTCCAAAAAGGTTAAGTGACAGGTTTCGGCACGGAATAGGCTAGGAGCTACTTGGTAACAACGTAGAGAATTTTGCAAGTTCTTAGTCAAGCCTAAAGTCTGTCGGAGAATAACAATTTCGTACTTTCGATCCGCCTGTGGATCTAATATTGCAAACCGTGTATTTACTTTATAGACTTTTAAACTCTATGGTTTGTAATAGTATTTAATATTCAAGACTTCCGTTGTGCAGTATATGTTTGACCATGACGATACCAATCTTACGTCACAATACTCCCCCCCCCCCCCCGAGCCATCGGGATTGTGTTGGAAATTACGGGGAATGACACTTGACACCCAAACCTCTCTGTCGTGTTTGTTATGTCACCCAAACTCACCCCTATACCCATATAAAGATGATTTACCCAAATTTATCTTGAGCCCGAGCACATGTACAAGACCCGAAGAAGCCGGACCACATTGCTAATGTTATCCAAGGACCATTCTCCCAATATTATGGCATCATCTGCATAAAAAAGGTGTTTTTGGACCGTCATTAGGCAGTTTAACGCCCGAAATAACCCTCGTTTCTCTCGCCTTATCCAATATCCACGATAGAGCTTCCATAGTAATGATGAAGAGCAACGGAGAGATCGGATCCCCTTGTCGGATCCCTCTACTACATTGGAATTCAAAAGTAGGGATCCGTTTACCAAGACCGAAGATCTCGCCGATTCCAAAACCCCCTAATCCGGACCACATTGCTAATGTTATCTAAAGACCATTCTCCCAATATTATGGCATCATCTGCATAAAAAAGGTGTGAAAGATTTGGACCGTCATTAGGCAGTTTAACACCGAAATAACCCCCGTTTCTCTCGCCTTATCCAACATCCACGATAGAGCTTCCATAGTAATGATGAAGAGCAACGGAGAGATCGGATCCCCTTGTCGGATCCCTCTACTACATTGGAATTCAAAGTAGGGATCCGTTTACCAAGACCGAAGATCTTGCCGATTCCAAAACCCCCCTAATTCAAGCACACCACCTCGGTGGGAACCCCATTTGAGTCAAAATAGAAATCAAAAAGTCCCAGTTAACATGGTCGTATACCTTCTCGAAATCAATTTTTAAAAAGAAAATATTTTCTTGAATTTTTTACCCCAAGTCAAAATCTCGTTAACCACGAGCGGCCCATCAAGAATATAATTACTCTTTAAAAAAGCTGACCGCGAATCGGAAATCACCGACCCAATCACTTGCTTGAGACGGTTAGCAAGAATCTTAGAAACAATCTTGCTAATAATCCCAATTAAATTTATAGGTCGATAATTGTTCAAAACAGTCAGATCTTTTATTTTAGGGACCAACGTAATAAAAGAGGAACTGCTCCCTTTACTAAAAACCCCATGCTCATAAAAGTGATCAAGAGTATCCTGAAGATTTTTTTCAAAAATATTCCAGAAAAAATTTATAAATTTCATATTAATACCGTCTGGCCTGGAGCCCTGTCGTCATCGCAATCATTTACCGCATGTTTCAATTCACCCACTGAAAAACGCTCCCCCAGAACCGCTTTCTCCAGCTCAGACAGAGATTTAATACCTTCACAATTCAGCCACCGTCTGAAAATTAAGCCCAATATTATATGTATGCTTCATGGTGCAAGCCTTAAATTTACAAAATCTATAAAAGATATTAATTGTTAGCACAATCACAACATAGTTTTGATGTTTTTCTATTAAGAGAAGCTAAAAAGGTAGTTAAAAGACATATGAAATGATATTCTTGCCGACTTTTAACACAGCATACAAAAAAGTTAATAGCTTGTGTTCTTTTCTAAATTAACATAGCAGAATCATGCCACTATTACAAACTGATAGAAAGAAAAAAATATATATATTAAAGGCCACAATGAGCAACTTAGAAAAAGATGAACAATTGACTGAGATGGAAAAAAAAAGATGTAACAAAAAACCAAAACCCAAACCGTGTTTTTAAGTATTTTTTTTAATTTCTTAGTTTTTGAATTTTTTTTATTAGAAAGGCTTCTACATGTAGTTATATGCAAAAACTGCGAAAAAAATTTGAAATATTTTAACATGTTAAATTGAATTTTTATGATATATTTAACATCTTTAACGTAGTGTTCCTCGGTTACCCACTTTTTTAGTATCTTGAACCCAACCATATATACATATAATCAAATAAAAAATTGGTTTTGTCTAAGTAAACCAAGAAGACATCTTAAACTTTCTTTTTTCAAGTCTATGGCTAAGAACAAAGTGTAGGGAAAAAAGGGGTGAAGGGTAATTTTAAAATAGCCTTATGTTGACTTTTTCTAAATCCCACCCATATCCTTTCTCTATTTTTTTAAACGCTCGTAACTTTTTATACAACATTATTTTATTTTATTTTTAAATTACACAATAAAATAAATTATTTTTTATCTTTAATATAAGAAGCATATTGTTATATAAAAACGGACTCCTAAAAAAATCCAAAAATTTTGTTTTATTTCCATGTTGTATAATTGGTCTGGTACTAGATGTAGCATTTCCCCTACGCACAATGCCTAATATTTATAATGCTTTAATAGTTAAGGGTCAAGATACTATTGGTCAACCAATTAATATAACCTGTGATTTACAACAATTATAATTAGGAAACAATAAAGTTAGTCGTAGCTATGAGTGTTATAAACAATCTATCAAGAGGAATGGACCTCACTAATACAGGAGTTCCGCTAAGTATTCTTGCCAGTGGAGCGTCTGTCGGATGAATTTTCAACATGCTTGGGAGCATATTAATAATTTAGGTCATGTGTATAATATACAGCATTTTATATTCATAGATCGGCCCCTGACTCTGAATGTTTTATACTAGATTTCCGTGCTACTTTTTTTGCTAGATCTTTTGTGCTGAACCTTTTGTACTATATTTTTATACTAGATTTTTTGTGTTAGATTTTGAAAAAACAAAAGGGCGTAAGTTTTTGTTTTAGGACCAAAATGTCATTTAATCCTAGTTCTAGAGGGCCACTTGTTATCTCTATAATTCTTCTTACGCTCTTAGACAAAAATATTGTTCGTATTATTTTGATAACAATCCATTTTCTCCTATACACAACTTGTCCATTTTGCCGTTTTGCAAGACCTACAAATATTTGTCAGTTTTTTTCAGTTTCATACACTCATTGCGTGAGTTTTGTGAATACAACTTGAAGAACAAAAGATAGGTCTCAAGGAAAACAAGAGATGTATGCAACCAAATTTTAGCACCCGACAACAGACCAGAGCTACAAATTCACATGTATACAATGTTGGATTGATTGACAGGTTTGACTAAAAAGAAGATCAAAATTTCCTTAAAAACTCGATTAAGTGCTTGTTGATCTCATCAGGCTTCTCTTGGTTAATAAAGTGCCCTACACCTTCCATCACCACAACCTCCTCCAACAATGGAACATCGTTCTGAAACGAGCCATTGTGTATGTAGTCTTTCATGCCCGGCATATAGTATACCAAGTCTTGGTCCCCGATGATAAATTTTGTTGGCACGGTCACTTTCGCGCAACTCCATGGTGCACTTAGCTCCCAGTTCCTGTATAATTACAACAAAAAAGTAAATCCAACGAAAGATATATTCTCACATAAACTGAACGTATATTGCTTCCGTATAGTATACATATAAAACTTACAAACGAATGGCTCGATAGTAGTTAACTCCACCAGAAATGCCAGCCTTCTCAAGTTTGCTAGCAAAGTATTCAACATCTTCTTCAGATAGCCAAGATGGCAAGGAAACAATGGCACCATCAGGGGAATGTTGAAATCCTTTCCCCTTAGGGAAATAAACTGGTCCGCATTCACGGAATGTCAAGAATTTTTCACAATTGTTTTAGCGTCCATTCGAGCTAATTCAGATTCAATGTCTCCAGGTTCCTACACATGTATGTAAAAAGTAATCCACAAAAACCTAAAGAAGGAAGAAGAGATTTGATTGGAGATTTTTTTTAATTCTAGATGGTTTAGCAAGATGATAAGTGACTCTAGAAGGTTTTTAGAAGTATTTTGGTTTCTTGAAGTTCGCTACCGTCACACGAACCCATATCCTTGCTTTTCTATCGATTTCTAATTCTAATCTTCCTCCCCAATCTCATATTATGGTGCCGGTGTAGACCGAAATTCCGTTATCGTTTAATTCTGACCGGTAATAATGATAAGTGACTCTAGAAGGATTTTAGAAGTGTTTTGGTTTCTCGAAGTTCGCTACCTAGGATAGGGAACTTTAAAAAAAATATGACGCTAGATATTAACATGGCAAGCTAACTTCACAATTACATTGACATAGCAAAACTCTAAAAACTAGGCAAGCATCTACTAGTTCTAGTTCTAGAGTCAAGCCAGCAAAGAAGTAAACTCATTCCTTTTCATTTGACTACCAGACTTTAATTGAGTATGGTCCTTTGACGAACTGACTCCCTAGAAATCAAAATAAGTTCAAAAAACTTCCTAGAAACATTTATAATTTTTCTAGACCATGAAGAAATTAAGAAAAAAAATCTGTATGACAAATATCCACTTTGGTGTATTGATGATGAGTTGATCCAGGAGTTGGCAAAATATTACTTGGACTAGTTGGACAAGGGGAGACATGGTAGAAAAAGCTTAAACTTCAAACGGACATAACTTAGGCTAGGATTGGAATTACGGAGCACATAACCAATGGATGTAAACATCTCGATGAGGATCATTAGGCAAACAACCACAGGAAATTTGATCCTACTCTCAGACCCAAATTTCACTATTAGGATTTTAATTTCATGAACCAAAAATTTTCCGCAAATTTGTCAACCTTCGATCTTTTCTTTATTTAGTCTTAACACTTTAGTCACTGATCAACTTAATTTATAGTCTTAATTTCAATAATTTTAAGTGAATTGGTAATTTCGAAAATTTAACAAGGTGAAATTTAGAATTCTTATGTTAAAAGAAACATTAGTTTTTAATCAAATTCCTTTGAGACTTTTTTTATCTTTGTACTTTCGCTCTACATATGTATAATATACAGATAAAGGATCATATACAAGACATGAGATTTGTACGAAGTGAACGCGACCAAGGAAGGAGGACAAGTGTCCTTGCCTTTAAGGGCAGTTTTGTCATTTCCCACTTAAACAACTTTCCCCCTTAATTTTCAAACGGCTATAACTCTTTCATACGTTAATATTTTTTTTTTTAAATTCCACCGTATTAACGAGCATTAAATTCTCTTTAATTCGAGCACCCCATTGCTATAGGTTTCTTAACAAAATTCACAGGATTTTAAATACCCGTTAGTTCATTACGTGATTACCTATTTTTGAATACCCAACACTGACTACGTGATTTTGAATATCTATTACGTGAATATACATTCAACATAAACCATTACGTGATTACACATTTAGTATAAATCCATTACGTGATTACACATTCAATATGATTTGTTATACCTGATGTTATTACAATTATGTTATTACGTAATTACACATTCAATAATAATAACTTGATTGTTTATGCTTTTATTACGTGATTAAATCTCTAATACACGTCATTATGTGGTTATTATAGGTAGATTTGGCTATTGTTGTGTATATAATTTATCCTTAATACATGACTAGACCTGAAATTATGAATTACATGTTTTTATTTATACATATTTACGTAATCACTCAGTTGGTATCATATAAATACTATAATGAAATCACGTAATAACAAAATGAGTATTCAAAATCACGTAGTCGCGTAATAATACATAGTCAGCTATTGTTACGTAATTACGTAATCACTTAATGGAGTTTCACATAATATAATATAATGAAATCACGTAATCACGTAGTTAGTTGGGTATTCAAAATCATGTAAAACATTTTAAGAAAACTATAGCAATAGACTACTCGAATTAAAGAAAATGAAATGCTCATTAATATAGTGTAATTTAAAAAAATATTAACAATATAAAAAGTTAAACAGTTTAAAAATCAAGGGGGGAAAGAGTTCAACTGGAAAATGACTAGGATACCCTTTTCCTGTTTGTTTCTTCAATTGTTTGAAGCCTATATTTACGAAAATGTCATTGGATTACCTTGAGCCATTGATCTTGAAAGATCAATGGCTCACGTAGTCACGTATGCTCCGTACAAGACTTTTACAGGAGCCACCCTCATAATATACATGCCCTATATAATATTTACCTGAAATCTAACTATGTAGTGATCCTCCCCGTATGCGGCACGCAACGTCTGGACCATGTCTCCTCTTGGGTCCCAAGGAATAAATGGCACACTTAGGTTCACTAACGCTTTGACTCTGTCTGGCCTAAACATGCACAAGTGCCAAGCAACTAACGCACCCCAATCATGCCCTACAACAAACACCTTTTCACCTTCACTTGTGATAGCATCAAGAAGCCCAATCAAATCACCCACCAGATGGTATAGGGTAAACTTGGTGTGATCGTCGACTGGTGCACCTGTTGTGTCACCATAGCCACGAAGGTCTGGTGCCACAGCTCGGTAACCATGATCAGCCAAATAGACGATTTGGTGGCGCCAGGAGTACCATAGCTCAGGGAAACCGTGGAGGAACAAGACTAACTGACCTTGACCCTTTTCCGCTATGTAGATGTTGAGCCCATTGACACTTATGGTCTTGTGCTCTATCCCCTCCATATTGTTATGAACCACGAGCCACTTTGGGTCAGGTTATATAAGTCCAATAAAGAATATGCCGTACGTCAACCAGATAACAAATATGTAAGTTCAAAAAATACTGCCGGCAGCTTTGGAATGCAAGGCCGGCGCATAACATCCAAATGCTTGCTGTTATGAACTTTTAATTACTAAGAAAAATATAAGCATGTAGCATAGTTATATGCTCCCTATATATTATTCAATATTTCTAATAAATACGTGTAGTATTTCTTTTCAGATGTCGTGCATAAAAATTACTTTTGAGGTTTGAAATTAGTTATCAATCAATTATTATGAGTAGAATTATACTTTGTTCAAAGTTTCCTGCTTTCCGTAATCAGAAAAAATTTAAAATTTGATTATTATTTTAATATGTTTTATAAAGCTATATATCTTCCTCAAATGTTTGAGGAATTGACCATCTATGACTTGTTTAGTAAATCTTAAAAAAGGGTTGAATAAATATGAGTACTGTACAACTTAGAAGCTCTATCTAGATTTATCTCCAATAGAACATTATCCTTAAAAAAGTATTCATGATGAAAACTTTTGATTGAAAAAAAGTTTACCATAGAAGATATATAGTAGATCTAATGTATATCTAGCTACATCCGGAGGTTTTCACACTAATCACATAAAAATTGCGATTTACGGGAGTAATAACACGCTAACCATAACATAAAGGTCAATGTATGAAAGCAAGCACTTTAACCACTCGCACTAACCATGTGTTGATCTATCTGTGTATTATCACCAGTTGTCAATGGAAGTTTCTAAAGACTCGATACCTATATACAAATAAAGAAGCGTCGTGACCGTTTTGCACTGACCACCGGCAAGATTGTTAAAATATCGTATATATTTTTATCTCAGTTTAAATGTTCTAATTCCTTTGTTTTATGTGTTTCTGTTTGAGGTATGTGTTTACGTTTGAGGTATGTGTTTCCGTTTGAGGTTTGGTCTCGCTGCTGGGCTAATGCTAAAAAGGCTGTCTCCTTTGCTGGGCTATGCTAAAAGGCTTGTTCAAGTGGGCTGCATAAAGGGTTTAGGGTTTCCTTGCTTGTTCTCTTATAAAAGATAGGCGCCTCCTTGAGTTTTACACACAGCCTCTCATAATCTCCTTCTTATAAACTTGTGGTTGCTACTTCATCTCTCACACATTCATTCGTGAGAAATCATTTGCTTCCTGTTAATCTTTTTGGTTCATTTGTATATGCGAGTCAATCTGTGATGACTGGCTGATGTTCTTGTACTGATCTGAGAAGAAGTTACTGAATAAAACTGCACTTTATCTTTGTGTTTTGGTTTAATCCCAGAAATTCTGACATGGTATCAGAGCTCCGAGGTTAAATCAACTAAAAATGATGTTCTGGCCAGCCAATGGGATAGATGCAATTTAGTTGTTTTGACTTGGAACCTCAACTCTATTTCTGAAGAACTATATGTTGGTCAGGTTTATTCTAGGCTTGCTAGTGAAGTTTGGAGTGATTTAAAAGACACCTATGATAAGGTTAATGGGTCGGTTGTGTTTGGGTTATATCAAAAGATTAATTCTCTAAGTCAAAATGGAACTAGTGTTTCTGAATATTATCATAGACTTAACACTATGTGGAATCAATTTGATGCCATGGTTCAGTTACCTTCTTGCTTACCTTCTTGCACTTGTAATGCTTCTACTAAATACAATGAATTCAGTCAACTGTTCAAACTTATGCAGTTCCTGATGGGATTAGATGGTGTTTATCAACCTGTTAGGACAAACGTATTAACAAGGGATCCTTTACCCACTGTTAAAACTGCTTTCTCCATTATCTCTAGAGAAGAATCACACAGAGATTCGAATAAATCCTCAAAAATTCCTAATGTTGGCTTTGTTGCAAAAGCAACACAATATAATGACAATAAAAAGCGTTTTAACAAAGGACCAAATCCCAATCTAAAATGTACTCACTGTAATAAGGTTAGTCATGTGATTGAAAAATGTTTTGAACTTCATGGTTACCCTTCCAATTACAGAAATAAGCCAAACCAAAACAGTTCTCAATGGTCCAAACCAATGTGTCTACAAATAATTCTGTTGCTAGTAATGTGAATTATCAATCTGCTAGTGCCTCTTTGAATGCTTTAACTGCTGGTCAATTTTCAAAGCTGCTAGGTCTTCTAAATGATAATAAGTTGGAAGACTTACACAAGTCTAACATGAGTGGTAAGTGTTTTAGTGCTTTTTCATCTCTAGATTCCTATAAAAACGTCTATTGCTTTAATTCTAGTTTCTTTCATCAAAATAGACTAAAATGGATTGTAGATTCTGGTGCTAATCAGCACATGGTCATGAGCAATGATAACATGTTTAAACTGGTAGATGTATCTGAATATGATATTTCTGTCAAACATCCCAATGGAACCGATGCTAAAGTTAAACAAATAGGATGTTTTTTAACTATCTGAAGACATTATCCTGAAAGATGTGTATGTTGTTCTTGAATATTGTGTGAATCTTATTTCTGTCCACAAACTTGCTAAGGATAACAAACTTAAAGTAGTATTTGATGAACATAATTGTTATATTCAGGATGCGTCCTTAAGAAAAACCTGGTGATTGGTAGGCAAATGGATGGTCTTTATTTCTGTGGTAACTCTAGTAATCCTGTTTTTTCCTGCTTCAATAAGGCTGAAACAATAAAGCTCTGGCATTCCAGACTTGGTCATCCCTCAGATCAACTCTTACATGCCCTAAACCTTAAAAACGAAACAGGCCAATCTGAGCCTTGTGACACATGTCACAAAGCTAAACAACACAGGATTCCCTTTCCCTTAAGTGACCATAAGTCTAAAAGAGTTGGTGACTTAATTCACGTTTGGGGTCCTTACAAACGACCTAGTTGTGATGGCTATAAATTTTTCCTCAGCAATGTGGATGATTACTCGAGGTTAGTTTGCGTCTACCTAATGAAGTTACTGAAGTGTTTGATAACATCAAAAACTTTTATGATTTGGTCAAAACTCAATTTGAAACTAATATCAGAAGTTTTAGAAGTGATAATGGGTCTGAGTTCATTAATTTTCAAATGGAAAACTTTGTTAAAACTCATGGCATTATTCACCAAACATCTTGCACTTACACTCCTCAACAAAATGGGATTGTTGAAAGAAAACATAGGCACCTTCTGAATGTGACAAGAGCTTTATTGTTTCAATCTGGTGTTCCTTTAAGATTCTGGTCTGAATGTATACTTACTGCTGCCTATCTGATTAACATGACTCCCTCTTCTGTGTTAGGTGGTAGAACTCCTTATGAGTTGCTTTATGGTTTTAAACCTTCTCTTGATCACTTGAAAGTTTTTGGATGTCTATGTTACTTTACTGTTCTAAATAATACTGACAAACTTGAGGAAAGAGCTGAAAGATGGGTTTTTATGGGATACTCAAATTTAAAAAAGGGATACAAAGTTTGGAGTCTAGATCAAAGGACATTCTCCTTCTCAAGAGATGCAACTTCTATGAAACTGTCTTTCCTTTTAAAACCAAGTTATTTTCTGAATCTGATCTGGACAAAACAAACTCTTTAAATCATTCAAACTTTTTGATATTTATGAACTTTCAAGTGATATAAATCCCGATGATGAAGAGAAGGAAACTTCTGATTCTGTACCTGAGACACAGCAACACAGCAGCTCCAATGAGCCAGTTGACGTTGCCGATACTCAGCAATCATCTATTTTAGATGACATGGCTAATGGTCAGCATCATAGTGAGTCTCAAGATGAGTCTGTGAGGGTTGAGTCCAGTGGTACAAATGATGAATCAGTCCTTCCTGAGGGTAACCAACCTAATCTTAGAAAATCCACTAGACATATTCCTGCCCCAAAAAGATTTCATGACTTTATTGTTGGTAACACTAAATACAGTTATGATAAGGTTGTTAGCTATGCAAACTTGTCTAGTGATAATGTGTGTTTTGCTGTGAACTTGAATAAAATTGTTGAACCTTCAAATTATAGAGAAGCATGTAAAGATAAAAGGTGGTTGGATGCTATGAATGATGAACTCTCTGCCTTATATAGTAATGACACTTGGGACGTAGTTGAACTCCCTAAAGGGAAGAAACCCATTAGGTGCAAATGGGTATACAAAGTAAAATATAAATCAAATGGTGAGATTGATAGATTTAAAGCTAGGCTTGTTGCCAAAGGCTTTAGTCAAGTTGAGGGCATAGATTTTGAGGAGACCTTTTCTCCTGTTGTCAAAATGGTCACATTCAGATGCGTCATTAGTCTATCTGTGCAAAATAACTGGCCCATTTATCAACTTGACATCAAGAATGACTTTCTTTGTGGCAACCTACAAGAAGAGGTTTATATGAATCTTCTGGATTGTTTAAATGTGGATAATAAAAACAAAGTTTGTAAACTAAAAAGTTCACTGTACGGCTTAAATAAGCCCCTCGTATGTGGAATGAAAACCTTGTTCAAGTCCTTGTTAAGATTGGTTTTGTTCAATCTAAGTGTGACCATTCTATGTTCATTAAATCTAATAACCTTGTGTTTATTGCTTTATTGGTCTATGTGGATGACATTGTGTTGACCGGAAATAATCTTGTTGAAATTGATAAAGTCAAATCCTTATTAAAGTAAGAATTCCAAATCAAATATCTTGGCTTACTAAAATATTTTCTTGGCATTGAATTCATTAAAAATAATGAAGGGATTTGTCTCTCTTAAAGAAAATATTGTATGGATCTTTTAAATGAAGGATAAGCGGATCTAAGCCGGTCAACTGTCCCATAGAACAAAACCATATTTTGACAAAACTGAGCAAAAATGAAGAACTAAAGGATGTGAGTGTCACTGAATATCAAAAACTTGTAGGCAAACTTATTTACATATCTCACACTCGTCCTGACATTGCCTACACCGTTCATTATCTGTCTCAATACATGCACAAACCAACCGAAGCACACTCTCAGATAGCCTTTAGGCTGCTGGGGTATTTAAAAAATGCTCCTGGTTTTGGTATCATGTTTAAACAAAGTGATATGTTTCAATTATCTGCCTGTGCTGATTCCGATTGGGCTAAGTGTGTTGACAGCAAACGGTCTGTCACAGGGTTCTGTATCTTTCTTGGAAACTCCTTAGTTTCTTGGAAAAGCAAGAAACAAAGTGTTGTTTCCCGTTCTTCTGCTGAAGCAGAATACAGATCCATGTGCAGTGCCTCTTGCGAAATATTGAGGTTAATAAATATTCTAAGGGAACTGGGAGTTAAAATTACCCTTCCAGTGACCCCTGAGATGTGACAATAGTGCCCGCCATTTCTATAGCTACAAACCCGGTGTTTCATGACAAAACAAAACATTTTGAAGTTGATTTATTCTTCCTACGAGAGAAGATAGCTGCAGGTATCATAAAAACATCTGGTATAAAATCTGAGTTCCAGCTTGCAGACATGTTTACAAAAGGACTGCTACCAAGACATCACGATGAAATGTGTAAGTACCTAGGTCTCACAAACCTCTTTAAACATTCAAATTGAGGGGGGTGTTAAAATATTGTATATATTTTTATCTCAGTTTAAATGTTCTAATTCCTTTGTTTTATGTGTTTCCGTTTGAGGTATGTGTTTCCGTTTGAGGTTTGGTCTCTCGCTGCTGGGCTATGCTAAAAAGGCTGTCTCCTTTGCTGGGCTTTGCTAAAAGGCTTGTTCAAGTGGGCTGCATAAAGGGCTTAGGGTTTCCTTGCTTGTTCTCTTATAAAAGGCGCCTCCCTTGGGTTTTACACATAGCCTCTCATAATCTCCTTCTTATAAACTTGTGGTTGCTGCTCATCTCTCACACGTTTATTCGTGAGAAATCATTTGCTTCATGTTAATCTTTTTGGTTCATTTGTATATGCCAGTCAATCTGTGATGACTGGCTGATGTTCTTGTACTAATCTGAGAAGAAGTTGCTGAATAAAACTACACTTTATCTTTGTGTTTTGGTTTAATCCCTGAAGTTCTGACAAAGATCAAACACTTGAGTCAAATTTTGTAGATCATGATAGATTCTACAGTACACTGGTGAGGTTATAGGTTAGCTTGAAGATTGCATATTACTACCAAAAAGTTGTGTTTTGTAAGATTTGACAAATGTCTTAGGCACTAACACAATACTTGGAACAATGAGAAATTGTGTGTGCTTTAGTTAAATGCAATTCCGGATATCACTCAAATGTTTCAAATCTTCTCAATATGGGAGATAAAATCAAAGAAAGAGTGGGAATTTGGTTTCAAATCTTCTCAGTGTTAGTTTTTCATTGAAACTGCATTATATACATATGTACTTATGTGGTTCTCACGATATAACAATTACCAAGATTTTGGGGCGCCGCGCTGTGGGGAAGCCACCACGCGTGGAACACCGTTGAACACCACCGCCGGCGCCAAAAATAACGCGTGGTAGCCTTAACGCGTGTTCCACACAACGCGTTATTTTTGAAAATGTTACCGTTGGTTTTTGAACGTTATTTTCATTTGTTACCGTTGGATTTAAGTCTTATATATATATTCCCATATTTTTTATATAATCTACCAAACACAATCTACCAATACATATATTTTATAAAAACCAAATACAATCCCACCTAAAATGGAAGGTTCAAGCAAACGAGGTACGGGTTCGAAGAAAAAACACGTACAAGCAAGGGTTCGAGCTAATCTTGGCCAGTCGGCGGATTTCGGTTGCAAGACGAACCCGACCCAAACACACCGATTCAAACCCAACCGTTTCCACAATTTCAAACCCAACAATATCAAAACCATCCATACATTCCTCCATATCAACCTCAACCGTATCAACCTCAACAATATCAAAACCTCGACCCACTAGAAGATAACAATCTTATCTGCCAATTCGCCCGTGCATACCGCGAACCACAACAACAACTAGATGATGATGACGATAGCGAACCGGTTGAACAAGAAGAAGAAGACGAAGAAGATGAAGAAGTTCAAGAAGTTGAAGTCGTCCCGATAGCCGGTGGGCAGAGACCTTGGACGACCGACGAAGAGGTCACCTTGGTTAAGTCATACTTACACATATCCTAAGACAAAAGACATTCGAACGAAAAAAAAAAGAGTTGTTTTGAAGACGAGGTATAGCTCATTTTGGTAAACTTCCCTGTTCAACCGAACGAAACATGGATCAAATAACTTCGAAGTGGGGAGATATAAACCAAAAGATGAGCAAATTTAACTCTTGTATCATTCAATTGGTACGCTTTTTTTTATAAAACTGTATTTTTATATAAAACTGTTTTTTTTTAATTAAAAAAACAGAAAACTGTTTTTACATAAAAAACTATTTTTTAAACTGTTTTTTTATATAAAAATGTTTTTTATAAAATTGTTTTTTATTTTTATAAAACTGTTTTTATATAACTTTGTTTTTTTTTGTAGTCACGAACTCCACAAAGTGGAGCGAGCGAGGCGGCCATCATAACAAACGCCGTAGATCTATATTGCAAAACCTTTAAACATAAAGCTTTTCCACATTTGGCGGCATGGAACGTTGCGAGACATCACCTGAAATGGGAGCCCGTTGACTTGGTCAACCTAAAAGGGCCGACGGCTCCAAAGAGAAGAGGAGGTTCCAAAAGATCAAAACTTCCGAGTCCGGGAATTACACTACTTCTGAGTCCGGAAACATGCAACAAATGAATTTGAACGAACAACCCGATGATGAACCCATCGGAGACCATACACCAACAAAGTCACGCCGCAAGCAAAGTGGTGGTTCGTCAAGTAGAGATAAGGAAGCGGTGGCGAAGTCCGTCACCGAATACAAGGAGGCGAAATTGGTGGAAATGGCGGAATCGAAAGAAAGAAGAGAAAAACTTGTGGCGACGAAACTTAAACGCGAGGAGTCGTATATTAAACACTTGAACGCAAAAGAAAAATAGCGATTTAAATGTCTTGTTACAACCAACCGACAATCTCGCCGAACCGTATAAATCGATCGTACTTCAACAAAAATGCGAGATATGTGAAAAATGAGGTTGGGAGATGTCGTAAAAATTTTAGTTTTTTAGTTTTTGATGTTTAGTTTTTTTTTTAGTTTGTAATGTAGGATTTATTTAAATGAAATTTATAATTTTATTGTTAATTTATAAATTAAAATTGTGTTGTTAATTTATAATTTAAAAAGAAAAAAGAAAAAAAGAAAAGGAAAAAAAACAATCAGTGATGGAGTGATAGGCACCCCTACTAAAATCAATCACTAGTGATGGAATTTGGGTCGATGACGTGACGTATGATGATTGGATGTTGTGAGTGGTGAGTGATAGACGCCCCTAAGCCCTAAATGTTGAACTGTTTTAAACACATAATTTATTTATTTTTAGTTAAAAATTAATAACGTTTGTGGATCAGATGATTAAAGAAGTGAAACAGGAATAAAGAAATAAAGTTAACTTAGAGCAACAATAACGGATGGTCCGCTCATCGGACGAGCACAATTCCGGACAAGATTTTTGGAAGCTTGTGACTAGGACCGGTTTGGAGGAGTTGGTCAGCTCAAACGGACGGGTGTGTTTTGGATTGAGTGGGGAACACCCACTTACATTACTTTTTTTTTCTTTTTAGTTTATAAAGTTGGGTGTGATATGTTTTATTGTTGGAGGAAAAAAATTGGTTTGAAATATTAGTGGTTTGAAATGATGTAGCATGCTGACTGGCAGTCTGTTTGATAGACTCGATCAATTGTTAGGCTATGTGTTACCATCACGGCATGGGACATTTTCCGGTGCCAGCTCAGCTCAACCACGCCGATGACTCCATATTTTGCACCAAAAAAGATGTGTAATAGTTTGTATAGATGAACGCCAATGATTCCATATTTTGCATCAAAAAAGGTGTAATAGTTTGTATGGATATTTATGAATCCATCGTACTATGGGGTGTGGGAGGCTCGGGTTGGAGGCTTTGCACGACACGTGATGGATGTGGGTTTCACTAGGTCAACCCAAAAAAGTGGGGTATGGAGCGGCATGGTGTGGTGTGGCGTGGCTAGCTTGGCGTGGCTAGCTTGCCGTGGCCAGCCTAAAGTAGCTAACCAAAGCCACCATATTGGACCAGCCAACCAAATCCAGTTAGCTCACCATACCCTCCCCCCCCCACCCCCCCCGCCGCCCCACGCCAGGGTGAATCCCCACACCAGTAGGGCAACGCCTAGCCCAACGCCAAGCTAGGGAAGCTAGTGTTGAAAGGCAACCCACACCCTGCAGCCTTATAAGCACTAATTTAGAGACCCACGTATTACATGAATTGAATAAAGACAATATTTTACGTAAACTCGTATAACACACAAGACTATAACTTATTGACTTAGAAAATAATTGTAATAATATATTAAGTACAAATATATAATAATAATAATAATAATAATAATAATAATAATAATAATAATAATAATAATAATAATAACAATTTTCTCATATGTCATTGAAGTTTGCATTTTGCTAATTTCATCCAGCCTAATAACTTCATCAAAATACTCAGTTAAATGAGGGCGTTTTTTTTCTTTTAACTTATTTAATTTATGGTTTTTTTAATCCAAATAAAACATACCCCATTAATTTATACCAACAGTTAAATGCAAACTTAAAGAACTATATAAATATCTTCTACAATAATGAGATTTAACTTAATTATTGTGGATATTAAATTAAAATATAATCTAAATTACAAAATATAATTTAAATTTTAAACTATATCATATTCTTTTTTATCGGTTTATTGACGTGATGGTGTAAAATTCGTTGAATACAGAGTTATATTCGCAATAAAGTATTTTTTATCAAACACCACATATGTTATATATTAATAATATAAATTGGATATTGATCTAATATATTATTAATAAAATAATAATATTGCTAAAATAAGAGATACATACGTTTAGTTATTCGCAAACAAATTATTAGGTTAGATTAGACAATCTTGGTCTACAAGTATATAACCTAATTTGGTTTGATCCGCAACGATTAAAAAATAAAACTTTATTCACATATGAAAATAAAAATAAATAAATAAATAAAATACTACAATAATATAAAATAAATATTTTTATGTACATATTTATCAATAGTTATGTATAGATTAATAAATTGGATATATTAATATGATATGATGACAATGCATATTTATTTGTTGTTATGTATCTAATCTAATATAATCTAATATTAATACTAATACTAATAAAAGATTACATCTAATGCCACAAGGCATTCTATATTCTAACTTACTTCCAAATAATGCCACATGACATTTTAATCTTTAATTCATTATTAATAATATATAATAATTAATATCTAATTTCAATTTATGATTAAAAAATATACATAAATGATCTATAACTTTAGAAACTATGATTTTATTACTTTTTAAAATAAAATAGTTTAAATTAAAAAAAATTGTCATCCATATCTAAGATTATATGTAAAATCATTATATGAGTTTTTCTAACATATAAATAACAAAGCTAACAAAGACTAAAACTTTTTATCAACTTTGTTTAAAATTACAGACAGAGAGAACTTACCGTTTTGAAGTTTTATAGATGAGATAATACTAAGGTTTGTAGCTACGCTGATTTTTTATTAATAAATATGTTTTCAATTTAATAGAGCTAAGAAATATATTAATTTCATTTAATACCCATCTGTAATATAGTCAATTAACATTTAATAATGAAAAGACTTATTTATCATATATAAACCTTACTTACATTATAACTTGACAATAACTATTTATTAATTAAATCCGCATAACAATTATTAGTAAGAATAGCAAATCTAATTTTTGTCATAGCAATATAATTGGTTTTTTACCAATAAAGAGAAAAACAACAAATTAAGTAAGGAATTTTATAAACATAATCAAGATCTTAGAGATTTATTTTAAATAAAAGTTATATTTAAAAGATACATAATGATAAAAATTATTATTATTTTTATAACTGTTATATGTAATCTGATACGTAATTTCATTCAATTAATAATATATAAATTTGTGTATTACATGTTTTTCAATATTCAACTTTTGTAATACACGGCTATTATAGTGTTTTCAGTGTTACTAATTAAGATGGGTCGGTTTTGTGACAAATTCAAGTTAGTTGTGTGAATTTAATTTGGTAATAATTTGTTTATATAAAATTTTGTTACTAATTAACATAGGTCGTTTCTATAAAGTTTTTTAAAGATTATATAATTAAATCATTTATATTATATAAACTCGTGTAATCCGCAGGTCTATAACCTAGTAGATTAATAAATTAAATCTAAATTCATATGACATTAACTTGAATCCTAGAATGCCTTGTGGCATTAACTTGAATGTTTTATCAGTATTAGATTTGATAACTAAACGTGAAAAGAGAAACATATTAACATTTTTTAACTATTAATAAATAAAAATAAGACTTTAATACCTTTATATAGAAAAATAAAAAAGGAATATTGGATCTTAATAATCTCAATTATTCGTCGTTGGGCACCAACAATCCAAACTTTAAAAAAACCACTCGCAATCCCAGCTATTAACATATTGGCATCCAATGGACCTGACTAACATATTCCTATCGTCATTAGTCTCCGGCCGCCGGGAAAACATTTTTGGCAAGAAAAAAGATTCCTAAGTGTTTGATCTAAGGTTACTAAGAGGTTTGGAACGAAACAATAGAGTTTTCCGGCAAGAAAGAAGTTTTCCGGTGACCTCAATAATTGGGGCTTTTACTAGAAAAAAAAGTTTCTAAAGGTTCGTAATAATGTTACAAAGAGGTTTCGATCGAAAAGTTTGGGTTCTCCGGCCAAAAACGTTTTTTCCGGTGACCGGATATTAACGGCATCAGGGTTCTGTTAGTCAGGGTTCATTAGAAGCCAATATGTTAATAGTTAGGTCTGCCAGTAATTATTTTTGAAGTTGAGACTGTTGATAGCGAACAATGAATAGTTAAATTATTAAAACTCAACATTCGAATAAAGAAATACATTGTATCACCTCTACTTTTTGGTCCTTGTCCTTAGTTTGAGTTTTAATGTAATGCTCCCAACTAGATTTCTTTTCATTTTTGATACCACAATTTCCAATTCATTTTCTCTTTTTAATAACTTTCTTCAATTAATTTCTCTCCATCATTCACATTGAAATCTTATATCTATCATTTCTTTAGAATATAAAGGAAAAAAAAACATAACTAAAACGCTACTACATTAGATTCTCTATAATAGAAAATACATTAGAGAAAACTAAACTACACCTTTACATTTAGAGGCTTAGATAGTACATCTCTATATTTTGTTGTGAGTGTATAAGAAAGAGAAACAAATAATAAAATAAGTGTTTGTAAGTATAATAGAGATAGAGAGTTGGATGGATTGAGAGGTTTTGAAAATAAACATAATATATAGAGAAAATTGGATTTTTTTAGTTAAATTATATAGATAGAGATTAGTACTTAAATGTGAATGCTCATATCATTCACATTAGGTTAACTATTATGGCCTAGACTGGGCATGGGTAGGTTGTCACATTAGCCTTTGGGTGTGACACGCCACCCCGTCAAGGATGTGATTGGGGGGAGCCAAAGGGGGTGGCTACAACTATAGAGGTTTGGTTCAAAGTATCTGACATATACTCGTTTCTTATCCAGTCATAAATCAAGAAATAAATTTATATATTTAAGAGTAATGATTACGCAATTATTACAAAATACTCCAAACCATATGACCATCAAAACCCTTAAGCTATGCGAGTGGTTTCCTCTCATGATTATTTATTTATGTACTAAAATGTCACCTAGTAAGCAACACTTTTCACTTACATTCACATAACCAATGACCTTAATCACCCTATTGACATTTAAGAAAAAGTTTTATTTCGCCTCTCCTTCCTCTCTCCAACACATCACCTCCATCTTACTCAAAGATTTTTAAAGACACCGCCATTGCAGATTTTTGTATATATTATTTGATTAAAAAATTAAAAAAGAGTTAATTACGTTTTTCGTCCCTGAGTTTGACAAAAATCACTATTTTAGTCCATTAGTTTAAAAATTGTCATTTCAGTCCCTGTGGTTTCACTTTCGTAACTATTACAGTCCTCGTGGTCACTTTCATAACTATTACAGTCCCTGTGGTTTTACAGAATATATGGATGGAGTTAACGGAGGTGGACTGTAATAGTTACGAAAGTGAAACCACAGGGACTGAAATGGCAATTTTTAAACTAATGGACTGAAATAGTGATTTTTGACAAAACACAGGGACGAAAAACGTAATTAACTCTTAAAATATCTAAAAATGGTATAGTATCTTTAACAAAAATGTTTAATTAAGTAAACAAAATAATTTGAGTTACAAAAGCGAAAATAATTCTCAAATAGACAAACATGTTATATATGCCTAGATATTCAAATAATCCTCAATTACTGTTCAGACTCAAGTTTAATCCTTACTTGTGTCACTTTGGTGGATTAAGGCAATGATAGATAGAGTCTAGCCTCCTTGTCGATGTGTCAGGCTCTATCCTGGACCCAACCGGGTTTTCGTCCCATCGTGTGTTACGCCAGAGAGTTCTGCTCTTGTGGTGGCACAATGACTGTCAAGTGGCGGCCGCCGCCCAAGCCAAACTCTGAAGCCAGCGTGGGCCTAATTAATACAACATAGTCTGGCCAGAGCGAGGCAACGAGGCTCTGCAATTTGAAGAGTACGGTAGCCTAATACAGAAAGTCGTCGTTCAAAAAAAATATATATAATTAATTAGAAGGAAAGTGACCTCTATGTGGTACTCTAGTTTCAAATTTTGAAGTGGTTCATGTCTTTTAATGTACCTTTTATTTATTTATTTATTTATTTATTTATTTATTATTATTATTATATATTATTATATTATTATTATTATTAGAAATGAGGTTTCGAACTTGTTCATAGGCCTTTAAAAAGTTTATAAACAATACAGATAATTTTATACATAAAAAACCTTTTATGAATTGCTTAATGTATCTTTTAACTCTTGAGTAATGCACTATGCCAGATAATATAGAAGGGTAACATTATGATGGTTGCAAAGTCCCATTGTGACCAGTTTTGACGGTTGCTTATAGCTCGTTGCAATTAATCTTTGCTACCACCTTTTGCCACAAACTATTTTGTAATCAAATTTAAAGATCAAAATTTTGGTTTAAAAAATATAAGTCTATACAGCGACAGAAGTATCTTGTGACCGAACTTTATTTCGTGACAGTAGAGTTTTGCAACCAGGTATAATACCTCAGTTGCTTGTAGCAATTAGTGTCACAGAAATGACTTTATAGTACGACCTTCAAACGGTCGTGAACAAAAAGGTAATGAAAAGGTTTTTGAAAGTTAGAACAATGATTGAAGTTTGAACTGTCAAGGGTTTATGTACTTCCGAACAATGATGCATTTTAAATTGTAAATTTATAACAAAATCTTCATAGAAGTCAGGTTGCCATAACCCACTTCATTTTCAAATCATTACAACAAAATCGTAAATTTTACACACATTAGACCATCATCAATACAAGGTGCTAAATACACTCATAAACACATAGCTGACATATTAGATTTCTATAAATGCATCAAAAACATTCATTTTCACTCAAACCCAACAAACACTCTTACCA
Source organism: Scalesia atractyloides (assembly GCA_947069175.1). Classification (NCBI taxonomy): domain Eukaryota; kingdom Viridiplantae; phylum Streptophyta; class Magnoliopsida; order Asterales; family Asteraceae; genus Scalesia; species Scalesia atractyloides. Next base: position 84,618,828 of record CAMTDV010000024.1, read on the forward strand.
ATACTTATATTTCCACATCATCATTATCTTTTACATTTTTTAATACTAAAATTCTTTTTATAACTAATCTATTTTCTGTTTTCAAGCATTATTATAATATAAATAATAAAACTAAAGGTAATTAAAATAATTAAACGAAATTAGAATTAATAATCAAACTTAAATAATTAAAACTAGTAAGGGTGAGCGGAGCGGGGAAACGGTTGGTGAACTCGTTTACCGCTTCGGGGAACCACCGCCATCAATTTTACCGATCCCATTTTACCGAAATGTGGAGATAATCGGTGAAGGTTAACCGACTCGTGAGCGAGGGAGGGAAGGGGGGAGAGATCGCCGGTCCGGTCCGGTTTTACTCGAACGGTTTTTGGTATAAACCGTAAACCAAACCGTTCGTTACGGGTTGAAAATTATGAAACCGACCGATCAAACGTTAAAGAAAAAAAACGGACCACGAAACCAAACCGATGACCAGTTTGGATGGTTTCACGGTTTGAAACCGACTCATGAACACCCCTAGAGATCGGTGTGTGGTGAGTCCATTCCTTCTCAACCAATCATATTTTTTTCCTTTTTAAAAAAAATAGTTTACCTAAACTCCATTAGGCAAACCACCGCCAACGTGTTTGAGCATCAGGTAAACAAAATAGGTGAATTGATGTGGCACTGTGTGATTGGGTGAATAAGGAGTTTACTTATTCCAAGTGTTTAACCACTCCCTTCACCCACTCCCTTCACCCTAACAAAACATTGCATAAGCTAAAACATGTGATGAAAACCAAATGATAATCTTAAATAAATAATTAGAGTGAATTGCAAATTTTGTCCTTTATCTTTATACCTCTTTTCAGACGGTGCCTTTTATCTTTAAAATTAACGAGTTTTGTACTTTATATTTTCAAAATTTGCACACGTTATATTTTTTAGGCCTAATTTTTTTTCTTATTTAAAAACCATTTTACTGATTTTAATAACTTAAAACAAAATTGAATTTTATATATAAAAACACACTCGCTCTGTCTAAAACAACTGATCTCCCTCTACTCCATCTCTAGCACCATCACCTGCCACGACCATCCTCACACCAGCACCATCACCGGACCAGATGGTCCGACCACATCCGAGAGAGAAAGAGAGAGGGGGTTGCAGAGCCGTTTTTCAGCGAGAGCGTTTAAGGTGGTCTGATCATGGTGAGCTCCAAATTGAGGGGTTTTTCAAATTGGCGGTTTAAGGTCCGACCATGATGAGCGTTTTTCCGACGCTGGTGAAACGAACGGTGGTGGTGTTGAAACGACCACCGCCCCAGATCTGAAAGAGAGGATTGCAAAAAATGAATAATCCTTGGATTTTGTAAATATCCTTCGAGGGTTGCAGGTTGAAACGGCCGACGGTGGTGATTCGTCTCTCAACAACCTTCTTCAATTCTTGCCGCCCTTGTTGGACACGTAGCCCCCAATTTCCACCAAATAAAGAATGAAACCAAAAGCTAACACTAATTTCAGTTCTAGTTTTCCAGTTTGTTAAATATGTACAATCTTGTTATATTAATGGCTTTTAGCTTTGATTCTACCCTTTCTTGTTCTTTTATGCCTCATATTAATTAAGTACCTTTAAAAAGCAATATGTAGATTATGAAAATTTCGTTTCTTGAATTTGTTTGATGAAGTTGATTTGTCTTTGGGAAAAAGAAACGAAACTACGATGGCAGAGTATTTTGTTTATAGAGAGAGAAAGCATGTTGTGAGAGAGAGAATATGTATTTAAGTATATATAAATACTAGGTTAATGCCCGTCTTAAACGCGGCTTCAACCAAAAACATAATATTTTGATTCAAATTTATTCATTTGTAAACAAACATACATTGGAAAAGCAAAGAAGAAAATTATTCAAATCCCAGAAAAAACTTCCTTGTAGACGACATTATTTGTTTTATTTGTTACATTCTCATCTTTATCTAGTATAAGCAACTTGACACCGGCTCTGCTTTTGACTCTTGATAATGCAACATAAAGTTGACCATCTGAGAAAACTGGATATTTCAGATATAATCCAACCCTTGATAGAGATTGTCCTTGAACTTTTGTTTATAGTCATTGCGAAACATACATTTAAGGGGAATTGTCGTCGTTGAAACTTGATAGGAATTCTTTTATCAGAAGGTGTCAAACTGATTCGTGGAATAAACGTTTTTGTCCCAATGTTTCCTCCAGATATAATCTCAGCTTCTATAACACGTTTGTATAGTTTAGTAATACGTAATCTCGTACCGTTGCATAAACCATTTTGTTGATCAATATTACGAAGCAACATTACAGGTCCACCGACTTTGAGGACTAATCGATGATTAGGCAAACCGGATATTTTAAGACCATTAAGAACATCAGGAGAATATAGTTTAGCATGTGATGGATTCTTTGCTTGATCAGTTTGACAAATACTATCAGAACTCAAATATTCGACTTCTTCACCAGGAAATAAAGCAAGTAATCTTTCATAAGTAATCTTTCATTTATTTCTTGAACAACTTCATTTGTTGGTGCTAGTATAGCTCTTTCAGCAAAATAATCATTATCTTTATATAGTTGAAGAAGTGAAAGGTATACAAAGTCGATCAAATCTGACATAGGATCCACAGAACATTTGATTAAGAGATCTTCAGGAATGTCTATAACAACCTCACAATCATCACTGTCACCAATCTTTCCCTCGCCCAACTCAAGCAACCAATTTGCAAAAGCTTTAATCTCTTCTATATCAGATGCATTAGCCCCTACAGTTAACCTCATATTTTTCGTTAATGTAAGGACCTTACAAGTACTCCAAATATACGACGAAGTTATTGAAGCATTAACGATTTCTCGTCTACTACCATTTGGTACAACCGGAAGTATTTGTCTAAAATCACCACCCAACACCATAACTTTACCACCAAAACTCATTTCCAAATTTACTGAATCATCAAATCTGAAGATATCTTTCATTGTTCGGTCAAGAGCTTCAAACGCATGTTTATGAATCATCGGTGCTTCATCCCAAATTATCAACTTCGTTTTTCTCAATAAATTGGCAACTTCATCATCTGGTTTAATAAAACACATAGACTGTTCAGTTAAATTTAAAGGTATATGAAACCTTGAATGTGTAGTCCGTCCACCAGATAACAAAAGAGAAGCAATTCCACTTGATGCAACGTTTAATACAGTATATCCTTTACATCTGATGGATGCAGACAATGTCTTCCACAAAAAAGTCTTACCAGTCCCTCCATAACCATAAACGAAGAATACACCACCCGTATTCCATCAACGGCTTAAATTATCTCATCAAAGACAATACGCTGCTTATCGGTTAGACTGCTTAAATGATTATCAAATTCAACAGCAGTAGCACTTACATCGTAAGCAAGCTCATCAGCAATTAAACGATTGTCTGCTGAATATATTGATTCACTATCGGGTTGAGGCATAGACGTAAACCGACTTAGACTTGAGTTATTACGTAATAAGTAACGCTCAATTTTAAGCAACGTTAGGTTCTTTATTTGTTCCTTTGGAAGAGACAAACCTATTAAAAATATATAAATAAATTATTTAACGTTGTAAACCTAAACATAAAATTAATAAACAATATTATAACACATAACTGTCAAAACATTAAATAACATTTTGCATACCTATAATCCCTAAAAGCTTTTGATGATTGTATAAAATGCCATCAGCAAGGTACTCCCATGTGTTTTCCCAAACATGTTCAGGCCTAGATAATGTATTAGACGCCAACATTGTAGCAAATAGATTCCGAAGATAGTATGTGTAGTACGCCTCTTTGATAGCTTCCATATACTCCTTGTCGTCATTTAAAGGCCTCTAGCGTAGCATGCATCTCTAAATGTTGGGAAGACTTGTCCATTCATAGTACGGATATCTTCAAAAGACTTAGGACCTACTACCTTATTAAGAAGGATTCTTAAAAAATAAGCCTCGCCCATAGAAGGATTAACACAATGAATACGACCAATAATTTTGCCTATTATGCGTTTATCCCATATTGTGTCCTTCTGTTTCCAAACAAATTTAGTTGGGAATTCAACATAAGTAAGAGTACGCGCCAACGGATCTTGTTCGTTTTTTTCCATCCACCCCAAAAACATCGTAGATGAAACAGATGGTTTTTGAAGAACATTATCAAGTTCATCATCAGGACGGTGTACAACATTTTGCTGATCTGGTAGATGAAAAGGAAGCCTAATTACAGCTGGATACATCATATGCAAAGATGCGCCATGAAGCTTCACACGCCGAGAGATATCTGCAATCATAATAAATTTTGATTTCATCTTTTCCATCTTCGCGTTGACCTTCATCGGCATTATCCACAACAGCAACTTCTGCCCTATCAGGTCCTTTGTTAATGTATTTAAACAAATACTTAATTGAAGCAGCCTGGTTACACCATTCGACATTAATGTGTGCCTGACAACGTCTCAATAAGGTTTTGCTATATGGAACTACTGTTATCAAGCTGAATACCAGATTTCTCAACAAAAAATCCAGAATCTGCTCGTCTAGACACTGGATAACCTTTCGAATCTATAGTAGTCTGATCACAAAATTTCTTAGGAAATTTCTTTGAACACTTACCTTCAACCATACACGGACAATTTGGTTTTGCAACACCACAAGGTCCATGAATCATATAGTCACTGGCAAGAGTATACAGATCTGGATCTAAATTTTTGTCAGGTATCTCGGCAGAAAATAAACTTGTCAACATGCTCAACTGAAGGAAGCTTACTGTCGTCATTTAAGAACAAACAGATATGGGCGTGCGGTAGACCTCTTTTTTGAAACTCTATTGTATAAACAACTGCAATTGTATAATTAATATAAAATTTGTATATTTGTAATTATGGTTATGAACTTAGCAGACCACAAAAAATATAATAAAGTAATTCAATTGTATAGATGATTACCTGCCGAAGCGTTGCCGAGTAAAGATTTCTCTCGCAGGTCTTTCATGATTGCGTCAAGCTTAATTTTGAACAATCGGCATAAAATGTCCGGTCTATCCTCCAGATTAATGTTCTTGTCCTTAAGAAATCTTTTTATCTCAGGCCATTTAGGATTACACGTGATTGTAATGAAAAAATCAGGATATCCAAACCACATACAAATGGCCATCGCATCATAATAATTTTCCCTCATATAACGTGATCCACCAGTAAACGAAGACGGTAGTAATACACGTGTTCCAACTTTTGACATATCTGGATTACCATTTTCTTGAAGCTTATTAAGGTTCTCATATGTCTCAGATCTAAGATATGTTGTTGTAAACGTATGAATAGTAAACGTTCACGTTCAATCATTGTATAGACGTCAACCAAGAATTGTTGCAAAAGTCTTCGAGCATTTAGAATCAAAGAGATATGATTCACTCTATCTTGAACATGATAAGCAAAATATTCTCTCATTGAACATTTAGACTCTTTCTTCTTCGTTGATGCCCTTCCTTCTCTATGAAGAATACCAATTCGATAACAATCTTCACCAAAAGGGAAAAGCAGTGGATACTGAAGAGCGAGATACGATGGATGAAGCTCGCTAATACGCTTTAGACCATCTTTCTTTGTTTCAACAACTACATCACGATTGTCAAGAGCATCTTCAATATCTCCAACTATAAGTGCAGCAACTTCAGACGATGTGGGTAGGTTGTATGTACGACCATCTTTAGACCTATTTGCCTTAAGTCGTAGTTTAAGATCAACATGAGGATTATCAACAAACCGATCTCGTACACGCCTATAGGTTTTCACCAGATGATTATTTGCATCTAAAATACACTTCAGGTATTCTATGAGTTCAGTGTTAAGCGAATCAGAAGTTGCAGAAGCTGGTTTCTTTGAGTTACTGTCATATAATTGTAATACAATATTAAAAGTATAACAAATGTTTGTATAATATAAAACCAATAATTATCCAATAAACAAATATCAATATGGTTTTGAGGGATACCTGAATACGCTTTTACGATTACAAACTTCATTATCTGTGTCGTAAATGTAAAGTTGAGCAAATTTTGGTTGACCACCTTCTTTAGGTAAAAGACTTCCCAATGTATGGTAATTCTCCCGACTAATTCTGTATACGTATGGCGCATTTCCTCTGTTAATTTTTGAATCAACTTTACCACCCATTGAAGTGAAGGAAAACATAGAATTAAAACGACGAATATTCTGTAAGAAATGCTTGCTCCTATCGTCTAAGCTCTTGAAAAGATTTTTATATTCTTCACACGTATCTTTAAATTTTGGAAGATGTACTTTTCCATAACCGCAACAAAGCATGTAAGTTGTTCTTCCTGAGTAAACCCTTCCTTTTCCTGCTTCAGGTTTCCATAGCTTTGCGTTACATATGTCACATACAACTACTTGATCACCATGATCCAAAATCTATTATAAAAAAAATTAAATATCAAATTCGTGGATAGTTAACAAATAATATAATGAAGTTCTTCACATGGGATATAAAGTAGTGAGTGTGTAAAGTATTTACTGTTAGAAACTCCTTTATATGGATCTTCAATTATTTCTTGAGTAATAATAAGGTCTTCTGAAGATAAATCAACCATTGGTACAGGATAAACGCAACGACCATTAGTAGATAACCTGTCTTTACCTCTTGGTATCCTCTTCAAAGTTGATATTTCAGTTAATACCAAAGGAACATTTTCTGAATGTGGAGTTGATGAACTTCTGTTTATCTGGAAGGTATAAGATGGAGTTCCAACAATATTAACATTGTCTTTGACACCTATATGTTGATAGCAACAGAAAAACTAAATAATCATAATAGCAAACTTTAAAATGTGTAAATAAATAACTAAGACCTGATGTAGATGCTTCATACGGACTTGTTAAAGGTGTGGTTGGCCAAATATGTAGATTGATGGTATTGATATAAGAACATGAATGAACTGGTGTTACAATACGGAAATCACTTGTATTAGATCCTGAAACGTTGGATGACCGAATAACATTTTCTGAAGTGAAAGATTTATAATTACATTACGTCTTTTCTTATCCAAATAGAGTTTCCTAAATCTTCTTCATTCAGCAGCTTGTTGACGCTCAACATGATTACGAGCAACTGAAAAAAAGATGCATATCTTAATAATAGCAAATTATAAATCAACAATTTTATTCATGTCTAAAAAATTGGACAATTTACCATTTGTAATGTTAGACAAAGGACTTCTTCCATAATCTACTACAGCAATTTAAGTCAAAGTTAAGGTATGTAACATGTTTATGTATTATATAGTTTGTAATTTAAAAAAAAAACAAATTCAGAATCATAATTCACAAATGTAAAATATGAAAAAAAAATAATAATAATAAAAACCAACCTGATGTATATGCTTCAGAGGGACTTGTTAAAGGTGTGTTTGGCCAAATACGTCGATCGATGGTATTGATATAAGAAGATGAACGGATTGGTGTTAACATAAGGCAATCATTTCTATTGGATGCTGAAACGTTGGATGACGGAATAACGTTTTCTGAATTGGAAGATTTATTATTAACATTACGCCTTTTTTATCCAAATATAGTTTCCTAAATTTTCTTCGTTCAGCAGATTGTGATTCCAAAATGGTTAGGAGCAACTGAAAAAAATTAATATTCAAAAAAAAAGAAATTATAAATAAAAATTTATATTCATGTCTAAAAAACTTGGAGAATTTACCATTAGATAAAGGACTTCTTCCAAAATCAACTGCAACAATATAAATCAAAGTAACGGTATGTACGATATTTATGTATTATATAATTTGTAATTACTTTCTAAACAGAATTAACAGTAAAATACGTACAATTCAATGGTTGAACAACAGTAGGAGGTGGAGATGAAGGTAAAGTTTGAGCCTTTGACCGTTTAGGCATATCCTAATATTGAAGGCATATAGAACATGTGCATGCATTAAAATAGGTATTACAATAAGTAAATGTATAAATATAATACAAAAACAAAACACTTATGTATATGATAATTGTCTAAAAACTCAAACTTCAAAAACACATGAATGTCGTGTGAAATGGTATTTTGATAAACACTTGTGAAACCTTTAGTCTAAAACATTGTCTTTATAGTATGAAATAGAAGAGATTTTCTTATAGTATTAGAGTGTATGTAAAAAAGGAAAGAATAATTAGATTATATAAAATTTTTGGTTATGAAAGTAAAAAAAAGAAATAATTAACAATCAAATACTTTTGGTGGGAAATTTTAAATTTTGGCGAACATTTTTGTTTAAAAAACTGAGTTTTCATAACTTAGATTAATTGAAATTATGAAAATCTATAGAAAATATTAACATTAAATATAAATTTGGATTATAAAACTAAAAAAGGAAAAAACGTCATAACGCTTTTCCTGTGGTGGTAATTTTTGTTAAAAATGGATGGGTTTTTTTAAAATGATATTTGATAATTTAATTTAATTGGAAAAATAAAAATATATTTATTATAATTAGATAGGTATTACCGAAATTTTTACTTGTTAAATTAGGTAATTCCAATCTTTAATTGAAATTTGTAGATATAAAAAAATTAAAGTTGATTTTAAAATGAAACTTTGTTTTGTTAAATATGTAACCAAAACAAAAATCTTTGTGATCGTCGTAGCGTTAAGTAGGTTTTAATTTGTTTATAACAGGGACAACACACATTCATTTTGTTTAATAAGCCAAATTTTTACAAATTAATTGATAATAAAAAATAAAGTTATAAAAACTATATTTTAAACAGACTTACAAATATTGCAGGAATCAACTTATACATGCGAAAGAATTAAACAAAGATAAACTAACAAAAGCATATAAATTAAAGGACTAAAACTCATAGGTAATATTTCAAACACAAACCTTCTTTATTAATAAGTAAAGTTTCAAAACAAACCACCATAAGCCAACATTCAAAACCATTCAAACATTCAAAAACAACCAAAACATGAAAATTCGGAAAACGGAAACTGTTTGTGGAACACATAATTCGACCAGGAACTATTTTTCAATCTTAGGAACCAACAGGATGGTTTCCTCGTCATCAGTGGAGACGTTTGCGACACCGGTCTTTTTAATCTTAGTTGACGAAAGAGATGTGGAATCGTCAACTTCATATGCTTCAGAAAGGTTACGCTTCAATTCAATGGACGAAGTCTTCGAACAATCTTTAGAGGTGCATTCGGGTGTGAAGCTATCCCCAATAGAATCCACATACTCCTGTAACATGCAAAATAACATAACAGACTATAAATTGTTTTGGAAGACAGTTACACTTATAACATAAATTTAAACTTAATACCTTCAGACCAAAAACATTTTGAGTTGATAAATCACTAAGTGAAACATCACACACCGGCTCATCCGCACCCTGCAATTCGTAAAATAAAAATGCTAAACACTTAAAATATAATAAACTTTGTAACATATTGTTAATTAAAACGTTCATATACATTAACCTGATCTGCTGGAATTCGTTTCTCTAAAGATTCAATTATTGCTTGATCATTCACCAGCTTATGAATAGCATAACCATCAGTATGATTGTCAATATTGAATTGACCAACTTGAATCTTGAAAGCATACTTTTTATCATTCAGAGATTTAAACCGAAAGGGAGTGATTTTTTCTTCAGAAGATTCCTAAAATATGTAAAGTAATATTAGTTTACAACACCTTGATAATCAAAACTCGACATTACATTTATGTATGTTACATAACAAATTAAAAATACATTGACGTATAATGGCTTACCTGTCCCTGTTTTGATTTCTCAAGCAACTGAATTGCGGTCATTCCCAACATTTTCTTTGCTTCACGGTCAAACAAAGTTAGAGACGCAATAGCAGCAGAATCTTGTACTCTGATCGGAATCCTAAAACTACATTGACAAACAGTATTCAACAAAATAAATACACTTTAGATTTGTATAATATGAATAAATCATAAGGATTATAAAATACCAACAATGGCGAATAACTTACACTGGGGTCGCACTCACAACCTCTTTAGGACAGTCGGGATTTGAGCAAATCAAAACTTGTTTAAATTTAGCTTCCTCGGCACCATCTTCAGCTTCCTCAATGACCAAAGTTGTTTCAACCTTTTGTTACACTCTTCACATCCAAGATAATACCAGTCCTCTTTCTCATCAACACCCATGATCGTACCAACAACTATTACCTCGCAAGGCTGCAATTTAATGTAGCACCATAATGTTCATCCGTATAAATTACTAAAACAATTGTACTTTTGTATTAATAAAATATATTTTAAATCAGACACATACTTGAGATAACAGTGTGATATCACGGAAATTGGTAAACGGATGTTTGCTTAGAAAATCATCAGCAACACTTATGCCTCCAGATGAACCAATTGATTTTTGAGCATTAGAGGATGTTGTAGATATCTTCGCAACAAATCTGTTTACAATAATATAAACAATGCAAATGTTAATAAGATCAAAAAATGATTAATATTAATTTAAAAAAAGTTATATACTTTGTCTTGAAGGAACGAATCTCCTCGATGTCAGCATTGATAAACAGCCTTGTTATATTGAAAGCATTAGATATCATTGTCTTCCCTGTATAATAAAGTGAAAATATATTAAAGCTACTGAATTATATAAAGCATCTGTAATAGTTATTTAAAATAAAGAAAGATTAAGATCGGTGAAAACCTTTAAACTTGTTGAAACTTCCAAACTGCACAAGGAGGACATGGACTTCTTCTTTATGGCTCTGAATGTAACCGAACATCTCATCACAGTACTGGTCCCATAAGGTGTAGTTTAACTTGACACCGCTACATAAAATGAAAATAAATATATTAGAGCATTTCATATAAGAATAAATATCTAGAACTAAAGTTTAAATGATAATAAAATAGGCATTTAAAAAACATACTCATAATCTAGCAATTGCAAGTTCATGTATTTGTTATCTTTCCCCATTTTCGTTTTGGTATCTTCTGGGGCAGACCACTCCTCGACATATCCAACGAAATCTGTGCCGAAAAATATATAAAAACAAAAAGTTGTTAAAACGAAGTATAGTGAGGACAATTACAAATATTTTAACAATAGAGTAATCAATTTATAGCTTTCGGTCATATGGGTTTGGTTGTTATATACGATGAAGTACAAACCAATTCGATAGTTCACATCAACTTCCCTGGCTTTAATGGATTGAAACGATGATAACTGGATACCGTATTCACTTCCATCAAAGTTCTCACACTTTTTAACAATTAAAGTTTAAGCTAATAGCATGTTCCTTATCAAAGTGTTTGAAAGATGACTTAATGACAGACAGCTGGGCTTTATAAATGTAATAAGACTCGTTTTCACGAAGCAAAATTTCATGTTTCTTCATAAATTTGTTCCAAACAGTAGCCTGCATCTTCGTGCCCTAATCAAAAGACAACATTAACTACATTAATGCAAATAGAACAAAAAAAATAGAAAACAAAATATGAAAAACAAAAAAAGTCATTGACAATCTAACCTGCTCATCCATCACTGCCATTTCAATAGCCATGGTTTCACCTTCTCTCTTTGGATTTGTACGCATCCAAAGTCTTAAAATCTTGACCTTGATGGTAAAAAGCTTTGATCTCCAATCAATATCGTTTAAGAAAGTAACATTGTTTTCATCCATTTCGACCAGAAAACACTCGAATGTAACTGATTGATGCTGATGAAAATGTTTTGATGCTGATGCAAAACTTAAGTATCATCTAAATATATATAGGTAAATTCTAAAATTTATTTTTGTAAAATAAAAAAATAATTTAATTACAAAATAATCATTACCGTGATTATGTATTGTTAATTTTAGAATTGATTTGAAATTTTTATAATTTTTTAATCCAATGATTTTTTTTTCAAACGTAATCATAAATAAAATTACGTTTCAGTTGATTTTTAATACCTAATATTTAAAAACTTTCTAAAATTTCATATATTTCTGTATTTACTATGATTTTTCTTGGTATCATTCAACATTTGTTAATATAATTACCTTATTTACGTTTTGTATTTAGTTTTAGCAATTGTTTGACTCTAACTAATTGAATATTAAATTTGGTATAAATTCAAAATTTTTCAAAATCATTGGATCCGATCGAATATATGAGTCAAACTATTGATTTGAAATATAAATTAATATTATTTTTTTAAATCATTGGATCGTTTTAAATCTAATCTAATTATATCACTAAATGAATTTGATGAGCTATGTGTTTATTTTTATAAATAATGCTGGATCGATTTATTTAATAATATATAAAATATTTATTTCAATATTTAAATTAATTACCAATGCATTGGTGTATTAAAATTCTACAATTAGAACTACGAAAATAACTATATAAGTTGTTAATGACTTTTATGCTTTACTTCTATCCTAATGTGATGAAGAAAAAAAATTTAGTCTTAAACATATGAAACTTTAGTCTTTAGATGTAATTATTCTACTAATTCTATAACAGGTATAGTCTTTTCAATTGTATTTATACTGATTTTAAAAACTTCATATGATTTATTATAATGTTAATCTCAAAAGGTGTAATTATTACAGTAACCCATGTTCTCTTTATCATAGATTTGTCATGACGTAACAAACAATAATGTTCTATGCGAATATATGAAATAGCAAAGGTATATACACATAAACGTAACACAGAATCTATATAGATATATATCAAATTTTTTATAGTTAATATACCCAAAAAAGTTATCCAGCATCAATTACACCTTGCCATTGGATTCCTAAAAGTACCTTGTTTAACCATGTAATAAGGCCACCAAAAAAACTATCCTGACCAAAGCTAACATCACACACTGTTTATCATAAGGACCACAGCAAAAAAACCACCAAATGTTTTCTAAGCAATCAAAAGTTCTGCACAAAACCCTACCAACTTAGACCACCATACCTTCAACAACTCAAACAAACAGCAACATACCTTCAGATTTCACATACAAAAGCTGAAAGACGTCACCAAACGCCATTCCTTTGTCTCTGACAAATTGTTTCATACCAGTGACATTGTAGCGCGGAGAACCTTGGGAGAACTCAATACCAATCTCGACATCCCAAACACTGCCAAAAGTGTCCTTAATCTTCAAAGGCACCTTCCTATCTAAACCATTATCCTTAGCCCACTCTTTTGGAAGTCGCTACAAATAACAATTCAGCTTGAATGAGAATGACATATTTTTATTGAATATAAACATATATAACATCGTGATAATAAAATATTTATGCTGATACATACGTAATGGTTGTCAACACGAAAGTTTACTGGAACACCTTCAGCCTCATTATGTTGAACATTAACATCAGCAAATTGATTAGCATATTCATCATCAGAAATTTCAACCAAATCATAAGTTGGTTCTTCTTTGACAACACAAAGTTCAGGAGGGTAAGATAAAAGCGGAGGATTACAACAAAAAACACTCATTTCGAAGGTCTGAATATCAACCATTTCAAATACCACCAAATGATTGTCCATAATTGACATTTCCTTCTTAATCCTATTCCAACTAGTTGTGATATACATCTCCGAGTCAATCTCTTCCATCCGAACAAACCATTTACCTTTTGTACATGATCGGATAACGACATGATATGAAGGGACGGTATTCATCATTTTGTGATGCACAAAGAATCTGTTGACAACCTAGTTGTAGAAAAAAGAGTTAATTACTGTTTTCGTCCCTGTGGTTTGTTAAAAATCACTATTTCAGTCCATTAGTTTAAAAATTAAGATTTCAGTCCCTGTGGTTTCACTTTCGTAACCATTTCAGTTCCTGTGATTTTACTTTCATAACCACTTCAATCCATTTATTCTGTAACTACAGGGACTGAAATGGTTGCGAGGTGGACTGAAATGGTTAAGAAAGTGAAACCATAGGGACTGAAATCGCAAATTTTAAACTAATGGACTGAAATAGTGATTTTGACAAACCACAGGGACGAAAACAGTAATTAACTCTCGTTAGTTGTGAATTATGAATATATTAAAATTAAAACAGTTCATTATAGACAATTGTTATCTTATTTGCAAAATTTGGTTTCAATACCATGCAATTATCTCTGTCCTTAGAACATCCGGCTTTGTAGTAAAAGTAATTAGTAGGTGCAAGGGGAATGTCCTGATAAAAGTAAAAGATGCGAAAGCAATGCAAAGATTCTTCGTACTGAAATACCAACCATGACATGGATGGTATTTTCAATGACGTGATCAAGTCAACCCATCCATTGAAGAAAAAGTGATCGCATCCAATCGGGTAAACTCTTACATTGAACATTCTACCATCAAGAGTTCTTATAAGAGCATTCTTATCCGGATATTTGTAATTTTTGATCCATTCTTTATAGCCAGCAGACAGCATCTGTAAATGCAAACAACAGACATCGTAAGAAGGACAATTAAAAAAATAAATGAACGTAAAATTATGGCTTAAATGGATAATATATTGAATACTCACCATAGATTTTTTTTGTTGTCCCAGACATACCGTGGAAATCCGTAAACCATCTTAACTTTCAACTTATTCAATGTACATGAAAAGATTTAGACACTAATCAGAAACAATAATGTGTAAATTGATTACATAAACACATGATAACATAATATATCACTTCAACATATCATTAATGCTACTATGTTTGTAAGTAGATAAACACATGATAACAAATCAGACGATTACATAAAAACATAAAACATACTATGTTTGTACGTAGACAAATACTCAATAAATAGCTGAATACAATCATATTTATAGATATTGTACATAAAAAATAGCTGATGATAATGAAGACAAAACAATAGATGAAGAAAGTAATAAAGACATTAGTAAAATCAAACATATATTGATATAATCCGAATGAAAGAATCAACATAATATAAAGAAACAACAAAGAATCGTCTATTAAAACACTAAGAAACAAAGCTTAAGTCAATCGATCATCAAACGCCATGTAGTAAACCCTAACGAACATACTCTAAATCAAAACCACATCAAATCAGCGATTAAGAAGGTTGGGTAACATATAACATCCGTCGAAAAACGGGTTTTCAAAACCCGCTTCGTTTATTAATCAAATATCCAGTCATAAATTTTCGTTGCGTATTTAGTGCTCAAATTAATTTTAAACAATACATAACTAATTAAAATTTTAGAAGTTAAAAACTATAATCATTAAATGGTAAAAACAAGTGCTAAAAAAATAAAATCAAGCTGCCGGGTTTCGAACCCGGGACAGCCGGATCAAACAAACAAACATCTCACCACTCCGCCACTTGACTCGTTTGTGATAACTATTAAAACAAATAATATTTATAATAAAACTCGAAATCAAATTCAGTAATCAGCGCGCCCAATCCGCAGTCGCCGGAATTACCGACGATTTCGCGAGACTTCGACTGTTTCCTTTGATTGAACGCGTGTATTAACTTCGACATCGGTTATAACCGATGTCTAATCCCGCAATCCCAGTCATAACCGCCGGAAAAGTTTTGACCACGAATCAAGATCAAATTCGGACTCGATTTATTCTGTTTCTTCCCTATAAATACACACCCAAGTCTCTGGTAACCTTTTCGCTCAAAATCGCACAATTTATCGAAGTCTTAGCACTCGCCGGACTTTCACCGGAAAACCGAGACTTACACCAAATCGGTAAATTTCTCTACTCTTTCGTTTTCAATCCATTGTTAGACATATACTAACTTCAATCCTTCAACCAGCATCGGTTCCAGACGACGTTGCCGGAAATTCTGCACTCGCCGGAAAATCTCTGGAAATTCTGAAATCACACTGTAAATCGGTACAATCATCTAAACCCCCTGATATCTCTTGTTTAGTCACTTAATTTCACAACTCATTGATCAAAACTGTTAATTGATCCGCTCAGACGGAATTCACAAATCAGAGCCGAGACCCTTGCCGTAGTTCTGAGAAAAACATCCTGTTCGGTACATTCGAATCCGTAACTCTCTTTATCCATTACATTTCAATCAATTATATGTTCGACGAACGATTTAAACAAGAACAGTCGAACATCTTTGTCTGTGTCTTCATGAATGAAGAAGACGAAGTCGAACACTGTGTATAAGTTTAATTAAAACAGGATATTAAACCGGGTTAGACACACAGTCCAGCGGTGGACTGTGTGCAATCACACAGCGCACGTCACGAGTTCGAACCTTACAACACACCGACTTTCCGAATTAAAACCAAAATTTTTAAAACTGAATCAGATCAAGTCACAGTAAGTTTATAAGAATAATATAAACCATAAGTTAAACAGATTAGACACACAGCCCAACTGGTTGGGCTGTGCGCTTACAAACCGAAGGACCCGAGTTCGACTCCGGGTCCCTGCAACCGGTTCGACATATAAACCCTTTTTAATATAAACCAAATAAATTAACATTTAAGTAATATATATATATAATTAAAACATAGAATATTTCGGGTTAGACACGTAGCTCAGTTGGTAGAGCTGCGTGCACGCGTACGAGAGGTCCCGGGTTTGAACCTCACTCAGTGCACACTCAACCACAGTCCGACCGGTCAACGGTCCGGTCAACGGTCAACGGTCAACAAAAGTCAAAATTTTTATTTCTTTTTATTTATTTATTTAATTTAAAAATCAATTAAAAACACTTAAAAATAATATTTTTAAAGCTAGAAAATGTCCTTAAATTCACAAAAATAAATCTAAAAATCCTATTAAAGTTATGAATTAAAATTATTAATCTCAAATAAAATCCATTTATTTACCGAACCATTTCGTTATTATTTAGGTTAGTTTCTATCGTGGTCAAATCCAAATTCGTGCGCATTCATCATCAATCCAAGAAACGCACCCACTGTGAGTGAATTCTTACAAATTCCCCTTTTTATTCATGTTTTGGGGTGTATCATGTGTCGCTTAAATTAATTCGCTTATTCAAACTCGTGCTATTACCATTATATGATCTAAACTTATAATGTAAATATTGTTTGTTGTAATGTGTGTTTACATTTAGTCAAGTTGCGTGCAAATCAACTCATTAGGACCATCAGTTCCTCGTTGGAGACGGGTTGAACAACGCGTGCCTCAAAATCACTCATTAGGCCCATCAGTTCCTCGTTGGAGACGGGTTGAACAACGCGTGCCTCAAAATCATTCATTAGGCCCATCAGTTCCTCGTGGGAGACGAGTTGAACATCGCGTGCCTCAAAATCAATCATTTGGTGTATGTGTGTGCAATAATTAATATTATGTGTTTTGTGATTAAATTTACATTTACGTTTATTCATATTTGGTTATGCATAATTTTATTCAAATAACCAACATAACTAATCCTTTCAAATGTTTAAATAAGATTCACTCGCCAACTTTTTGTTGACCAAAAACCCTATTTTTACACATGATACAGGTGGACATGTTGAAGCAAGGAACACGTAGGAAATTGCCTTAGAAGAAAAATAATGAAGTTTTGAAAAATGTATTAGAACATGTTGTACTTGTATGATTGGTTGTAATGATTCTCCTTTAAAAAGAAATAATAAATATGAAACTTTATAATAAATGTCATGAGCTTTGATGAAAACCCAATCATGCCCCGATCACCTTTCCCGCTGCGGGTCGGGGTGTGACATAACATCTGACATTCATTGATTTCACCAGAATAAGAAAATCAACTTCATATAAAGAAACAACATAAAATCGTCTATCAATAATCTAAGAAACAAAAGAAGTTAATCGATCTTAAAATCGTGTCAGATAACTCTATAGATCGACATAGAACACAGTCAATATATAAGAAATCTAAATACATCGGACGAATATAAAACAAACAAATAATAACCAAATCAACGAAATCAGAGTTTACCGTCAATGATAGTGTTTGGCGATTTGAAGATGAGTTGTTCCTTGTCGCAGAGAGTTGAAAGAGAGAAAGCGGCAGAGGATTTTAGGTCTAGGGTTTTCTAAAGATGAGAGAGGTACACGATTGTTGTTTAGGAAAGTTGAAAATATACCGGGTAATCCATCAAGTATACGGGTCATGGATCTTATGTACACGTGTCACCATAAGGTGTTTCATTTAGGAGATTTTTCCCACTTGTGGTGAAGCCATTGGGTGACATGTGTCCCCCAATGGTTTCATTTATTAGATATATAGATATAATTTTTCTTTTAATTATTAAAATGGTTTTGTGAAATAAATAGATAAAAAAGACAAATTTGCCCTTTATTTAACATAAAATATTAACTGAGTTAGGTCTAGAGGATATAACGTGCAAGATTTGAAAACATAAAGTATAAAACTCGTCAATTTTAAAGATAAAGGACACCGCCTGAAAAGGGGTATAAAGATAAAGGACAAAATTTGCAATTCACTCTAATTATTTCCTTACGTTTTCAAAGAAAAAGAAAAACGAAAGCTATTTCTCTTTACTTTGATAAAGAAAACAATCCTTTTCGTTCTTTAATACCAAGTGGTCTCCACCTTTACGTTGAAATACACCGCACGGTCCTTGAAATACGTCTTCCCTCCAATGCTATTTCTTTTGTTACTCATGCCATATCACCTAAGTGCACGGTTAAATGCGCTGCATTGGGTTTGGTCTTATAAGTAAAAATTGTAAATTTTAAGCACATTTAATGAAAATGCTCTTTGTATGCTTAGACATGAATGTTGAAATGGGACGTTAAAAGAACACAAATGCCTTCACGTGTATTGTACATAACTATTTTTAACATCGTCCACTTAAGCATTCGTCTAACTAATGCGCTAAAAGTGTGACAATCTAAACATAAAGAATAATTAGTGTCATCATACGTACCTAAATACTGAAACTTCTAACTTAACCACTATGGGTGGTCTTACTTTTTTTGCAGGTAATGTTAGCAAGGCTAAGGATTGGTGTGTGGGGGGAGGGGGGGTGCCCCGGGCATGTTTAGTGGTGGGTGAACTTCAAGTCCCTCTCTAAAGCATGATCCGACATGTGGCAACATAGTTAGCAAAAGGACATTATGGGATTAAAGTTAAAATGGGTGTAGTGGTATAACGCCCCAACAATTATTACCCAATTATTATCTGTTTAGAAAAATAGAACAAATAACATTATCATAAATAAGTTGGAAATTTCTTATTGGTCCACCAAACTTTAATCCGGCGTTTTCAAGCCCAAGCCAATTTTGACGAAAAAAACTCCCTAGGGGCGGAGGGAGGGGCGTGAAGGGGCGTTATGGATGAAAAAAAAGCCCAATTGAAGCCCCACTACGGGTGATCTAAAAAAAGAAAAAGTTACTATGTTTTTCAGGCAAAACCTGATCACCCTCTTATAAATCCTTGTTCCGGCACTGTATATTATATCTATTTAAATTCGTATTTTAAAACGAGTAAGCAATACATGATCAACTTGTGTAAGAACACAACACAACCCTATCGTCTTCTTCATTGGAGACAAAACGATCTAGTTCTGACCCATTACCCCACAGCATGGCTACTTTCCCAGAATGGCCCCTCACATTTTGTTTCCAACATGTTTCTTGTAACGGCACCAACAACTCTCACAAACGTACAATCCCACCACTCATTGCAAAAAAAACCCAACGGATACAATCCCTCACTTCTCCCAACAAATTATCCAGGCAACAAATCATTAATATCATCAAACCATTCGTACAACTAACAATAAAATCAATCTCTGCAAAAAGATTATAAATCTTTTAACATTTTTTTAATTTAAATTTCTAAATGACAAAGTAACAAATTACAAACAATTGGCAGGTAAACGGTCAACAAGCTGCGCCGCAACCCCTTTTAAATTGCAAAACCGATCCAGGAGAGTAAATGCTAATGAATAATTCTTGAATAGGGGACGGAATAAGAGGGGGTCCAAGAGAGTCTACTAACCCAACTTTAAACATTAGATTTTTCTAAAAAAAATAGGTTATGGACCCTCTAGTTGTAGCAGGTAAATAAAGAAATTCTTGTTCCGCCAGTGGTAACTGAAGTCACGTGACCAAGTAAATTGGCACGTGGGTGGGTGAAATCCTATGAGTTGGGTCCATGTTGAATTCGTTGAGATCAATGTATGGTATGTTAATTGCTCCAGCTAGTTGTCCGGAATACCGGCTGCTTTTCGAATACCCGCTTCGGCTATCCGCCATATACAGCGGCCCTGAGCCGCTGTAGAAGCGGTGGAGGCTGTTGTCGGATGTGGAAGTGGAAGTGCGTTTGCGTTTGAAGAAACATAGGGCGTTTTTCCACCACCGTTTACGGCTCTTTTTTATCTTCTTGTTGTCGTCTCTGGAGACGGGTTTTTGAAGCTTGAAATGCAGGGTGTCAATGGCGGATCTGAATGAAGATGACTCACGTTTATGGGCTTTGGCTTCTTCGAACACCTGCAGAATTGAAAACAGTTTGTTATATTATACATTATATATTCAGCTGCCATGATAAGTATGGAGTGGATGTGATGAAGAAATGGACCTGAAAATAGCCGATTTGAGGGTCGAAGCCATAGTCACTGAAATGTTGAGGTTCATGAAGGGTGAAAATGGGGGATTTGTTGGTCATGATTTTACACTCACACTGTCACTGAGTGAGAGGAAGTGGGATGGGTGTGGATAATAAATTATATTATTTATGGCCTATGGAGGTGATATATGATTTAGACCATGCATAGTAGTAATCCCTTACTTGTTGGTATTTTTCGCTATGTGACATTACAGTCAGCAAGGAGTATTATTGGATGTTTTTTTTTTCTAAAATGTGTGTAGTGTGGATGTGGGTATTATGTTTAAAGGGTGTAAAGAATTAAATAAAAATAAAAAAACCACCAGAAAAAGCTATTAGGCTAAAAAAGGAAGATTAAATGTGATTGACCAATAATTTGAAGTAGAAGCGTGGTTTAAACAACGCTTTGGCCTTTTTTTTAACAAAAACGCCCAATAACGCCTAAGGGGTGGGGGAGCGTGTGTTTGGGGATGAAAAAACGCCAAAATTTACACGACTACGGGTGGTCTTAGGATTTGAATTTCTGAAAATAAATATACAAAAGCGCTCAATACTAAATAGCTAGTATGACATGAGTAAGTTTGAGTCACATGTGGTTGGGTTAGTTTCTATTCGAATTTTCAAACATGTTTAGCTAAACGAGTATAACATATGTTAACATAATAGGTTCACGGATTAAACGTTTAACCCATTTGCTTTTGTAAATTTTGAAAAATAAATTTTATGTTATAACTGAAACAAAACAGATTATGGTATTTGATACTAAAATTTAAAAGATAATACAAAAATAAGCATGACATTTTATATATTGACAATTATATTTTTGGTTATGAAAAGTAATGTTATAGAATTAATATTATATCTTAAATAAAATAAAACAATACGTTCACACTACCAAGGCCTTTTAAAACTTGTGTTGTGCTTGAATTCAGGCGTCTAACATAATTTTCGAGCATGTGTCGAATCAGGTACCTGTTAAATTTTCGGGTCCGTGCCGTATTTGACACATCAAACAACCTTAATAAATATAACAACATTATTTTTTGTAATACAAACTAGGTTAATATAATGGTAAGTTATTGCATGTGAGATGAGCTATTGGGAGGGGAGGTGTTAAATGGTTAGGGTGGTCCGTAGGGGGGGCGCATTTTGGGGTCGTGACCGTATTAAATGTCCTCACGTTTGGACTTATTGCACAATTGCACCTTCTTGCTTACAACTTTCACGAGTAACCTCAACAACACTCTTTGCAACAATTATGTGACTAATAATTATTTGTTTGAGTGTTTGATTATTTTTCTGTCATTTAAAAGGTGTCACGGCATTATAGCATAGTGGTATGGTATTATAGCTGTCTATTGACATCTTAGAGGTGAGATTAAGCTTAAAGACCATTACGTCTTGAATTCGATTTCCACAAGAGGATTTTCCCAAATTTATTGGGTTTCTCCTGAATTTGTGTATAGACATTATTGCCTAGTAGAAAAATGGATATGATCGGATGATTCTGTTGGTGGCACGATAATACTTCAATGGTCCGTTAATGATCCAATTTTGTCGTAAAAAAAATACTTTATTTAAAAGGTAAATTAACCCTTGACCCAGACATTTATGACAACTGATTATTTATCAGTTATTTAAAAGGTAAATTAACCCTAGATCCAGACATTTATTGGAAAAAATACGTGGTTTTTAAGATGTTAGGAAAAGTTTTAAAATAAGTTTAAAGGATGAGTAACGACACTTTAAATAATCCATAAGATACGACGGTGACTATATAATAAGTAGGTGGGTTGGTAAATTCAGTGTAGAATCGTTTTAAGTAGATAATATAGAAATTGTATATGCATTTCTATAATTAAGGACATGTTTGGTTAAGCTTGGTTTAACTTGAAAATGACTTTTATTAAAATGACTTATTGACTTATAATTTTTTAAAAAACGAGTTTTAAAAAATGTATTTAGATTAACTTGTAACTTATTGACTAAAAAGTTATAAAGAGTTTTGAAAAGCCATGATATCATAGTTTTTCAAAATGACTTTCCATTTGTACAAAAGGTTATTTTGAAAAGTGTTTTTCTTTTATCCGGACATTATTTCTACTTATTGGCTTTTTTCAAAAAACTAACACTAGTGGGTATGGTTAGGGTCATCTTTGGGAGGATGGGCTGCTACGTCCACGTAGGATAGGTGTGAGGATATGCCTAAAAGGGACGGACCTAGGGGGTGGGGGATTAGCCTCTTTATATATATATATATATATATATATGTGTGTATGTATGTATGTATAGGGGTGTGTGAGAGGTGGAGGCACGGCATGAGCGGCAAGAATTTGCCGGGTTTGACGTCGCCAGGCCGAGGGGGGCGGTGTGGGTGCGACGCCTGGCCATGCCGATATCAGCCCTCATACCAGATAGCCTAATAAGTCAATAAATTGTTTTAAAAAGCACACCCAAACATGCACTAAATATAAGATGAGTTAGAAATAGAGTAAGCTAAACAACTATATAAAATTGTAAAAGTTAGGACTTAATTATCGAGGCTAATACTATGGGGCAAGAATATGAGATCGCTTGCGGTTGGTGAAAATTATACAGAAAAAAGATTGGTTTAGCATTTTATTTCTTAAGGTCAGTTATTATATATTCATACTAGATTATAGACTCGTATATTACACGGGTTAAATTATAGAAATATCTCACATAAATAAATGATGATAATACTATATGAAAATTGCTTAAAGTCAGCTATAATAACAAAAATGTTAATTTCTTTCTTTGAAATTTGTAGAAAAGCATAATACTTTTTAAATAAATTTACACAATTAAAGAGGTAAATAATTATTTCTAATTATCATTACATACATAAATTAAAACTTACAATTCACACAATTTAAATTATAAATAATTTGAAACGAAAAAATACATATGAAAAATCTGCTACTATTATTAAATCTTAAATATCAGCTTGAGCACGTATTTTAATAATGGTCTTTACTTTGATATCATATTTGTTTTTTTTAACGGCCAACAAATCAATCCCGAGTACTCTCGGTGTACCCACTGGACAAACGGAGTACTCCGAGAGTAACCCGAGTCTTCCACCACCACTTCTGGGGAAAACCCGGTAACCCACCCGCCCGTAGGCACGATGGTGAAATTACCTGTAAAACTCGTTTGACTCAAGGATCGAACCCAGGTTGCTCTGGATCTCCTATCCCACCAGCGCCTCACTCTTTTTTGCACCAAGTGAAAATTGAACTTGAGTCTTCATAGAAGAACTCAAGCCCTCCTACCACTTAAGATAAGATTAACTTTTTAAAATGATCATAAAAAGTTTATGGTATGAAGTTCAACGACTTCGTTTCTTTGGGTTTTTTTCGATTGCTTATCGAGTGTTAGTACCGTACAAATGCCGTAACCAAACAAACTAATACATTTTGAAATTGAATTCTTATCGCATCGCGCGAGAGATTTTAGTGGTTATCACTTTAAGTAATATATTTTTATTTGTAATTTCTAAAAAAATCAAATCCCCATTAGTTTATGTTATCAGTCAGTCAAATGTAAACTCAAGTATCTATGTAAATATCTTTACAATAATAAAAAATAACTTAGAGTTAAATGCTTGGTTGGTCCCTGTAGTTTATGAAAATTGCAGACTTGATCCCAAGGGTTCACTAATTACATACTTGGTCCCAGTGGTTGTAGTTTTTAAAGTCGGGTGGTCCTTAACACTAACATTTGTTAAATTTTCCAGTTAAGTCTCTGTGAAATGACTAAATTGTCCCTGAACAATTAAAAAAACAAAAAAAAGTGATGGACTCACCCCTCATCTTTTGTTCCCCGTCTCTCTCTCCCGCTAACCCACCACTACCTCCACCTTCAACCTACATCACCGCCACCTCCTCCACCTTCAACCCACCACCAACACCTCCTCCACCTTCAAACAAAACTAGATGGACCAATCTGTTTATCAATTGGAGCCCTAAATTCAGTATCAGCACATTGGTTGCATAGTCGCCACCACCAGATCTGCCATTAAAACGCCCACTGGAACCACCAGAATCACGACCTTAACCAGAATCAAAGCGATAATAACACTGATTTGGATCAGAAAATCATTTGCACAAGATGTTCTGAACTTGAACGTGATTCTTGTTTAAGAAGGAATTGAGTCTGAAGTTGACTCTGCTTTGCAAAAATTGCTGATGAAACGAATTTTCTATGCTTTAAACAAATCAGCAGATGAATTAGTATCTCTAGCCAAATACAACGGTGATGAGGACAGTGTTGCAATTATTGAAAGTAATAACGTATCTGTCTGATTTGCCCATAGCTTCTCGATCATCAGATTCAATCGTAGGAGCTATAACACAATGTTTTTTAAACTCCAGGAGACTAAGCATCTGTAGAATGGCAAGAACTTGATGTTTTTAGTTTAGATAGTTGTGTTCATCGAGTTTTATGGGAACAACATTGTTAATGTTTGGCATTTTTGAGTTTGAGATGAACTGTGAATTGTAGAAGTCGAATCAGTTGCTGAATTAACAAGCATTAATGGAGGATATTTTATGCAATCTCTACCGAGATTCATGTTGTTGCCTCTTATATGTGAGATTTTTGGTCGTCCGCTCGTGTGCAAGATGATGTGATTGAAGCTATGATTAATGGTCATTAGTTAACCATTACGGAGGATGTCATTACAGTTAGGGGCATTAGATTACGGAGATTTGTGCTATAAGGCTCAGATTCGTGATAGAGCACTTGTTAGTTTTTAGATATGTCGGAGATTTGCCAACACGTCAAGTAAACAAAGGAATGCTTCTTGGTCAATGGCGTTTCTTCTTCCATGTGTTGATGCAATGTTTTGCTCCGAGAAAGGCAGGTTTAGATGGAATGGGATACAATATTTTGTCAGCGATGATTGGTCTTACGTTTAATCAGCCGTACAACTTTGCTCGCATGAGTTTTCGAGAACTTCAGTCTCATATCAGATTTGCTGTAAATGATTTCCGTTTATTGATGCTTTATCCATGATTTTTTATGATTATCTTTCGTTATCTTATCCCGGATCTTCCTATTCATAATGGTTTGGGTTTGAATGTTCTTAAAAAGATGGGTAAGCGGATTTTTAGCGATTGCCGTCAAGCTAATCCGTCCGTTCGATCTACTCGCATACCAGTACTTCATCCTTTGCTCGGTGCTATCCTTGATAAAAATTATATCTCAGAAAATGATGCTACTTGGAGAAACATTTGTGAGGGTGTTAATCAATTATTTGGCGCGGGTGAAGATGAAGACGGTGCAGCTCCTGTTATTCTTCAACAACCTGTAGTTGTTCAACCTCAGGTTGATCTTTAACAACCGCCGGTGATTATTGAAGAACATGTTGTTCATGAGCCCGATGTGGCTGAACCAGCAGGCGTCGTGCAGGTTGTTGAACCGATTGGTGAACCAGTAAATGAGGTTGTAAATGAACCTCTACATGATGTAGTGATGGAAGATGTCTTCCAACATACTTCTTTCGTCCAACTGGTTCCGAATGAAGAAGATCTTCTTTTCGACAGAGTGATTGCTGCAATTGATCATTCTATAGTGTCCGATGCACCATCATCTAGTGCATCTAAAGGAAAAGGTATTCTAGTTGAAACAGAAGATAATGTTGAGTTGTTGACAGAAAGAAAGTATTTGGTTTTGGTTCGTAAAGATTTTTGGGGAACATCCATCCAAAGGACAACAAAAGCTTCAAGTTTTTCGTGAAAAGGTCAAATCACTTGATCCCTCTTCCGAGTGGGCCTCACGTTTGTCTCTTTGGAATTAAAAGACTTCAGAATTGGATAATCTTCCAGATGATTCTTCCGACAGCGACAATAGTGATGATCCAGATAGTCGACCGAGTGCTATTTCGGTTTTTGTTTCTCGCCCAGTCGTTACATATAAAAGAAGAAGGTTAGGAGTTCGTTCGAGTACAGCTCCTAGGCCTTCTAATGTAGAGGCAGTTTCTTCAGTTTCAGTTCCAGTTGTTGCAGTTTCTTCAATTTTTGGTGTATCAGCTGCTTTGGATATTCTTGTTTGGGTGCAAGAGGTAGTAGAAATAAAGGTCCAGTCGATGATGAACTTGTTGTTTTGTATGATGTCGTAGATTAAGGAAAGTTAACTGAAGAGCATCTCGCTTCTAACGACGACCTAGAGAAAGATGAAGTCTTTGGAACTGTTGAATTACTTAGACCAGATGAAAACGTTGATTGAGTGGAAATGATAAAAGGAGCAAATGTATCATACACGATGAATGTGCCTCTTTCTGAGAGAGCGAAAGTGGATTTTGAAGCTTTGTTGGGTATTGTCACGCCCCAACCGATGGCGGAGTCATCGGGGTAGTGGCACTAGGCGAATCCGATTGATCAAGAGATTTCCGTAACGATCATTTTAAAGACAATAATCAACATTTAATAATGATATCCCCTAGATTTTTATTACAAACCATTCTAAACAAACTAAACAAAATGAACTAAACTAAGTACGCAACATCCAAGGCATCCAAGCTAAAGATCCTCAACCTGTTACATACGTTAAAATACGAGTCAATACAATTAAGTAAAGGTGAGCATACATGTTTTTTTTGTAATACTAGCATAATAGAGAAACTGTTCGCGAAATAGTCTAACTACATATCATAATACACCGAAACATTTCACACAGATTAACATAGGCTTATTTCTCATGCTAACTACCGTGAGAAGGCTTGCGCGTCCATCCTAACTAGACTCCGTCGGGTCTAAGCCACACTATAGTACCATACTAGCTAAGGAGGCAAGTTAACGAAAATAAGTCCTAGTCATATGAGCATATATAATCAGATTATTCGCGTGTGATAAACAGTTTGATTTTGTGAAGTGATTTTGATATAGGAACGTATGTAACACCCAAAAAGTGCGTTAAAGCGAAAATGGGTCAAGTATACTCACTGTGGGTGCGTTTATGTCACACCCCGATTTCCACGTGTAACCTGGTGGGCCCGGTTGGGGAATATCGTGACGTAAGTTGATATCATCATAACCAAACAAACACACAGCACAGCGAAGTCTTGGAGTTTAAATTACTATTACAAACCAAATGTCCAAATGTTCGAAAATAATAATTACGGGCTTGTAATAACGAATCCACAGGCGGATCGAATAAATATTTACAAAGGAAATTGTTCTAAAGACTTTGGCAGCTTATGGACTTGCAAGATCCTTATTTAGCTACTACGCAGCTCCCAATCTATTCCGCGTTGCCACCTGTAACTTGGTCTTTTGAAAATACGTCAGTTTTCACTGGTAAATACTAGTAACCGACTCATTTTGTAAACATTTATTAAAATGATTTTCGGTGCACTTGGCACATTTTATAAATAACTTGGGATAGTTCAAAATGACCTTGTTTACAGTTTTACATGTTTGTCAATACATATGGGGTCCGGTGCAGAAACCGAATAGCCTGATTAACCGACATGCCACTTTAAATTATCCACCAGTGGGATTTAATCATTACATTAGCATTAGCATCTGTTAGGTGTATGCCTACACCCCGCCATTAGTAACTTAAATGAGCCAAAGGATATCCCAGACATGGTCGAATTAACCCCTAATGTTTAAGTCATCAAACAATACAGAATAAAACGGGTTATAAGGATTTAGTAAATCACAATCCGATAACATGATCCCATACCCGACCAAGCGGTATTATTATACCGTGTCCCAAGCCCGTATAGGGAAAATAAGTTAAAAGTATTTACCTGAGCAGTTCTTCAAATAAGATAATTAACTCAGCCGAATATTCAAAAGTAAGCTTGGATGGCAATCTAACGGGAGGCTAATAGTCTGGAAAAGATGGTACTTATAACCAATTAGAATGCTACGGGTCCTATCTACTTTGTAGACTCGAACCGGGTAGCTTAAGGATAATAACGGTACTAGACGCTAGATTAAGCGGGGACCAGAATTGAATGTAGTTTAAACCTGACAAGCATGGAGGCTTGTTTAATATGGGTAAACATATTACATTCTGGATTTTGATAATAAAATGATAAGGTTAAACCCGTTTCGGTTAAATTACGTAAACTAGTTACGTAGGCCGACCCGTACACATAAGCGAAACCGGGTAACCGAGTGAGTCCTATACAAGTTCTATATGCCACTATACTTTAAACATGTTGTAAAATCAGTAAGATATCAACATGTATGCCCTTTATGGTTTTAAAATCAAGTTACGCCTCAAAAGGGCGTTTTGGTCCTTTTATGACTTGTAAAAGATATTATGAGCAAACTGATGTAATGGTCATAATCTTACTGTAAAAATAGTTTATTTATGATATTATATCAGTAGGATATCGAGTATGTGCGTGTTTTAGAGTTTAAGACCAAACTATGCCCCGTAAGGGCATTTTGGTCATTTCATACATAGCTTGATAATTTACTTGGGAACCTGAGTTTAGTTGATGTACTTACTGTAATTATATGTAAAATGAGTTTTGAAATCAATAGGTATCAAGTCTTGGTGCTTTAATATGGTTTTAAACCATACTATGCGCCTAAATGGCGATAAAGTCGCTAAATGACGATATTCAAGATGATTAAGGAAAACTAATGTTATGATCAGGTTTATATAACCAAAATAAGCTATTTAGTATATTATAATAGTAGGTAAATGGTTTTGTTATAAAAAGTGTCTTTAAAATCATTTATGTATCATAAGGGTAATATCGTCATTTATCTGCATTATACAAAGGCTTGTGCATAACTCAGTTTACAATCTGATTTTAACATCCCAAGTAATCCTAATTATGATATTACATCAATAGGCAATGAGTTTTGTTGAAGAATTATGTTAAAAACCATTTTAGATGCCGAAAGGGCATTTTGGTCCTTTAAAAGCATGATTTGCGATAATTAAACAAAACTTGGGTTATGACCAGATTATTGGCATCAAAATAAGTAAGTCATGTTTATACATCAGTACATAATTCATTTGTATGCTCATTTGTAATTAAAACCTTGTTTTTAAGTAAAAGGACATTTTAGCAAAGTTTGACATAATTAACGAAAACTTGCATAAAAACTCGGATTACTATGTAACCATGTGATATAACTCCAGAGGGTTATACTACAACTAAACATGGTCACAATGCAACTTAATTTTAGTAGCTAGAGTTGCTAAATCGGGTCAGAACTGAAAGTCAAAGTAGAAGTCAAACTTCACGACTTTCGGTTGCAAACCGACCTTAAACCTGGAATTGACGAGCCGAACATGTCTACACATGTTCTAATAATTATTACTGAGTTGTTTAAGTGTTAAAACATATTTATAACACCTACGTTATCATTTATGAATTTATTTTCAAATCTGACCCAGTTTGACTTTTTATTAATAACTTTGACCCGTCAATTGACCAAGCAAACATGGTAATTAGGAGGTTCCATTTTTAGGGATTAACACCTACCTAATTACGATCACGTAGCCATGTTCGTACCGAACTATGACTGGACCGTAATGGTCTTAGCCGAAAGTCAAAGCGTTTTTACGTCAACGCTTTGACTTTGGCTTAAAGCCTAATAAAACTTAACAAGAGGAGTTAAGGACACTTACTCAACGTCCTAGCATGAAAATAGAACTAAGTGGAGTCTCCTTATGGTCAGGAATCTCCAAGAAAGCCAGAGCAAGAGATAAGAGATGAGTTTTTGAAATGAGAAAGGATTCAAGGCACACAAGGCCTCTATATATACTTGAAGAGTTTGAACCAGATCATTCCAGGTGTTGGTGATCAGTTTAGGATGAGTACAACTGTTAAGGGACGTGTCTTGAGCTGCTAGAGGGTGGCAAACTCGCGTATATGTGCAAAACATGCAGGCTGCCACGACTCCACATGCTGGCTGTCACTGGCACCCTCTCGCGGGGCGCGAGAGAGGTAGGCCAGGCCGGTCGCGGCCCGCGACCCGGCTCTGAGACAGCCAAACATGCTTCTTTCTTGTCAAGTTCAGTCCCTCAACGTTACAACTTCGAATAACTTCCATATTCAGCACCTTTGGCCCCTCAAGTTAGGTTTCGGGTATTCATGAATGTATAACTGAACACTATTAAGCTCCTGGTTCGTTAAAAAGTCACTTAGAGGCATAGTTTAAGCATGTTGACACTTTAACCCCTCAACTTTAATTATTCACCACTTAGAGGTTATAAAATAACATTTTGGCGATTTTAGTCTTTCTCGTCTAGCACACGGTATACGAGGATCAACAGGACACGTGTCGAAATTTTACGGGACAGGTTTTTACGAGGTGTTACAGTTTATGAGAGAGTAGACGACTGCTGAGAGGTGAAGAGGAGCGCCGAATCAGCCTGCATACGCGAACGGAAGTGCATCAGTTTCCGAAAAGCTGAAACGGTTAAGTTTGGGTCGGGCAGTACAAGTTCAAGCGAACTTGTAGGATATGGTGAGATTTGAGCCAAGTTCGGTCGAACTTGGTAAGATTCTTAGGAATCTTGTCAAGTTCGGGCGAACTTGTAAGGAAATCTTACTGAAATGACAAGTTCGGGCGAATTTGCATAGTTTCTTAGGAAACTAGGCAAGTTCGGGCGAACTTGCAAGGAAATATGGTGGAAAGGACTCAAGTTCGGTCGAACTTGACCTAGTGTGCTGGTGATTCTCGAGCGAACTTGATGTTTTCGGGTCCAAAATCTTGCGTTTTCGCGTCGTTTGCTGAGGAAATCGAGTGCCCATCCCTCCAACCTTAAGCCACTGAGTAAAACTTAGGCTGGAGAGGTCTTTTGGAGCGAACTTTGCCATTTTATAGAAACTCGGGCTAATCCGCGCCAACTTGACGGTTCGTACGGTTTATTCCAGCTTGTGTAAAGTGACGATTTCGTCCTCGTGCTTTCGGATCTGAGATTTAGCTTCGACAACGCCTCGTTCCACTCAAAAGTGAATGAAACATACGTCATTAGTCTGAATATTATGTAAAAATCAATAGTTTAAAGGTTTTGCTCAGATCTAAGTATAGATCTGAGTGAAAAACAGGAGTTTTATGGAAAAAAGATGAAGATATTCGTAAACAGAAGAGATTTGTTGAAAACGAAGGCAATGCCTTGTGCAAAATAGTTGTAAAACGTCGTTGAACATCATTGTAGTTGAAATCAGGTTGATTATTACTTAGAAAACAGAGGGTTTCGGGTTTGAGAGCTCTGGACGAATTTGCATCAAGTTCAAATGAGAGAATGGGGCTGGGTATTTATAGGCGAAGGTAAAAAGGTGAGTTGGTGGAGTCAAGTTCGGCAGAACTTGTACAGATTTGTACAAGTTCGCGAGAACTTGTAGGGTTTTCAGAAAGAATTAGCTAAGTTCGGCCGAACTTGTACATGTGTGTACAAGTTCGAGTGAACTTGTGGAAATATAAGGGATTCTTGTGTCTCAGGCAAGTTCGGGCGAACTTGTGGTAGTCAAGTTCGGCCGAACTTGGCCTGGTGACCAAGTTTCGTTTGCCGATTTCGCGTTAAGAGTTTGTTTGGCTATTCGGTTCGTATTAGTTAGTTATATTAAACGTTATAATTGATATAATAGTGCGATTTAGCGATTCGAGTGTGTGAAGCGATGTGATAGCGAGCGTAATAATAACCACAAAACACATAAATAACATAAAACCACATAAATAACCGCGACTTGCGATGCGATGAGATTAACGATGCGATTTAATAAGCGATTAGATGCGATATATCATACATAATCATAATTAGTTAACATAAACTTCATTACAAAACGAATCTCGGATTTACAAAGGATAGATACAATCAATAATAAAGGAAAAGATAACAACGAATTTCCGAGTTGTTACAGGTATTGGGTATAATGAAACACCTGTAGAGCCAAATCCCAACCCTGAGCCGATTAATGAAGAAGTCCGAAGGGTCTTATGGCTAAGAGCACCTCCACCAGATCTGACTCAGAAAAAGCGTTTTGGACGCATTAGTGGAGAATACTCGGGCCAAATTAGAAGCTGGGATTTCGATGGGCAAAACAACTTAGTGTTGATTAAGCGAACAGATGGTGTTCAATGCTTTAGGCCTCGTTTCCACACTCTTAGCTCTCTTCCGGCACATGATCTTCACCATATTGCTCAGATCGACTTAAACATTCAGTAGATTTAGTCAGTGGAACCGTTTCAAACCTGCTGTTGGACGTCGAGTAAATCATTGAATAAGTTCACTGGAAAAACTGAGTACAAAGATGTGTACCGACCTGCTTTATGTTTGAGAACTATTCCTTTGAGGCAGTTTGATTTTGACAAAATGGAAGGAATCGGTTCTTGGTACATTGATGGTAAAATAGGAGAAGCTGTAATCACAAAGGAGAAACTAACTGAAGTGATTGTTAAAAGTTTTAGATCCTATGTGGTTGGTGCACTTCAAACTCTCTGATTTGAAGAAACTGAGACGTAAGTCTCTTCTCTACTTGAAAGAAGACCGAGAGCTCGCACTTCCGTTCATCCGTGTTGTTCAGTTCTGTGTGAAGAACAAGTTAGAGCTGGAAGTGACTTTTCAAAGGTTTGACGAAGATCTTCTCAAGGCTCGCAGATCCCGCATGTATCAAGGGGGAGTCTGTAAGTGCACTTTTGGATGATAAATGCTAATTTCTGCTACTTGAAGATTCTTCAGGGTCTAATGTGTAAAGTCCATCAAGAATAAGTTCTGACTAGTTAAATTCGGATATGCTCTGGTTGCCTTGTCCGAATTTGTTAGCAAATTAGTTAGTGAACTTATTCTTATTTTTGATTGGTTGAACTTATTCTAGGTTTCTATTGGTTGAACTTATTGTAATGACTTATGTGTCCACACTTATTGTTGTATATATTCTTTTTGAATGAAAAATGATATAGAGAACTTTTTGGAGAATTATCTTTCTTTGATTTGCAAACCCTACTCTAATGTGTGTTTCACTGTGTGTGTTGATAATCTGTGAAGACTAAGTGGATTCACAGATTGTCGTTCATCATCTATCGTTCTCTACTCCTTCTACGTCACGTCCTCGCAGCGGTTAGCGTCACGTGGTGGATTCCGCACACTGCGTGACTTGGTGTTTCGTTTTTTTCGAGATCCGTAGGTGGGCTTACACGCACGCCCCAAACGGACCCCCTAGCCCAAATTAGAGCCATTTTAGTGAAGCCCCATTTGTCACACGATCTTGGCCTCCAAATATAAGATGGCCCGCTCCTTCACACTTGGGCCCCCATCATGTTGACCAGTGATGAAGGTGGTCGAAGATGATTTTTCAAGGAATTTGGCAGTTTTATGTGTTGAGAAAGAAGTAGATCGTTGATGATGGACGAGGGTTGCATAGGGAGAGGTTAAAGTTTTTATTTTTTATTATAAAAATTGTTTTGTTTTTCTTGTTTTTTAACAGAGGGGTGTTTTAGGCATATCATTAAAAACCTAATGGTAAAATAGACGGTATTAAGTGAGTGGACTGAAATAGTTACGAAAATGAAAGCACAACAACTGAAATGACAATTTTTAAACTAATTGACTGAAACAGTGACTGTTTTACAAACTATAGGGACAAAATGTAATTAACTCTTTTTCTTGTTAAAAAGAACCGGAAAGGGAGGTTATATTCATCTTTATCTCATCCATGTTCATAGTTATGTTTGCTTATAAAGATTCATGAATGCATGTAACTTCTCTTTTAACATGGAAAATATGGCATGTTGATAAATATTATAGTTTAGTGCACAGAAAAATATTGAGAAGTAATAAATAGGTCATGACTCAAATGACCACTATCACTCTCTACGTAAGCGTCATGTCATCCCATCCCTCATCCACCAACCTAATCCACCACTCTATAAGGTTGAGGACCATGTCCTCTCCCATCAATCGAAATCCTCTAATTAATTGAAAGAGTCATGGTTGTTATGGATTAAACCATGTGAACCATCATGGTTTAAGAAAAGAGGCAGTGTACCATTAGAACCATGTCCCGCATGGCAATCTATGACCAATCCACCACCCCCTTACCCCATAGCCTAATAATGCTCCACCTCAAATAAGCATCGAATGTGGATCAAAGAACTTCACAATTACACTTGCATAAACAGAAGCAATCCATGATATGGTCACCTGTTATATTTTGTTTAGATGGTGGGGGACAAACCTCAAAAAATACCGAGTCCCTAGAGGACTGCTTGTGACATCTTAGACAGACATCATTTTGGTTTATCCACATGAAAGATATTGGGCTATAAGATATCGGAAGTTTGAGAATTTTTCAAAACAAACATCTTTTTTTTCTTTTTTTACCAAAAGAACATGTATACACAAACCCTTTGAAAATCTATTAGATTTGCTCAGGTAAGGAGGACAAAAGTTCCAATAAGTTATCAAGTTACAACTAAATATGTTTACAATAGAGAAGAAATCTAAATAGATTGAAAATACTTGTTACAAGCCTAACTGTTGTCATACACAATGTTGAACAGTATCAATACAAAGTGTTCCGACTAATAGCAATGTCACCCTGCAGAATTCAAGCCATCAGGGTCAACCAGTCTTGACCTGCGTCTCCTCTTACTTTCCGGGGTGCACCTAACTCCAACCACATTTCCTATCTTTACAGACATCTGTGAAGATGATGGCGAACCAGTGGCTAGCCCATGGTTCTCTTTTTCTCTTTTCAATTGAGCCTTTGGTCTCTTATTCGCCGATTTAATCTGTACTTCTCTCTTTTTATTGCTAAGAAGACGAACGTGAAACGGGTTTTCCGCAGTATAACAGACAAGTTCACCAGGGGTCCCGCCTTTAATCAGTTCAACATTTCCATTATTCACCTGATAGTTATTATAATCACAATCAAGACGCTATTATTAACAAAAAAAATGTAAAAAAAAGGTAAAGTTTTGAAAATTGTAAGCGTACCAGCTGTAGAAGTGCAGAAAACGTGCGAGCTACGTCATGTTTTTCTTGACCTCTAACGACATCTGTGAAAGCTAAGGAGTTCCCGACATCTGATTCGAGTGAAAGCTTGTCTAGAGTCCGTTGACCATATTCATGAATGTCAAACGGTGGTCGTGCATCCTGTTTATATGATAAATTCATTTATACAAAACAGTAAATAAACGCAATAAGTTTGATGGTATCATTAAGTTCAGGTATGTGATATTAAAAACAAAAGAGGATAAATTAACCCACTTGTTCATCCATGTTTTTTTCGATTCTCTGTTTCCATGTTGAAACTCTAGCCGCCAATGCAGTCTGCTTCTCGGTCTCGGCAATAAGCAGAGAATCCTGAATTTTGATAGGCATGTATATTAGTCACACTCAGGGTTCAACCATTGACATTGACCAGTATGAGATCATAACTTACACAATTAGCTCATTGATATACATAGTGAAAGTGTAAAATACAATATTCCTTAACGTAGAAAATTATAACATGCGTGATTACAGTGGCGGATCTAGAAAATCCGCATAGGGGTAACGTTTCTATAAAAAGGGGTAACGAAATCGAAAAAACGTCAATTTTTTCCAAGATTTACACTACCGGCAGAGCGTCAGGGGCAACGGAGGTTACCCCTTCTATCACTCTAGGTCCGCTCCTGCGTGATTAGGATTTACCCCATGCGTGATTTCTGTTTTTGTTCATGCGTGATTGTGTTTTTGTTCATGTGTGATTAGCCGAAAGGGGGGATGGTTAATCATGCATCATGTGGTGGCGTTGATAGCTGAAAGACAAAGGGGTACATGCACTAATCGGCATTTGTCTCAATTGCTGAGTGTTATGTGCCTTATGTCTAAGGCTTGATGCAAAACTCCTATCGAGCCGAGGGTCTCACTGGAAGCAGCCTCTCTATTCCTATGGGGTAGAGGTAAGGTTGTCTACATCTTACCCTCCTCAGACCCTACCTTAGCTTTGCTATTGGTGGGATTTACTGAGTATGATGATGATGTTCATGCGTGATTAGGGTTTGTTTTTATAACTTGCATGATTTCAAATCGTACGCATTGCAAGTTAAGGAATATTGTATGCTAACCTTCCCCTATATATATATATAGGGGAAGGTTAGCATACAATATTCCTTAACTTGCAATGCGTACGATATGAAATCATGCAAGTTATAAAAACAAACCCTAATCACGCATGAACATAGGGTTCTGAAATGAACCCAACCCTATATATGGAGGGTAATTATCGGGAGAAATCCCTTATGAGTTTCATAAAACTCATGAAATCCAATGGGTGGGACACCAACATGCCACATGTTACAGAATCTGTAGAGGGTAATTTTTTAACCTAATATGATCTATGTGATTGTTAGAACTTTTGTCTGACACAGTTACACTTGTGTCGAAAGAGAGAGGAGAGAGAACACGTTACAATTTCAACTGTTACATTTTTTGGACTTCACCTGTTACACTTTTTTGTGGGTTTTGATTTCAGTATTTTAGAAATACGAAGTGTAGAGATTTTAGACCTTAAAGAGTTTACAAAGTTTTTAATTTGCAGTGCATGTAAAAAATATGTCACATTTTTAGTAGGAAGATAATTTGTGTAACAATCACAGAATCGGTTATACTTTTGTGTCAGACGTGTTGCAGGTTCCTACAGGTTCTGAAAAAACACTTTTTGTACCTTGTTACTTTTTTATTTAATAAGTAAATATGATTTAGTCTCCACCATAAATTAGATTGGATGGTGGAGTTTCTTGGTTTTTTGAACTCAAAAAAGTTTTCTTATGATCCATCCCGCGTGTGTGACACAGACACACATCTTCTAGCTAGGTCAAAGGCGCTTAAGATAACGTAAATTAACGTGTTTCAAGAAAACATATGATACAAAAAAAAAGACCTCACCAGATGAGACCGGCACAAATCTTCAAGATTCACATGAGCATTTGGGTCTTCATGCTCAATCGGGTCCTTCATCTCAAACTGAGTGGCTTCATCCACGTGCTGCGAGGTTATAACCATAATTTTTTTTAACGGCTAACCTTATGTCTTACAGTATATAATAAAACTGACACAAGCTAACCTTTTCAGGGCCAAAATGGTCTTCATTCATGTTCGGCATGTCATAATCATCCACCATAAAATCAGGGGCCCGCTATCAAAATCATCATCTTCGCCATCTTTAGAATCATTAAACACGCCACTGTTTTCTAAATCTCCTAGAACAAGCGATCGTCGAAGCTACAAAACAAACTTCAGTTACATCACAACCAACCAAAAAGTGAGTGATTTTAAAATCATGAAACACACCTTTTCATATAAAGGGGGAGATTTCAGTTCTTGATCTTTTTCGTTAATATGGTTATTTGCCTCCCATATTTCATGGACATCTGCACTTATAGGACCGTGCAGCTTTGCAAGCGGAAATTCTTCTGTTATAGAAACTTTGGTGCTCGGTTTTGGCCAAAATTTTCTGTATGCTTTGACTGATTAAGGTAAACCAAGTAATTAGATATCAACTAAAGCTAATATTATCAACTTATGTTTTATCTCTAACGGGTCAAATAAAAGATACCTTAAACGAAAATACAATGTATATTTGCAGCTTAAAAACTCTTGAATACTTGTAATTAAATCAATTGATTATCAATAAAATGATATATTTTTGTAATTGAATTTGACACTATTAATTATTAAATAATTCAACTTCTAAAACAAAGCACGCTATGATTCAACTCAATCCAACTCCTTATACTTTTGATTAAATTGACCCATTAGCCACCACAAAACACCCGATAGTGTGTGAACTGTGAACCTCAAGCTAATAGCATGATTAATGAAAAAAATTCAAGCAAAGAAAATATTTAAACAACCTTTTTTGAATGGTTTGACTTTCAATTTTCCCGGTTCATGCGGATTTAAAGGTTTCCACGGATCATCATCATCATCGTCGGAATCATCATCAAATGGGCCAGGCTGTGAAAACCCATCATCCATGTCAAAATCATGGTCCATGTTAACGTCACAGCCGGGAGGATGTGACTTTGTATTGTTGTCATTGGTTTCAAAGTGGTTATCAGCAAACGGAGATTGAATTTGATCATGGTTTTGTGTCTTTCCAGCAGATAGTTTATGCCTGGAACCACCAGAGCGTTTCGAAGGCGACATAAATGACTTGCGGGATTTAGAGCCGGCCGAGTTACTTCCTCCTTTGAAACCACTTTTACTTTTGCTAATTCTATCATTAACATTGCAACCCAAATACTTATTAACTGCCACTGCATCACTTGCGTCTAGGAGAATAAAATCCCTGTAGAGATCACTTGTTGCTAACTGCGCGAAAAAAATAAGCTTAATAAAATGAAGAGTAAAATGCCATTTTCGTCCTGAGGTTCGGCCAGTTTTGTGAATTCCGTCCAAAGGTTTGTTTTTCCGCATCTGGATCCAAAAGGTTTGAAAATTTGCCATTTCTATCTGGCTCGTTAACTCCATCCATTTTCTCTGTTAAGTTAGGGTAGTTTCGTCTCTTTACTTATTTTTGTTGTTTGCTTAGTAAGGGTAGTTTGAATACTTGTACATTAAGCTAAATGCTTGCACATAGAGTGAAAAAGACCGAATTGCCCTTTAAGATAACAAAAAAAGATGAAAATACCCCTGAATTGACAAATAAATGGATGGAGTTAACGAGCTGGATGAACATGGCAACATTTCAAACCTTTTGGATCCAGATGCAGAAAAACAAACCTTTGGACGAAAGTCGCAAAATTGGCCAAACCTCAGGGACGAAACGGCACTTTACTCTAAAATGAAAGATGACCTTAGTTCAGGGACGAAATGGCACTTTACTCTAAAATGAAAGATGACCTTAGTTCAATATTTAAGTATTTATCCGGTATATAATTTTACATACCAGATATGACTCTAACTCCCCGCTTTCTCCGCTAACGTCTAAGCAATCACCCTCAAGAACAACTAAATTTGCAGGGGGTTTTACAAAGGCGTTTATAGTGGTATTGCTGTCATTTGACTTATCCAATGAGTTTTTCGGATCAACTGGTAATAAGAAGCCATTTAGCAACAGAATATGTTAAATCAATCGTTAACTAAGTGATGGAGATTTAGGCGACCTGGAATATCATCTAAACACCAAAACGAATCGTCTGATTCGGCGGTAACCTTAGCCGAGCCATTTTGCTCCTCTTCTTGGCCTGGTGAATTCTCTGGTTGATCGTGTAGCTGACTGATTACATTTACATATAACTTATCAGAAGGTGACTGTATAACTATGTACACAAAATGCATCAACAAATAATAATTACATTTTTATGCATATAGTGACTGTTCACCGTTATCAATCTTTTTTCTCCATAAATGAATTACTTCAATATCAATTTAAAATAAAAATCTAGTTTGTTTACTATTTGAAAGTATGACGATTAGAATGGAAGGTGTAATTTTTTAACACGATTTTTGAAAAGTTATAGCCACTTGTTTACGTAAAAGTAAACATAATCTAGCATATTAATTGTATACCCAATATACTGCAGTATTCTAATTTCTGCAGGTAAGAGCTTGTTCTGTAAAATCTATTTTTAAAAGATTATATAGTATTAGGAATGAGCTCGGTACCGGAAACTGTACCGAAAGTACCGGTACCGAAAATACTGGTACCGAAATTCACCAAATATGGGTACCGGTACCATACCAAAAACGCCAAAAAGTGGGTACATAAAATAACTTGGTACGGGAAATTCGGTACAGGTACCCGGCACCAAATGCTCATCCTTATATATATAGTATAAATGTACAATAGCCTTGAAACAATATTAACTGGTTTCTTAACTGACTGATAAATCGCTTGACGCCTAACGCCACTTAACGCTTTTTATAACACTGTTACTTTAAACTAGAAGCAAGCTAATAATGTGTTAAAAAAGTTGTTTTTCTCCTAATGAGCCGAAGGTTATCGGCCATTCATATAGATATAAACGTTGTTAAGCAGAAAAGAAACGTAGGACTGTGTCGTTTCATGGAGTTTTGAGTTATAGGTGACTCATTACTCATAAATGTAATAAATCTTTAAAGAAGCATACACAAATAGAAAAAATACGACCTAATTAATACAAAAAAGACTCTTAACACCACTTTCTGATCAATATTTTGTTAAATTTAAGAACTAAGAAGCTATAACTCATCCCATTAAGGAAATGTATGTGAATATCAAACCCCATTATTGTGTTTCAAACGCCCAAAAAAAGAGCATTATTAAACATTCAAAAACAAATTTTAAGCGAACGACAAGTCAGCATTTTTAAAAGTCAAAAGATTATGGAACAATTAATAACTAAACAACAAATAAACTCCGTTACTATGCCTTAATAAACCCCACGGACGAAGAACATCAACGGATACGTGATGGCCAATTATCCCTTCTGGTCCTAGACAACATATCTTTAAAAAGATTTGACCGTTAGTATGCGAATATCAAACCGCATTAACATGTTGCAAATGCTTTTGAGTACACAAATTCGAATGATAAAACAAGCATCATTAAATCAATTTTTAACCGAACAACAAGCTTAAAGAGCATACTAGCAACGTGAAGTCAGCATCTTCATAAAAGATTACAAAACAAATAAATAACTAAACCATAAACAAACCCCGTTAATAATTTATTTTTTTATTTTTCTACAAATAAAAAAATAAATTAAAAAAAAAGCTACCTTTGTTGAGAGACAAACTCCAAAGCATGCAACACCAAAGAATACAAATACTCAACCTTCTTACTATACACCTGAACTGACCCTTGAAGCAGCAAAGCAGCTAAAATTCAAACAAACAAGTGTCAAAACAAAAACCCTAAAAAAAGATTCAATTTTGATAACTTCTACAGTTACAATTTACAAACCTTCAGCAAAATTTACCGACAGTTGACCATCATCTTGACCACCAGTAATCTCACCGGAACAAATCTTGAGCAAATATTCTTGAAGATTATTGGCAAGATCCACTTCCCAATTCGATTGCAGATCACGGTGGGCCTGCACGGTGTGGAACTTGCCGCCGCCGGCGTCGGAAGTGGTGGCTTCTTTGTCGTTGGTGGTCATTTGGTCGTGATTTGACTGTCCATTACGAAATTTTGAAAACTGAAGAAAACCCTAATTCTTGAAATTTTGTTATTGAAGAAAACCCTAGATCGAATGTAGTCGTTGACTTAAGAAAGTCAAATCCAGATGAAGAAAGATGAAAAGAAAGAGATGAGAAGTTGGGAACTGTGTGTGTGTGTGTGTGTGTGTGTGGAGAGAGAGATTAGGTTGTTCAAAATTGTTTTGGTTTCCCGCTTTGGTTAGTTGAATTTTGGGGAAGATGAAGATGAAATTTGATGAAATGGGCCGTCTTATTGGGCTTTAGTGGCCCAATTAGTGTGTTTATGGAGAGCCCAAAACATCGCAAGCCAGCCCAACAAACTTTTGTTGTGGATTTACTCGTTAAATCATGAGTTTTCCAAAGTTGGAGAAATAACCAACTATAAGTCTTGAATATTTGTGAAATCGTTCCTTGGTTGATGACTATGAAACTTTGCTCTATCGGTGATTCTTTTCACTGCCCTATGTTTCTGGTATATCCGAATAGAAGCCTTGGAAGCATCCTCCTTCAACAAAAGACTGGACAATGTAGAAGAAAGTCTTATTGCCGATGAGATCTTTCTCCTGTTGTCAAAACCCCAGTAATCACGATTTGAAGAGAGACCCTATGGCTCTGATACCATTGTTAATCGGACAACTAGTGGGCTTCGTACTTTGGAGAGAGAAACGAAATACAATTCAATGAAACAGTAACAAGATTGAAGGTAAATGGAAGTAACAATTGAAACGATGTAAAAACAAACATTTTGATCGATTATGATTTAATCTTCATCTTCGACATACATACATATATATTAAAACTGAAACGTCGCATTAGTTACACAACCATTCAAAGAAACGACACAATATTTCAACCTGATGAGTATATGACACACTTGGGCTTGTTAAAACAGTTTAGCCTATATCAACATAATAATAACAATAGTAGTGTTAGACCCATAACATAACATAACATAAATAAGTTCTTCATATGTGTAGCTCATTAATCGTGTGAGTAAGTGGATTATGATCATGAGATTGAAATCCAACATACAACAACGATAGTTTTGTATAACAAATCTATTAATGTGTATTTGGCTGAATGTGTAGCTCATTAAACTGTTGTTTTTTTAATAAAAATTCAAGGCATGTTTTTGGTTCAAATTGATATAAATGAAACAGTATACATAAGGGGGTAGTCTTTAATGTAGTTTAAATATATAGGTGGCATGCAAAAAAGAAAAAGCTGAATACTTGGGTGGCATCGACATACATTTCCGAAGGGTAAAAATGAAGGATTTTACAGTTTTGAATTATCCAGGTTTTTTGCCAAGTAAACAAACTTAGACTAACATGCATAATAATAGTAATAGTAATAGTAATAGTAATAGTAATAGTAATAATAGTAATAGTAATAATAATAATAATAGTAGTAGTAATAATAATAATAATAATAATAATAATAATAATAATAATAATAATAATAATAATAATAATAATAATATGCATAATAATAGTAATAGTAATAGTAATAGTAATAGTAATAGTAATAGTAATAATAGTAATAGTAATAATAATAATAATAGTAGTAGTAATAAT
Organism: Scalesia atractyloides; assembly: GCA_947069175.1. Classification (NCBI taxonomy): domain Eukaryota; kingdom Viridiplantae; phylum Streptophyta; class Magnoliopsida; order Asterales; family Asteraceae; genus Scalesia; species Scalesia atractyloides. Next base: position 84,662,124 of record CAMTDV010000024.1, read on the forward strand.
AATAATAATAATAATAATAATAATAATAATAATAATAATAATAATAATAATAATAATAAAATGGTGCCATGGATGTTAGAGTTTGATGCGAGTGACCTGTCTGAAGAAGCAAAACAAGACATAGAGGGACTTGATGCTTCAGCTACACATGTTTTGAGATCTCTATTTAGCTACAAACATTATATTATCCCAATAGTATTATAACTTATTAAATATACTAACGCCGTTAGCCCAAACTCTGACGCCAGCGTGGACCCGGTTAAGACAACATAGTCTGATCAGAGTTGGGTTAAGACGCTCTGTTTGAGAGAGTGTGAGATCTCTCTCACATGTTAAAGATTCTCACCGTTCAAAAAAATGACTTTTTCTAGTTTTACAGGTTTTTTTTTAACAGGTCCTTTTATTTTCTAATTATTCGTTAGAGATAAAAATAAGCATGAGTCAATACATCCTTATGTTAGTGGGTCAATATTGCCAACTTTATAAGAAATAGGGTCGCCAATTTTGACACTACACAATCTATACATGAAAGAAACGGGTTAGGGTTGGGACTAAAAGGGTCACAACTAGCCCGGTTCAATAATGGTTTAGGTTTAAGTCTAAGTCGACCTTCCCAGCCATTTCAAACCCACCAACCGTTCAAAACTAGATCTAAAATCTTAAGTTCTAAATGCTATAAGTTGAATTGATTTTTACAAAATGTTATCTATTTTTTGGTTTTTTATGTTTTCTTTTTAAATTTTACAACTCAATCTTATAGTTGTAGTCCAGAATCGCATGTTGAGTTTATTTGATATGGTGATGATAAAATACAATCATTTTTTTCATAGCCCAAGGTGTTTGAAATGCCCTCAAACGTGTTAACCTTAGTATCATTTGCAATTAGAAGATTTTTGTTTACTACTCTTTATGCCAACTGATATTTCAAGAAGCTAGCATAACTCAAGTCAAGTAGGTTAATTGTATAGCCTTAATATTGGTCATTTTTAGGTTGAGCATTCACCACATCCCTTCTGGGAAATTAAGCCATTTTCATTTATATTAACAACCCTAGCTCAATTTTATTCCTTGCTCTGGATTTAGGTAATACTTTAAAGAAGCTGGTCGCCTGGTCCGTTAGAATCTTTTCAATATGTGTAATCTTAGTCCAATAATCTTTTTCTTCAATTACTTTAATTTTAATTTCATGACACTATTGTATACTTTTTGCATTTTGTAGGCTTCTATAGAAGAGATTGTTCAAAATCTATAGAGAATGATAAGGTTCAACACGAATTTAGTGGCGGACCCAGAAATCTTTTTCGTGAGAGCGGAATTTTTATGTAGTTAGTTTTGCCGATCCGGATTGAATCACATTGTAATTTTGTTTTAATTAACATCCATGGTTCTACATTAATATTCAAGACCCACCAAAAATGCATTGCATAATTATTTGTATTTTTTTTTAAATATCAAATGTAATATAAAAACTTAAGAAAACAAGTATTTAATCAGCAATACATAATACAACATACCGTAACAAAATAAATTTAAAAAACGAGTTAGATATTTTTAACTGAGTAAACTGCCATTTTGGTCCCTGAGGTTTGGGCAGTTTTTTTATTTTAGTTCAAATCCGAACCTTTTGCATTGGGTCCCTGTGGTTTTAGTTTTATTGTTATTTTGGTCCAAAAGTGATATTTGTCTTCTAAAATCCTGTTATTTTGTCTTTTTCCCAGGGACAAAACGGTCATTTTAAACAGAGTTTGAGGTTTATATATATATAATATTAATGCTTAAAATGACCATTTTACCCCTAAGGAATATGACAAAATAGTAGAATTTTAGAAGACAAATATCACTTTTGGACCAAAACGACAATAAAACTAAAACCACAGGACCCAGCATGCAAAATGTTTGAGATTTGGACTAAAGTGTCAAAACTGCCCAAACCTCAGGGACCAAAATAACAGATTACTCTTTTTAACTGGTATAAACAACTAAATCTCAAATTTTTAAACCAACAATGTTATAATTTAAATATTTATGATTTGAATAATCTATTAGATAGTCAAATAAGTAAACTGAAGTTATCTTTTTCTAGGATAAACATTATTCGTAAGTACTTTCTACCATGTTCTTGTTTCCTAATAGCAAAATCTCAAACTCTATTTATATAGTGTATATAACAGTTTTTTACTCATAAATAGAAAAAAAAAAAGTAATATAAAAAAGAATAAACAAAATTGACATGCAGATATTTTCTAAACTAATTAAATGAAATAAACTAATAAGAATAAATACGACTAAAATTCTAGTAAAATGAAGGATTACATAAAAGTATAAAGTTACAAAACAAATTTAAAGCCTTTATGTCAGATTGACTTTTATTTTACACACTTATTATATAAGCAAAATTACTAATATGCGGATAACCTTTTAGTGATTACCCATAATACCATCATCTTCCTCACTCCACCCTCTATTCTACTCCATCAACTCTCCCCACATACCCATAAAATTTCTATGAATACGTTTCCAGTCTTCTCCCGCCGTGGTTTGCCGGATTTATGGGGTGCGATAACAAAATTTCATGGGGGAGATCTGGAATTTAACGGTATAATACACTAATTTTTTTTTTCAACAGGTGCGCCCGCCCACCCACGTCAAGCCTTGGGTCTGCCCCTGGACGAGTTACTAAAGCAGCCTTTTCCGGCTTTGAATTAGACTTCCACGAGTTTCATATATACAACTTATATATGCTTTTTTTTATCGTTTTAAGGTTTGAATTACATTCAGGTCCCATATTGTCGACTCGACCTCACTAGTAGTAACTAAACGTTTAAATAAATTTTGGATTTAATTAAATGCATTCCTGGTGGAATACTTAGAATTAGTATTTGTAATTAAGTTTTAGTCGGAAATGCGTAGCAAATTGTAAAATTGAATTTTTTAATAGTAAATTAATTAAGTTAATAGTTTTAAGAGAATATTTTATGACACATGTACGACCAATTTGTTAAAATTTCAAGGTTTTTTATCTGTCTCAAATTTTTAGAAATTTGTCTAAAAATAATGTTATTTTATCTAGCAAATGCGTTGCAAACATGTCGGAATTTGCGACACATTGTTTTGTGTTGGAATTTCCATAGCAAAATGACAACTTTTATAGTAGTGATAGATATAAAGGTAATCACATAACATATTAATTTTATTAAATAATTTTTTTAACAATACAATACTTACGTTATAAAAAATAAAATGTTCGTTTTATGGTGTATTTTAATTTAAAAAAAATTAATATGTGATATTATTATGTGCGTTTAAAAATTACCGAGAAAATTGGTATAAAAGTCAATAATATATTTTAAAAAATTGTAGAATTTGTATTAAATGTTGTAACGAGTTAAACTCTTAAAATATGTAAAATTTAGTTTTTCCTAATTATATTTATTATAATTATAATACACTATGGATAATAAATATTAGATCACATATATTCATATAATATCACTTAGCAATTATGCTATGTTTTATGGGTAATTGCTAAGTGATATTATATGAACTAGGTTGTATATTATGCATTGTTGACGTAGTACAAGCACTTCCTGCATTCGTGCCTTGCCATTACAAGCGTCTCAAAAACAAGAATCTTGATGCAAGCGATGGACACCAGGCTTCTTTTGACTAACTCATGTGTCTCCTATGCCATCACCTTTTCTTTACATCACTTTCTCTCACTTCTGCTTCGTCCTTATCAGGGAATTAGACGAGAGAGATCAGTAGCTTCTCATTTTTCTCTTAATATTTTCCTTTGCAATATGTTTTTGGCTATTGTGGTGCTTTGATGGTGCGATTTTAGTTGTACATTACAATCTTTGTTGTTGTGTGTACAAGTAATGTACACAGATCTTTGCCTTTCACTCTCTTGATATATATAGCTACCAACACTGCAGAAAGAGAGTATGGAATGAGGAAACAAGAGGAAATATGGCAATTGTTTTCAGCCTACCCACCCGTGCCGTTCGACGATGGTAACTCGCAAGGGACGCGCTTAGATGCAGGAGACCAGTGACTCGATGGTGGTGGTCATTAGCGGTGACAACCGACTTGAGATCTAAGGTTTTGGGACTTGCAGCAGGGTAGGATGGAGTAGAATCAGTGGTGTTAAAGGTGGTACAGGAGAATGATGGCAAAGGCGGTGACCGAAACTATGGTGCCGGCTCGATGGTCGAACTCGGGCGACGAAGAACCATGAAAGTGATATGTTGTAATAAGTAGAAAGGTTAAAAATGTACAATTATAATAGTTTTAGTGACAGGGACTAGTTTGTGAAATAGTTATAAGTCAAGGGTAGTCATTGTAAGTAGTTGATTAAGTTGTTGTATAAACTGTTGAGTTCGTTGATGAGATAGTTGGACTGTCGTGACCTAATTCTTCTTCTGTGTTTCTTCTTCTCCATTTCACATCTATCATTGGTATCAGAGCTGTCAATCCTCTGCAAGGCTCTTGATTCGTCATAATATGCGATTATTCGTGAAATTTTGATAATACGTTTGATTCATTTCATCGAATTTAATCTTTGTTCGGTCAAATTCATCCGTAATTTGTTTTAAATCTGGAATTGGTCATTGATTTGGTCAACTCAACGTTCGTTTTCCATCAGAAACTTCTCCATTTCACTAGTCTTTGAAATTTACCGGAATTTGTGAACAACGACAACTCGTAGCAGATCGTATCTAGAAAAATCAAATCTTGAAAAAACGGTGGAAGATCATGATGTTACTCTGCTTAAGGTGGATACATTTATGTAGAAATCTGAGCAAGTCATTGCAAATCCCAATGCGAATGTTCAAGCATTATTGTCCAAATTTAATGGACCAGCAAACATGTGGTTAATAACTCAGTAGTTGGTCCTATCAACAGGAATGGACGATTACACAAGATTGGAAAGATTGAGTTTCCAACGTTTGATGGTAAGGAAGTGGATGATTGGATTTATAAGTGTGAACACTTTTTCAATGTAGATATGACACCAGAGAGATATGCTGCAATTCACCTTGTAGGGAAGGCAGTTAAGTGGCATCAAGCCTTCTTGAAGACAAACTCAGTTCTGATTTCAGAAATCACATGGAAAGAGTATTCATAAGCTATCGTGTCTCGATTTTCAACAATTATGTTTGAAGATGCAATGGGAACACTGACTTCATTGACTCAAACTGGGCCACTTGAAGATTTTGTGATAACTTTGATAGATGTTTACTTAAAGTCACCATACCAGAACCATATGTTATTAGTATATTTCTCAAGGCTGTGAAACCTAAGATTGGAGGTCCTGTGAGAATGTTTCAACCAAAGACAATGAAACAAGTCTTTTATTTGGCCAAGATCCAGAATACAACTAATAAATCTATAACACCTTCAAGTGGAAGCAGGCAGGTATAACTCTTACAATCAGTCTTATGTTAGTAAAAGTCAGAATTCAGTAAAACCATCCGTAAATGTATCATATCTGCCATTATTACATGCTCCATCTATGGCTATGAAGTTGCATAACACAAAACAAATATCTAGTAAAGAGTGTTTTTAGTGTAGGAAAAAATTTCACATAAGTGCCTAAATAAACAACTATCCGTGTTAGAAATTTTTGGGACCGGGGAAGAATGTGAGAAGTTGGATGAAACTGAACCTGTTATGCAGCAGGTTAGGCCTAACCCACAAATCTCCATTCATGCATTAACCGGTATACAATCCTTTTCTACCATGAATGTATTAGGTATTATAGGAAATATTCAACCGAGAATCTTGATTGATTCTGGATCCACTCATAATTCCTTGAATAAAAAGTTAGCCTTAAAGTTGAAATGTCCTTTGAAACCAATTGATGGGATGACTGTAGGAGTTGCTAATGGGACTCGTACTGAATGTGCATATTATAGTCCTATTTTTCAATGGATATGCAAACTATGTGGTTCACTAATCACTACTTATGCTTTAGTTATTTCCTTAGATAACTATGGCATGGTCTTAGGAGTGCAGTGGTTGATGACCTTGGAGTCTATTATGTGGAATTTTATGGATCTAACAATGCCGTTACAGTGGGAAATACACAGTGTAAGCTTAAGGTAATTGATAATAACAAAATGTCCATTTGTTCAACCATTTCTATGCATACATTGCTTAACCATACAGATAACATGGTAGAGGCTAATCTGTTTAGCTTACAAGTATACACTACTGCATCAGAAATTTCAATACCATACAAAAGTAACAAACATGAGCTATGATGACCAACTACAACCATTGCTAGCTACCCTACCACCTAAAAGAGAATGCGACCACATGATATTGTTAAAAGATGAATCTAAAGTGGTCAACCTTAAGCCTTACAGGTATCAAGCTACAAAAAAAGATATCATTGAGAAGCTGACTAAGGAATTGTTAGGCACAAGGGTAATTAGGGTCGTACTAGTCCATTTGCTGCTCCAGTAGTCCTTGTTAAGAAAAAGGATTGATCCTTGAGATTCTGTATTGATTATAGGGGTCTGAATAGTTACCCATTCCTTTGGTGGAAGAGTTATTTGAAGAGTTGGTAAATGTGGTGATTATTTTCAAAGTTAGATATCCAGAAAACTGCATTCAGAACCTATGATGCACTGGGACGGGTACGGGAACGGGGTACGGGTACGAGGACGGGTACGGGAAACGGCAAAGCTATAAAATTCAAGAAGCGGGGACGGGACAGATACGGGAATAAAAACATATAAAAAGTAAATATATATCAAAGATAATGTAACACAAAACCCCAAAATAGTTATATATTGATGTAAAGCTCAAAAATCCCATTTCTTCCTAATCTAATGTAAGGTAGTGAAAATAGAGGGGGTTAAATGTTAAAATACAAAAACTAATTTTACACTTTTTGTGTAAGTTTTACAAGTTTTAATCACTAAAAGTAACCTAATGAAAGATAGAGGAGTTAAATGTTAAAACCCATAAACTTATTTGACCCTATAAGCAAAATTGTATTATATCTTTATAATATAACAAATTTTTTTTGTAAGTTATATTAATGGCTACATACCGTGATAAAGTACATACATATTTCCCAAAAAATATTTATGAGATCATAATCTCTAAAAATATATATATTTTTTTATTAACAAACTATAAATTTACAACATAATTGTCCATACAGATTTTGTACTCATGCTTTAGGAATTTTTCCTATAACTTTATTTGATGATGGTAAAATCATAAAAAATAACATAACAATATACGGTACAATGATTGATATGTTGCTATTAATTTAAAAATATAATTGATAGGCTTTTTTTTGTTATTATCTATCCCGACACACTTTGTTGCCAAGCCAAACCTCCATACCTCCAAACACTATTCTTCCTACATTGACAACTTCTGTACGTTTAGTTCCTCTTCCCACATTAACATCACCCAAAATTCTCCGGTTATCGCCTCGGAAGCACGGAAACGCCTGGGAGGTGCCGTCACAAAAAGGCAGCCGCTCTTCTTCTTCACAGTTTCCAGCAAGTCTCCAGCAAGTTTCCGGCAGAAATTGCAGGTTTCCGGCCAGAAGTCGTCGTCGGAATCCGCTATTTTCACGCTATTCAGTCGAACTATGACCGGAAACTTGCAGGAAACGTTTCCTGCGCGTCCCCATACACCGTCCCCTTCTCCTGCACGCTTCCTGGCCGTTTCCTACCTGTCAGGGACGTTTCCCGGCCGTCCCCGTGCCGTTTCCGTCCCCTAGCAGTCCCCGGGACGGGAGACGGCACCTCCCAGGCGTTTCCGTGCTTCCGAGTTCAGAACACATGAAGGCTTATTTGAATTTGTGGGCATGCCCCTTGGCCTAACAAATGCCCTCGCGACCTTTCAAGCACTAATGAATGTATCCTCTGAAGAATTTCTCATAAAATTTCTGTTACTCTTCTTTAATGACGTATTGGTCTATAGTAGCTCTATGGATCTTCATTTGGCTGATTTAAGACAAGTTCTATTAACTATGGGACATGAATAACTATATGCAAAGAGGTCTAAATGTACTTTTGGAGGATCTTCTGTGGAATATTTGGGGTCATATAATATCCAATAAAGGGGTCTCTACTGATAACAATAGCATTGAAGCTATCAAAGAGTATCCTATACCTACAGATGTTAAGTAGTTGAGAGGGTTTCTAGGGCTCACTAGGTATTATAGGAGGTTTATAAAGTCTTATGGGATATCGGCAAAACCTTTGACTGATTTGTTGAGGAAATATGCATTTATATGGAATGATAAGGCCACTTAAGCTTTAAATAGAAGTTATGTCCTTTCCACCAGTTCCAGCTTTACCAAACTTAAACAAGCACTTTGTGTTGGAAACCGATGCTTCAGGGAAAGGAATAGGGGATGTATTATGCTTTTATAAGCAAGGCTATCTCTACAAGACAACAAGCTCTTTTTGTTTATGAGACGGACTTGTTAGCCATTATCTTTGTTGTGAGGTATTCGCATCACTACTTGTCCATGGGTCATTTCACAATTAGAACATATCAGAAGAGTTTGAAATTCTTATTGGAGCTAAAAATTACTACTCCATTACAACAAGTGTGGCTCTCAAAACTAATGGGATATGATTTTGATATAGTGTACAAGAAGAGCAGTGAGAACAGTGTTGTTGATGCTTTATCTAGGGTTCATTCTCCATCTTTAATGACCCTCACTTTAACAACTTTTGATCCCGCCCTATGGACTAGAATTCAATCTTCTTGGTCCAATGATCTTAAGTTTCTGTCTGTGATGCAAGAATTGCAAGCCGATGGAAGTAATTCCAAGTTCACTTGGCAATCTCAGTCTTTTTTAGAAAGGGAAAGATTATAGTGGGACATGATGAAGTTCTCCAAATGGATATTATTTCTATCTGTCATAAAGGATCTGGGCATTCATGGCTACATGCTACCATTAAAAGATTAAATCTTTGTTTACTTGGAAGGGAATGCACAAGCAAGTCAGAAACTTTATAAGAACCTACAATGTATGTCAAAGAGCAAAGTATGAAGCAGTTGCTTCTCCAGGACTGTTACAACCTTTACCATTCCTCATCATGTATTTTCAGATATTTCTATGGATTTTATTGGTGGATTACCTAAATCTCAAGGTAAAGATTCTATCTTTGTTGTTGTGGATAGACTTACTAAATATTGTCGTTTCATTGCACTATCTCATCCTTATTCTGCACTAAAAGTTGCTCAGTTATTCCTAGATCATGTATTCAAGCTACATGGATGGCCTGAGACAATTGTTTCTGACAGAGATCCAATATTCATCGGCCATTCTTGCTTTCAGAAAAATAGGTCATGTTGCTTACAAGCTATAACTTCCAAGTGATGCTCAGGTTCATCCTGTATTACATGTGTCCTAACTCAAACAAGCAAAGGGGGATATCAGTCAAAGTGTTCCTAATTCTTCTTCCGTGTCTTCCTCATGGTCCAATATTTATGTTTAAGCCTTTACAAGTTCTAGATAGGATGATGGTTAAAAAAGGAAATAAAGCTTCAGTTGATGATTTGATACAAGGGGATGGGCTGCATGTGACTGAAGCTACGTGGGAGATTGTTGAAGATTTGCAAATTCGTTTCCCAGAGTTTCAGTTTTGAGGACAAAATTGCTTAGGGGAGGAAGTATTGATATGTTGTAATAAGTAGAAGGGTTAAAAATGTATAATGGTAGTAGTTTTAGTGACAGGGACTAGTTTGTGCAATAGTTATAAGTCAAGGGTAGTCATTGTAAGTAGTTGGTTAGGTTGTTGTATATAAACTGTTGAGTTCGTTAATGAGATAGTTAGACTGTTGTGACCTAATTCTTCTTCTGTGTTTTTTCTTCTCCATTTCACATCTATCAGAAAGTTCAATTTCCTTAACGCTTAAAATTGTTGTCAATGCACCCCGTGTGATGACCGCGAACTACCAACCGTCCCTTCACCCAACAAACGCATAACCGAAGTTTAAGATCCGCAACCTCACACGCTGGCCCTCTTCTCCATTCAAATCATGCATATTCCGAGCTACAAGAAAGGCTATTATGTGTTCTTGTTAAATGAATGCCATAACAAAATAATTATTTCTGGTTGTACGTCACCGGAGAAGATGGCATGATTCTTGAAAATTTGTTTTTGTGTTTTGTTTTTTTTTTCTCTTAATTTCTTCCACGTCATTGTTTTTAGGTTAATGTGTGCATAGGCATAATTCAATAACCCTAAGTTTTAAATAGAATAGTTGTCTGTTATATTCTGTTTGTTTTACATAATAATATTCGTGTTTTAGAAATGGAAAAGGAATTGAATTTAAAGTGGTTATTGTAACTTGAAGCATTATAAACTCAATTATTAGTTGTAAGTGTTTGGGTAAAACAACTATGATTATGGTTTTATGATTATTGAGGGTTAAAATAGTCAGATTTAGATAATTAGTAAAGTAGTAGCCCAATTGATTGAAGGATTCATCGGCGAAGCTTTTAAGGGGCAGGAAGGGGCGGCCGAACCCCCGAACTTTTCGCTCAGTAGTAAAGAGTATGTAGTTTTTTTATAGAAATTTTTAGGTATTTACGTTTTCGACTCCCCGGTTTTATAGAAATTTTTAGGTCCGGCGACTTCCGCCCATTCAGTCGGAAATCTCAAACTTCGCCAAAGGAAGGATCGACATCTTAAAATCTCTGGGTACGCGGATGTATAGAAATCCAACCATCTCTTGATTACACATACACTTTATTCATAGATAAATTGGTGTTCTCATAAACGCATGGTTTTGTTGCCGACGTATGTTGAATTTAGGTATGAGTTCTCTACTGCAATATTTTCCTTGCTAAAATTTCTTAGCTGGCATGTTTACCAAGGCTTTGATGTTGGATCTGCAAAACCTTCTACAAGTGAAAGACAACTAAGTCTAAGTTGAGATATGTTTACAATCCTTTGCTTCATGTTAGCTTTTGTACTATTGCTTTTATAGGTTACGGACCACAAATGTGATGTGAATTAAAGGAGGGAAGGTAATTGTGTGTGCATATATTCTTTTAACAAAAGGGTAACTTTGTCATTTCATACAATTACTAACTGCAATCATGATCGTGTTTATTGATTGGCAATCACCACTATTGATCTATGTTGTTTATTCGTTGTAGGATTGTAGTTATGTTTAGGCCATGAGTAATGGGTGTTAGATGGGCATGAAAAAGTTTGATAATACCTCTAGCACCATCTCTCTGGGCATTATAGGGGCATGACGAGGGAGGAGCATATTTAGAATAATTTCTAAAGAGGAGGAAAAAATGGAAAGTATTAAATAAAATGGGTATTAAGAGGCATTAACCGTTACACATTTTTTGAAGGGGTGTTGTAATACTGATGTGGTAAAAAATGCCTCTTATGAGGCATTAACTATTACGCATGGTGTTATCTATGATTAGTTACCTTTTTTTATAATTATATTTTGTGCAGCCCATGACAAATTTATGATGTTCTAATTGTTGAATTAAGCTCACTATGATCCCTAACTCATATTATAATCTTAAATGATAGTGACCTTTGTTCATCACGTAGGTAAGGATTTGGAACATAAATCGGTGTTTGGAATTGCTTATTTTGAGATCTTTGGAGTTTTTGGAGTGTTTGGATAATGTGTTATAAAAGAGTTTTGTGTTTTGAAAAGAAAAAAAAGGAGAAAGATTTTTTATTGGAACGACGACTTTCTTGTATTAGGCTACCGCACTATCCAAATTTGAGAGTTTCATTGCCCCACTTCGGCCAGAGTATGTTGTCTTAACCAGGCCCTCGCTGGCTTTAGGGTTTGGCTTGGGCATTCCCCTAGGAAACCATACCGACGGCTGCCACTTGACAGTCGTTGTGCCGCAACAAGAGCAGAACTCTCTGACGTAACACAAAATGAGACGAAAACCAGGTGGGCTCAAGATAGAGTCTAACAACTCTGCAAGGAGGCTAGACTCTAGCTATCATTGTCTAATCCAACAAAGTGACACAACACTTGAGTCTTAATCGGAAAATCAAAGCATCTCTACCACTAGGCCACAAATGGTGGATTAAATGAGAAGTTATATGGTTGTGACTTTTCCAAAAAGAAGAAAAAGAGATGAAAAAGAAGAAAAAGAGAAGCAATCCTAAACACCCCGAAATATGTTTCCTATATCTTGCACATGGATTTGGATAAACCAAAACTAGAACTTCATGCTATGCATCATGATTAGTGGTGCACAAAAAACCTGAACCTGGATCCGTAAAAACCCGAAACCGGGTATTATAAAACTTAGGTTTTTTATATCCGAACCCAACCCTACCCATATGGTAGGGACCGGGTATGTTTAGTTGATCTAAAACCCAAACCCGGAACCGGGTTTTTTTATACCTGGTTTATATCCGGTTTTTCAAAGGACCCGGTTTTATAAATACCCGGAACCGGGTTTTATAAATACCCAATTTTATAAAGGTTCGGTTTTATAAATTTAGCATGGGTCCGACACGTAGTATGTTTATACTACAGTTTTGAATTTAAGTTTAACAAATTTAGCATGATTATGTTGAATACCCAGTGGGGGTTTTTTCCCCACCCCTGATGCATACCCGAACCCGGAAATAGGTTATTATGTTACCCGGGTTTTAGAAAACCCGACCTGGATCCTATCTAAACCCGGGTATATAGGGTATACATTTTTGATATAAAACCCGGACCCGACCCGGTTTTTCAAAAAACCCCATTTTGTGAAACCCGATCCTAACCGAACCAAGTTCCATACCCGGAACCGGTTTTTCATAAAACCCGATTTATGCACCACTAATCATAATCATTTCAGGTAGGTTAGTTGTGTAAGACGTGCCAAAACATGGCCGATATATTGTGTCCAGGTTAGGTGACCAAGCTATTCAAATCCATGAGACAAAACCCTGTTCCATAGGACTGAATTTGGTGGTAGTGAAGGACCCGATGTTGAAAACTAGTAAATCTTTCACTTTCAGAGGTCATTCTACTTTTTTTTGAACGAACAACAAAATAATCGGATAAGCATCCTCGGATGCCCTCAATCGAGCAAATGTATCCCCTCTTCCATAACGGTCAGAGTTGGATGCATACCCGAGCCACCAAGCTACCAGTTCCGGGGAAAACCCGCCCGCCCGAAGGACCACTGCGGTAAAACCCGGTTGGCTCGGTTTCGAACTGGCGACCTCCAAAGAGGTCTAGTCCTAAACTTCGTTGCCACCACCAATGTCCTTTAAAGTGATGTTATTGGGAGTTGAACTTGGGATCTCAATGAGAGAAACCAAGTGACTAACTTGTCAGGACTCAGAGGTCATTCTACTGATGTGGTGATTAGCATAGCTCATTTGAAATAAATGTAATATTATTCTCTTATTTATTATTAAATAATGCGATGGGATAATATCTCATCCGAAAAGTAAATGTACTATTATTCATTTAAGAGTTAAATGCCATTTTAGTCTTTGTGGTTTGGGCCTGAAGATGCAGAAACTAACCGAACACTGGATCGGTTAACTTAAGATCTTGAGGTAAATGGGCTGAATTCAACCTGCACACTTGAACAATCCGTTAGGCTCGTCACAGGGGAATGGGAGAGTTCCACTGTGACCATCCTCCGGCGTGAGAGTAAGTATTTGGAGTATAGAGAGAAAATAGAGAGAGAAAGTAAAGGACGAAGGTACTAACTGTGTGTACTTACATGGTACTTGGGGGGGTATATATACTAGTCAAATAGATGACGTCATATAACCGAAGGCTGAATTTTTTTTATGTGCGTCCTGAGGATGGTCCGTTCAGCTTGCCTTATGGAATGATGGGTGACTTTTATGTTGTTCGGCCTACGGCCTTTTGGTCGTCCTACCGGATGTAGGTCCATTTACAGCCTTACATCTACAAGTCCCCTAGTATTTTAGACAAAACTTGTTGTCTAAGAGACTCTAGGATGATCGTCGGTGATCTATTTTGCTGACGTGTCTTATCTTTGAGTCACCCCTGTGTTGCTTTAGCGGAACCTCCCTCGGGGTACGTGTCTTGCCGTTTATTCGAATGACCTGATGGGATGGGCGGCTATCATTGCCTTTTCTCTTATATAAAGAGATGGTTTCCCATTGTCTTATCAGTACTAATCTACCTCTTGTGTTACTCTCATAACTCACCTTCGAAATCTATATTTTCTTTTACAACTTCATTTACAGAGGTGCGTCCCTTCATCTTTCCTCACCCCTTCCCCTTTTTCTTTTCTGTTTTTTAAATATAGTGGCTCATGGCAAGGATAACTTATGGTCTAGCTTTAGTGTTATGACGGAGAGAGAGTTGGAGAAGTTTATAACCACATACCAGATCCCTCGTGATTTGAATCCGGTTCTTTCTTCGAAAGGCAAAGCTATATACCCGCTTATCTCTAGTAAGGTTGCTTTTTACACACGCGTGTGTAACTTTGCAAACTATCGCGTCCCTTTTACCAAGTTTTTGATTAAGGTTCTCCAGTTCTTTCGGGTCCACATTAGTCAAATAAACCCATTTGGTCTTAGTTGGGTTAGTCACTTTGAGATTTCCTGCCGTGCTGTTAACATGAAGCCGGATCTAAATGTCTTCCGGTATTTTTACAAATTTAGAATGGTCTGGGATTGGTACACATTTTTGCATCGGAAGACAGTCCCTAGTATCACCTCTTTAGAGAAATCAAGCCTTAAACATTGGAAGGATCATTTCTTTTGGTTGGACGATTGGTGTCTTTCAGAGAATTTGGTATGGAGGATCAAAGACAGTTCTATGGATTTTGAACTTTGGGATGGGTTCGTTTTTGACAAGACGCTTGCTCGTGCTTTGGTCGGCATCCCTAGCCCGGTTCGTCCCCTTCCAGAGCCCTTGTTATTGTTGGGGAGGATTAGCCGGGTATGGCTTTATGGGGAGAAAGATTGGCCGGTTATAACTAGGAAGTAATGAGTGTTATATTTTGCTTTTACCTTGTCAAAAATCATTCCTTATGTTTATCTCTTACTTCCAGCAGATTCGGAGATGTCCCTCCGGGATGCTTTGAATATTCCAAAGTTTGACGATCTGGAGTTTAGTTTTCCCGAGAATACCCAAGATAATCCCCCCTTCTTGGTTCAAACGGCTTCGGCCCTTTATCCTATCCGGGATCCATCTATGACCGATCAAGGAGGAGCTGGTAGCTCATTTAGAGCTCAACCCTCAGGTGCACACCCTTCATCGACTGAGGCGCCTATGACGGCCACATCTGATGTTCTCACCCGACCGGAACAGGGGCGACAGCTCAAGGTTCGAAACTTGTTATCCCGGAGGAAGACAGTGATCCGGAGGTGAGGGAGCTAGATTTGGAGCTTAACAAGGGTCTACCGGAGGGGAAAGGGAAGAAGGTTAAGAAGTCCATTTCTATTGACCTATCCCTATCGGAGTCCTGGAAGCGGAAGGACTCTCCTATCACTCCATAGTCTTCAGCCAAGAAACGTCAGTATCTTTCCATCCCTCGAACCACTTCTTCTTTACCTACAGTGGTTGGATATGTTCTAAAAAATTTACGCGAATACCTTATAGGAGGGAAGTCAGTTATCCAGAGAAGAAGGTCCGCTTGTGATGCCAAGGCCGGATGTCGACTATACTCGATCCGACCCCATAGTCGGGATGAAGGAGAGTGAGTTTGTTGACTCCGATGTTGAGGTGGTTTCGACGAAGACTGGGAAAAAGAAGAACGAGATCCTTATAGGTATGGACATGGGACCTTCTCTGGGTTCGGGCTTTGCCGGGGATAAAGGGACACATGTTTCATCTGCTCCCTCCTCCTGGTTCGGCCCAGAGATGATAAACTTATGTCGTGATGTTGATCTTTTTTCAGATGCCATGGAGATTGACCCTTCTACCGTCGATGAGAAGTTCGTTCCGGAATGGGACATAAAAAACAAAGATTCTATTATGGACGCACTTACCGCCAAATTCTTTTTCATGAACGTGTGTACTCCTATGGACCACTGCCAAAGCCAAAAACTGATCGGTGAGGATCTTGGTTCGGCCTTTCTAAGCAACCAAGCTCAATCGAACGTCTTGGCCGCTGAAGTTTACAGGCGTTGGGTTGGGCAGAGGCCTATAGTGAAGACCTGGCCAAGGAGATGGCCGGTATGAAGAAAGAGACTCAACGTTCTGTAGATATTGAGAAGAAGGCCGCACAACAAACCCGTGAGCTTCTTCAAGCCAAAGAGACATTAAATTACTCGACTGTGCGGCATAAGTCCGCGATAGCCATTGCGGCCGTAGCCACTGAAGAACGTGATAAATAAAACGTGATTTTGATGCTTATCTCACACCCGACCCGCAGCGGAATAAGAGTCGGGGCATAATTGGGTTATCACCAAAGCTCATGACATTTACTAATATGTTTCATATTTATTAAAGTCAAAGTTACATTCCAAATAATCCAAACATGTCCATACAATACAAAGAAAATAACCAAATAAAATAGTTCCAAGCTCTAAATCATTTTATTCTTCTAGTCCAATCCTATGTGTTTCTGACTGCAGCTGGTTCACCTGTATCATGTGTAAAAATGGGGGTTTTGGGGTCAACATAAGTTGGCGAGTGAACCTTGTTAGATAAACATTTATTATTGATTTACTTGTTAGTTTATCAATGAAAAATTGTGCATAATCATAAATGAGCAAATGTAAATAATCAAGCAGCAGCAATAGCAATCACAACTATAACATACAATAACATATGATAGCATACATTAACATACCAACATCATACGATAAATAACATGAATGAAACTGTGTGATCAAGGCTCAATCAAACGGAGCCGATCGTATTGCATGTACTGAAAATGATAAATGTCTGTGCGATCAAGGCTCAATCAAACGGAGCCGATCGTATGTTGGCACGCCAGGTTCACGCTCATAATGTAATGGGGAACATGCTCAACGCTCATAATGTAATGGGGAGCGGCGGCCTATGAAATTGCATGTACTGAAAATAATAAATTGAATCTAACAATAACCACACAAACAGTTGAAACAAGCTGAATACACAAGTTCATGATATGATGTATGCACAATGATTTAAATATAATATATAGCAAGACACATGATACACCCCAAAACGTGATTAAAACGGGGAATTTGTAAAGACTCACTCATATTGGGTGCGTTTGATTGGAGATGATGAGATGCGCACGAGTCGGGAGAGTTGAACAACGAGAATTACTAACCTAAATAATAACGGAAAAATATAGTAGATGAGTGGATTTTATTAAGGATTTTAATGGAATTTTTAGATATATTTTTGTGAGTTTAAGGCTATTTTCTATCTTTAAAAACGTTATTTTTAAGTATTTTTAATTGATTTTTAAATTAAATTAAAAAAATAAAAATATAAAAAAAATTGTTTATTTTTGCGTTGACCGTTGACCGTTGACCGTTGACTTGTTGACCTGTTGACCGGTTCGGTCAGTGTGCATGTATGCGATGGGTGAGACTCGAACCCGAGACCTCCCGTACGCGTGCACGCAGCTCTACCAACTGAGCTACGTGTCTAACCCGAAATAATCTTGTTTTTAATTATATTTATATACTAATTCGATTTATCCAAAATTCTTTTAATTTCAAAAACATTTTAATTCATCAAACTGGTGCTAGTAACAGGTTTCGAACCCGGGACTTGTGCTTTAACATCACACACAGTCCACCGCTGGACTGTGTGTCCAACTTGGTTAATATACCAATTTTTATTATACTTATCAACTAACGGAGTTAACCCGGTTCAGTTTTAACCAAAAAGGCATTTTATAACATAAAGGGTGCGTGTAACAGGGATCGAACTCGTGACATGCGCGTATAATTTGCACACAGTCCACCGCTGGACTGTGTGTCTAACCCGTTCAAAATACCAGTTTTAATTATTCTTATAATGTTATCGCAGTTCATCTTCTTCGTTAGATTTTACTGGCAGTAGATTATACCGTTATATCTTGTTTAGTTCGATTGATAAACATTGTACAATCTAATATGAAATGGCAGAAACGATACTTAGAAGTGAACATACCGATGAACGGTTTATTTCAGAATTCCGGCAATGTGTCGGTCTCTGTTTTTGTGCACTTCAACTGAACAAAACAATTAACCGTTTTGATTAGCCAATCGTGGAATTTAAGTGCTAAACAAACGTTAACAGTGTGTTTGAAGGTCCTTACCGTTTCGCAGACGAAGATAAAGATTTCCAGAAATTTTCCGGAGAACTGGAATTATCTGATAACAGTGTCTGAATTCGATTTCAATTGAAAGGTTTGAGTTAGAAATAGCTTAAAAATTGTTAGACCACGACGGTATTGAAAGAATTACCGTTTTGATGATGAATACGGTTTTCCGGCGAACTTGCAGAAATTTCCGACGAGCAAAATAAACTTCTCCGGTGGACTGAATGTATGACGAAAGTGAAATGGAAAGTTTGTATGATGTTTCTGAGTCGTGAGAAGATCTTTGATTGCAGTAATTCAGGTTATTGGATAGTTTCGGTTATAAAACCCATCATCATCCAATTCAAGTCAATTCAAGTCTGAATTGATTAGAATTGTCGGTGCATCGGTTATAAACCTGAAATCGCGATTATTCAAACGTCTAGACGGTTGAATAGCCGATTTCAGTTTTTCAGTTGGCGCAACCGGTTTAACTAGGTTTGTGTATAAGACTTATTTGTTTCCTAAAGTTGACAGAAAACAAACAAGTGGCGGAGTGGTTATGCGTGTGAATGTTAAACCCTTGGAGTTACAATCCGGCTGACCCGGGTTCCAGTCCCGGCAGCCCCATTAATTTTTTTATTGCTTCATTTATACTTTTTATCAATTATAACTTTTATGGTTTAGTTTGTTTATTAATTATGTACCATTAAAAATTAAAATAAGCATAATTAGGCAACGAACATTTATAACTGAATATTCGATTACAAACGGAGCGGGTTTTGGAAACCCGTTTTTGACAAATGTTACAGCTTACATGGCCAAAACTTGTGAGGAGAATGCCGCTCAGAAGGAATGTTTGACAAAGGTGGAAGAGGCGTTGAACCAAGCAAAGGACGCTTATGAACGGATGGTTGAAGGTACGTAATCCATTTCTTTATTTGTTTAGATTAACTGATTGTACCCATCTTACTTCTTTAGATCATTTATTGGGTGATGCAGTGGAGGCAAAGTTAAAGAAAGAGTTGGAAGAAGAGAAAATGGGGCGGGCTGCTGATGTGGATGCCTGGAGGAAGAAAGCCGAAGAGCTATCATATGTTAAATCTTGGTTCTTCTCGGATGTAACACCTCGAAAATTGCGCCTAATAAAAATCCGACACGTGTCCCAATTTTTTTTGGTTGCCACGTGTAGCCGAGAGGGACTAAAAATGCCTTATGTTATTTTAATAACCTCTGAACGAGCATCGAAAAAGTCGGAGGATCAAAAGTGGAAAAAATGCCAAATATTCATCTTCTGGAAGGTCCTTACAGACAGGAACCATCATTGGTTACGGACCGTAAGGCAAACAAGATTATTGTTTCAGTGAGGCGGTTACGGACCAAGCCATCCTGGTTACGGTCTGTAACCATTCAAAATCGGTGGGCACCAGAGGTCCTTACGGACCGCAAGGCTATACCCTTACGGTCCGTAAGGGGGCGCCAGTGACATAAACATGGCAGCCTGCTATGTTGCCACCTTGCTCGCCATTGCCACCCTCCTCCTGCTTGTGCAACGATCCTAGCCACTTGTACTCGTCCTAGATCAACTCTTAACACCTGGAGTGATCCCATGCTTCATCCTTGGCTATAAATAGCACCTCCAACTTCATCACAAATTGCTCATTTTCATCTTTTCACCTCTATTGCTCACTTGGAGATTCCTGAGCTTATTGGGGACTTCCTATGAGTCTCTTAGTCATCTTTGGTTCACTAGTAAGTGTTCCAACTCAGTTCTTTCAGTTTTATTAGGCAATTAGCCTAAGTCAAAGCGTTGACGTAAAAACACTTTGACTTTGAGCTAAGACCATAATGGTCCAACCAATGTTCGTAACAAACATGGCTACGTAATCGTAATAAAGTAGATGATAATCCCTCAAGAGGGCACCTCCTGATTACCACGTTTGCTTGGTCAATTGACGGGTCAAAGTTATGTTAATAAAAAGTCAAACGGGTCAGTTTTGAAATAAAATCATAACTAGTAATGTAGGTATTATAAAATCTGTTTTGACACTCTAATAACTTGGTAATAATTATAAGAACATGTAGGAACATGTTCGGCTCGTCAATTCCAGGTCTAAGGTCGGTTCGCAACCGAAAGTTGCAAAAGTTGACTTTTGCTTTGACTTTCAGTTCTGACTGTCAAACCCCGACCCGCAGCGGAATAAGAGTCGGGGCATAATTGGGTTATCACCAAAGCTCATGATATTTACTAATATGTTTCATATTTATTAAAGTCCAAGTTACATTTCCAAATATCCAAACATGTCCATACAATACAAAGAAAATAAGCCAAACAAACAATTCCAAGCTCTAAATCATTTTATTCTTCTAGTCCAATCCTAAGTGTTTCTGGCTGCAGCTGGTTCACCTGTATCATGTGTAAAAATGGGGGTTTTTGGGTCATCATAAGTTGGCGAGTGAACCTTGTTAGATAAACATTTATTATTGATTCACTTGTTAGTTTATCAATGAAAAATTGTGCATAATCATAAATGAGCAAATGTAAATAATCAGGCAGTAGCAATTTGCAATCACAACTATAACATACAATAACATATGATAGCATATATTAACATACCAACATCATAAAATAAATAACATAAATGAAACTGTGCGATCAAGGCTCAATCCAACGGAGCCGATCGTATTGCATGTACGGAAAATGAAAATGTCTGTGCGATCAAGGCTCAATCAAACGGAGCTGATCGTATGTGGGCACGCCAGGTTCACGCTCATAATGTAATGGGGAACATTCTCAACGCTCATAATGTAATGGGGAGCGGCGGCCTATGAAATTGCATGTACTGAAAATGATAAATTGCATCTAACAATAACCACACAACAGTTGAAACAAACTGAATACACAAGTTCATGATATGATGTATGCACAATGATTTAAATATAATATATAGCAAGACACATGATACACCCCAAAACGTGATTAAAACGGGGAATTTGTAAAGGTTCACTCACATTGGGTGCGTTTGAATGGAGATGATGAGATGCGCACGAGTCGGGAGAATTGAACAACGAGAATTACTAACCTAAATAATAACGGAAAAATATAGTAAATGAGTGGATTTTATTAAGGATTTTAATGGAATTTTTAGATATATTTTTGTGATTTTAAGGCTATTTTCTATCTTTGAAAATATTATTTTTAAATATTTTTGATTGATTTTTAAATTAAATTAAATAAATAAAATTATAAAAAAATTGTTTATTTTTGCGTTGACCGTTGACCGTTGACTTGTTGACCTGTGACCGGTTCGGTCAGTGTGCAAGTATGCGCTGGGTGAGACTCGAACCCGAGACCTCCCGTACGCTTGCACGCAGCTCTACCAACTGAGCTACGTGTCTAACCCGAAATAATCTTGTTTTTAATTATATTTATATACTATTTCGATTTATTAAAAATTCCTTTGTTTTTAGAAAAAGATTTTAAATCATCGAACCGGTGCCGTTAACCAGACTCGAACGCGTGACGTGCGACTTAGTGTTGCACACAGTCTACCGCTGGATTGTGTGTCTAACCTGGTTAATATCTCGGTTTTTATTATACTTAACAACTAACGGGGTTAACTCGGTTCAGCTTTAATCAAAAAGGCATTTTATTACTTAGAGAGTAAGGCTGGGACAGGATTCGAACTCGCGCCGTATGTGTATATGTTTGCACACAGTCCACCGCTGGACTGTGTGTCTAACCCGTTCATTATATCGATTTTTATTATACTTATAGTATTATCAAAGTTCATCTTCTTTGTTGGATTTTACCGACAGCAGATTACACCATTAAATCTTGTTAATTCGATTGTTAAGCATTACACAGACTGATAAGAGATAACAGGGATGATAATTAGAGGAAAACATACCGGTGAACGATTGATTACAGAGTTCCGGCAGGGCGTCGGTCTCTGTTTTTAAGAACTTCAACTGAGCAAATCGATTAATCGTTTTGATTAGTTAATCATGAAATTGAAGTGCTAAACAAACGTTATCAGTGTGTTTGAAGGTCCTTACCGTTTCACAGACGAAGATAACGATTTCCAGAAATTTTCCGGCGAACTGGAGTTATCTGATAACGGTGCCTGAATTCGATCTCAAGTGGAAGGTTTGAGTTAGAAACAGCTTAACAACTGTTAGACTACGATGGTATTGAAGAACTTACCGATTTGAGGACAAATACGGTTTTCCGGCGAACTTGCAGAATTTTCCGGCGAGTTGATTTAAGCTTTATGACGGATCGAATGTGTGACGAAAGTGAAATGGAATGTTTGTATGATGTTTCTGAGTCGCGAGAGGGGTCTTGATTGAAGTAATTCAGACTGTTGAATAGTTTCGGTTATAACACTCATCATTCTCAGAATTGAAGTCAATTCAAGGCTGAATTGATTAAAATCGTCGGTGCATCGGTTATAAACCTGAATGTGCGATTAATCAAACGATTAGACGGTTGAATTGCCGATTTCGGTTTCTCAGTTGGCGCAACCGGTTTAACTAGGTTTGTGTATAAGAGTTATTTGTTTCCATAAGTTGACAGAAAATAAACAAGTGGCAGAGTGGTGATGTGTGTGAGCGTTAAGTCTTTGGGTTTAAATTCCGGCTGACCCGGGTTCGAGTCCCGGCAGTATAATTTTATTTTTATTTATTTTGTTTTCACTTTTTATCAAAAATAATTTTTATAGTTTAGTTTGTTTATTAATTATGTATCATTAAAAATCAAAATAACCATAAATACACAACGTGACATTTATAACTTGATATTCGATTACAAAACGGAGCGGGTTTTGGAAACCCGTTTTTGACAAATGTTACAGTATCCCCTACTTTTAGGAATTTCGTCCCGAAATTTAAGTAGTAGAAGTAGGAAAAAGATGCGGGTATTTTTCACGCATTGAGTCTTCACGTTCCCAAGTAAACTCAGGTCCCCGTTTCGACTCCCAGCGTACCCTAACAATTGGAATGCGACTCCGTCGTAGACGTTTCTCTCCGAAATCCATGATCTCTACTGGTCTTTCAATAAAATGCATAGATTCATCAATCTGAATATCTTCCAGAGGAATGTGGAGGTTTTCATCAGCAAGGCACTTCTTCAAGTTTGATACGTGGAATGTGGGATGAATCCTGTTGAGTTCTTCTGGTAGATCAAGCTTGTATGCTACAGGTCCTACTCTTTCGAGTATCTTGAAAGGTCCTACGTAGCGTGGTGCTAGCTTGCCCTTTTGACCAAAACGAACTACTCCCTTCCACGGTGATACTTTTAGAAGTACATGATCACCAATGTTAAACTCTAAAGCTTCCGTCGTTTATCTGCATACTCTTTTGACGACTTTGGGCCGCTAGAAGATTGTTTCGGATTTGATGGATCTTGTCTGTGGTTTCTTGGATCAATTCTGGACCAGTGATTTGAGCTTCCCCAATTTCGTGCCAACATACAGGAGATCGGCACTTACGACCATATAAGGCTTCAAAAGGTGCCATGCCGATGCTTGAATGATAGCTGTTGTTGTACGAAAATTCAACTAATGGGAGATGAGCGTCCCAATTTCCCTTGAAGTCTATGACACATGCTCGAAGCATATCTTCAAGAGTTTGTATGGTGCGTTCAGATTGACCATCAGTTTAAGGGTTATAGGCGGTACTGAGATCTAATCGCGTACCCATCGCGGTTTGTACTGCTTGCCATGTTCGTGAAGTAAAACGACCATCACGATCAGAAATAATGCTTAATGGTACCCCATGTCGGCTTACGATTTCGCTGATATAAATACGAGCTAGCTTTTCGTTCTTGAAATCTTCGCGGATAGGAATAAAGTGAGCTGATTTTGTAAGTCGGTCAATTATTACCCATATAGTGTCATACCCACCAGAAGTGCGAGGTAACCCGGTAATGAAGTCCATGGTTATATTTTCCCACTTCCATACAGGTATTTCAGGTTGGACCAGAAGTCCTGAGGGTCTTTGGTATTCAGCTTTCACCTTGGAACATGTAAGGCACTTAGAAACAAAAACAGCAATATCCTTCTTCATTCCATGCCACCAATAGGTATATCATAGGTCTTGATACATCTTATCTGCTCCTGGATGTATAGAGTATCGTGTTTTGTGAGCTTCCTTCATAAGAGTTTCACGAAGATTGTTGTGGTTAGGAATCCAGATACGATCTAGGTAGTACAGAATACCGTCAGATTTAGTTTCAATTTTAAGTTCAGCTCCACAGGACATCTCCTTTCATACATCATCTTCCGTTACTGAAACGTGTTGGGCTTCTCGAATTTGATCTTTAATGTCAGATATGATTTGCGAACATAGAAGACGAATGGAGTTCGCATAACCCTTTCGACTGAGTGCATCAGCCACCACATTTGCTTTGCCAGGGTGGTACCGAATTTCACAGTCATAGTCATTTAGAAGTTCGACCCATCTTCGTTGCCTCATGTTTAACTCCTTTTGGTTGAAGATATGTTGAAGACTCTTGTGGTCAGTGTATATTTCACACTTAGTACCATAGAGATAATGTCTCTATATCTTAAGAGCGAACACAACGGCTCCAAGTTCTAGGTCATGGATGGTGTAGTTCTTCTCATGCGTCTTGAGTTGTTTCGAAGCATAAGCTATAAATTTTCCTCTTTGCATTAGAACGCAGCCTAATCCTTGCCCTGACGCGTCGCAATAGACCACGAAATCATCACAACCTTCAGGAAGAGTGAGGATTGGTGCATCACAAAGTTTTTGTTTAAGGGTTTGGAAGGCTTCTTCTTGCTTGGGTCCCCATATGAAAGGTTTTCCCTTATGAGTTAAAGCCGTGAGTGGTACAGCAATGCGAGAGAAGTTTGAAATGAAACGACGATAATAGCCAGCTAGACCAAGAAAAGATCTTACTTCAGTTGGTGTACGTGGAGCTTGCCATTCTTGTCCCGCTTTGATCTTTGAGGGGTCGACATGTATTCCCTTGTCATTGACTACATGTCCGAGGAATTGCACCTCTTTTAACCAGAATTCGCATTTGGAGAATTTGGCGTAAAGCTTTTCATTCTCTAGAAGTGTAAGGATAAGTCGAAGATGACGCTCATGATCAGATTTAGACTTTGAATAAATAAGAATGTCGTCGATGAAAACTATAATAAATCGATCAAGATAAGGTTTGCAGACTCTGTTCATTAGGTCCATGAAGACTGCTGGAGCGTTGGTTAAACCAAATGGCATGACCATGAATTCATAATGGCCATAACGAGTACGAAATGCGGTCTTTGGGACGTCTTCTTCATGCACCCTAAGTTGATGATAACCAGATCGAAGGTCGATTTTGGAAAAGTAGCTGGCACCTTGAAGTTGGTCAAGAAGATCATCAATGCGAGGTAAAGGATAGCGATTCTTGATTGTTAATTTGTTGAGCTCTCTGTAGTCGATGCACATACGAAACGATCCATCTTTCTTCTTTACAAAAAGGACAGGTGCACCCCAAGGCGATGAACATGGACGTATGAATCCCTTGTCAGTCAACTCTTGTAATTGACTGGCTAGCTCTTGCATTTCAGAGGGGGCTAACCTATAAGGAGACTTTGCAGCTGGTGTAGCACCGGGTATAAGATCAGTACGAAATTCTACTTCTCTAACTGGACGAAGTCCTGAAATGTCGTCAGGAAAAACTTGCGGGAGATCTTTTACTACAGGGATGTCTTCAAGTTTCTTCTCCATGGTTCCCTTTTTGATGATATGAGCTAAAAACGCGACATAACTTTTGCGAAGATATTTTTGAGCTTGGAGACAAGACATTAAGCTGAGCCCTTTCGACGAGGTTTCTCCAAAGATTCGAAGAGTCTGACCGTTTGAAAGAGGAATACGTATAAACTTTTTGCGACATACAATTTCTGCCTGATGTTGACTGAGCCAGTCCATACCAATTATGATATCGAAACTTCCCAGCTTCATAGGAATAAGGTCGACTGAGAAATCGTGGTCGTTTAAGGTGAGTGTACAGTTGCGTATAATAGAGTTTAATGAAACTGGTTTCCCGTCAGCAACTTCTACCGTTATGGATTCCATGAGCTTATCCCGATTTTGGTTTAAGATAGGTTCAAATTCTAAGGACACAAAACTTCTATCCGCACCAGTATCAAATAACATAGATGCATATCTACCATTTATAAGGAACGTACCGTTAACCACATTGCCGTCAGCCCTAGCCTGATTAGCGTTGATATTGAAAGCTCTTCCTCTTGCAGGTGGAGGAGCTTGGTTCGCTTGATTCACCGGGTTGGCTTGGGCCTGAGCATGAATAATGTTTACCAACCTTGGACAAGTGTTTCTGAAATGGCTTGGGTCTCCGTAATTGTAGCAAGCCCGCATTGGTTGACCCATAGAATAATTGGGTTGGTAATATGTTTGGGCTAAATGTTGGGTGGGTGGTAATAGTAGGGGTTGTTGGGCTTGACCATTATTTGTTGGTGGGTTTTGGTTGAAGGCTGGTGGCGGTTCGTTCGCTGAGGCATGCGGCAGGTTTGAACAGTATGACCTGCGCGACCACAGCCGGTGCAAATATTGGCAAGGATGATCAGGAGAATGGTGATATTGGCAACGGTTGCATTTTGGTAACGGGCCAGTGTAAGGTCTTTTGTATGGTGCAGGTAAAGGGGCGACTTGGGTAATGGGTGCAGCAGGAATAGGGGAGTTGTTTTGTTAACAGCGAAGTTTCTGGTGTTGCGCTTCCTCTTATTAGCAAATTTAGAGGAGGAGATGGAATGGTTTAAAGTTCCCTAAACAGGGGCTTTCTTTTTCTCTTCTTTAAACTTCCCGTTGCGAATTCGATTCTCGGTCAGTTCAGTTGCTAGCTCCATAGCAGCTTCAAGTGTTACCGGTGAAGTGCTGAGGACTGAATCTTGAATTTTTGAGGGAAGTCCTCGAATATAATGCTCGATCAAGCGATAAGTTGGGGTAAACAAATTTGGAACCATTTGGTTCAACTCTAAGAACCTCTTGTTATAGGTGGTGTGGTCTCCCTCCTTCTGCTTTAAAGAATGAAATTCGTCCTCCAACTTTTTAATTTCACTACTAGGACAGAAACGCCTAGTCATGATTTCCCTTAATTCATCCCAAGTTAAGGCCATTGCATCATCAATTCCCCTCTTCCCTTTTTCAGTATTCCACCAGGTAAGAGCTACCCCAAATAGTCTTCCGGTGGCGTATCGAACCTTGCGATCCTCAGGACAATCGCAGTTGAGAAAAGTGTTTTCCATCTCCTCAAACCAGTGGAGGAGAGCAGTGACACCTTTGGTCCCTTCAAATTTAGGAGGATCACAAGACTTGAAATGTTTATATGAGCACTTGCTGGTAGGAGGGTTGTCGATGTTCTGGTCATGTTGTTGGGGAGGATTAGTAGGATTTGTAGCGAGGGCTTGTTGTACTTGGACCACAATGTCAGGCAGTATCGTGGCCATTTGTTTCGCGATTTGTGTGGCCAAGCGTTCCTGAGACCTTCTTGATCTTTTACCCCTTCGTTGTTGTCTGGACGACATCTACAGGAACATCCATAAGAAGATTGTGAGTTTATGGAGTCTTTTTAGGTGTCATGTGTCTTTAAGAAAAGTGAAAATAACATAAATATCAATAATGCAACTACATCCATAGGATGTCTTGGGTTTGCTCATGTTGGGCCTCAAATGTCCCCCATACCTTCACCTATATAGTCATGTGGGCCCCCATGGCTATTGGCTTGGTGGGATTCACATTAGTATTGGCGATTTAACACTTGCATCACCCGAATGCAAACCACAAAATATGTTTACGAGATGTATGGTCGGAATGTGTCCAGGTGTAGACACAATGACAACTCAAAGTGGGGTTAGCTCACACGACGTTTGGTATAGCATGCTTTGGCCTAATAGGTACTTCGTACTCTCATCGTTAGTCCCCAGGTAGGCAAACTGGTCCTTTATTTTGGATTTATACGAATGCCAGCCTAGACAGGACGTTCCGACTACCGGTACTGATACCCTTCCAGTTACTACATTCCCGTCATAAGAACTCACTTTGATGAGATTTGAAAACACAAAAATCATTGTAAAAGCAATCATGATGTGGTGTGTGCTTTCATGGATGTGATATGTTATGAGAATATGATTCATGATAGGCATTATATGATAATATATACTTATGAACATGCTTGCATAACATTGAATGTAACATTTAACATAAAACATATAAACATCATGAAATTTGGCATGTAACACACAAAAATCTTAAAAATTTCTAATCAATTATAGTATAGGCTCTAAGGGTCTAATAACCTATCCTATATCCCTATAGTCATGGCTCTGATACCAATCTGTCACACCCCAACCCGTAGCGGAATAAGAGTCGGGGCATAATTGGGTTATCACCAAAGCTCATGATATTTACTAATATGTTTCATATTTATTAAAGTCAAAGTTACATTTCCAAATATCCAAACATGTCCATACAATACAAAGAAAATAAGCCAAACAAAACAATTCCAAGCTCTAAATCATTTTATTCTTCTAGTCCAATCCTAAGTGTTTCTGGCTACAGCTGGTTCACCTGTATCATGTGTAAAAATGGGGGTTTTTGGGTCAACATAAGTTGGCGAGTGAACCTTGTTAGATAAACATTTATTATTGATTCACTTGTTAGTTTATCAATGAAAAATTGTGCATAATCATAAATGAGTAAATGTAAATAATCAGGCAGTAGCAATTTGCAATCACAACTATAACATACAATAACATATGATAGCATATATTAACATACCAACATCATACGATAAATAACATAAATGAAACTGTGCGATCAAGGATCATCACAACTATAACATACAATAACATATGATAGCATATATTAACATACCAACATCATACAATAAATAACATAAATGAAACTGTGCGATCAAGGATCAATCCAACGGAGCCGATCGTATTGCATGTACTGAAAATGAAAATGTCTGTGCGATCAAGGCTCAATCAAACGGAGCCGATCGTATGTGGGCACGCCAGGTTCACGCTCATAATGTAATGGGGAACATGCTCAACGCTCATAATGTAATGGGGAGCGGCGGCCTATGAAATTGCATATACTGAAAATGATAAATTGCATCTAACAATAACCACACAACAGTTGAAACAAACTGAATACACAAGTTCATGATATGATGTATGCACAATGATTTAAATATAATATATAGCAAGACACATGATACACCCCAAAACGTGATTAAAACAGGGAATTTGTAAAGGTTCACTCACATTGGGTGCGTTTGAATGGAGATGATGAGATGCGCACGAGTCGGGAGAATTGAACAACGAGAATTACTAACCTAAATAATAACGGAAAAATATAGTAAATGAGTAGATTTTATTAAGGATTTTAGTGGAATTTTTAGATATATTTTTGTGAGTTTAAGGCTATTTTCTATCTTTGAAAATATTATTTTTAAGTATTTTTGATTGATTTTTAAATTAAATTAAATAAATAAAAATATAAAAAAAAATTGTTTATTTTTGCGTTGACCGTTGACCGTTGACTTGTTGACCGGTTCGGTCAGTGTGCAAGTATGCGCTGGGTGAGACTCGAACCCGAGACCTCCCGTACGCGTGCACGCAGCTCTACCAACTGAGCTACGTGTCTAACCCGAAATAATCTTGTTTTTAATTATATTTATATACTAATTCGATTTATTAAAAATTCCTTTGTTTTTAGAGAAAGATTTTAAATCATCGAACCGGTGCCGTTAACCAGACTCGAACGCGTGACGTGCGACTTAGTGTTGCACACAGTCCACCGCTGGACTGTGTGTCTAACCTGGTTAATATCTCGGTTTTTATTATACTTAACAACTAACGGGGTTAACCCGGTTCATCTTTAATCAAAAAGGCATTTTATTACTTAGAGAGTAAGGCTGGGACAGAATTCGAACTCGCGCCGTATGTGTATATGTTTGCACACAGTCCACCGCTGGACTGTGTGTCTAACCCGTTCATTATATCTATTTTTATTATACTTATAGTATTATCAAAGTTCATCTTCTTCGTTGGATTTTACCGACAGCAGATTACACCATTAAATCTTGTTAATTCGATTGTTAAGCATTACACAGACTGATAAGAGATAACAGGGATGATAATTAGAGGAAAAACATACCGGTGAACGATTGATTACAGAGTTCCGGCAGGGCGTCGGTCTCTGTTTTTAAGAACTTCAACTGAGCAAATCGATTAATCGTTTTGATTAGTTAATCATGAAATTGAAGTGCTAAACAAACGTTATCAGTGTGTTTGAAGGTCCTTACCGTTTCACAGACGAAGATAACGATTTCCAGAAATTTTCCGGCGAACTGGAGTTATCTGATAACGGTGCCTGAATTCGATCTCAAGTGGAAGGTTTGAGTTAGAAACAGCTTAACAACTGTTAGACTACGATGGTATTGAAGAACTTACCGATTTGAGGACAAATACGGTTTTCCGGCGAACTTGCAGAATTTTCCGGCGAGTTGATTTAAGCTTTATGACGGATCGAATGTGTGACGAAAGTGAAATGGAATGTTTGTATGATGTTTCTGAGTCGCGAGAGGGGAGCTTAAAAACTGTTAGACTTCGATGGTATTGAAGAACTTACCGATTTGAGGACAAATACGGTTTTCCGATGAACTTGCAGAATTTTCCGGCAAGTTGATTTAAGCTTTATGACTGATCGAGTGTGTGACGAAAGTGAAATGGAATGTTTGTATGATGTTTCTGAGTCGCGAGAGGGGTCTTGATTGAAGTAATTCAGACTGTTGAATAGTTTCGGTTATAACACTCATCATTCTCAGAATTGAAGTCAATTCAAGGCTGAATTGATTAAAATCGTCGGTGCATCGGTTATAAACCTGAATGTGCGATTAATCAAATGATTAGACGGTTGAATTGCCGATTTCGGTTTCTCAGTTGGCGCAACCGGTTTAACTAGGTTTGTGTATAAGAGTTATTTGTTTCCCTAAGTTGACAGAAAACAAACAAGTGGCGGAGTGGTGATGTGTGTGAGCGTTAAGTCTTTGGGTTTAAATTCCGGCTAACCCGGGTTCGAGTCCCGGCAGCATCATTTTATTTTTATTTATTTTGTTTTCACTTTTTATCAAAAATAATTTTTATAGTTTAGTTTGTTTATTAATTATGTATCATTAAAAATCAAAATAACCATAAATACACAACGTGACATTTATAACTTGATATTCGATTACAAAACGGAGCGGGTTTTGGAAACCCGTTTTTGACAAATGTTACACTGACCCGATTTAGCAACCTTAGCTACTATTCCTAAGTTGCATTGTGACCATGTTATTGTATACTATAACCCTCTGGAGTTATAGAACATGGTCATGTAGTAATCCGAATCGTTATGCAAGTATCCGTAAATAGGCCTGAAATGCCCTTTTGTTATAAACTAAGGTTTTAATCACTAACAAGCGTATAAATGAGTTGTAAACTGAATTGTTAAACTAACAAACTTATTTTGATGTTAGTAACCTGGTCATGAAGTATGTTTTGATTATTCAACATAATTAACATGTTTAAAGTGACCAAATCGCCCTTTTGGCGTATAAAATGGTTTAAACATAAAATTGACATCAAAACTAAATACCAACTGATGTATATCTTTATTAGGATTATTTGGATGTTCATTCAGGTTTCAAACTAAGTTTAAGCTATAGTTTGCATATTATGTCCTTAAATGACGATATTGCCCTTTCGGCACTTTAAATGGGTTTAAACATTTTAATGGACCAAAATCTTATACTTACTTATGTAATATATATTAACAAATTTTGGTCATTCAAACCTGCTCACAACAACGGTTTAACTTAAATACCAATTATATCGTCATTTAGCGACTTAATCACCGTATCGGCGCATAAGATGGTTAAAAACCATATTAGAGCATTAAGGCTTGATACCTACTTATTTCAAAACATATTTTAAACTTATTAACAGTAGCTACATGTCCCAAACTCAGATTCCGAAATAAGTTATTAATTATATGTGAAATGACCAAAATGCCCTTTCGGGACATGGTTTGGTCTTAAACTATAAACCACACATATAATTGATATCCTACTGATAAAACATCATAAAATAAATGTTTTTTCTATAGAATGTTTATGACCATAACATCAGTTTACATATAAACCCATTTATTATGTCGTAAAATGACCAAATTGCACTTTGAAACATAGTTTGATTTTAAAACCGTAACGAGCCAACATGTTGATAACTCACTGATGTTACAACATATTTTAAATATAATGGCATATGGAACTTGCATAGGACTCACCCGGTTACCCGGTTTCGCTTATATGCGTACGGTTCGGCCTACGTAACTAGTTTACATAATCTAACCGAAACGGGTTTAACCATATCGAAATATTCTCAAATTACAGAATGCAAAATGGTAACCCATATTATACAAGTCCTAGTACTTGTCGGGTCCAAAATACATTCTTTTCCGGTCATCTCTTAATCTAGTATTTCGTACCGTTATCTTATTTTAAGTTAGCCGGTCTAAGTCAATGATTAAATAAAGACCCGCTAGCTATCTAATCGGTTAATAATACCATCCATTCCAGACTAGAGGCTTCCAGTAGATTGTTTCTGAGTTAGTTATTTTGATTACGGCTGTGCTTTGCTTATTTTCTTATTTACTAAAGATTTTGCAAGCCAGGTAAATACTTTTACTTATTTTCCCTTATACGGGCTTGGGATATGGTATAATAATGCCGCATGGTTTGTATGGGATCAAAGACCAATGAGTCGGGAATTCAAATAATCTATTTTAATTCGTATTGCTTAATATTAAACATTTGAGAGTTAAAACTACCATGTCCTGGATATCCACGGCTCATTTAATTGTAAATTGCCACGACCTAAGCACGGGGTGTAGGCATACACCCGACAGATCCTAAAATAAATTATAACCCATTAGGGGTGTACCTATTAAAGGTATTAAAGTGGTTTGTCGATTAATCATGTTCCCGACATAGTTTTCGGGCTCTAAATATATTATTGGCATGTGAAACTGATAACATGAAAATAATTTATCCAAAGTTATCTATTAAACAAAGTATCTTCGTGTACACTAAATGTTTTCGAAATGTTTTCAAAATGAGTCGGTTAAATGTATTTACCAGTCAAAACTGACGTATTTTCAAAAGCCTAAGCGCAGGTGACAAGTATACGTAACTAGGCTGGAAGTGCTCGACGAAGCTTAAGAGGAATTGCAACCTTTTGCTTAGAGGGACTTAGTCTGTTAAATTTCCTTTTGTAATCACATTTCGATCTGCCAGTGGATCTAATTACATGCGTTGTATTTTATTTTTGAACTTTGAACATTCAAACGTTTGTAATAGTAATTATCCAGACTTCCGCAGTGTTTTATTATATTGTTTGGTAATGATGATATTAACTTGCGTCACGATATTCCCCAACCGGACCCACCGGGTTACACGTGGAAATTAGGGGTGTGACAGGTTGGTATCAGAGCCAACTCTCGAGTGAATTAAACACTAGCCTTTTGTGTTTAATCTCGAGAATACATATTAACACCTATCTTTTAGATTTCCGAGTTTAGACTTTGACTTAGGTTTAATCATTTTTCCATTTTATTATTCCAGCCTTTTATTTTCTTTAACTTGTTTTTGAAGCAGGAGTTGTGCCACCTAAATTTAGACGTAGAGGAAAAGGCAAGGGGCCCATGAGGGGTGGACCCTCTATGACCGGACCATCTTTCAGACCACCTTTCAGACCCTCTCTAGCCAGAGCAGTTTTGATTTGCCTGATCATAATCCATACGAAGGACCCGGAGACTCTTCGTCTCCATTTGAACCATATAGACATTCTATCTCGCACGAATACTCCCCGCCCCAATCACACTCCCAACATTCTTATCATTCTCACCATTCGCACCAATCGCAGCATTCTCATTCTCATTCTCACCAAGAGTTCTTTAACTTCAACTTTGTCAATCCCGTTAACCAACCCTCACCTGAAACCCCTCCAGTCGACTCGCTAACACAAATGGAGGAGGATTCCATCCGGAGGAATTTCCCCAAACTGGATCATATGGTTATCCCATCGAGCTGTCTAGTGGCTCGAACTCTTTGGCGGGATCTCCGTTTCGAGGTCCCGATGATTATGAACAAAGATGGGCGCAATATGTGTTCGACAACACACCCTCATACCACAGCACTCCCCAACATCATGCTCCATCACCATATCCTCAAATCGAGGATGTAGATATGCAACAAGTGGATCAACCTCAGCCACCACCGGAGTCATCATCGCAACCACGCCAAAGACTTGGTGCACGCATGTCGGTGCGTGCTGGTCAAAGGTCGGGTTCGCTACCACCTTTACCACCATCCTATCTAGTTATCACGGAGGATCCGCAAATGGGTGGGCCCTCAAACATATCGCCAGCGGTGGAACCCCCACACAACCAGCTGTTGAGCCTTAACCTCAACCATCACTACCACCGCGGGATTTTGCTAACCCAATACCTACTTATACAGGGCCATTAGTGTTTAACTCTGTCGACTCTCCCGGTTTGTATAACTACATCCACCATGGTCTAGAGCAGGATCCTTATTATGATGCAGTCATTCATAATAACCTTTATCATTCCTCTTACCCTAATTATCCGCCTCCTTATGCCACTACTGGGTATCCACCTTATGGATATCCGTATCCAGTTACGCCTCAGCCGCATCCACCTCCACCTCAGCCTCAACCCCAACCGCAAGTACCACTCGAGGCTATTAATGATGCCTTGGATCAGGTCAGGGAAATGCGGCAACAAGTTAAGAAGTCAGAAAAGAAAACAATCAAATTTATCAAGAAACTCTTAAAGCTGTAAAAGGGAGGAATGATGAGTAGTTTTGTATTTTCATATACGTAATTTTAAATTTCAAGAAGTCCTTGCGAGGACATTGTCATTTCTGTTAAGTTCCTGCGTGAACTATTTTTGTTATTTGAAGTCCTATATATTAGGCAATTATGTAACGTTCCTTCTAAATAAAATTCTCCTTGTTATGTATTTTATTCAAATCAAATCATCATGATTTTATTCAAGTTTTATCGATCTGCTATATTATCCCAAGATCTATCAGCCAATGACTATAATCAAATAGATTGGCAAATGAAAATCTTGGAAGTAACCTTCTGTCTAGCAAAGGTGAACAATGTTCAACTTCCAAATTTATCATTTCTCTATGTTAACTCACAATGTGGAGTTAGCCCCTAAATTTCCGTGAGAAATATTGTCACATTAACTAATTGGGTAAATGACAATGGTCACACCCTATCGCCTATGCGATCAAATTAGATCCTGGCTAAAACATTTAAACACTCAATAATAGTGTAAAGCCAATGTGCAGTGATATGTTGTCCCCAGTGACAATGACAGTAGTGACATCCGGTCCACTGTCTGATAAATTGTGGACTATGTCCAATCCAAAAATGCCTATGATGGTCCTTTGAGACTTAGGGTATATATATATATATATATATATATACACACACACTACATCTTATATCTAAATTCTGTATGGTCTTAGAACCATGTCGTGAAAAAGGGTACAACATAGTAACTGACCAAATTTATCTCGATATTTAGAAGTAAGTTGCAACAATGGTGGATTCTAGTGAAGTCAATAGCAAACGCAACGACAATGACGCCAATGAGAATATCATTATTAGTAAAAATGACTTGAGAGACCGTATTGCCGCAGAAGTTGGCAAAGGCTTGAAGGATAAGTCTGAACGGCAACCTGAGTCGAGTGCTTCTCGCTCCAAGCAAGTCTCTAAACCGCTATCTCAGCCTAGTCAGCCAAAACCAAAGAAGAGTGAGGGACACTCTTCGAATGTGAAAAGTATAGCAAAGAGTGATGAGCATCATAAGAAACCAAATGTCGACAGTGATGGTTGCTCCTACAAGTACTTCGTGTCTTGTAGACCCCGCGGTTTTAATGGGAAAAAGGAGCCCTAGAATGTCTAAGGTGGTTGGACGAAATGGAGACGATGGTGGATATCAGCAGTTGCGCTGATAAGAACGTTGTTAAGTATGTATCTCAATCATTTAAGGGTGATGCCCTTACCTGGTGGAAAACCTTAGTCCAGTCTACAGGCAAAGTTCATCTCTACAACTTGAGTTGGTCCAAGTTAGTAGACTTAGTGAAGGATACCTGCTGCCCACCTCATGAGGTGGAGAAAATCGAGTCAGATTTCCTAAATCTGACTATGAAGAACATGGATTGTCGGAAGTTTGTCACCGACTACAACTCTCTCTCAAGGCTAGTGCCTTATTTGGTTACCCTAGAGCCCAAACGCATGTTTTATTAATGGGCTAGCTCCTGAAATTAGGAGTATGGTTAAAGCGGTGCAGCCAGGCACCTACAAATCCGTTGTAGAGCTATCCCTCTCCCTCACACAGGACTATGTGAGGCAAATGTCAGTTAAGACTGACAAGGATGGGAAGCGAAAACGGTACGACAGCAACTCCCAAAGG
Source organism: Scalesia atractyloides (assembly GCA_947069175.1). NCBI lineage: Eukaryota > Viridiplantae > Streptophyta > Magnoliopsida > Asterales > Asteraceae > Scalesia > Scalesia atractyloides. Next base: position 84,698,917 of record CAMTDV010000024.1, read on the forward strand.
TTTAACAAAAAGGGTAAAGATGGGTTCAACAAGGATAATCAGAAATCGGGCGACAAACCCACTTGTAAGACTTGTGGGAAGCAACACTATGGACAGTGTCGCTTAGATATAAAACCAAAGCAGTGCAATATCAGCAAGAAAACAGGGCATCTGTCACATGAGTGCCGAAATTTAAAAGATGCTACTTGTTTTGGATGTGGTGAAAAAGGTCACATCAAGGCGAACTGCCCTAAGGCAAATACTGAAGGTAAGGCCAAAACCATTGAGGCAAAGGAAGGCACTGCTAGAGCCTTTCAAATAAATGCCAAGGATGCAGTGAATGACAACAATGTTATAACGAGTACGTTCCTAATCAACGACGCTTTTGCTAGAGTTCTTTTTTATTCGGGCGCTGATAAATCGTCTGTAGATCATAAGTTTAGTGAACTATTAAACTTGCCCGTAAGAACTCTAGACATAACTTATGAAGTAGAGCTCGCTGATGGAACCATAGAAACCGCCTCTCCCATTCTTGACGGATGCTTCATATCCATCAAGAATCATTCTATCCCTGACTCTCTTTTACCTACGAAACTAGCGGGATTCGATGTAGTCTTAGGCATAGACTGGTTATTGCATAACCAAACTCGCATTTCCTGCGATAAGAAACTCATTGAAATCAAACCCCCGTCGGGTAAAATCCTTACCATTCATGGAGACAAACACTTTGGATTGCCTGATAAAGCAGTTTTGCATAAGGCATCCAGATGTATACAGAAAGGTTGTGTCATCTACATGGCACAAGTTACCATCGATGAACCCAAACCAAGAATTAAAGATATTCCTATCCCCTGAATACCCAGATGTATTCCCAGAAGAATTACCTGGCCTACCTCTTGATAGGCAGGTAGAGTTTCGAATTGACATTATACCTGGAGCAGCTCCCATAGCTAAAGCTCCATACCGTTTAGCACCTACCGAGATGAAAGAATTGAGAACCCAATTGGACGAACTCTTAGAAAAAGGTTTTATTCAACCCAGCTCTTTGCCTTGGGGAACTCCTACCCTATTCGTTAAAAAGAAGGATGGATCAATGCGAATGTGCATTGACTACCATGAACTCAATAAGATAACGATCAAGAATCGTTATCCTTTGCCTAGGATCGATGACTTGTTTGATCAATTACAAGGTGCAAGCTACTTCTCGAAGATTGATTTAAGGTCGGGATATCACCAACTTAAAGTTAGAAATGAAGATGTCCTGAAAACTGCTTTCAGAACGAGATATGGACATTACGAGTTCTTAGTGATGCCTTTCGGGCTCAATAATGCACCTCCAGCATTCATGGACCTCATGAATAGAGTCTGCAAGCCATACTTAGATAAGTTTGTCATTGTCTTCATAGACGACATACTTATCTATTCTCGTAAGCAATCTGATCACAAAAAACATTAAGGTGTATACTCGAAATACTACGTCAAGAAAAGCTATATGCAAAGTTTTCCAAATGTGAATTCTGGCTCTGTGAGGTTCAGTTCTTTGGTTATGTAGTGACCGAACGTGGTATTCAAGTGGATCATGCAAAGATAGAAGCGCTATTGAATTGGGAAGCACCAAAGACACCTTCTGAGATACGAAGTGTCACACCCGACCGATGGCGGAATCACCGAGGTTAGTGGCACTAGGCGACCAGATTGTTCTCACGAGAAATTCCATAACAATTATTCACAACATTACTAAATGTTTAACATCCCATACTATTAAACATAATATTCTAAATAATCATTACAAAATCCAAAGTTTTCTCAAAAAAACAAACGGTTCGATTTCCCCTAGATTTCATACATAAGTTCAAAATCTGAAATACATCAACAAACTAACTAAACAACTAAACTACGCTAAGCATGCAACATCCAAGCATCCATAGCTAAAATCCTCAACCTGTTACATACGTTAAAATACAAGTCAATACAATTAAGTAAAGGTGAGCATACAGGTTTAAGTACTACTAGCATAATTGAGAAAGCGTTCGCGAAATAATCTAACTACACATCATGATACACTGAAACAATTCACACAAATTAACATAGGCTTATTCTCTATGCTAACTACCGTGAGAAGGCTTGCGCGTCCATCCTAACTAGACCCTGTGGGTGTAAGCCACGCTATAGTACCATACTAGCTAAGGAGAAAAGTTAACGAAAATAAATCCTAGTCACATGTTTCTAGTATCACGTATTGAGCATACATGATCAGATTATTCGCGTGTGATAAACAGTTTGATTTGTGAAGTGATTTTGATATAGGAACGTATGTAACACCCAAAAAGTGCGTGAAAGCGAAAATGGGTCAAGTATACTCACTGGGGGTGCGTTTTAGGGTAAGTTGGAGATTCTGCGAGGAGTTGCAGGGTGCACCGGATTAGCCTATAAACGAGCAGAAGTGCATCAGTCTTCCGAAAAGCCAAAACGGTGAATTTTGAGTTGAGCAGTAAGCAAGTTCGGGCGAACTTGTATGGAAATGGTGAGAATTGAGACAAGTTCGGTCGAACTTGTAAGAATCCTTTACGGAGGAGGCAAGTTCGGGCGAACTTGTGCAGTTTCTTAAGAAACTGAGCAAGTTCGGTCAAACTTGGTGGGGATTTGCTGAAATATTTGCCTAAGTTCGGTCGAACTTGACCAGAAGCTGCTGAAATCTTGAGCGAACTTGGTGTTTCCGAGTCCAAAATCTTGCATTTTTGTGTGTTTGCTGAGTAAATCAATTGTTCATCCCTCCGACCTTGTGCTACTGAGCGAACTTAGGTCAGAGAGGTCTTTTCAGAGCAGTTTAGCCGTTTTACAAAAGCGTGGGCTAATCCGGATGAACTCGGGGTTTGTTCGTATTAGTCCGGCTTGTGTAACCGTCACAAACGTCCGTGTGCATCCAGATCTGGAATCTTGAATGATAGATGCTTCGTTTCATATCAGAAGATGAACATAACATCATCAAAAGTCCGTATCTTGTGTCAAAATCGATATTTATCAAAGGTTTTCTCAGATCCAGAACTTACAAGCCGAGATCTTGCAGATCTCGCGTTTGGGAAGCCTCTGCTAACACCAAACGAACTCGTATTGTGTAGATCTAAGTTAAAAACAGAAGTTTTGAAGAAAAGATGAAGATTTTCGTAAAAGAATGGGTTTTGATGAAAACGAAGGCTATGCCTTGTGCCAAAATCGTTGTAAACCTTTGTAGATCGTTGATAAACGTTGTTGCAGTGAAATCGGGTCGATTCTTACTTAGAACACTAGAGATTTGGAGTGAGAGAGCTCTAAGCGAACTTGCAGCAAGTTCAAATGAGAGAAATGAGCTTGGTATTTATAGGCGAAGGCAAAAAGAGAGCTGGTGAGACCAAGTTCGACCGAACTTGCATGAAAACTTGCAAGTTCGCGCGAACTTGATGGATTTGGGAAGAATTATGAGTAAGTTCGGCCGAACTTGCATATACTTATGCAAGTTCGCGCGAACTTGATAAAACAAAGGGGTTCCTGGTTGCTAGGCAAGTTCGGGCGAACTTGTGGTAGTCAAGTTCGGCCGAACTTGGCCTGGTGACCAAGTTCCGTTTCCTGATTTCGCGTTAAGGGTTCGTTTGGCGATTCTATTCGCATTTATTAGTTATATTAAGCGTTAGATTAAAGCGTTAAGCGTTATAGTTGATATAATATTGCGATTTAGCGATTCGAGAGTGCGAGAGCGATGCGATAGCGAGCGTAAACATAACTACAAACACACATAACACATAAATAATATAAAACCACATACATAGCTGCGATTTGCGATGCGATGAGATTAGCGATGCGATTTAATAAGCGATTAGATGCGATAATAACGTAATACTCCATAATTAATTAACATAAACTTTATTATACTCGAATCTCGAGAATACATGAGACGGAGACAATTGAAAAAGATAACGAAAAACAGAGTTGTTACAGTCCCCTACTTTAGGGAATTTCGTCACGAAATTAGGCAGCGGCCGTAACAAAGAGATGCGGATATTTCGCTTTCATATCACTTTCCAGTTCCTAAGTGAACTCGGCGCCGCGTTTGCCTTCCCATCGGACCTTCACGATAGGTATGCGAGAGCGTCGGAGTTTCTTGGTTTCCCGATCCATGATTTCAACGGGTTTTTCCACGAAATGAAGAGTCTCGTTGATTTGCAGATCTTTGAGAGGGACATGCAGATTTTCTTCGGCTAGGCATTTCTTGAGGTTAGACACGTGGAAAGTCGGATGTACATTATTAGGTTCCTCCGGTAATTCGAGATGATAGGCTACTTTCCGATCCTTTCCAGAATCTTAAAGGGACCAGCGTATCGAGGCGCTAGCTTTCCTTTCTTGTCGAAGCGGACCACTCCCTTCCAAGGCGCAACCTTTAGGATAACGTGATCTCCCACTTCGAACTGCAGGGGCTTGCGGCGTTTATCGGCGTAACTCTTTTGACGACTCCGAGCTTTCAAGAGATTGTCTCTGATTTGGAGGATCTTGTCTGTCGTTTCTTGAATTAGCTCAGGACCGATGATTTGTGCTTCTCCGATCTCGTGCCAAGCAATAGGTGATTGATATTTTCTTCCATACAGTGCCTCAAAAGGAGCCATTTGAATGCTGGTATGATAACTATTATTGTACGAGAATTCGATTAAAGGTAAATGCGTATCCCAGTTACCACCAAAATCTATGATGCACGCACGAAGCATGTCTTTGAGGGTGCGGATCGTTCGTTCAGTCTGACCATCAGTTTGAGGGTGAAAAGCGGTACTGAGATTGAGAGTAGTACCAAGAGCAGATTGAAAAGTCTCCAGAGACGCGAGGTAAAACGACCGTCGCGGTCAGAGATGATGTCACGAGGCGTCCCGTGTCGACATATAACTTCGTCGGTATAGATTCGGGCTAACCGTTCGACCTTAAAGTCTTCTCGTATAGCAATGAAGTGCGCGGATTTAGTGAGACGATCAACGATAACCCAAATGCTATCGTGACCGGACGAAATGTGCGGGAGTTTAGTAACGAAGTCCATAGCTATACTCTCCCACTTCCACATAGGGATTTCGGGTTGTTCGAGTAAACCAGAGGGTCTTTGATGCTCGGCTTTAACTTTCGAACAAGTTAAGCACTTTGAGACGTACAAGGCGATATCCTTTGTCATGCCCGGCCACCAGTACTTAGGACGGAGGTCTTGGTACATCTTGTCGGTAACGGGGTGAATGGAATATCGAGATTTATGAGCTTCTTCCATTAGCAACTGACGAAGATTATCACGACTGGGAATCCAAATGCGATTGAGATAATAATAAATACCATCAGATTTAGATACAAGCTGAGTTTCGGCACCACATTTCATTTCGTCTTCCATAGTATTCTCATTAAAGCAGGCGAATTGAGCAGCACGGATGAGGGTTTCAAGTTTAGCACAAGCTTGAGAGTCATAAATACCATATACATAGCTTCGTCGACTTAGAGCATCAGCGACGACGTTTGCTTTGCCGGGATGGTAGCTTATCTCACAATCGTAGTCGTTGAGAACTTCAATCCATCTACGTTGTCGCATGTTTAGTTCTTTTTGATTAAAGATATATTGTAAGCTCTTATGGTTGGTGAAGACCGTACACTTAGTACCGTAAAGGTAGTGTCGCCATATCTTTAATGCAAAAATAGCTGCACCGAGTTCGAGATCATGTGTAGTGTAGTTCTTCTTGTGGATCTTGAGTTATCGAGACGCATACGCAATAACCTTGTCTCGTTGCATGAGAACACAATCAAGACCAAGATTAGAGGCATCGCAATAAACAATGAAATCATCGTTTCCGTCGGGTAAGGCGAGAACGGGAGCGTTGCATAGCATACGCTTGAGAGTTTGAAAAGCTTCCTCTTGCTGGGAATCCCAAACAAAAGGTTTATCTTTATGAGTTAAAGCGGTAAGCGGAACGGCGATTTTCGAGAAGTCGGCGATGAATCGACGGTAATAACCCGCCAATCCAAGAAATGAACGGATTTCGGAAGCATTCTTCGGTGTAATCCAACTCTTGACGGCTTCAATCTTTGCAGGGTCGACGTGAATTCCTTGACTATTAACGATGTAGCCGAGAAATTGGACTTCTTCGAGCCAGAATTCACATTTTGAGAACTTAGCATAAAGGAGATTTCCTTGAAGAAGTTCGAGGACTAAACGGAGATGGCGCACGTGTTCGTTTCTCGACTTCGAATAGATAAGGATATCGTCGATGAAAACAATGACGAAACAATCTAAGAAAGCTGTACACACACGGTTCATCAAATCCATGAAAACCGCGGGTGCATTCGTTAGACCAAAAGGCATGACCACGAATTCAAAGTGGCCATAACGAGTACGAAAGGCGGTTTTTGGAATGTCTTCTTCCAACACACGTAACTGATGTTAACCGGAATGAAGATCGATCTTGAAAAACAAGTAGCACCTTGAAGCTGATCAAATAAGTCGTCAATACGAGGAAGGGGTATCGGTTCTTTATCGTGAGTTTGTTAAGTTCACGATAATCGATGCACATTCGGAACGATCCATCCTTCTTTTTCACGAAAAGGACAGGAGCACCCCATGGCGAAGTGCTCGGGCGTATGAAACCTTTATCAAGAAGCTCTTGAAGTTGGCTTAATAGCTCGCGCATTTCGGATGTTGCGAGGCGATAAGGAGCTTTAGCAACGAGAGTAGCTCCGGGAACTAAATTGATACGAAATTCAACATCTCGAGTAGGGGGTAAACCGGATTAATCGTCAGGAAAGACTTTAGGAAATTCACAAACAACGGGAACGTCTTTATAATCTTCTTTTCTTTCTCCGGGTTCACGATATGGGCGAGGAAAGCAACACATCGCTTTTGCAAGCATTTGTGTGCTCGAGTACATGACAAAAGCATCAACTTCTTTGAGGGAGTTTCACCATAAACATGAAGTTGATCACCGTTAGGAAGAGGGAAACGAATCATTTTATCGAAGCATACAATTTCAGCATGATTTTTACGAAGAAAATCCATGCCTACTATGATATCGAAACTACCTAACTGCATAGGTATGAGATTAATCGCGAAGACATGGTTGTTGAGATCGAGATTACAACCACGTAAAACGGAGTTAACGGTAACGGTTCTTCCGGTGGCGACTTCCACATCGAAAGTCTTCGGGAGTTTGGCGCGCTTACATTTTAAAATGTTTCCGTATTCTAACGATACAAAACAATTATCAGCACCAGTATCAAATAAACATGAAGCATAAATACCATTAACGAGAAACGTACCATTGACAATATTGTTGTCATTCTGAGCCTAGCGATGGTTGAGGTTGAAAGCCCTACCCCGCGCACCATGTGGTTGCTGCTGCTGCTGCTGCGGTGGCTGTGCTGGCTGCTGCTGAGGCGGCAGTGCTGGCTGCTCTTTGGGCAGGCATTGTCGAAATGGTTAGGATCACCACAAACATAGCACACACGTGCTTTTGGAGCTTGCTGATTGGTTGGAGGAGTAGGTAAAGCTGGAGCTGCTGGAGCCTGAGGAGCTGGCTGACGAGGGCCGGTACGGCAGCTCACTGTGAAATGGCCATAGATATTGCAACTTGTGCAAAAACGGCAGTTGCCACCCACTACATGATGATATGTGCACTTAGGGCACATCGGGTGAGGACCAATATACGCACGCTTGGTAGGAGGTGCTTTGGGTGCTGCGGATTGGACGGCTGCGGGTTCACTGGAGTTGCGAGGGCGAAGTTCTTGCTGGAGTTCTCACGCTTGCGACCACGACGACTGTTCTTTGACTCGCGGGGCTGATCGGTAGGAGGAGCTGCTGATTCGGTAACTGCTTGATTTGCGACGTTGGTGTTCTTGAAGTAACCTGACCGAACACGCTTTTCGTTGATTTCGGCTGCTAACTGATAAGTCTCCTTGATGGTAGCAGGGCGTGCTGCTTGCACAAAGTCAGCAACGCAATCGGGGAGAGCATTGAGGTACTTCTTGATTGCTTTCTCGGTCGTGTCAACCTGACCGGGACAAATGATGCTCAACTGCTTGAAACGAGCGGTAAGACCGGCATTGTCAGGACCGTCTTGTTTCATGTTCCAAAACTCGTTCTCCAATTTCTGAATTTCATACGGAGGACAGAACTCCTTGATCTGATCTCCTTAAGTTCCTCCCATGAGAGCCCATAGGCTTCGTCATTTCCGCGCCTGTTGCGCTCGGCTGTCCACCAATCGAGAGCCCTCGACTGAAACACGCCCGTGGCGTTGATAGTGCGCAGTGCCTCGGGGCATCCGCTTTGGCAGAAGATAACCTCAATCGAATCAAACCAATGGAACATGGCACTCGGTCCTTCGGTTCCAGAGAACGTTAGAGGTGCGCAAGCCTTGAACTGCTTGAAGCTGAAGCGGGATTTCGAAGCATCACTCTTGGAGTCAACAGACGAGTTGCTGCTAACCGCTTGAATTTCGCTAACAATTTGCGGGATTACCTTAGCCATTTTCTTGGCTACGAGAGAGGCGATGCGTTTCTCAGCGTTGTTGCGCTGAGCAGTGCGGCGAGTGTGAGATCCCATTAATGCCATCTACAAAAAGGATTTAGATTAAAAAGATTCGATTATAATAGATTTATGTTTAAATATTTATTATTATTCAAGCAAGCACAAAACACGTAAGCACGTATCCACGTAGACACATAAGCACATAAGCACGTAAGCACATATTTGCACGTATTCACCATTCTAATAATAACAATGCGAAGCACGATACGAGATGCGAGATATAAGCGAGATATATAAGCGGTATATAATAGCGAGATAAGCGATATCATACCGCGTATGAGGCACACGTTCTCATAGGCGTAAGCGAGTTAAGCGATTAGTTTGGTTGGTGTATTAATTTAGCGTTTGAGATTACGAGAGCTGTGCGAGTTGTGCATACATTCGATGGAGTGTAAATGCGATAAATCGAGAAATCGATGATATGATAAATCATCAAAGCGAGAAATCGAATAAAGCGAGAATTCTCAAAAATTTTAAACACATAAATAATAATAAACTCGATGATGCGTAAATCGACGATATAGGCTTAAATCAATTGGGAGTGTCAGGTGTTTTGAGACATTAGACATGCCAAAGTGATTCGACTCCCCTTTGCATTTGGACCCACGCTTTGGCCTAATAGATAAACGTTCTCACCGCAAGCGGCTAACGCCGCTTACCCTTCCAGTTAATACGTGTTCCAAACCATCGGCGTAACCGAGACTTTGGTGAGATTGAAAATCGAAGCACGGAATTAGTTATTAAGATGCGGGTTTCACCCCTAACTTAACAACTTTATTCCTAGATAGAAATGGAGATTTTCGTCGAGGTTTGGATGTCACTCCTATGTCAACGAAGATATCTAGTGCGAGAGAATGCGCCGAGTGAATGATCTCGTCGAGAGTTCTCGGTTTTCACACCTATTCTCGACTTGATCACTCGGGTACTTAAGCATGCTACTAGGTCGAATCATGGCAATTCTACTTATTATCCTAAAGTTATGGCGCTATGATAACAATCTGTCACACCCCGACCGATGGCGGGATCACCGGGGTTAGTGGTACTAGGCGCCAGATTGTTCTCACTAGATATTCCATAACAATTATTCACAACATTACTAAACGTTTAACATCCCATACTATTAAACATAATATTCTAAATAATCATTACAAATCCAAAGTTTTCTCATAAAGACAAACTGTTCGATTTCCCCTAGATTTCATACATAAGTTCAAAATCTGAAATACATCAACAAACTAACTAAACAACTAAACTACGCTAAGCATTCAACATCCAAGCATCCATAGCTAAAATCCTCAACCTGTTACATACGTTAAAATACAAGTCAATACAATTAAGTAAAGGTGAGCATACAGGTTTAAGTACTACTAGCATAATTGAGAAAGCGTTCGCGAAATAATCTAACTACACATCATGATACACCGAAACAATTCACACAGATTAACATAGGCTTATTTCTCATGCTAACTACCGTGAGAAGGCTTGTGCGTCCATCCTAACTAGACCCCGTCGGGTGTAAGCCACACTATAGTACCATACTAGCTAAGGAGGCAAGTTAACGAAAATAAGTCCTAGTCACATGTTTCTAGTATCACGTATTGAGCATATATGATCAGATTATTCGCGTGTGATAAACAGTTTGATTTGTGAAGTGATTTTGATATAGGAACGTATGTAACACCCAAAAAGTGCGTGAAAGCGAAAATGGGTCAAGTATACTCACTGGGTGCGTTTTAGGGTAAGTTGGAGATTCTGCGAGGAGTTGCGGGGTGCGTCGGATCAGCCTGTAAACGAGCAGAAGTGCATCGTCTTCCGAAAAGCCGAAACGGTGAACTTTGAGTTGAGCAGTAAGCAAGTTCGGGCGAACTTGTGTGTAAACACACAAGTTCGAGCGAACTTGTATGGAAATGGTGAGAATTGAGACAAGTTCGGTCGAACTTGTAAGAATCCTTTACGGAGGAGGCAAGTTCGGGCGAACTTGTGCAGTTTCTTAAGACACTGAGCAAGTTCGGTCGAACTTGGTGGGGATTTGATCAAATATTTGCCTAAGTTTGGTCGAACTTGGCCTATTTAGGCACAAGTTCGGTCGAACTTGACCAGAAGCTGCTGAAATCTTGAGCGAACTTGGTGTTTCCGAGTCCAAAATCTTGCGTTTTCGCGTCATTTGCTGAGTAAATCAAGTGTTCATCCCTCCGGACTTGTGCTACTGAGCGAACTTAGGTCAGATAGGTCTTTTCAGAGCAGTTTAGCCGTTTTACAAAAGCGTGGGCTAATCCGGACGAACACAGGGTTCGTTCGGGTTAGTTCGGCTTGTGTAACCATCACAAACGTCCGTGTGCTTCCAGATCTGGGATCTTGAATGATAGATGCTTTGTTTCATATCAGAAGATGAACAAAACATCATCAAAAGTCCGCATCTTGTGTCAAAATCGATATTGATCAAAGGTTTTCTCAGATCCAAAACTTACAAGCCGAGATCTTGCAGATCTCGCGTTTGGGAAGCCTCTGCTAACACCAAACGAACTCGTATTGTGTAAATCTAAGTTAAAAACAGAAGTTTTGAAGAAAAGATGAAGATTTTCATAAAAGAATGGGTTTTTGATGAAAACGAAGGCTATGCCTTGTGCCAAAATCGTTGTAAACCTTTGTAGATCGTTGATAAACATTGTTGCAGTGAAATCGGGTTGATTCTTACTTAGAACACGAGAGATTTGGAGTGAGAGAGCTCTGAGCGAACTTGAAACAAGTTCAAATGAGAGAAATGAGCTTGGTATTTATAGGCGAAGGCAAAAAGAGAGCTGGTGAGACCAAGTTCGGCCGAACTTGCATGAAAACATGCAAGTTCGCACGAACTTGATGGATTTGGGAAGAATTATGAGTAAGTTCGGCCGAACTTGCATATACTTATGCAAGTTCGCGCGAACTTGATAAAACAAAGGGGTTCCTGGTTGCCAGGCAAGTTCAGGCGAACTTGTGGTAGTCAAGTTCGGCCGAACTTGGCCTGGTGACCAAGTTCCGTTTGCTGATTTCGCGTTAAGGTTTTGTTTGGCGATTCGATTCGCATTTATTAGTTATATTAAGCATTAGATTAAAGCGTTAAGCGTTATAGTTGATATAATATTGCGATTTAGCGATTCGAAAGTGCGAGAGCGATGCGATAGCGAGCGTAAACATAACTACAAACACACATAACACATAAATAATATTAAACCACATAAATAGCTGCGATTTGCGATGCGATGAGATTAGCGATGCAATTTAATAAGCGATTAGATGCGATAATAACGTAATACACCATAATTAATTAACATAAACTTTATTATGCTCGAATCTCGGGAATACATGAGACGGAAACAATTGAAAAAGATAACGAAAAACAGAGTTGTTACACGAAGTTTCTTAGGATTGGCTGGTTATTATCGAAGGTTCATTGAGAACCTCTCACGAATAGCCGCCCCTTTGACAATCTTAACTCGTAAAGATGCTAAGTTCAACTGGGGTTCAAAGCAGCTAGAATCCTTCGAAACTTTAAAACATAAGTTAAGCAATGCCCCGATGCTAACTTTACTAGAAGGCGCAGAAGAATTCGTGGTTTACTGTGATGCATCGTACACTGGTATGAGATGTGTGCTTAAGCAGAGAGGCAAAGTAATCGCTTATGCCTCTCGACAATTAAAAGTGCACGAGAGAAACTACACCACCCATGATTTGGAACTGGGTGCGGTAGTATTTGCACTTAAGTTATGGAGACATTATCTATATGGAACAAAGTGTATCATCTACACTGACCATAAAAGTCTTCAACATTTGTTCAATCAGAAGGATTTGAACATGAGACAACTTCGTTGGATGGAAACACTAAACGACTATGATTGTGAGATTCGGTACCATCCAGGAAAGGCGAACGTAGTCGCTGATGCACTTAGTCGCAAGGAAAGAACTAAACCTCTAAGGATCAATGCCAAGAGCATTGAACTAAAAAGTAGCTTGAATGAGAAGCTACTAAATGCACAAAAGCAAGCCATGTTAGAGGACAACATTGCTAAGGAAGGATTAGGTGTAACTATTGATCAATTAGCATCTGGAAAGGACGGAATGTTCAGGTTGAACGATTGGATCTGGGTTCCGATATTTGGAGGACTTAGAGATGTAATCCTCCAAGAAGCACATAATTCTAAATATTTGGTTCATCCAGGAAGCGACAAGATGTATCAAGACCTTAAGCCCAGTTATTGGTGGATGGGTATGAAGAAAGATATAGCCAATCATGTAGCAAAGTGCTTGACGTGTTCTCAAATCAAGGCAGAACACCAAAAGCCGTCAGGACTCTTACAACAGCTCGAAATCCTAGTATGGAAATGGGAAATGGTAACGATGGATTTCATCACTAAGTTACCAAAGACGAAGCGTGGCAATGACAGATTTGGGTTATTGTGGATAGATTAACCAAATCCGCTCATTTCCTACCAATTAAGGAAACATATAGCTCCGATAAGCTGGCTAAGATTTATGTCGATGAGATTGTATCTTTGCACGGCGTGCCGATATCCATTGTATCTGAAAGAGATACAAGATATGCGTCTCACTTATGGAAAAGCTTCCAACAATATCTAGGCACGAGATTAAACTTCAGTACGGCTTACCATCCACAGACAGACGGACAAATGAGCGTACCATTCCAACCTTGGAGGACATGCTGCGAGCATGTGTGATCGACTTAGGTGGAAGTTATGATGATCACTTACCCCTAGTCGAGTTTTCTTATAACAATAGCTATCACACAAGTATTAAGGCCGCTCCTTTTGAAGCCTTATACGGAAGAAAGTGTAGGACGCCTGTCTGTTGGGCTGAAGTGGGAGAAGCCCAACTATCTGGACATGAAATCGTTTTTGAAACTACGGATAAGATTGTACAAATCCGTGATCGACTTAAGGCAGCTCGTGATAGACAAAAGAGTTATGCCGACATGAGGCGTAAACCTTTACAGTTCCAAGTTGGGGACAAGGTTATGTTAAAAGTGTCACCTTGGAAAGGTGTAATGAGCTTTGGGAAAAAGGGCAAGTTAAGCCCGAGGTACATTGGGCCATTCGAAATACCGAATGTGTCCGATCTGTAGCTTACAGGCTTAAGCTACCAGAAAAGCTCAGTGGAATCCATGATGTTTTCCACATCAGCAACTTGAAGAAATGTCTAGTGAATGAGTTTCTAGCAATTCCTCTTGAAGATATTCAAATTGATGAAAACTTGAATTTCATGGAGAAACCAATTGCGATCGAAGATCGGCAAGTTAAGAAACTTCGTAGGAAGCACTTGCCTATTGTAAAGGTTAAATGGGATGCCCGTCGGGGTCCCGAATATACTTGGGAGGTCGAGTCCAATATACGACAGAAGTACCCTTATCTATTTGAATAAATCTTGAGGTCTAGATTTTTATTAAGGGGGTGAAGATGTAACACCTCAAAAATTTTGCCTAATAAAAATCCGACAGGTGTCCCAAAATTTTTTTGGTTGCCACGTGTAGCCGAGAGGGACTAAAAATGCCGTTATGTTATTTTAATAACCTCTAAACGAGCATCGAAAAAGTCGGAGGATCAAAAGTGGAAAAAATGCCAAATGTTCATCTTTCTAGAAGGTCCTTACGGACAGTAACCATCAATGGTTACGGACCGTAAGGCAAACAAGATTATTGTTTCAGTGAGGCGGTTACGGACCGCAAGCCATCTTGGTTACAGTCCGTAACCATTCAAAATCTGTGGGCGCCAGAGGTCCTTACGGACCGCAAAGCTATACCCTTACGGTCCGTAAGGGGGCCCAGCGACATAAACATGGCAGCCTACTGTGTTGCCACCTTGCTCGCCATTGCCACCCTCCTCCTGCTTGTGCAACGATCCTAGCCACTTGTACTCGTCCTAGATCAACTCCTAACACCTGGAGTAATCCCATGCTTCATCCTTGGCTATAAATAGCACCTCCAACTTCATCACACATTGCTCATTTTCATCTTTTCATATCTATTGCTCACTTGGAGGTTCCTGAGCTTATTGGGGACTTCCTCTGAGTCTCTTAGTCATCTTTGGTTCACTAGTAAGTGTTCCAACTCAGTTCTTTCAGTTTTATTATGCAATTAGCCTAAGTCAAAGCGTTGACGTAAAAACGCTTTGACTTTGAGCTAAGACCATTATGGTCCAGCCAACGTTCGTAACGAACATGGCTACATAATCTTAATAAAGTAGATGACAATCCATCAAGATGACACCTCCTGATTACCACGTTTGCTTGGTCAATTGACAGGTCAAAGTTATGTTAATAAAAAGTCAAACGGGTCAGTTTTGAAATAAAATCATAACTAGTAATGTAGGTGTTATAAAATCTGTTTGGACACTCTAATAACTTGGTAAAATATAAGAACATGTAGGAACATGTTCGGCTCGTCAATTCCAGGTCTAAGGTCGGTTCGCAACCGAAAGTTGCAAAAGTTGACTTTTGCTTCAACTTTCAGTACTGACCCGATTTAGCAACCTTAGCTACTGTTCCTAAGTTGCATTGTGACCATGTTATAGTATAGTATAACCCTCTGGAGTTATAGAACATGGTCATGTAGTAATCCGAATCGTTATGTAAGTATCCGTAAATACGCCTAAAATGCCCTTTTGTTATAAACTAAGGTTTTAACACTAACAAGCGCATAAATGAGTTGTAACATGAATTGTTAAACTAATAAACTTATTTTGATGTTAGTAACCTGGTCATGAACTAAGTTTTGATTATTCAACGTAAATAACACGTTTAAAGTGACCAAATTGCCCTTTTGGCGTATAAAATGGTTTAAATATAAAATTGACATCAAAACTTAATACCTACTGATGTAATATCATTATTAGGATTATTTGGGATGTTCATTCAGGTTTCAAACTAAGTTTAAGCTATAGTTTGCATATTATGCCCTTAAATGACGATATTGCCCTTTCGGCACTTTAAATGGGTTTAAACATTTTAATGGACCAAAACCTTATACTTACTTATGTAATATATATTAACATATTTTGGTCATACAAAGCTGGTCACAACAACGGTTTTACTTAAATACCATTTAAATCGTCATTAGCGACTTAATCGCCGTATTGGCGCATAATATGGTTTAAAACCATATAAGAGCATTAAGGCTTGATACCTACTGATTTCAAAACATATTTTCAACTTATTAATAGTAGGTACATGTCCCAAACTCAGATTCCCAAATAAGTTATTAATTATATGTGAAATGACCAAAATGCCCTTTCGGGACATGGTTTGGTCTTAAACTATAAGCCACACATATAATTGATATCCTACTGATATAACATCATAAAATAAATGTTTTTTTACAGAATGTTTATGACCATAGCATCAGTTTACATATAACCCCATTTATTACTTCGTAAAATGACCAAATTGTCCTTTTGAAGCATAGTTTCATTTTAAAACTGTAACGGGCCAACATGTTGATAACTCACTAATGTTACAACATATTTTAAATATAATGACATATGGAACTTGCATAGGACTCACCCGGTTACCCGATTTCGCGTATATACGTACGGTTCGGCCTACGTAACTAGTTTACGTAATCTAACCGAATCGAAATATTCTCAAATTCCAGAATGCAAAATGGTAACCCATATTATACAAGTCCTAGTACTTGTCCGGTCCAAAATACATTCTTTTCCGGTCATCGCTTAATCTAGCGTTTCGTACCGTTATCTTATTTTAAGTTAGCCGGTCTAAGTCAATGACTAAATAAAGACCCGCTAGCTATCTAATCGGTTAATAATACCATCCATTCCAGACTAGAGGCTTCCAGTAGATTGTTTCCGAGCTAGTTATTTTGATTACGGCTGTGCTTTGCTTATTTTCTTATTTACTAAAGATTTTGCAAGCCACGTAAATACTTTTACTTATTTTCCCTTATACGGGCTTGGGATATGGTATAATAATACCGCATGGTTGGATATGGGATCAAAGATCAATGAGTCGGGAATTCAAATAATCTATTTTAATTCGTATTGCTTAATATTAAACATTTGAGAGTTAAAACAACCATCTCCTGGATATCCACGGCTAATTTAATTGTAAATGGCCACGACCTAAGCACGGGTGCAGGCATACACCCGACAGATGCTAAAATAAATTATAACCCATGAGGGGTTTACCTATTAAAGGTATTAAAGTGCTGTGTCGATTAATCATGTTCCCGACATAGTTTTCGGGCTCTAAATGTATTATTGGCATGTAAAACTGATAACATGAAAATAATTTATCCCAAGTTATTTATTAAACAAAGTACCTTCGTGTACATTAAATGTTTTCGAAATATTTTCAAAATGAGTCGGTTAAATGTATTTACCAGTGAAAATTGATGTATTTCAAAAGACTAAGCGAAGGTGATAAGTATACGTAATTAGGCTGGAAGTGCTCGGCGAAGCTTAAGAGGAATTGCAACCTTTTGCTTAGAAGGCCTTAGTCTGTGAAATTTCCTTTTGTAATCACATTTCGATCTACCTGTGGATCTAATTACATGCGTTGGATTTTATTTTGAACTTTGAACTCTCAAACATTTGTAATAGTAATTATCCAGACTTCCGCTGTGTGTTATTGTATTGTTTGGTAATGATGATATTAACTTGCGTCACGATATTCCCCAACCGGGCCCACCAGGTTACACGTGGAAATTAGGGGTGTGACATCGGAGGGAGCACATAGTATTGCTCGTTATGTGCACAGGTGCCCGGAGATGAAAGAATCCGTTCCAGCGATGAATAATGCAATAAGTAAAGTCGGGTGAACGCTAGGGTGAAGGGCGGTTATGTTTTTGCCTAAAAGAATGTTCCTTTTGATAAGGTTCCGATGGTCTCTTTAAATGCCGAGGCTATTCTTGATTCGGCCATTAAGAACTTTGACCAGTTGCAGTTTCCGCTGATCGAAGGTATAGCCGCTTTGACCGAAGAGCCGCTCTCCAAGATCATAGAGTTACTGAAGGTGGACCTGTCCTGCAAGTTGGGGCAAGCACCTTATATTGTGATGAAAGATGTTTATGTCTAGTATGTTTAGGATTTTACGGTAGTAATGATGTCCGGTTGCTTTAATATCCACAACACTTATGTAAAAGTATAAAGTTTTAATGAATTAAACTTTTGATAATGTCGTGTAAGTTTGTATGTTTATTCGAATACGTCATGCGTCCATGCTCCTTCGAATGTTGTGAGAACGTTCTTTAAAAGAAAAATATATTTATATTTAATTGTTGGTCCTATTCGGACTTCGTCATTGTGAAGGTGGATCCGAACGTTTGGCTATGTCCGGACCCTTCTTTTTTGTGAGTTACTTTTGTTAATTATGGCTTTCTTGGGACTCACTTTTATGACTTAAAAAAAGTAACGTCAGATTTTGTGTCGACATATCTTAAGGGATGCATCTTGATAATGTCCGGCTCTTATGCTATCCGGGTTATTTTTATAGTAAATGCGGGAAGAAACATCCGCTGATTACAGGAAAAATAAAAGGTGCGAGAAGAACATCCGCTATACGTGGAAAGATAAAGACAAGCTAAAAAACTTATTCGTCCGTGCTCCTGACTCGGCTTACAAATAACATCTTTTTAAGTGGATTCTGTTCAGGAACTGTTGTTCCATCTAGCCGGGACAGGGTGTAAGCTCCTTCCTTTCAGACCGTTTTTATGACATATAGTCCTTCCCATTTAGGGGATAACTTTCCTGTGCCTTCAGCCAAGCTGGCCTCGTTTGATCTCATCAAGTAATCGCCTTTCTTGAACCGAACCTTCTTAATTTTGGAATTATAATTCTTCTCTAATTCCCTTTTGTACCTAGCTTCCCGAAGAATAGCTATTTCTCTGCGCAACTTCGGCTAGACCTAGGTTTAGACGCAATTCTTGCTCGATGTTCTGAGGTTCGTAGGCGACTCTTTAGGTTGGCATCCCAATCTCCGCAGGTATCATGGCCTCGGTACCATAAGCAAGACTGTATGGAGTCTCCCCATTGCTAGTCTTCGGCATCGTTCTTTGTGCCCATAGGACGTTGGGGAGTTCGTCCGCCCGCGTCGTGCTCTCTCGGCCAAGCCTTTTCTTGATACCATTCACTATGCTTTGGTTCACCTTTCTACTTGTCCATTTCCTTGAGGATGGGCAACTGAAGCGAACCTTTGTTGGATATGTAGTTTTTCACACCATGTCTTGAAGGGTTTCTCAGTGAACTGTTTGCCATTTTCACTGACTATACACATCGGTAAACCGTACCGACAAACGGTATTTTCCCAAACAAATCGGATCATATTTTATCTAGTCATGGTGACCAAAGGCTTTGCTTTCGTCCATTTGGTGAAGTAGTCTATGGTGACGACTAGAAAACGAACTCCACCGGATGAGGCCGGGAATGGGCCCACGATATCGATCCCCCATATTTGGAACGGCCAGGCTGATGTGACCGAGATCATTTCATTTTTTGACCTTAGGCTTATAGGTGCGTGTCTTTGACAATCTTCACAACTCCGGAACTCATTTACCGCACTTTGATTCATATTCGACAAGTAATATCCGAAATTCATTACCTTTGCCACTACCATTCTCGGACCAGTGTGTATGACCGGAGCCAAGCAATGGAGTAATGGACCCACGAAACCGGAGCCAAGCAACGGAGTAATGGACCCACAAAAGTTTTTCGATAATGTTTTCCCCCTGGATTTGGTATTGCAGAGCCTTAACTCTAATCTTTCGCGCTTGAGATCGGTCTTCAGGAAAGGTGTCTTTCATCAGATAATTCGTGATCGGAGTCATCCAATTATCTGTTTCAACCAAGATGGACATTGTTTCTGAAGCGTTGGTGATGGCCGAGGCCGAGAGTGTTTCCACAAGTACCTCTTTTGAGAGATGGCAGAATGAGACGGGCGTGAGTTTACTCAAGGCATCGACCTTTTTGTTTTTTTGCTTCATGGTATGTCTACCACTTTACAAGTGTTAAATTGGGAGATTAAACTTTGTACTTTCTGCAGGTATTTGATTCGGTTCTCTGGCCTCGTACTCCCTGCTTGTGTGACTGGCTACTAACAATGAGTCAACGTGTGCCAGGAGGGATTTGGCTCCGGTCTTTATTGCGATATGCAATCCGACAATCAAAGCTTCGTATTCAGCTTCATTATTTGAGCTTTGGAAATTCAAGTGTAGAGCGTACGTAAATTCTAAACCCTCTGGATCAAATAGGATCAAACCGACGCCTGTACCTTCTTTTCAGGAGGCTCCGTCGGTGAATAGATTCCATATTTTCGGCTGGTCTGGATGTTTCTTATTTCCTTCTGGAAGTTAGGCTAAGAAATCAGCCACAACTTGCCCCTTCATGGGTCCCCGGGTTCGGTATGTTATGTCAAACGTGCTCAGCTCTATTGCCCATTTGGTCAATCGTCCCGATACTTCCGGTTTCCGTAGTACTTGCTGAATCAGTAAATCGGTATGTACCTCAATGTTGAAAGCTTGGAAGTAACGTCTCAAGCGTCTTGAGGTATGGACGAGGGCTAAAGCTAATTTTTCTATCATTGGGTATCTAGTTTCGTAGTCCTTCAAGGTCCGGCTAACGTAATAAACCGGGACTTGTGCCTGATTACGGTGAACCACAAGGACCGCACTGATAGCAAAGTGTGATGCTGACAGATACACAGCAACAACTTCCTCGGTGACAGGAGCAGTTAAAGTTGGGAGCGAACCAAGGGGTACTTTTAAGTCTTGGAATGCTTGTTCGGACTCCTCGGACCATTCTGTCTTAGCTTTCCCAAAGCTTTTTTTTTAGGACAGTCATAAAAGGAAAGGATCTGTCGGCTGCTTTTGAGATGAACCGATGCAAGGCTACAAGCTTTCCGTTCAGAGATTGGATTTCATTTACGATTCCGGAGATTGTAGGCTTACTACTGCATGATTTTTTTCCGGACGAGCCTGGATTCCGGACTAGGTAACCCATATCCCAAGGAACTTTCCTTCTTCCAGGCTGAAGAAACATTTCTTCAGATTAAGCTTTAAATTGATGCTCCGTAGGTGGGTGAACGTTTCTTGAATGTCGTCAAGCATGTGCGTCTCATCCTCGCTTTTGATGTCCAGATCGTCAACGTAAATTTCGAGGTTTCGGCTGATTTGACTTTTAAAAGCCTTGTCCATTAGCCGTTGGTACGTTGCTCCAGCGGTCTTAAGGCCGAATGCATTTTTGTGTAACAGAACAATTCATTAGTGACGAACGCCGTTTTATCCTCATCTGCCACGGTGATTTGTATTTGATGATACCCTTTATAGGCATCAAGGAAACATTTGACCTGGAAATGACACAATGAATCGATCTTTAGGTCCATTTGGGAAGAGGATAGTAATCCTTAGGACAAGCATTGTTCAGGCCAGAGAAGTCAACACACATTCGCCATGTGCCGTCTTTCTTGGCAACCATTACTGGGTTTGAAACCCATGTTTGGTACCGGACTTCTCTGATTATCCCGGCATCTAGCAACTTCTTGACATCCTCGGCGATTGCTCGATGCCTGACGGGGCCATGCTTCGTTTCCTCTGTGCAATTGGTTTCACCGAATGAGACGTTTTCAACTTGTGTCCGGCAAGAGATCTGGGGACGCCGACCATGTCAGAGTGTTGCCATGCAAACACATCCAGAGAGTTGGATAGTACTTTCCACAGGAGCTTCTTAATTCGGTCTGATAATTGTGATCCGATGGCGATTTTTTTGTTCCGGAAAACTCGGATGAATAGACCATTCCTCAATCGTCGTGTTTCTAGTATCGGTACTACAGCTCCCGACTTGTCTGACATCCGCCACTTGGTTGTTGATTCGGAAACTAATGTGACAATTCCGGCC
The DNA here is from genome assembly GCA_947069175.1 of Scalesia atractyloides. NCBI lineage: Eukaryota > Viridiplantae > Streptophyta > Magnoliopsida > Asterales > Asteraceae > Scalesia > Scalesia atractyloides. Next base: position 84,720,355 of record CAMTDV010000024.1, read on the forward strand.
CTACGGACCCGTGGATGGTGGAACTGACCATTCCGAAAGCGCACATGCCGGGTCGTCCAAGATGGCATTATGGACGGACTTGGCCCCTACTACCAGAAACGTGAGATGCACCGTTCTTCGCATTGTGTCCGTTCCCATGGTTACCGGAAGAGTGATTTGTCCCAAAGGCTGGATCACTTCTCTGGAAAAACTAACAAGCGGCACAGAAACTTGAATGGGCTTTGCTTTTGTTTGGGGAGCCAACTGCTGAAAGCATTGTTGGTACATAATCTCAGAAGCACTGCCACTGTCGCCGTATATCTGGTGAACGTTATGTCCTTCAATTATTGCTGACACAATTACCGGACCATCTTTGGCTTCGTCCATGTCGATAGAGGGGAAAGAAATTGGCTGTCGCATCCATGCAGCCATGTGACAACCCGACCGTTTCAAACCCTTATTGTTTAAAGTTTGTATCATGCCGATGCCAGCCTGATTGTTAGGATTTTCTAATACTGTAGCCTTTCCCTCCTTGACTTCTTTAACCAAATGGGATAATCTTCCCGAACGAACATCTTTTTCTATTTCGTGCTTGAGAGACCAACAATCATCGATGTTGTGCCCTTTGGCTCTGTGATATTCCCAGAATTTCTTTGAATTCTTATCTCCGGCAGTCCGAAGCTTTGGTGGAGCCGGAAAGTTGGATCCTTCAGCACTGAGTATTTCACTTGGAACCGAGAGCCAAAAACTTCGATCTCTTAGGATCCGATCATTTCGTCCATAGGGACTGTGCCGAGCCTTATTTCCTCCAGCCACTTTATAAAAAACGGAACCGCCATTTTCTTCCAGGATGATCCTTTTGTCTCCGAATCCCCTGAGGGGTTACATGCCTCTTTCCTCTGGCGAATGCCCTTGCTCGTTCCATCAGAACTTCCATTGTCTTCGGAAGGTTCTCATGTAGCATTTCAACCAACTGGTTGTTCCGAACCCCATGACAGAATCCAGAGACCCGGAGCTGATCTACTACCCCAGTTATTTGCATACTTTCTCGGTAAAAACGATCAATGAAGCTGTCTAGGGTTTCCCCCTCTTTCCTCCGGATGTTGTGAACTTCTGTCATTTCTTTAGAATAATGCCGCAGCTGGCTAAAGTTCTAGAGGAATAATCGTCTCAACTCTTCAAAGTCATTAATCTCTCCTTCATTCAGAGCATCGAACCAAACTCTGGCCGCTCCAGTAAGCGTTTAGGCGAACATGAAGCACCATGGTGGCATGGACCACTGCTCTACCCTTGCCGCACCATCAAAATCGAACATGTGATCATCCGGATCGGTTGTTCCATCATATTTTTTGACTGTCGAGGGCATTTTCAATTTTGAAGGTAACTTGGCATTGACAATTCTTTGAGAGAATTTAGACTTTGCCGTCATGGAGATCGGATGATAGGGCTTTTTGAGGTCCGGATCTCCCATGACAGTGGGTATCTCAGTAGCTCATGGGTGCACAGATTCAGAGTAATCGTATAGAGGGCCGAAGCTAGTCAAGCCTGGCAGAGTGGATACAACCGTGGCGTTTGTGGTTACAATTGTGATCATTGGCTCAGATGTTTGATGTATAACCTCGTTTTGAAAAAGCCTGGTTCGTAAACTGAGGATTTGTTTGTCGTGAGCTTGTTGAGCTTTTAAACGACGAAGGAGATCAGCGTTCTTTTCCAAAAAGGATGCGTCGAACTCTATTGATAACGGGGGTGGGATCAGAACGAAAGGCATGGTTGCACTTGGACCAGAATTCAAAGGAGCTGTTAAGCTGTGTTGAAACAGCGGAAGATACTGCAAATAGATCAGAGATCGTCAATATCGCCATGCTAGGCCCGTCGCACCGCACGAGTCATGTACTAGTTATTTATTAAAAATTATTAGTTACAAGAATCTTCCATAAAAGGACGTCAAAGAAAGTATGCTCAAGATATGAGAAGATGACAAAATTCAATGAAGGTATGATTATTGATTAAAGGGTCTTAAACGGTAGGTCATATACGAATAAGGCAAAATACCCTTTGGTTTGATAAAGAACTATTGTGATTATTCGTGCTCCGCAATAGACTTTTGGTCGATATTGGTTTGCTTTCTATCTCCACAGATGATCCGTGTGTACTTGTTTGTCATAGGTTGTAACTCGTGTACAAAGCATCTCTATACGTTCATTAGTGGTGCCAAAAAGATGGTGTGGATCTCCACTGTTCTGAGGACGGAGAGTCTAGGGTTGGATGTGTATCTGATATAGAGTCGGATTCGAGATCGGCGGTCTCCCAAACAAATTAATAACGAAACTGTAAATGTAACATAAAGAAAAACAAACTTTTTGTCAATTTTTTTCTTCTTACTTTCACTAAAAGTACCAGCCCTTTTTAAATGCTTACAAAACAAAGAAACAATCAAATAACTAACCTAAACATGGGCCAGTAACCCACTACTCTAATTTAACTAACAATTAGGAAATATAAAAGAAATGCAATAACAAATATGAGAACGTGCAGATACTTATATACATGTTTGCTATAAATAACCAACATGGAGTTGGAATGGATTTTTACGGGTCGGTTTGCGGTTCGGGTCATATCAGTATCATAACTGGTTGAAGCTTGAGTATCTTTTGTATCATATTCATTAGGTGTACGAACAAGCTTTCATCCATTTACCTTTTAGACTCGATGTTTTGAAATTTGCATACGGTGGACTGGTATTTGCGATGGTAGTACTGACCCAAAATATTAAAAGTCCAAACTTATCACGATATGATAAGAAAATAAAGATCACACTATGAGAACACTCATCAACCATGTGTCTTAGTTATTAATTAATAAATAGTAATTCACCATGTATCTAATTATTTTCAATAAAAATATTGGGAATATCTCCGTTCAATAAAAAAAAACACTATAAAAACAATAGAAAACCAGAAAGAGTTCATACAATAACAAAAGAAGCACACATCTAAGATACCATCAATAGTCCTTAGTAATGGATAAGAAGCAAATAGCCATAATCGGAGCCGGTATAGCTGGTCTCCTTGCCTGCAAATACTATCTCTCCAGAGGTTTCCCAAAGTGTCGTCGCTAAAGGGTGGTGTCGCCGCTAAGGTTTTTTTGTCTTTTAGCTGCCTTGTGGCCGCTAATGGGTCGTCGCTATTACTATAGCCGCTAAAGAGTCATGATCAATAGCGGCGACATATGTCGCCGCAGGTCTTTTTTTAATACAGCAACACCCAGCCAGTTTCTAGCCGAAAAAACAAAACCTGTACTAAACGAAATAAAATTACAAACAACGTTTAACTCCTACATTATCATCCTAAAGTTCGTAAAAACATTAAAAATAACAAGAAACTTAGTCAGAATCATCCTCGTCTTCGTTATCGAATAGGTTGTCATCATCGTCATCATTCGCCAGTTGTTTTCCTTTCGAACCAAGATAATTGTCAAGTTCATTCAGAAAGGCCGCTGTTTGAAACAAACTGTTAACAAAATCCCGCAATAAAAATATCAAAACATATATTAGCATATTAATTAACGCTACCAACATATATATTAAATGCGTTTGATATCATTTTATAAATTGCGTAGTTTACCTCAAAAAAGGGTTCTTGAGTGTGAGGTTGCGAACCCGACATGTTCGAGGGCGTATTTGAAGAAGGTTTATGCCCCATCCCCCGGTACCATCCTCGCCGGTCTCCCAACGCTTCCTTATACGGGTCAATTGGAGGACCATCACTGCGCCATTCGTTTGTAGCCTGCTGTAAATTCCACTGTATTTAACGAAGATGATTCAATATATAAAATATATATATATATATATATATATATATATTTATTCGTTATAGAAAATTTTACTTAAAAGAAATACTTACGTAATTCTGTTCAGGTCACCCAATCTCCCTGATTATCCATGTGGGTTTTAGCGCATGTAGGTAGCCAATCTATACCCTGTTTAACATTAAACTTAGATTAGACTTTAAATAAAAAAAATCTGACACATATATATAAAACATTACATTTTTGTAGGCGGTGCTACCGTATAACGCCGTCCCCCGCGGAATGGGAATAGTTGTTTCCCGTGGACATTTTTGTTGGCCTCGCATCTTTTAATATATTTTTCGTCTAAGAAACCGTCGATGGTTCTCAACCAGTTTTCGTACGGCATATCATCAGGATGGTATGCCCTAGCGCTATCAACATCCTCGTACCCTCCCTGGCGCATAAATATTTTATTAGCATCATGCTTGCGGTTAGAGTACCGCTTCATAAGCACATTCTTGATTCCACCTTTCAAGTTTTTTGCTTCTAGATCACGTTCCATTCCGTCAAAGTTAAAATTATCCTACTAATTAAATAAAAAAGTTAATGTATTATTATAAATTAAGTTTAACGACCCGTCAAATGGCTGCAAAATGGTAGCCGTTTAACGGCGCATTTGCAGCCGTAAACGGGCCTTTAAACGGCGGCAAACGCAGCTGCAAACGTCTGCGATTTGCTACGTTTGCAGACGTAAACTGGCCTTTAAACGGCAGCAAACGAAGCCGCAAACGGCAGCAATTTCGCAGCCATTTACCGGCGCGTTTGCAACCGTTTAACGGTCAGTTTACGGTTGCAAACGCGCCGTTAAACCGCTGCTATTTGTACGTTGTAGCCGTAAACTGATCTTTAAACGGCCGTTTAACGGCGCATTTGCAGCCGTGAAACCGCTCGTAAATTATATGCATATAACTTATTTACCCTCAAGTGGCTCATGATGGCTTCCTTATGCGGTTGTGACAAATTATCCCATCCCATTTTATCGAACGGGATGGTCCGCCACATATATAAACCGGCATCTCTCAAAAACATATCTCTTGCTTCACCAACGGGGGTATACGTGACCTCCCTGTCAAATGTTAGGGATACACCCCCCCCCCCACTTTTACCTTGCGACGAAGTTTCTCGTTTTTTGCTCTCCCCCTAACCCTCTTCGGGGGATCAGCTGCAATTAAAACATAAATATTTAGTCACAACATTTATAATATATCAAACATAAGAACTAATAAAAAAATTATTAAAACATAAATAATTAGAAACAACATTTATAATATATCAAATATAAGATCTAAAAAATAATTTATTAAAAGACTTACCATCAGTCTGGTGATATTATTGTCATCGTTTACACCCCTTCGAGTATAAACCACTTGCACCGAAATACGATAGTTGAATAATCAGTTGTATAGCGCAAATCAATAATTTCTTCTAATTAGCCATAAAACTTGACTCCGTTCTCTCCAACCACTTCCACCCCAGAGTTTTGCGTTGCGCATTTTGCATCACGTTCAGGTGTCTTAAACCTAACACCGTTGACATATAGAACCAATTTCACCGTTTACATACACCTACATACATTCATTCATAGACTTACAATCACACATACATGCTTACATACACATTTTCACCAAATACACCTACATTGTACAATTTCACATACATTCACTAACATATACACATTTACATACAAACATACATCCTTACATACACATTTACATACTTACATACACAACGTCAATATCTTCTAAGCCTTTGTCAACATTTTGAGCCTTCTTGACGCGGTCATCATTTAGTGGCCGATCCCAAATTTTTCGATGATTAACATTTTCGACTACCCACCTACGTTTATTTTTTTGTTATCGAGACGGTTCTTGGATGAAGAACACTTGTTTAGCTTGCGAATCAAATACGAGTTGATCGTCTTTGTCCCATTCATGTTCAATGCTTATACTGGTGATATTATTGTCATGGTTTACACCCCTTCGAGTATCAAACCAATTGCACCGAAATAGGACAGTTGAATAATCATTTGTATAACGCAACTCAATAATTTCTTCTAATTGGCCATAAAATTTGACACCATTCTCTCCAACCACTTCCACCCCAGAGTTTTGTGTTGCACATTTTGCATCACGTTCAAGTGTCTTAAACCTAACACCGTTGACATTTAGAACCAATTTCACCGTTTACATATACCTACATACTAACATACACCTACATACATTCATTCATAGACTTACAATCACACATACATGCTTACATACACATTTTCACCAAATACACCTACATTATAATTTTCACATACATTCACTGACATATACACATTTACATACAAACATACATCCTTACATACACATTTACATACTTACAAACACAACGTCAATATCTTCTAAGCCTTTGTCATCATTTTGAACCTTCTTGACGTGGTCATCCTTTAATGGTCGATCCTAAATTTTTCGATGATTAACATTTTTGACTACCCACCTACGTTTATTTTTTTGGTATCGAGACGGTTCTTGGATGAAGAACACTTGTTTGGCTTGCGAAGCAAATACGAGTTGATCGTCTTTGTCCCATTCATGTTCAGTGTTTGTACTGGTGATATCATTGTCATGGTTTACACCCCTTCGAGTATCAAACCTCTTCCACCGAAATAGGACGGTTGAATAATCATTTGTATAACGCAACTCAATAATTTCTTCTAATTGGCCATAAAATTTGACACCGTTCTCTCCAACCACTTCCACCCCAGAGTTTTGTGTTACGCATTTTGCATCACGTTCAAGTGTCTTAAACCTAACACCGTTGACATTTAGAACCAATTTCATCGTTTACACACACCTACATACATTCATTCATAGACTTACAATCACACATACATGCTTACATACACATTTTCACCAAATACACCTACATTATACATTTTCACATACATTCTGTAACATCCGTCGAAAAACGGGTTTTTCAAACCCGCTTCGTTTATTAATCGAATAATCAGTTTCATATTTTGTTGATCATTTAATGCTTATTTTAATTTTAAACAATATATATTTAATAAACATTTTAGATTATGGAAATTAAAATTGTTAAAAATAAAATTAAAACAATTAAAAATGAAAAGGGGCTGCCGGGTTTCGAACCCGGGTCAGCCGGAAACTTTAAACATCAAACACATAACCACTCCGCCACTAGCTGACTTTGTGAAATCTAGGAAACAATTAAAAACATATGTTCACCCGTGAATCATCCGTTTACGCCAAAAACTGAAACCGCTCATCGGCTCTCAACGGTTCAGACTGTTGAAGTTCGATACTACTGAATATAACAGATAAACCGACGTTCTTAATCAATTCAGCCTTTAATGAACTTAAATTCGTATGATGTTCGGGTTTAATAACCGAAATCATTCACTTCCTGAATTACTCCAACAATATCAGTATCTCGCGACTCAAAATCATCCACAGAACTCTCAATTTCACTTTTGCTCTATTTTCAGTTCGTCGGAAATGCTTTTTGAACTCGCCGGACTTTCGCCGAAAAACCGTGTCTTTCATCAAAACGGTAAATTTCTCAATTCTTTCATCTTCTATCAGTTGTTAGGCTTTTGCTAACTCAAACCTTTCAATCAGAATCAATCCCAGACGACGATATCGGATAATCAACACTCGCCGGAAGTTTTCTGAAAATTCCTACATTGCCCTGTGAAACGGTATAATCATTCAAACCTTCTGATAACTCTTATTTAGTCCTTCAATTCCCCAATTTGGTTAATCAAAACTATTAGTTGGCCCGTTCAGACGGAGTTCATAAAACAGAGCCGGGCGACTTCGCCGGAGTTCTGAGAAAGATCATCTTCCGGTATGTTCATTCCCAAAACCTTTCCTATCCGTTACATTTTAATCACTTATATGCCTGTTAATTGAATTAAAAAAGATCAGTCGAAAATCAGTTGTCTGGGTTGTTTTAACGAAGAAGATGAAGTTAGTCTGTATATAAATTTAATATAAATCGGGTTATATCTCGGGTTAGACACACAGTCCAGCGGTGGACTGTGTGCAATTGAAACATAGCGATACCGGGTTCGAGTCCGTCCTTGTTCCGATTCGTCACAATATTCAGACTTTTTATAAAACTCAAATATGAAAACTTTCAGTTAGTTTATAAGAGAAATAAAAACAAGTGTTTTAACTAGGTTAGACACACAGTCCAGCGGTGGAATATGTGCAACGTTCATTAGGTGTACGAACAAGCTTTCATCCATTTACCTTTTAGACTCGATGTTTTGAAATTTGCATACGGTGGACTGGTATTTGCGATGGTAGTACTGACCCAAAATATTAAGTCCAAACTTATCACGATATGATAAGAAAATAAAGATCACACTATGAGAACACTCATCAACCATGTGTCTTAGTTATTAATTAATAAATAGTAATTCACCATGTGTCTAATTATTTTCAATAAAAATATTGGGAATATCTCCGTTCAATAAAAAAAAAACACTATAAAAACAATAGAAAACCAGAAAGAGTTCATACAATAACAAAAGAAGCACACATCTAAGATACCATCAATAGTCCTTAGTAATGGATAAGAAGCAAATAGCCATAATCGGAGCCGGTATAGCTGGTCTCCTTGCCTGCAAATACTCTCTCTCCAAAGGTTTCAACCCATAGTCTTCGATTTCGGATCAGAAATCGGAGGTGTATGGGCTAGAACCATCAAAACCACCAGGCTCCAGGTACCCAAAACCTCCTATCAGTTTTCTGATTTCCCATGGCCAGCTTCCGTCACTGATGAATTCCCTACTCAACAAGAGATGATCAACTACCTTCGATCATACGCCAACCACTTCAATCTTATGCCTCACATCAAGTTCCATTCGTTAGTGAAGGGAATCAGCTACGATGGACCATCATCGGATGCATGGTCGGTTTGGAACGGTACTGGAGAGGCGTTTCTGCCCGAAGGGAAGTGGAATGTGACGGTGGACGACACTAAGACGGCCACAACGCAGGTTTATACGGTCGATTTTGTGATTTTATGTTTGGGAAGGTATAAAGATGTTCCAAACATGCCGAAGTTCCCAGCTGGAAAAGGGCTGGAAGTGTTTAGGGGAAAGGCGATGCACTCTCAGACGTTCGCGGAGATGGATCATGACGCGGCTGCAGAGATGGTGAAAGGGAAGAGGTTGTCGTTGTCGGGTTTGGGAAATCCGGAATGGATATTGCAAGAGAGTGCGCGTCCATCAATGGTTAGTTGTTGCAACTTAGCTTCCTTTCGCTACTAGAAAAATGGGTAGTTTATCAGTGGGGATCTAGAAAAAACGTCAAGGGTTAACGTTTCAGAAATTATTTTTTAAACATTTGACGTTTCTAACAAAATCTTTTCCTACGCATTTCCAGGTCCAGAAAATCCATGTACGATAGTGTACCGACGCGATCATTGGAAGCTATCGAACTGGTATCCAATGGGAATCCCGTTTGTGAATTTCATCTTCAGTCGGTTCACGGTGCTTATGGTTCATAAGCCCGGCGAAGGTTTACTACTTAGTCTTCTCGCCACATTGCTTTCCCCTCTAGTAAGTCAAAATAATATTTTTGAAGCTAATCTGAATTTAACAGTTCAAACTATATAACTCATTAGACAATACTGCATTTGCTGTATGAGTTCAGCAAGGTAGGCGTCGTAGTTTAGTAGCTGCTGAACTAACGACTCTAATGATACTCTATTTATACAATCAATTTAACTAATAACACTTTGAACTTTCATTGTCGTTACTTAGGCCAACCATCCAAGATTTATGTTGATTTCTTGGCCATTCAAAAATATATATATATTTATTATCATACAACTATTAGATTTGATCACCAAATCTAATGTAACTGCAACAGCGGTGGGTACTCTGGAAATTTGTGGAAAGCTACGCCAAAATGACACTTCCACTCCACAAATTTGATATGGTGCCACAACAAGGCGTATTAAAAGACATGAACTCAGGTTTTATTTGCTATATGCCTGACCCGGATAATTTCTTCGATGCGGTCAAGAAAGGAAGCATCAAGTTGCAAAAAACTCCAAGCTTTACATTGTCCGAAAAAGGGATCTGCCTCGATGACACGCAGATAAAAGCAGACGTTGTTATTTTTGCTACCGGATTCAATAGTGTAGAAAAGATCAAAAATATTTTTGAATCTCCAACATTTGGTCATTACATTGCAGACTCGCCACGAGTCGGTCTTTACAGGTTCATCACTGCATAATTACTAGGAAAATCACAAAAATGCATGTTAAAGTTCAGATTATGGCCGTGAACTTTTATTTTAACTTAATTGGTTAAAGTGGTTAATGACCATAAAAACTTTGCGCTAACAGTGGCAAGATCCTAATTAATGTGGCACAACCTATGTTTATTCTACTGTTTAAAATTAAGTTTTAATGTGGCCCAAGCTATGTTACTATTCTCAAATTAAGTTTTTAAATTCTTTTTTTTAATATAAGGTTTAATAAATTTATGTTTTTAATATTCCTTAAAGTATGTTTATTTAATTTTTAGTTTCAAAATAGTTTTTAGAAAAAATAAAGTTTTTTGAATGATATATTTATTTTTGTTTTAATAATTTTAAGTTTTTAAATTATTTAAAAACAAATTCTATATTTTAAAATATCTTGTTACTTGTTACCTCTCCCTTAGAAAAATGTTTTGAAAATCTATTGTAATAAAGAAAATGATACTAATATTTATATTAATATTTATGTTAATAATATTAGTATAAATGATACTTATATTAAATATTAGTAATAACCATGATAATTTTACTACTGTTACTAAACTTATAATTTTTTTTAATAAAGAAGGTTAAATTAAAAGTTTAGGGGGGGGGGGGGGGGGGGGGGGGGGATACTTAGTAAAAAAGATGAGAAAAGGGTATGTTCATTTGCAAGTGTTTTCTTTTTCTGTAGCCGCAAATTAAAGTTTAGTAGGTGAATAATGAGTTGTTGAATCCACAAATAATATTATTGTTGCTAGTTTGCTTGTAACTTTTATCTTTCAGGGAATGCATTCATCCACGTATACCGCAACTAGCCATAATTGGATTCTCTGATGCTGCTTCTTGCCTTTACATCTATGAAACAAGTTGCAAGTGGCTCACAGCACTTCTAAAAGGCTCATTTAAGTTGCCTACTATTAACGAGATGCAGAAAGATATCATGAGATGGGATGAATATATGAAGCAATCATCTGGGGAAGACCATCATAGATCCTTTGGTGCTATGGAAATTTGGTACAATGATCAACTATGCAAAGATATGGGTGTGAATCCTATGAGAAAAACAGGACTCTTGGCTAACCTATTTGAAGCTCATGGTCCCATCGACTACGCCCAGATATGAACCCAACATCACCGATGGCCGGTCCATCCATTATATGAATAAAAAAAGCTTGTTTAAAAGTTTTGAACCCAGATATGCTTAATCCGTATGCATGTGTACGTAATAGCTAGCTTATTACCAATGATCAATGTGTTGTTTTTAAGCATTAGGCATGCTTATTCAGGTTTTGTAATGTATTTTACTTGAACCCAACTGCAATTCATCTATCTTTCATTATTTTAAGAGGAAGGATATCGTATCCTGAAGCAAACTAATTAAACCCAGACCAAACCAATTTCGAAAAAAAAAATAAAGACTTTAATTGACATTTCTCTATCTCTCTCTATATATATTTTGAAAAAAAAACAAAGGTTTTAATTGACGATCTCTCTCTCTATATCTCTCTCTCTGTATATATATATATATATATATATATATATAGGGATCGGTTCAAGAGAGAACCAAGCCGAGTTACGAGAACCGTGAGAACCACTATCCACCAATAAGATAATGACAACCAAATAGGTATTATAGTCATTTAATCAAAACCGTCAAATCATCTATCTCTCCTCATTAAAGTCACTTTTTAAAGTCTTTTTAATTTCTCTCTCTTCAGTTTCTCTCTCCTTTTTTTATTATTTTGTAAAAAAAAACTTGTAAAAAAACATTTTGTAAAAAAAAAATTTAAAGACGGGGCAAAAAAAACGTGTGATAAAAACGGGCGTAAAAACAAGGCGTAAAAAACGAGGCGTAAAAACAAGGTGTAAAAAGGCGTAAAAAAAGTTTAAAATGCACGCGTAAAAACGGCGTAAAAAAGTTTTAAAATGCACGCGTAAAAACCGGCGTAAAAAAGTTTTAAAACCGGCGCGTAAAAAAAGTTTATAACCTGCGCGTAAATAAAGTCTGAAATGCACGCGTAAAAAATGTTTTATACCGACACGTAAAAAAATTTAAAACCGCTCGAAAAAAAAGTTCAAACCCGTGCATAAAAAAGTTTCAAACCGGTGCGTAAAAAAAATTTTAAACCGCGCGTAAAAAAAGGTTTAAACCGGCGCGTAAAAAAGTTTAAATCGCGCGTAAAAAAAGTTTTAAACCGGCGCGTAAAAAAGTTTATATATCGGCGTGTAAAAAAAGTTTAAACCCGCAAGTAAAAAAAGTTTTAAACAGGGGCGTAAAAAAGGTTATAACTGGCGCGTGTAAAAAGTTTTTTGAACCGGCGCGTAAAAAAAGTTTTTAAACCGGCGCGTAAAAAAAGTTTAAAACCGCGCATAAAAAAAGTTTATATGCCGGTGTGTAAAAAAGTTTAAACTCGCGCGTAAAAAACGGCGCGAAAAAACGAGGTGTAAAAAACGGGGTGTTAAAAACGGCGCGTAAAAATGGAGCGTAAAAAACGGGGCGTAAAAAACGGCGCGTAAAAAAACCAGGCGTAAAAACGGGTGCATAATAAACGGCGTGTAAAAAACTGAATGTAAAAAAACGGCTCGTAAAAATGTGTTTTTTTGTTTAAAAAAATCTTGAAAACATCGTTTTTTGTTAAAAAACTGATTTTAAAATGTTTTTTAATAAAAAAATCTCTTTTAATAAAAAACAATAAATATAATAAAACAAAAAAGTAAATATAATAAGGAAATTTTTTTTACCAAACTACCATTTTAGCATTAAAATATAAAAACATAATAAACAAAAAAATTTAATATTACTATTAATTACTTTTAATCTTATTCATCCATCATTTAAGATCCAATAGTTATAAAGTAGTTCTCACGGTTCTCGCAACTGGAGGTGTTCTCATTTTACCAATTCCATATATATATATATATATATATATAATATATATAGGAAGGTTAAAATGAAAACCTTGGTAAGTTAACAAAACCAAGGAACCTCATCTACATCATCCATCCGTTTAATCGATGGTGTGGATTAAATCAAGCACATAAACTTACTTTTTTAGAAAATTGTAAAAAGACTACAAATATGATTTTTAGAATTTGTTGCAGTCTCGCACACTCTTACACAAAAGGGTGTCTGTGTGTAAGTGTTACACAACAAAAAGTTACTAAAAATGTAACATATTGTTAATTGCACTGCAAAACTAAAAATCTTTGTAAAATCTGAAAATTGTAACACTTGAAGTTCAAAATTTTGAAAAAAACTTCTATTATAACAAGTGAATTTCAAAAAAAAATGTAACACATTCATAATGTTGTGGGCTGTGCTTGAACGCTTGGGTTACTGGCTAGTCCTGGACTTTATCGGGGGACTGAGTCAGTGTCAATGAAGAAGTGTACCTGCCAAGTCGTGCAAACAAAGAATGCACCACTGGTCGAGAGCTGGCACCGCTCTCCTGATGAGTCCAAGGCAGGAGGAAACCAGGGACCCACATAAAGAAGCGGGACGGATTGGCTTGTCTCCGGGGACTTGGGGACGCCACGTGGGGTCGAAAACTAACCCCGTGACAACTTGGTATCAGAGCCGAACGATTCTCGGATACGTTGGAACGTGACTCTTAACCAAATGAGCTTAACATTTAGAGTATGGTTGCACAATGGTGGTGGGAGAAGACCAAATATGGGTTTTCTTTGGCAAAGGTCTTTGTACTCCGCGAGTATGGGATCATGAGAGCCGCTCAAGTATAGTTGCAGTGAAGCCCTCCGTGTTATGTTCAAAAATCTACAAAAAGCAGCGCCGTAAAAGGGAAGTTTTGTGAAAGCTTCTACAACTATTCAGGTTCCCCGTATTCCTGAAACAAGGTGAATCATCGGCACCTAATCCGATGCCGCGGACGTCAGCGCCACTCAAAACCAAAACTGACGTACCATATTGAACATGCACAACAGAAGATCATTGTTGCTGTGCTTTCGGGTGTCCTACCCTCCCAAAGTGAATCATGCTCAACATAAGGGAATCATGCATTGTCAAGCGTGCGAGCTGGTATGGGATGGTGAACATGCACGAGGACGTGCATGAAATGGTGGTGGGAGCGTGTCACGGGCCAAATAAGGTGTCAATGAAGAGGTGTACGTGCTAATGAAGAGGTGTATGTGCCTAGTCGTGCAAACGACGAACGCACCACTGGTCGAGAGTTGGTGCCGCTCTCCTGATGAGTCCAAGGCAGGACGAAACCAGTGACCCACTTGTCATAACATTAGGTTAATTATCTAAGACTTAACTTTCTCGTTACGATTCTAATGGACATGACCCATGAAATCACAATCACCCTTACGGGAATTATAGTGTCAAAAACGAGTGTTAACATCTAGATAATTACTTTCTTGTATACACACTTTTACACTTGAATCCGAGTCCAAACATCCTATAAAACTCCAAACACTCAAGCCCACTCATTCTCCTATTCCCACCAACTCGTTAATACTCGGATAATCGGAAAGCTTTGCAAAATTGTGAGTATACATGACCCCTTTTTCTTTTACACTTTTGGGTGCAAAACTTTATACTATTAAACACACGCAATCACTTATACTTTTCACAATCAATCTAATCATACATGCTTAAATACATGATACTTGATTTGTATTCTTGGAACGTTCTTATGTGGTATACTTGTCAATAACTTTGTTTAAAGCCTCCCCTTAACATGTATAGCGCTATAGCAGTAAGTGGCATTAAGCCCTCTTGAAGACAAACTCGGTTCTGATTTCAGAAATCACATGGAAAGAGTATTCATAAGCTATCATGTCTCGATTTTCAACAATTATGTTTGAAGATGCAATTGGAACTGACTTCATTGACTCAAACTGGGTCACTTGAAGATTTTGTGATAAATTTGATACATGTTTACTAAAGTCACCATACCAGAATCATATGTTATTAGTATTTTTCTCAAGGCTGCGAAACCTAAGATTGGGGGTCTTGTGAGAATGTTTCAGCCAAAGACAATGAAATAAGCCTTTTATTTGGCCGAGATCCAGGATACAACTAATAAATCTATAACACCTTCAAGTGGAAGCAGGCATGTATAACTCTTACAATCAGTCTCATGTTAGTAAAAGTCAGAATTCAGTAAAAACATTCATAAATGTATCACATCTACCATTATTACCTGCTCCATCTATGGCTAAGGAGTTGCATAACACAAAACAAATATCTAGTAAAGAGTGTTTTTGGTGTAGGGAAAAATTCACACCATGACATAAGTGCCTAAATAAACAACTATCTGTGTTAGAAATTGTCACACCCTGAATTCCACGTGTATTCCGGTGGGCCCGGTGGGGAGTATCGTGACGGATATCATCATAACCAATTACAACACAGAGCAACACAGTGGAAGGCTTGGAGTAAAATATAAACTATTACAAACCATAAAGTGTCCAAAAGTTCGAAACACAAATATACATCAAGGCTTGTAATAAGATCCACAGGCGGATCGGAAATAAACATACACAAAATGATAACAGACTCTACAGGCTCAACTTAAAAGGTCGCAACTCCTTAATGTCAACGCCCCGCAGCTTCCGGCCTATTTCGTACTTGTACCTGTATTTTAATCTTTGAAATACGTCAATTTACACTTGTAAATACACTTAACCGACTCATTTTGAAAATCCTTTCGAAAATGGTTTAAAGTGCACTTGGCACATTTTTATAAATAACTTGGGATAGTACAAATGACCTTGTATACAGATTTACATGTCAGGCTTTTAGATATGGAGCCCAGTACAGAAACCGAGACCTAATCGACTGACACACACCACTCTGAACTTTCACATAGAAAGCAGATAGCAATTACCCAATGTATGCCTGCACGCCATGCTATATTATCGTGGCCACTAGTACTTTAGTGAGCCAAGGATATCCCTGACACGGTCAAGTCCACCCCCAATGTTTTAGTTTTAGACAAAACAGATCAAAACCGGGTTATACAAGATTTTAGTTAATTATCACAACTGAATAAAACATAATCCCACGCCCGATCAAGCGGTAATAATTTACCATATCCCAAGCCCGTATAGGGAAAATAAGTTAAGGTATTTACCTGAAGTTAAGTCTTCGGAAAGTCAGAACTCAGCCGTAGATCAAAGCAAGTACAGGTAAAATTTACCGGAAGGCTTTTAGTCTGGAGTGATGGTAATTAATAACCAATATCAGAATGCTAACGGGTCCTTAATTAAGTCCTAGACTTGGACCGATTAGTCTTACGCTAAAATAGGAAACGGTATGTTACGCTAGATTAAGCGGAGACCAGAATAGGATGTTAGTTGGACCCGACAAGTTTATCAACTTGTCTAATATGGGTAAACCAATAACATTCCAGAATTTGATAGAGTTTCGGTTTAAGTACGTAAATTAGCTACGTAAGCTTAACCGAACGCACATAGGCGAAACCGGGTAACCAAGAGAGTCATATACAAGTTCCATATGAATATATGTTTAAAATATGTTATAAAATCAGTAGCTTTTCAAAAGATAGGCCCGAGGTATATTTAAAACCGAATTATGCCTTACATGGGCATTTTGGTCATTTTAAGGTTATAAAAGATGTTTGAAATGAATCTGATGTCAAGGTTGTTAATATTCTGTAAAAATATTTATTTTATAACACTATAACAGTAGGATATCAAATATATGTGTGTTTGACGATTTTGAAATAATCTATGTCCCGTAAGGGCATTTTAGTAATTTCACAAAATTTTGAAGCCAAAAATTGGGATTCTGAGTTCGGGACTTGTACTTACTGTTAAGATATTGAAAATAATTTTATAAATCAGTAGGTAAGAAGTCTTGGCTCATAGTTATGGTTTTAAACCATACTATGCACCGGAAAGGCGTAAAAGTCGCTAAATGCCATTATATTCGATTGTTGAAAATAAACTGAGGTTAGGACCTGTTTTGTATAACCAAAATAAGTTATTTATCATGTTTAATCAGTAGGTAAAAGATTTGGTTATAAAAAGTTTTGTTAAAGTCATGTTACGCGTTAAAAGGTAGTTTAGTCATTTATCGGCAATTAACGAATCTTAAGCCCTCATTCAGGTTATAATCTGAATGAACATCCCAAATGGTTTTACGTATCCTATTACATCAGTGAATATATCATCTTGATGATTAAACCTTGTTTATTCTTTCCAAAATGCCGAAAAGGTCATTTTGGCCATTTAACTGTCATAAACACGTCCTTTGCGAAAACTTTATATTACAATCAGATTCTTGACACTATCATAAGTTAATAATTTTTATAAATCAGTTTATGTCTTAATTTTACATGCATGCATGTTTAAAATCAAGATTTGCACATAAAAGGACCTTTTTGCAAAGTTTATACATTTTTAGCGGAACTTGTATGTAAACTCAGATTTCTAAGGAATTGAGTGACAAAACTTTAGATGGTTATTCTAAATATAATTATGGTCTTAAAATGGTCAAAATTCAGTAGCAAAGGTGGCTCGAAACGGGTCAGAACCGAAAGTCAACAAAAGTTAACTATAGCGACTTTTGGCTACAAACCGAGCCTAGACCAAAACTTGACGTGCCGGATCCTTAGACATATTCTCTAATACTTATTTTTAGGTTGTTAGTGCATCAAAACATATTTTAAAACATCTAGATCATTAGTTATGATTTTTATAAAAACTGGACAGTTTGACTTTATTTGACTTTTCGGTTGACTCGTTAATTGGTCATGAATCCGTGAAAATCTGGAGATGCCCTCTGGAGGGATTAACACCTCCATTAATATGAACGTATAGGAACTTTCGTTACTCACGATGATGGAGTATTCAAGGATTTAGAACAAGGTCAAGACGTGATTACGACGAGAATTTGTTTTAAGCTAAAAGCTATAAGAAAACACTAAATACGAATTTGAACACTTACATAAGATCCAAATAATGCTAGGAACAGTATAGGATGCTTGAGGATGGCCAGGAACTTCTCCAAGGTGTGCTTGACAAGCTTCAAGTGAGATGAACTTGTTGCAACACATAGAAGGCATCCTTAAATGCATGTTGAAGTTTTAGGAAGTTTGCCAGGTGTTAAGGGACGGATACAAGTGTCCCTAGACGTGTCAAACATGCAAAGAAGGAGCCAAAAGTTGACAATGGTGGCAGAACAGGCTGCTGCCACTTTTCTGTTTGCTGGCAGGTCCTTACGGACCGTATGGGCTTTGCCTTGCGGTCCGTAAGGACCTCAGGTACCCACAGAATCAGGTGGCCTTGCGGACCATATGGCTAGAGCCTTGCGGTCCGCAAGGGTTCTTCAGAACATGAAAATTTTCAAATTTCATAGGTCCACCAACTTCTTTTCTTAAAATAATATTCGAATTTTATTATTGTCTCAACGACTTTGGTCCCTCCTGTTCTGTCATACGGCACATGAGGATTACCGGGACACGTGTCAGAAAAATATTGGACGTAAAAACACGAGGTGTTACATCCTCACCCCTTAAAATAAATCTCGACCTCGAGATTTTAATTAAACAAGTATGGGTATTTCTATCGCATAACGGATTCAACCTCCCATATGTATTCAGGACCTCAACGAGCGTCCCATTTCACTTTCACAATCGGCACATTCTTCCTACGAAGTTTCTTGACTTGACGGTCTTCAATTGCTATAGGTTTCTCAATGAAACGCAAGTTATTATCAATCTGCACATCGTCGTGTGGCATAGCCAACGACTCGTCTGCCAAGCATTTCTTCACATTGGAAATGTGGAACACATCATGGATTCCACTGAACTTTTCTAGCAATCTCAGCTTGTAAGCAACAGCTCCAATTCGTTCAACAATTTCAAATGGTCCTACGTACCTAGGACTTAATTTGCCTTTCTTCCCAAAGCGCACAACGCCTTTCCAAGGCGATACCTTTAGCAAGACCTTGTCCCCTACCTGGAACTCGAGAGGTTTACGTCTTCGGTCTGCATAACTTTTCTGCCTATCCCTGGCAGCCTTGAGACGATCCCGAATTTGCAAGATCTTATATGTCGTCTCGAGGACTATCTCTGGTCCTGTCAGTTGAGCTTCCCCAACTTCTGCCCAACAAACGGGTGTCCTACACTTTCTCCCGTATAAAGCTTCAAACAGGGCGGCTTGGATACTTGCATGGTAGCTATTGTTGTAGGAAAACTCTATAAGTGGTAAATGGTTATCCCAGCTTCCGCCTAGGTCGATAATGCTGTCACACCCCGACCCGCAGCGGATAAGGTGCTCGGGGCATGATTGGGTTATCATCAAAGCTCATGACATTTATTAAACGTTTCATATTCATTGATACAATTTAAATGGAAATTTACAATGATTGCTACAACATGATCTAACTACAATCTAAACTTCTTTATTCTCTTCTAAGGCATATCCTATGTTTTCCTTGCTTCAACCTGTTCACCTGTATCATGTGTAAAAAGGTTTTTGGATCAACATAATGTTGGCGAGTGAATCCTATGGAAAACATTTGAACAATTTATTTAAATTGATTATGAAATATG
This sequence comes from Scalesia atractyloides, assembly GCA_947069175.1. NCBI lineage: Eukaryota > Viridiplantae > Streptophyta > Magnoliopsida > Asterales > Asteraceae > Scalesia > Scalesia atractyloides. Next base: position 84,739,997 of record CAMTDV010000024.1, read on the forward strand.
TGCACAACCAAACATGAATAAAATTAGATGTAACTTCATCAACAATCATAATATGTTAAATGAAACACTCATGAATAATAATGGAACAATTAGAGGCACGCGATGCTCAACTCGTCTCTCACGAGGAACTGAGGGGCCTGATGAATGAATTGCATAAACATGATAATATGAATAACACAACTACAAACAATATAAACTCAATGAAAACACACATGAACAATAATGAATTTGAATTGAAGCACGCGATGTTCTACTCGTTTCCCACGAGGAACTGATGGGCTTAATGTATGAGTTTCATATGACTTGACAAATGGCAATAAGTAAATCACAACAATAAAAACAATCTAAGTTTAAGTCATGATGTGGTATGGCACAAGTTTAAATAAATAAATTAATTAATTTCATAACACATGACACACCCCAAAACGTGTAATTTAAAAGGGGGAATTGTAAGATTCACTCACAGTGGGTGCGTTCGGTTGATGACGTTGAATGCACGCGAAGTGGTTTTAACCACGAGTGAGATTTAACCTAGATAAATCGCATTATGGTTTGGTAAGTAAACGGATTTTATTAAACTATTTTAGTAGGATTGTTGGGTGTATTTTTGTGAGTTTGAGGCTATTTTCTAATCTTAAAAATGTTATTTTTAAGTATTTATAATTGATTTTTAATTAAAATAATTAAATAAAAATAATAAAAAATTTATTTTTTTTCTGCTACAGTGACTTTGACCGTTGACTTTGACCGGCGTTGACCGGTTCGGAAGGCATATTATTGTGCGCTGGGTGAGGCTCGAACCCGAGACCTCCCGTACGCGTGCACGCAGCTCTACCAACTGAGCTACGTGTCTAACCCGTTATATATCCGATTTTAATTTTATATATACATTAATTAGAATTAACAGAAAATCATTTTTATTTTAAAAACAGTTTAAGCGGACCGGTCTTGCACTCCACAGGTCTCGAACTCGGGACCTGTGGTTTAATCTAACACACAGTCCACCGCTGGACTGTGTGTTTAACATGTTATATATTTCCACTTTTATTATACTTAAATACAAATTATCCGCTTTCATTTCTGACTCTATTTAAAAAGTTGATAATTGTCCGAGTCGATGTAAGAGACCGGACTCGAACTTGTGACCAGCGATATAAACAAACACACAGTCCACCGCTGGACTGTGTGTCTAACTTGGTTATTATTCCGGTTATCAATATACTTAACATATATCTAAGGCGATTCCGGTTCAGTAAACAAAAACAATGGTTTTTATTAAGGCAGCGTGTGTGAGACGGGATTCGAACTTGAGACGTTTTGCGTTTTATATGTGCACACAGTCCACCGCTGGACTGTGTGTCTAACCCGATTAATTTCATGATTTATATTATACTTATATGATAACAAAACATCGTCTTCTTCACTGTAAAATAACCAGAAATCGGAAAATCGGCTGGTTCAAAGTTTTATCGATTTATTAGTGTTTTACAGTTGATTAAGGTGAGATAATTGTGAAAAAGGAAAAGAATTTGGCGGAGAATTATACTGACTGGATCCTCTGTTTTCCGGCAGAACTCCGGCGACAGAATTCAACTCCGGCGTCAGGTTCTTTGCAGCAGCAAGTCTCCGGAAATCTTGGAAAGAGTATGGGTAACTTCGGTAAAGGTTTAGGGGATTCAGTGAGGTTCAGAAATTAAAACTCGGTTTTCCGGTGAAAAACAGGAAAGTTCCGGCGAGTGGAAATATGCCGAGAAAAGGTGTGATTTTTGAGCGAAAGTGTTTGTCGTCGGTTGTGGGTCAATTTATAGGGGAAAAACGAGATGTATTTGGTCTGATTTCGGACTGTATTCATCGGTTTAAGTTTTCCGGCGGTTATCATTTTTGGTCGCGGACTTCAAACATCGGTTATAACCGATATGTGGTTAATGGTTTACGTTATAACATAAATTGTAGTTAAGACTCGCGAGTTTACCGGGATTCCGACGACTGAATCGTTTGGGCGCCGATTTTGAATTCGTAACGTTATTATATCAATTAAATGATTGAATTATATAACAAACAGAACAAGCGGCGCAGTGGTTTGTGTGTTGAGAGATAAGTCACATCTGATTCGGTACAGACCCGGGTTCGAAACCCGGCAGAAACATTTCATTTTTATTTTGCGATTTTTGACAGTTTTTCAAAAACTAAATATATATTCCCATATAATAATTGATTACGGATCGTTTAAAAATATTTTGGGCATTTAATTCGCAACGAAAATTTTGACTGACTGTTCGGTTGATAAACGGAGCGGGTTTGGTAAATCCGTTTTTGACGGATGTTACAGTATCCCCTGCTTTTTAGAAATTTCGTCCCGAAATTTAAATTGTGATATATTTGACTAAAAGAATGATGATGTTTTGTTTGACAGTTGTATGCTCAGAAAAATGAGGGTTTAAGTTTTTGTTCGAGGCGGTAACGTTCCTTGTAAGGGTTAAGTACCCTATTCAGGAATCGCTTTTTGTTGCCTACTGTATAAGTATTGATAAACAGAAATGATTTGCTAAAAATGATATCATGCATAAGAGTTTAGATACGTTTGGGAAAAGATGGTTATATCCTAAGGCAAAACTTCTAACACTACAATCTACATGGAACATAAATAAAAACACAACAACTGATATTTGAACATAAGTAAGCACAACAGCTAATATTCAAACATGAATGAACACATCAGCAAATATTTGAACATGAATAAACACAACAGCAAATATTCGAAGATGAATAGACACATCAGCAAATATTTGAACATGAATAAACACAACAGCAAATATTTGAACATGAATAGACACATCAGCGAATATTTGAACATGAATAAACACAACAGCAAATATTTGATTCCACATTCTGATAGCATATATGGTTGAATGGTGGAAGTTCCTCTCTCGTTTGTTATGATTGAGAGGTTAGTTTATGTAGAAATGGAACACAATCCAATCTCCTTAAATAACATGATGATATAAATGTAACACAAATTACAACCAAGGCAATACTAAATCCTACATGGAACTTCTCATAACCGTCTGATAATGCCTCTGATCCTTTGGCAAGAATACTTATATATAGGAAGTACCAGCGGCGTATCCACCATATTCTTGCCAAATTTTCATTAGTTTTATCCACAAGTTATGATTGGTTACCAAGAAACTAATAAATCCTACATAGAACTTCTCATAACCATCCGTTAATGCCTCTGATCCTTTGACAAGCATACTTATATATAGGAAGTACCAGCGGCGTATCCACCATATTCTTGTCAAATTTTCATTGATTTTAACAGTGAATTATGATTAGTCCTATAACTCTACAATCAATACAACAAACATAAATTACTGAAATGAAATATATCTGTGCGATCAAGGCTCAATCGAACGGAGCCGATCGTTTTGCATGTACTGAAAATGAAATGTATGTGCGCTCAAGGCTCAATCAAACGGAGCCGAACGTATTGAATGTACTGGAATTGAAATTGTGTGCTCAAGGCTCAATCAAACGGAGCCGAACATATTGAATGTACTGAAATTGAAATTGTGTGCTCAAGGCTCAATCAAACGGAGCCGAGCGTATTGCATGTACTGAATATGAATAACTTAACCACACAAACAGCCTATGCATGGAACCTCTCATAACCGCCTGATAATGCCTCCGATTATTTGACAAGAATACTTATATATAGGAAGTACCATCGGCGTATCCACCATATCCTTGTCAAATTTTCATTGACTTTATCCGTAAGTTATGGTTAGTTCGATGCGACTCTACTACAAACACCACAACCACATGATACTGATAATGAAATTGTCTGTGCGCTCAAGGCTCAATCAAACGGAGCCGAACGTATTGAATGAAATTGTCTGTGCGCTCAAGGCTCAATCAAACGGAGCCGAACGTATTGAATGTACTGAAATTGAACAACTTAATTTAAACAACCATCACACAATCAGCCTATGCATGGAACCTCTCATAACCGCCTGATAATGCCTCCGATCATTTGACAAGAATACTTATATATAGGAAGTACCATCGGCGTATCTACCATATCCTTGTCAAATTTTCGTTGACTTTATCCGAAAGTTATGGTTAGTTCGATGCGACTCTACTACAAACACCACAACCACAAGATACTGATAATGAAATTGTCTGTGCGCTCAAGGCTCAATCAAACAGAGCCGAACGTATTGCATGAACTGGAAATGTAAATTGAAATGTGCGCTCAAGGCTCAATCAAACGGAGCCGAACGTATTGCATGAACTGGAAATGTAAATTGAAATGTGCGCTCAAGGCTCAATCAAACGGAGCCGAACGTATTGCATGTATTGAAATGTAAAATTACGTAACCGATCAAGGCTCTAACAAACGGAGCCGATCGTGCGGGCACGCCCTGATCAACCCATAATAAAATGGGGATCAAACTCAACCTCGATGGATGGGGAGCTGCGGCCTCAGCAAAAGATATACTGAAAACAATATATAATATATAATATACCATAATTACTCTAACAGTCTACACATGTGATAAGAACATCAAACTAAACGATAGGAGTTGAATCTGGATCTTCGGCGAAGAGGACTAGCTAAGTATCTTCGTTTGGGCCGTCATTATCTTCGACAGGATTGGCGTTGATATTGAAGACTCTTCCTCTTGCTGGTGGCATAGTGGTTGGGTTTTCTTGGTTTACTTGGTTAACTGGGTTTGATTGGGCTTGAGTGTTGATAACGTTAACCAATTGAGGGCATGTGTTTCTAAAGTGGGTAGGGTCGCCACAATTGAAGCAAGCTCGAACATATGGGAACATGGGATATTGAGGTTGGTGATAAGTTTGGGCCATGTTTTGAGTAGGGGAAAAGGTTTGGTCTTGAAAGGTGCGACAAACATTGCTCAAATGACCATAGCGTCCACAAGTTGTACATAGCCGGCAAGGTAAAGTAAGGGGATGGTGATAAAAACAGTGGTTGCATCGAGGGTGAGGTCCAAGATATGGTTTCTTATTTGGGTAAGCTGAGTTGGGTGCCACTTGGGTGATTGGGATAGCTCGGATGGGTATGGCATGAAAAACGGGTTGGTTTCGTTGAGTAGCAGCGAAAAGTCGCCCGACTCTTCTTCTCTTAGGATTGGGTTGAGAAGGGGATTCGGTTTGAGTGGAGTCGGAGGTTTCAGTCGATTCTTTATCCTTCTTCTTCTCCTCCTCGAAGTCTTTGTTTCGGATTCGGTTCTCGGTGAGCTCTGTTGCTAGCTCCATTGCTGCTTCCAAAGTTGCAGGCTGATACTTATTACAGGGTCTTGAATCTGTGGCGGAAGGCCACGAATGTAGTGCTCTATCAAACGGTAGAGGGGAGTAAACATGTTGGGAACCATTTGGTGTAATTCGAGGAACCTTTTGTTGTAGGTGGTGTGGTCTCCTTCCATTTGCTTCAATGAGTAAAATTCATCTTCTAACTTCTTGATTTCACTCCTTGGGCAAAATCGTCTGGTCATGATTTCCTTCAATTCGTTCCAAGTTAAGGACATAGCATCTTCCACACCTCGTTTGGCTTTTTCTGTGTTCCACCAAGTAAGTGCTATCCCATATAGTCGACCGGTAGCATAACGCACTTTGCGATCATCAGGGCAATCGCAATTTAGAAAAGTATTCTCCATTTCTTCAAACCAATGGAGAAGAGCAGTGACGCCTTCAGTCCCTTTGTATTTCGGAGGGTCGCATGATTTGAAATGCTTGTAGGTACATTTAGTGGTATTTGGGGGAGAGTTGAAATTGTTTTGGTTTGCTTGATTGACAGGATTATCGGTGAGTGCTTGTTGAACTTGGATTACAATGTTGGGTATTACGGCAGCCATTTGTTGAGCGATTAAGGCAGCCATGCGTTCGCGGGCTCTTCTTGTTCTCGTCTTCCTACGGGCGAGGTTAGAAGACATCTATAATGTATACATGACAAGAGTATGAGTTGGATGCTTTTGAGATCATGGGTCGCATTCAAGAATGAACATTCATAAAATAATTATACAAAAATACTACATCCATAGGATGTCTTGGGCTTTGCTCGCTGTTAGGCCCGTCATGCCGCCATACTTTACCTTGTGTAATCATGTGGGCCCCCATGAATACCGGTTTTTCATATGGTTCGCACGGTTTCTGCCTGGTTGCGTACACAAAAACCCGGTGAAAATCGAGAAATATGTATACAACGTGTGATGTTCGGAATGTGTCCAGGTGTAGACACGGTGACACCTCAAAGTAGGGTTAGTTCGAACGACGTTTGGTGTGGCATGCTTTGGCCTAATAGGTCCTTCGTACTCTCATCGTTGGTCCCCAGGTAGGCAAACTGGTCCGTTATATTGGATTTATACGAATGCCAGCCTAGACAGGACGTTCCGACTACCGGTACTCGTACCCTTCCAGTTACTACATGCCCGTCGCAGAACTTACTTTGATGAGAATTGAAAATTGCACAAAATCTTTGGATATTGAGAGTATGAAAATAAATTGAATACATGAACATCGATATATGTATAATGAATATGTATATATGTATAATGAATATGTATATGAGCATGTATGTTTGACTGAAATGTAAACAAATGAAACAAATAAATATCACAAGTTTGTATATAACCACCTAATCAATTTAAAATTTAGGCAGACTATAGTATAGGCTCTAAGGGTCTAATAACCTATCCTATATCCCTATAGTCATGGCTCTGATACCAATCTGTCACACCCCGACCCGCAGCGGATAAGGTGATCGGGGCATGATTGGGTTATCATCAAAGCTCATGACATTTATTAAACGTTTCATATTCATTGATACAATTTAAATGGAAATTTACAATGATTGCTACAACATGATCTAACTACAATCTAAACTTCTTTATTCTCTTCTAAGGCATATCCTATGTTTTCCTTGCTTCAACCTGTTCACCTGTATCATGTGTAAAAAGGTTTTTGGATCAACATAATGTTGGTGAGTGAATCCTATGGAAAACATTTGAACAATTTATTTAAATTGATTATGAAATATGTGCACAACCAAACATGAATAAAATTAGATGTAACTTGATCAACAATCATAATATGTTAAATGAAACACTCATGAATAATAATGGAACAATTAGAGGCACGCGATGCTCAACTCGTCTCTCACGAGGAACTGAGGGGCCTGATGAATGAATTGCATAAATATGATAATATGAATAACACAACTACAAACAATATAAACTCAATAAAAACACACATGAACAATAATGAATTTGAATTGAAGCACGCGATGTTCTACTCGTTTCCCACGAGGAACTGATGGGCTTAATGTATGAGTTTCATATGACTTGACAAATGGCAATAAGTAAATCACAACAATAAAAACAATCTAAGTTTAAGTCATGATGTGGTATGGCACAAGTTTAAATAAATAAATTAATTAATTTCATAACACATGACACACCCCAAAACGTGTAATTTAAAAGGGGGAATTGTAAGATTCACTCACAGTGGGTGCGTTCGGTTGATGACGTTGAATGCACGCGAAGTGGTTTTAACCACGAGTGAGATTTAACCTAGATAAATCGCATTATGGTTTGGTAAGTAAACGGATTTTATTAAACTATTTTAGTAGGATTGTTGGGTGTATTTTTGTGAGTTTGAGGCTATTTTCTAATCTTAAAAATGTTATTTTTAAGTATTTATAATTGATTTTTAATTAAAATAATTAAATAAAAATAATAAAAAAATTTATTTTTTTCTGCTACAGTGACTTTGACCGGTTGACTTTGACCGGCGTTGACCGGTTCGGAAGGCATATTATTGTGCGCTGGGTGAGGCTCGAACCCGAGACCTCCCGTACGCGTGCACGCAGCTCTACCAACTGAGCTACGTGTCTAACCCGTTATATATCCGATTTTAATTTTATATATACATTAATTAGAATTAACAGAAAATCATTTTTATTTTAAAAACAGTTTAAGCGGACCGGTCTTGCACTCCACAGGTCTCGAACTCGGGACCTGTGGTTTAATCTAACACACAGTCCACCGCTGGACTGTGTGTTTAACATGTTATATATTTCCACTTTTATTATACTTAAATACAAATTATCCGCTTTCATTTCTGACTCTATTTAAAAAGTTGATAATTGTCCGAGTCGATGTAAGAGACCGGACTCGAACTTGTGACCAGCGATATAAACAAACACACAGTCCACCGCTGGACTGTGTGTCTAACTTGGTTATTATTCCGGTTATCAATATACTTAACATATATCTAAGGCGACTCCGGTTCAGTAAACAAAAACAATGGTTTTTATTAAGGCAGCGTGTGTGAGACGGGATTCGAACTTGAGACGTTTTGCGTTTTATATGTGCACACAGTCCACCGCTGGACTGTGTGTCTAACCCGATTAATTTCATGATTTATATTATACTTATATGATAACAAAACATCGTCTTCTTCACTGTAAAATAACCAGAAATCGGAAAATCGGCTGGTTCAAAGTTTTATCGATTTATTAGTGTTTTACAGTTGATTAAGGTGAGATAATTGTGAAAAAGGAAAAGAATTTGGCGGAGAATTATACCGACTGGATCCTCTGTTTTCCGGCAGAACTCCGGCGACAGAATTTAACTCCGGCGTCAGGTTCTTTGCAGCAGCAAGTCTCCGGAAATCTTGGAAAGAGTATGGGTAACTTCGGTAAAGGTTTAGGGGATTCAGTGAGGTTCAGAAATTAAAACTCGGTTTTCCGGCGAAAAACAGGAAAGTTCCGGCGAGTGGAAATATGCCGAGAAAAGGTGTGATTTTTGAGCGAAAGTGTTTGTCGTCGGTTGTGGGTCAATTTATAGGGGAAAAACGAGATGTATTTGGTCTGATTTCGGACTGTATTCATCGGTTTAAGTTTTCCGGCGGTTATCATTTTTGGTCGCGGACTTCAAACATCGGTTATAACCGATATGTGGTTAATGGTTTACGTTATAACGTAAATTGTAGTTAAGACTCGCGAGTTTACCGGGATTCCGACGACTGAATCGTTTGGGCGCCGATTTTGAATTCGTAACGTTATTATATCAATTAAATGATTGAATTATATAACAAACAGAACAAGCGGCGCAGTGGTTTGTGTGTTGAGAGATAAGTCACATCTGATTCGGTACAGACCCGGGTTCGAAACCCGGCAGAAACATTTCATTTTTATTTTGCGATTTTTGACAGTTTTTCAAAAACTAAATATATATTCCCGTATAATAATTGATTACGGATCGTTTAAAAATATTTTGGGCATTTAATTCGCAACGAAAATTTTGACTGACTGTTCGGTTGATAAACGGAGCGGGTTTGGTAAATCCGTTTTTGACGGATGTTACAAATGCATGCACGCAACATATCTTCCAGCGTTTGAATAGTACGTTCGCTTTGCCCATAAGTCTGTGGGTGATATGCCGTACTAAAATTTAGTCGGGTGCCCAGGGCTTGCTGGAAAGTTTTCCAAAAATGAGAAGTGTACCTTGTGTCCCTATCTGACACAATAGACACTGGTACGTCGTGCAGGGATACTATTTCATCCACATAAAGCTTTGCTAGTTTGTCTGAGCTATAAGTCTCGTTAATAGGTAGGAAAGGAGCCGACTTAGTCGGTCTGTCAACAATCACCCATATTGTATCATTTCCTCGCTTCATCTTTGGTAATTTAGTAATATAATCCATGGTTACACATTCCCATTTCCACATGGAATTTCCAATGGTTGCAGTAACCTTGACGGTTTCTGATGCTCGGCCTTAACTTGTGAACACGTCAGGCATTTAGATATATATGTGGCTATCGATTTCTTCAATCCGGACCACCAATAATCAGGTCTCAAATCCTTGTACACTTTGTCACCACCCGGGTGAATCGAATACCTGGAACTATGTGCTTCTTGGAGGATCAAGTCTCTAAGTCCTCCGAAAACTGGAATCGTCCACAAAATCTAAGAATTCCATCATTTCCCGGTGTAAGTTGTTCTACCATCTTTCCCAGTTCTTCTTTAGGGAGGTTTGCCTCTAATAAAGCCTGCTTTTGAGCTTCCAAATTCTATCCTTTAAATTATTCTTCACTTCAATACTTTGAGCATTGATCCGTATGGGTTAAATTCCTTCTTTACGACTCAAGGCATCGGCAACCACATTTGCCTTGCCTGGGTGGTAACGGATCTCACAATCATAGTCATTCAGCGTCTCCATCCACCGGCGCTGTTGTAACATCCGACAAAAACCGGATTCACCAAACCCGCTCCGTTTATCAACCGAACAATCAGATAAAAATTTCGTTGCGTATTTAATGCCCAAATTAATTTTAAACGATACATAATTAATAAGTATATTGGAATATAAAAGTTACATTTGAAAAAGTATTGAAAATAATGAAATAAAAATAAATGGCTGAAGCCGGGTTTCGAACCCGGGTCAACCAGATACTGCAACGACTTAACTCTCATCCATCAAACCACTCCGCCACTTGTGATGTTTGTTAATATATTGAACCAATTAATACATAAATCAATCTGGAAATCAAAACCCAGTGCACAGCGCGCCCAAATCCGCTCTCCCCGGAAATCCCGGCAATTCCATCAAAGTTTACCGTTTCTTTTTTTGGTCATAACGTATACATTAACAAGTAAGGTCGGTTATAACCGAAGAAAACCATCAATTACATTCATTGCCTTAAATTCCTGTTGAAACCGAAAATACAACTCAAATCCGGGATTATACCTTGTTCATCAGTTAATCTCACGAAGCTGTTCAACTTACACTCTTCATTTCGCTATGAAAAACTTCGCCGAAAGTCGCCGGAATTCTCTGAAAAATTACCGGAAAGTTTCGCCGGAAAACCGAATTCAATCCACCTTTTCTTCTTACCCGAAAATAAGATCATAGAACTCGTACTGACATCACTCCCACTCGCCTTGAACCACTGAAGAATCTCTGTCGCAAGAAATTTCACTCGCCGGAATGCTCTGCAAGTCGCCGGAAAACCGGGACTTTCATATACACGGTAATTACCTCAATGTTTCTGTTTCATTCCATTATAAGACGAATTCTAACACATTTCATCACTCAGATCAACCCAGACGACATTGTTGGACTTTCTGTTTTCACCGAAAACTTCTGGATTTGTCGGAAACTCGCTGTTAACCAATATGATCATTCAAACATACTGGTAATCATTACTCATTAGTTCAATTTCACATCTAACCCCTCTAACCTGTTAATTGGTTCTAACAGCCGAAGGTCCAAAACAGAGCCGACAGCTTCGCCGATTTTCTGAAAGACGACATGTTCGGTACTTTCTTTCCCCAAACTCTTCGGTTCAATACTTTCAATGTTCATCTTGTCATAACTGAATTAATAAAGTAACAGTTAGATAACCGTTTGTCTGATTTGAACGAAGAGACGAAGTATTATGTTATAAGATTTTTAAATCGTATTATAAACGGGTTAGACACACAGTCAAGCGGTGACTGTGTGCAAATAATACATACAGGTCGCGAGTTCGATTCCGGTCCCAACTCATTCGCTGTAATAAAATCTTTTTTTTAAAACTGAACGGGTTAACTCCGTTAGATGTTAAGTATAATAAAAATATGTATTTTAACCAAGTTAGACACACAGTCCAGCGGTGGACTGTGTATAACATTAGTCACAGGTCCCGGTTAGACCTTACGACAAACCGTCCGATGAATTAAACCATTTTTGAAATAAAAGAATTTTGAATAAACTGAGTTAGTATTAAATATAATTAAAAACAGAATTATTTCGGGTTAGACACGTAGCTCAGTTGGTAGAGCTGCGTGCACGCGAACGGGAGGTCTCGGGTTCGAGCCTCACCCGGCGCATACACTTACACAATAAAACCGGTCAACAAGTCAACGGTCAACAGTCAACGGTCAAGTCAACGGTCAAAAAGTCAACATTTTTTATTATTTTTATTTATTTATTTTATTTAAAAATCAATTAAAAATACTTAAAAATAACATTTTTAAGGTTAGAAAATAGCCTAAAACTCACAAAAATATATCCAAAAATTCTATTAAAGTTGTTAATAAAATCCATTTATTTACCTTACTTTTCATTATTAATTAGGTTAGTTATTCCTCGTCGAGCAATCCTCTAAACTCGTGCGCATTCATCATCATTCACCGAACGCACCCACTGTGAGTGAATCTCTACAAATTCCCCGTTTAAATCATGTTTTTGGGGTGTATCATGTGTCTTACTATTTATTATATTTAAGGCATTGTGCATACATCATATCATGAATAAATGTGTATCCAGCCTGTGTAAACTGTTTGTGTGATTATTGTATAGATTTAATTTATTATTTTCAGTACATGCAATTTCATAGGCCACCGCTCCCCATTACATTATGAGCGTTGAGCATGTTCCCCATTACATTATGAGCGTGAACCTGGCGTGCCAACATACGATCGACTCCGTTTGATTGAGCCTTGATCGCACAGACATTTTTCATTTTCAGTACATGCAATACGATCGGCTCCGTTTGATTGAGCCTTGATCGCACAGACATTTATCATTTTCAGTACATGCAATACGATCGGCTCCGTTTGATTGAGCCTTGATCGCACAGTTTCATTTATGTTATATATTTATGCAAGTTGATATGTTATTGTATGCTGTTAGTTTGTTAACGTATGTTATTGTTTGTTGTTGTTTGATATCGTATGCTAATGGTTTGTGATTGTATGCTGTTGGTTTGTTAATGTATGTTATTGTTCGTTGTTTGATATCGTATGCTAATTGTTGTTATTGTATGTTTACTTACGTTTGTTCATATATGAATATTGCACAATTTTTTTCCATATTAAATACAACCAGAAATAAATAACAAATGTTTTCTAACAAGGTTCACTCGCCAACTTTTTGTTGATCCAAAAACCATTTTTACATATGATACAGGTGAACAGAATGAAGCAAGGAAAACATAGGAAGTTGCCTTAGAAGAAAAATAATGAAGTTTAGAAGGATGAATAGAACATGTTGTATTTGTTTGATATGATTGTATGATCTCTTTTAAATTGAAATAATCAATATGAAACATTATAATAAATGTCATGAGCTTTGATGACAACCCAATCATGCCCCGATCACCTTTTCCGCTGCGAGTCGGGGTGTGACAGATTGGTATCAGAGCCATGACTATAGGGATATAGGATAGGTTATTAGATCCTTAGAGCCTATACTATAGTTGACTAGATTTTAATTGTTTATGTGGTTACATGCAAACTTATGATATTTATTTGTTTCATATTTATTACATACACAAATGCATGCAAACATTTCCAATATTACATTTTGTGATACATAGTGAATTATACTTGCAGTCCAACATACATACTTACATACATATTCATCATACATGTTACAATATTCACATATTCAAATCATCTTCATACTTCCGTTATTCAAGATTTTGTCGCATTTTTCATTTTTCAAATCTCATCAGAGTGAGTTCTGCGACGGGCATGTAGTAACTGTAAGGGTACAAGTACCGGTAGTCGGAACGTCCTGTCTAGGTTGGCATTCGTATAAATCCAATATAACGGACCCGTTTGCATACTTGGGGACTAACGATGAGAGTACGAAGGACCTATTAGGCCAAAGCATGCCACACCAAACGTCGTTCGAACAAACCCCACTTTGAGGTGTCACCGTGTCCATACCTGGACACATTCCGAATATCATACGCTACATATTTCTCGATTTTCTCCGGGTTTTAGTGTACGTAACCAGGCTAACACATGCGAACCATATGAAAAACCCGGTATTCATGGGGGCCCACATGATTACGAAGGTGAAGTATGGCGGCATGCAAGGCCCAATTACAAGCAAAGCCCAAGACATCCTATGGATGTAGTAGATTTATTTTGCTATATTTATTTTATGAATGTTCATTCCTAAATACGACACATGATCCCAAAAGTATCCAACTCATACTCTTGTTATGTATTCCTTGTAGATGTCTTCTAGCCTCGCTCGTAGGAAGATGAGAGCAAGAAAAGCCCGCGAGCGCATGGCTGCCCTAATCGCTCAACAAATGGCTGCCGTAATACCCAACATTGTAATTCAAGTCCAACAAGCCCTTACCGCTAATCCCGTCAATCAAGAAGTTCAAAATGTTATCAACCCTTCCCCAAATACCACTAAATGCACCTACAAGCATTTCAAATCCTGCGACCCTACAAAATATGAAGGGACTGAAGGTGTCACCGCTCTTCTCTATTGGTTTGAAGAAATGGAAAACATTTTTCTAACTTGCGATTGCCCCGATGATCGCAAAGTGCGATATGCTACTGGTCGTTTATATGGAATAGCACTCACTTGGTGGAATACAGAGAAGGCCAAACGAGGTGTTGAAGATGCTATGACTTTGACTTGGGAAGAGTTGAAAGAAATCATGATAAGACGGTTTTGCCCAAGGAGCGAAATCAAGAAATTAGAGGATGAGTTCTATTCGTTGAAACAAAAGGAAGGCGACCACACCACGTACAACAAGAGATTCCTCGAGTTGAATCAAATGGTTCCCAAATTGTTCACTCCCCACTACCGTTTGATCGAGCACTACATTCAAGGTCTTCCTTCAAAGATTCAAGACTCTGTAATAAATACCACACCTGCAACCTTGGAAGCAGCAATGGAGTTAGCTACAGAGCTCACCGAGAACCGAATCCGGAACAAAGACTTCAAGGAGGAGAAAAAGAAGGATAAAACATCGACTGAAACCTCCAACTACACCTAAACCGAATCCCCTTCTCAACCCATTTCTAAGAGAAAACGAGACGAGCAACTTTTCGCTGTCACCCAACGCAACCAACCAGCCTTACAAGCCGTACCCCTCCAAGCTATCCCAATCACTCAAGTAGCACCCAACTCAACTTACCCAAATAAGAAACCTTACCTTGGACCCCACCCTCGATGTAACACCTGTTTTTATCACCATCCATCTACCGTACTTTGTCGACTATGTGCGAATTGTGGACGCTATGGTCATTTGAGCAAAGTTTGCGCACCTCTCAAAACCAAACCTCACCCCCTACTCAAAACATGATCCAAACATATCAACAACCCCAATACCCCATGTTCCCATATGTTCGAGCTTGTTTCAATTGTGGCGACCCTACCCACTTTAGAAACACGTGCCCTCAATTGGTTAACATCATAAACGCCCAAGCTCAAGCAAACCCAGTTAACCAAGCAAATCAAGAAAACCCAATCACTAGGCCACCAGTAAGAGGAAGAGTTTTCAACATCAACGCCAATCCGGTTGGAGATGATGACAGCCCAAACGAAAACACTCAACTAGTCCCCTTCACCAACAATCAAGATTCAACTCCAGCTGCTTAGTTTTATGTTTTCTTTATGTTATCTCAATTCTCATGTGTCTCAATTTTAAATTGGAAATTTAACCAAGGATTTTAATGCAAATTATTATTTCAGTTTTGTTTTATACTCATTGATTCAACATTCATACCATCATACATCTCAACGTATTTCAATCTCATTATTTAAAGAAGTTGGGCTGTGTCTCACTTCTACATAGACTAACCTCTCCATCACAACAAATGAGAGAGGGACTGCCATCATTCAAACATGTATACTATCAGAATTATGACTCAGGCATTGTTTGTTGTGTTTATTTATGTTTTAGAGTCACATAGAACTAATCATAACTTACGGATAAAGCCAATGAAAATTTGATAAGAATATGGTGGATACGCCGCTGGTACTTCCTATATATAAGTATTCTTGTCAAAGGATCAGAGGCATTATCAGGCGGTTATGAGAAGTTCCATGTAGGATTTCGTAATGTTTTGTTTGAAATTTATTTTACACTCACTGGTTCAACATTCATATCAACTCGTCATTTAAAGAAATTGGATTGTGTTCCATTTTCTACATAGACTAACCTCTCCATCATAACAAACGAGAGAGGTATTGTCATCATTCAAGGACTCAAGCTCTGGTTGTTATATTTGTTTATGTTTTAGAGTCGCATAGGACTAATCATAACTTATCGATGAAACCAATGAAAATTTGATGAGAATATGGTGGATACGCCGCTGGTACTTCCTATATATAAGTATTCTTATCAAAGGATCAGAGGCATTATCAGGCGGTTATGAGAAGTTCCATGTAGGATTCGGAATTGTCTTGATTGAAGTTTGTGTTATACTCTCTGATTTAGCATTCATATCATCTCATCATTTAAAGGAATTGGATTGTGTCATCAATCAAACATGTATGCTATCAGAATTAGGACTCAGATATTGGTTGTTGTGTTTATTTATGTTCTAGAGTCACATCATAGAACCAATCATAACTTACTGATAAAACCAATGAAAATTTGACAAGAATATGGTGGATACGCCGCTGGTACTTCCTATATATAAGTATTCTTGCCAAAGGATCAGAGGCATTGTCAGGCGGTTATGAGAAGTTCCATGTAGGTTTTAGTAGTAAAAGTTATGTTTTAGGATATAACCTAATCTTTCAGACGTACCCAAACTCATATGCATAACATCATACTTAGTCAATCAACTCTGTGTATCCATGTTCCGTATTCATACACTTTAGGCAACAAAAAGCGATTCCTGTAGCAGGGTATTCAACCCTTACAAGGAACGTTACCGCCCCAAACAAAATTTAAACTCTTACTCTCTTCTAGGTATGTAATTGTCAAATTAAAACATCATCCTTTCTAGAAAAATATGCCACTACTTAAATTTCGGGACGAAATTTCTAAAAGTAGGGATACTGTAACATCCGCCAAAAACCGGATTTACCAAACCCGCTCCGTTTATCAACCGAACAATCAGATAAAAATTTCGTTGCGTATTTAATGCCCAAATTAATTTTAAACGATACATAATTAATAAGTATATTGGAATATAAAAGTTACATTTGAAAAAGTATTGAAAATAATGAAATAAAAATAAATGGCTGAAGCCGGGTTTCAAACCCGGGTCAACCAGATACTGCAACGACTTAACTCTCATCCATCAAACCACTCCGCCACTTGTGATGTTTGTTAATATATTGAACCAATTAATACATAAATCAATCTGGAAATCAAAACCCAGTGCACAGCGCGCCCAAATCCGCTCTCCCCGGAAATCCCGGCAATTCCATCAAAGTTTGCCGTTTCTTTTTTTGGTCATAACGTATACATTAACAAGTAAGGTCGGTTATAACCGAAGAAAACCATCAATTAAATTCATTGCCTTAAATTCCTGTTGAAACCGAAAATACAACTCAAATCCGGGATTATACCTTGTTCATCAGTTAATCTCACGAAGCTATTCAACTTACACTCTTCATTTCGCTCTGAAAAACTTCGCCGAAAGTCGCGGGAATTCTCTGAAAAATTACCGGAAAGTTTCGCCGGAAAACCGAATTCAATCCACCTTTTCTTCTTACCCAAAAGTAAGATCATAGAACTCGTACTGACATCACTCCCACTCGCCTTGAACCACTGAAGAATCTCTGTCGCAAGAAATTTCACTCGCCGGAATTCTCTGCAAGTCGCCGGAAAACCAGGACTTTCATATACACGGTAATTACCTCAATGTTTCTGTTTCATTCCATTATAAGACGAATTCTAACACCATTTCATCGCTCAGAATCAACCACAGACGACATTGCTGGACTTTCTGTTTTCACCGGAAAACTTCTGGATTTGTCGGAAACTCGCTGTTAACCGGTATGATCATTCAAACATACTGGTAATCATTACTCATTAGTTCAATTTCATATCTAACCCCTCTAACCTGTCAATTGGTTCTAACAGCCGAAGGTCCCAAAACAGAGCCGACGAACTTCGCCGGATTTTCTGAAGAAGACGACCTGTTCGGTACTTTCTTTCCCCAAACTCTTCAGTTCAATACTTTTCAATTGTTCATCTTGTTCATTAACTGAATTAATCAAGTAACAGTTAGATAACCGTTTGTCTGGGTTTTGAACGAAGAAGACGAAGTAGTTATGTTATAAGATTATTTAAAATCAGTATTATAAATGGGTTAGACACACAGTCCAGCGGTGGACTGTGTGCAAATAAATACATACACGTCGCGAGTTCGATTCCGGTCCCAACCTCATTCGCTGTAATAAAATGCTTTTTTTTTTTAAAAACTGAACCGGGTTAACTCCGTTAGATGTTAAGTATAATAAAAATCTGTATTTTAACCAAGTTAGACACATAGTCCAGCGGTGGACTGTGTGTAACATTAAGTCACAGGTCCCGGGTTCGAGACCTGTTGACGACACCGGTCCGATGAATTAAAACATTTTTGAAAATAAAAGAATTTTGAATAAACTGAGTTAGTATATAAATATAATTAAAAACAGAATTATTTCGGGTTAGACACGTAGCTCAGTTGGTAGAGCTGCGTGCACGCGAACGGGAGGTCTCGGGTTCGAGCCTCATCCGGCGCATACACTTACACAATAAAACCGGTCAACAAGTCAACGGTTAATGGTCAACGGTCAAGTCAACGGTCAAAAAGTCAACATTTTTTATTATTTTTTATTTATTTATTTTATTTAAAAATCAATTAAAAATACTTAAAAATAACATTTTTAAGGTTAGAAAATAGCCTAAAACTCACAAAAATATATCCAAAAATTCTATTAAAGTTGTTAATAAAATCCATTTATTTTCCTTACTTTTCATTATTAATTAGGTTAGTTATTCCTCGTCGAGCAATCCTCTAAACTCGTGCGCATTCATCATCATTCACCGAACGCACCCACTGTGAGTGAATCTCTACAAATTCCCCGTTTAAATCACGTTTTTGGGGTGTATCATGTGTCTTACTATTTATTATATTTAAGGCATTGTGCATACATCATATCATGAATAAATGTGTATCCAGCCTGTGTAAACTGTGTGTGTGATTATTGTATAGATTTAATTTATTATTTTCAGTACATGCAATTTCATAGGCCGCCGCTCCCCATTACATTATGAGCGTTGAGCATGTTCCCCATTACATTATGAGCGTGAACCTGGCGTGCCAACATACGATCGGCTCCGTTTGATTGAGCCTTGATCGCACAGACATTTTTCATTTTCAGTACATGCAATACGATCGGCTCCGTTTGATTGAGCCTTGATCGCACAGACATTTATCATTTTCAGTACATGCAATACGATCGGCTCCGTTTGATTGAGCCTTGATCGCACAGTTTCATTTATGTTATATATTTATGCAAGTTGATATGTTATTGTATGCTGTTAGTTTGTTAACGTATGTTATTGTTTGATATTGTATGCTAATGGTTTGTGATTGTATGCTGTTGGTTTGTTAATGTATGTTATTGTTCGTTGTTTGATATCGTATGCTAATTGTTGTTATTGTATGTTTACTTACGTTTGTTCATATATGAATATTGCACAATTTTTTTCCATATTAAATACAACCAGAAATAAATAATAAATGTTTTCTAACAAGGTTCACTCGCCAACTTTTTGTTGATCCAAAAACCATTTTTACATATGATACAGGTGAACAGGATGAAGCAAGGAAAACATAGGAAGTTGCCTTAGAAGAAAAATAATGAAGTTTAGAAGGATGAATAGAACATGTTGTATTTGTTTGATATGATTGTATGATCTCTTTTAAATTGAAATAATAAATATGAAACATTATAATAAATGTCATGAGCTTTGATGACAACCCAATCATGCCCCGATCACCTTTTCCGCTGCGGGTCGAGGTGTGACAGCTGTCACATATTCAGATCCTTCTAGTTGAACAAGTGCTGAAGGCTCTTGTGATCGGTGTAACTTGGTTCCATATAAGTAATGTATCCATAGCTTCAGCGCAAACACCATAGCACCCAGTTCCAAGTCATGCGTGGTGTAATTTCTTTCGTGTATCTTTAATTGCCTTGAAGCATAAGCGATCACTTTTCCCCGTTGCATGAGTACACATCCCATGCCAGTATGTGAAGCGTCACAGTAAACTACGAAATCTTCAATACCTCAGGTAGAGTCAACACAGGAGCATTACTTAATTTCTGCTTCAATACATCGAAAGCTTCCTGCTGTTTCGGACCCCAAACAAACTTAACATCTTTACGGGTCTGGGTCGTCAATGCAGTAGCTATCCTTGAAAAATTATCAATAAACCTTCTGTAATAACCGGGCAAGCCCAGAAAACTTCGGATTTCGGATGGTGTCTTGGGGGCTTGCCAGTTCATTACTGCCTCGACCTTCGCAGGGTCAACTTGTATCCCACATTCACTAACCACGTGGCCTAAGAATTGAACTTCATGCAACCAAAATTCACACTTAGAAAACTTTGCATAAAGTCTCTCTTGTCTCAATAACTCCAAAATACACCTCAGATGTTTCTCGTGATCCGCCTGACTACAAGAATATATAAGTATGTCATCTATGAATACAATGACAAACTTATCCAGATAAGGCTTGCAGACTCTGTTCATTAGATCCATGAATGCTGCAGGTGCATTAGTGAGCCCAAAAGGCATCACTAAGAATTCGTAGTGACCATACCTTGTTCTGAATGCTGTCTTCAGAACATCTTCCGTTTTGACTTTGAGCTGATGATAACCAGACCACAAATCAATCTTTGAGAAATAACTTGCTCCTTGAAGTTGGTCAAATAAGTCGTCAATTCTTGGCAATGGGTAACGATTCTTAATAGTTAACTTGTTCAGTTCACGAATGCACATTCGCATTGATCCATCTTTCTTCTTAACGAATAATATTGGAGCTCCCCAAGGCGAAGAGCTTGGCTGAATAAAACCTTTCTCCAACAGCTTTTCAAGCTGCGTCTTTAACTCCTTCATTTCTATAGGTGAAGTCTGTACGGTGCTCTTGGAACTGGAGCTGCACCAGGTATGATATCGATTCTAAATTCTATTTGCCTATCTGGGGGTAGACCAGGCAAGTCTTCGGGAAACACATCGGTGAACTCTGAGATAATTGGCAAATCTTCAATTTTCGGCTTAGCTTCATCAATGGTTACTTGTGCCATGTAAATGACACAATTCTTCTTCAGGCACTTCGAAGTCTTAAGTAGTGAATCTTTCTCGAATAACCCATAACGCACATTACCTTGGATAGATATCAAATCACCAGAAGAGGTTTTGATTTCAATGAGTTTCTTGTTACATGTTATATGGGCATGGTTAGTAGACAACCAGTCCATACCAAGAACTACATCGAAACCTGCCAATTTCATGGGCAGAAGTGAAATAGGAATGGAATGATTCTTGATAGATATGGAACATCCATCTAGAATCGTAGAAGCGGTCGCAATCGTTCCATCAGCGAGTTCTACGTTATAGGTTACGTCTAGAGTTTTTATAGGTAAGTTTAATAAGGCACTAAACTTATGATCTACAAAAGATTTGTCGGCTCCGGAATCAAAAAGAACTCTAGCATAAATATCATTTATAAGGAACGTACCTGTTATCACATTGTCGTCGTTCACAGCCTCCTTCGCTTTCATTTGGAAATCACGAGCCTTTCCTTCCTTCGCTCCGTCGTCCTTAGTAGCATCATCCTTCTTGTACTTGGGGCAGTTAGGTTTGATGTGCCCTTTCTCACCACAGTTGTAACAAGTGGCTTCCTTCAGATCCTTGCAATCTAGGGCCTTGTGCCCCGTCTTCTTACAAATTCCACAAGGTTTAGACTGAGAGTTGTCCCGACACGATCCAAAGTGTCATCGGTTGCACTTTCTACACTTAGGCCTATCATCCGACCTCTGTTGATCCTGTTGAATCCAAACCTTCGATTCTTGTTCTACCGGTGACTTCGGTCATCCTCTCTCTTCCTTTTCCCATCATTTTCTGATTTTCCTGACATTCGTCTCACACAGTCTTGGGTGAGAGAAAGAGATCGCTCGACAGCTAATTTGTAGGTGTTAGGCTGAACAGCCTTAACCAAACTCCTTATTTCAGGAGCCAACCCATTAATGAAACGCGCAATGCGTTTAGGTTCAGGAGTAACCAAATAAGATACCAATCGAGAATAAGAATCAAAATCAGTGACATATTTTCGACAGTCAAGATTTCTCATAATGAGAGCTATGAAATCCATTTCTATTTTCTCCACCTCGTGAGGTGAGCAGTAGGTCTCCTTAACCAGATCTACGAACTTGGACCATCCCAAATTATATAAATGTACCTTCCCTGTTGATTGCATCAAAGCTTTCCACCAAATTAGGGCATTGCCCTTGAGAGACTGATAAGCGAATTTAACGACATCTTTTTCCGCGCATCCATTGATGTCTACTACCGTTTCCATCTCATCTAACCATCTCAATGTTTCAACAGCCCCCTTTTCACCATTAAAATCTCACGGCTTACACGAAACAAAATATTTATATGAGCAACTATCCTTGGAAGTATTATCTTTATCACGAATTTCTTTCTTCTTTGTTTCGCTCCTGAGGAATACACAGAACTTTCCTCTTTATTAGAGGGATGAGGCTTCGAGTTGGTCCTCGATAAGGTTTGAGAGCGGGTAGAGCTCGATACTTCAAATTTCTCAATTGCTTTCTCCATTGCCTTCCCTACGGCCGCGTCTATGCGAGCCTGGAAGTCATCTTCATTCATAACTATATTTTTCTGACTGTTTACTTCGTTAGAGTCCGCCATCTTGCTTGAAACTATAATTAATATTATAAATTTAAATTAGTCATTCATCCTTGATGACTCGCAACGTATGGTATAGCATAATAAGCCATACAAACTTGTCAATTTTTATGGGGGTGATTAGGGGTAGCATGAAGGCCTGTCACCAAGGACATAAAGAATAGCACCAAAGACTTAGTCAAAAAGACCTAAATTACAAAATATAAGATCACTAAAGGATCGAGAAGTTTCGAGGTTCGAACGTAGTTTTACTACCTCTAGATAGGGAGTCGTAGACTACAACTGTCGATCGTCACTAATGGACATAAATATAGCTTGGAAGCATCACACCACTAATGGGTGTTAAATAAAATAATAATCACACCGATGATCGATCATGATCAAAATAGATCATGTAGGTTTGGGCGTAGTCCTTTACTTAGACGGTTCATGTGATTCCTTAAGTCACACTTACCAGGAGGTTAATATTTTGAAATTATTAACTTTTAAGAATAAGCTCTTGAAATGATTTAAATAACTAGTCCAGATCAGGCATACTAGGGAGGTTTAGAACGTAGTTCACCGCCTCTGGATAGAAGGGAATCTCAACCTTAACTATCATGGTAGAAAACCATATAATTACCATTTTGCCAATTTGTGTGACCTAATCACTTGGCAGGTGTAAATTATGAAGAGGATCTTTTTGGAAATATCTCGCAGATCATAAATTTTGAAATAAAATCGAGACAATCGCTTGAACAACTTGATGAGAGGCATACATAATTAAAATTTCCAAAATTCTATTAATAATAATGCGATACAATAGTGTCCATGAATAGGACTTAAATAAGGAAAAATTGTCCTTGCAGGGACTATACTTGAAATAACTAAGATGTCCACGCAGGGACTAAATAAGACTTGTCCATGCAGGGACTTAATTTAAAATATCAAATACAAAGATAGTTATGAATTTAATCCTTTTTCCCTCTTAGCTTCTTTACTAGCCTTTTCAACAGCTTGTTATTCTTCTTGTTGTCTTTAGCTGTTTATTCCTGAAGTTCCTTGACCTTTTCTAATGCTTCAGTAAGAACTTCCATTGTTGGTGGTGGTTGCTGCGATTGCGCTTGAGATTGGGGTTAAGATGGTGCAACCGGATGTTGATAATTATAATAAAGATATCCACCTGGTTGATAGGGATAGGGGTTAGGATAGTGAGCATTGATAGCCATTTCTAAATATGGGTCATTAAGAGGTATATATGACTGTGGCTATGTTCTGGCCAAGTAGAGGGTTCGAATAGGTTATATCCAGGCAGGTTTGAATAAGAAGGAATCGGGTTATCAAAACCTAATGGTGGCAGTGGTGATGGCTCACTTATAGGAATTTGTGGTTGAGGCTCAGGCTCAATAGTTGGTTATGGAAACTGTTCCACAAACGGTGAGGTATGAGAGGGCCCACCCATTTGTGGGTCCTCGGGAATAATAGGGTAAGGGTTAGGTGAGAGTGACCCTACTCTCGGTCCTAGGCGCACTGATATGCGCGCTCCACGTCTTCTTGGAGGTGGAGGTGGTAGTGGCTGCTCCACTGGTGGTTCTTGTGATGGAGTGTGGTATAAAGGCGTGTTGTGGTGGGATGGGGTACCATGAACTGAGGGAGTATTGTAGAAAATGTATTGTCCCCACCTCTCCTCGAAACTATCAGTGTAGTGATGAGGGGTTCCATTGTAGGAGTTAGAACCGCTGGATATGTCAATGGGGTGACCATTGATCCTGTTGCTGGCATTTCAGGGTCGGAATCTTCCTCCATTGGTTCCGAAGAATCTTCTGGAGAAGTTACCAAAAGGGAACGAAGGCGTATGTCGGTGTTGTAGTATTCTTGAGATGAATGGGAGTGTTGGGGTTGTTGGGTATGGTGCGAATGTTGCGAATGATGGGAGTCTGATGGTGGTGAGTATTCATGAGGTAAGTTCAGGTATGGCTCCCATGGTGACGAGGAATCGTCCGAACCTTCGTAGGGTTGTATACGGGTGCTTTGGAAGGCCCTTGTTTTGGTGATCCACTCCTCACTAGTCCTTTTCCTTTTACTCCTCTCGAAAATTTAGGCGGCATGATTCCTGGTTCAGAATAAGTTAAACACAAAACAAGGAAATATAATAAATAAGGAAATGAACAATTCCTAGGTCATAGCCTAGACTCGAAGTCTAAGGAATGTGTTACTGTGTCATTTGAGATCAAACACAAAAGACAAGTGTTGAATTCCCTCAAACGTTGGCTCTGATACCAACCTATCACACCCCGAATTCCACGTGTATTCCGGTGGGCCCGGTGGGGAGTATCATGACGTATAGTTGATATCATCATAACCAATTACAACACAGAGAAACACAGCGGAAGGCTTGGAGTAAAATATAAACTATTACAAACCATAAAATGTCCATAAGTTCGAAACACAAATATACATCAAGGCTTGTAATAAGATCCACAGGCGGATCGGAAATAAACATACACAAAATGATAAGAGACTCTACAGGCTCAACTTCTAATGTCGCAACTCCTTAATGTCAACGCCCCGCAGCTTCCGGCCTATTTCGTACTTGTACCTGTATTTTAATCTTTGAAAATACGTCAGTTTACACTGGTAAATACACTCAACCGACTCATTTGGAAAATCCTTTCAAAAATGGTTTAAGGTGCACTTGGCACATTTTTATAAATAACTTGGGATAGTACAAATGACCTTGTATACAGATTTACATGTCAGGCTTTTACATATGAAGCCCAGTACAGAAACTGAGACCTGATCGACTGACACACCACTCTGAACTTTCACATAGAAAGCAGATAGCAATTACCCAGTGTATGCCTACACGCCATGCTATATTGTCGTGGCCACTGGTACTTTAGTAAGCCAAGGATATCCCGGACACGGTCAAGTCCACCCCCAATGTTTTAGTTTCAGACAAAACAGATCAAAACCGGGTTATGCAAGATTTTAGTTAATTATCACAACTGAATAAAACATAATCCCATGCCCGACCAAGCGATAATAATTTACATATCCCAAGCCCGTATAGGGAAAATAAGTTAAGGGTATTTACCTGAAGTTAAGTCTTCGGAAAGTCAGAACTCAGCCGCAGATCAAAGCAAGTACTGGTAAAATTTACCGGAAGGCGTTTAGTCTGGAGTGATGGTAATTAATAACCAATATCAGAATGCTAACGGGTCCTTAATTAAGTCCTAGACTTGGACCGATTAGTCTTACGCTAAAATAAGAAACGGTATGTTACGCTAGATTAAGCGGAGACCAGAACAGGATGTTAGTTGGACCCGACAAGTTTATCAACTTGTCTAATATGGGTAAACCAATAACATTCCAGAATTTGATAGAGAAATGACGAAGTTAAACCCGTTTCGGTTTAAGTACGTAAATTAGCTATGTAAGCTTAACCGAACGCACATAGGCGAAACCGGGTAACCAAGAGAGTCATATACAAGTTCCATATGAATATATGTTTAAAATATGTTATAAAAACAGTAGCTTTGCAAAAGATAGGCCCGAGGTATATTTAAAACCGAATTATGCCTTACATGGGCATTTTGGTCATTTTAAGGTTTATAAAAGATGTTTGAAATGAATCTGATGTCAAGGTTGTTAATATTCTGTAAATATATTTATTTTATAACACTATAACAGTAGGATATCAAATATATGTGTGTTTGACGATTTGGAAATAATCTATGTCCCGTAAGGGCATTTTAGTAATTTCACATAGTTTTGAAGCCAAAAATTGGGATTCTGAGTTCGGGACTTGTACTTACTGTTAAGATATTGAAAATAAGTTTATAAATCAGTAGGTAAGAAGTCTTGGCTCATAGTTATGGTTTTAAACCATACTATGCACCGGAAAGGCGTAAAAGTCGCTAAATGCCATTATATTCGATTGTTGAAAATAAACTGAGGTTAGGACCTGTTTTGTATAACCAAAATAAGTTATTTATCATGTTTAATCAGTAGGTAAAAGATTTGGTTATAAAAAGTTTTGTTAAAGTCATGTTACGCGTTAAAAGGTAGTTTAGTCATTTATCGGCAATTAACGAATCTTAAGCCCTCATTCAGGTTATAATCTGAATGAACATCCCAAATGGTTTTACTTATCCTATTACATCAGTGAATATATCATCTTGATGATTAAACCTTGTTTATTCTTTCCAAAATGCCGAAAAGGTCATTTTGGCCATTTAAATGTCATAAACACGTCCTTTGCGAAAACTTTATATTACAATCAGATTCTTGACACTATCATAAGTTAATAATTTTTATAATCAGTTTATGTCTTAATTTTACATGCATGCATGTTTAAAATCAAGATTTGCACAAAAAGGACCTTTTTGCAAAGTTTATACATTTTTAGCGGAACTTGTATGTAAACTCAGATTTCTAAGGAATCGAGTGACAAAACTTTAGATGGTTATTCTAAATATAATTATGGTCTTAAAATGGTCAAAATTCAATAGCAAAGGTGGCTCGAAACGGGTCAGAACCGAAAGTCAACAAAAGTCAACTATTGCGACTTTTGGCTACAAACCGAGCCTAGACCAAAACTTGACGTGCCGGATCCGTAGACATATTCTCTAATACTTATTTTTAGGTTGTTAGTGCATCAAAACATATTTTATAACATCTAGATCATTAGTTATGATTTTTATAAAAACTGGACAGTTTGACTTTATTTGACTTTTCGGTTGACTCGTTAATTGGTCATGAATCCGTGAAAATCTGGAGATGCCCTCTGGTGGGATTAACACCTCCATTAATATGAACGTATAGGAACTTTCGTTACTCACGATGATGGAGTATTCAAGGATTTAGAACAAGGTCAAGACGTGATTACGACGAGAATTTGTTTTAAGCTAAAAGCTATAAGAAAACACTAAATACGAATTTGAACACTTACATAAGATCCAAATAATGCTAGGAACAGTATAGGATGCTTGAGGATGGCCAGGAACTTCTCCAAGGTGTGCTTGACAAGCTTCAAAGTGAGATGAACTTGTTGCAACACATAGAAGGCATCCTTAAATGCATGTTGAAGTGTTAGGAAGTGTTGCCAGGTGTTAAGGGACGAATACAAATGTCCCTAGACGTGTCAAACATGCAAAGAAGGTGCCAAAACTCGACAATGGTGGCAGAACAGGCTATTGCCGCTTTTCTGTTTGCTGGCAGGTCCTTACGGACCGTATGGGCTTTGCCTTGCGGTCCGTAAGGACCTCAGGCGCCCACAGAATCAGGTGGCCTTGTGGACCGTATGGCTAGAGCCTTGCGGTCCGCAAGGGGTCTTCAGAACATGAAAATTTTCAAATTTCATTTAGGTACACCAACTTCTTTTCTTCAAATAATATTCGAATATTATTATTGTATCAACGACTTTGGTCCCTCCTGTTCTGTCATACGGCACACGAGGATTACCGGGACACGTGTCGGAAAAATATTAGACGTAAAAACACGAGGTGTTAGAGAAATTTTTGGGACTGAGGAAGAATGTGAGGAGTTAGATGAAACAGAACCTGTTATGCAACAGGACAGGGCCCAACCCACAATTCTCTATTCATGCATTAACCGGTATACAATCCTTTTCAACCATGAATGTATTAGGTATTATAGGAAATATTCAACTGAGAATCTTGATTGATTCTGGATCCACTCATAATTCCTTGAATAAAAAGTTAGCCAAAAAATTGAAATGTCCTTTGAAACCAATTGATGGGATGATTGTAGGAGTTGCTAATGGGACTGGTACTGAATGTGCATATTTTAGTCCTAATTTTCAATAGATATGCAAACTATGTGGTTCACTAATCACTACTTATGTTTTAGTTATTTCCTTAGATAACTATGGCATGGTCTTAGGAGTGCAGTGGTTGATGACCTTGGGGTCTATTATGTAGAATTTTATGGATCTAATAATGCAGTTACAGTGTAAGCTTAAGGAATTGATAATAACAAAATGTCCATTTGTTCAACCAATTCTTGCATACATTGCTTAACCATACAGATAACATGGTAGAGGCTAATCTATTTAGCTTATAAGTATACACCATTGGGTAGAAATTGCAATACCATATAAAAGTAACAAACATGAGCTATGATGACCAACTACAACCACTGCTAGCTACCTTACCACCTAAAA
Organism: Scalesia atractyloides; assembly: GCA_947069175.1. Classification (NCBI taxonomy): domain Eukaryota; kingdom Viridiplantae; phylum Streptophyta; class Magnoliopsida; order Asterales; family Asteraceae; genus Scalesia; species Scalesia atractyloides. The sequence goes on from CAMTDV010000024.1 coordinate 84,768,867, forward strand.
GAGAATGCGGCCACATGATTTTGTTAGAAGATGAATCTAAAGTGGTCAACCTTAAGCCTTACAGGTATCAAGCTACACAAAAAGATATCATTTGAGAAGCTGACTAAGGAATTGTTAGGCACATGGGTAATTAAGGTCGTACTAGTCCATTTGCTGCTCAGTAGTCCTTGTTAAGAAAAAGGATGGATCCTTGAGATTCTGTATTGATTATATGGGTCTGAATAGTTACCCCATTCCTTTGGTGGAAGAGTTATTTGAAGAGTTGGGAAATGCGGTGATTTTTTTCAAAGTTAGATTTAAGAGTTAGATATCATCAGATCAGAATGCATGATGATGATATCCAGAAAACTGCATTCAGAACACATGAAGGCTTATTTGTGGGCATGCCCTTTGGCATAAGAAATGCCCCCGCGACCTTTCAAGCACTAATGAATGTATCATCTAAAGAATTTCTTAGAAAATTTGTGTTAGTGCTCTTTAATGACATATTAGTCTATAGTAGCTCTATGGATCTTCATTTGGCTGATTTAAGACAAGTTCTATTAACTATAGGGCGACAATAACTATATGCAAAGAGGTCTAAATGTACTTTTGGAGGATCTTCTTTGGAATATTTGAGGTCATATAATATCCAATAAAGGGGTCTCTATTGATAACAATAACACTGAAGCTATCAAAGAGTAGCGTATACCTACAAATGTTAAGTATTCGAGAGGGTTTCTAGGGCTCAGTGGTATTTATGGGATATCGTCAAAACCTTTGAGTGATATGTTGAGGAAATATGCATTTATATGGAATGATAAGGCCACTCAAGTTTTCAATACACTATAAGAAGTTATGTCCACCAGTTCTAGCGTTACCAAACTTAAACAAGCACTTTGTGTTGGAGACCGATGCTTCAGGGAAAGAAATAGGGGTTGTATTATGCTTTTATAAGCAAGGCTCTCTCTGCAAGACAACAAGATCTTTTTATTTATGAGAGGGAGTTGTTAGCCATTTTCTTTGTTGTGAGGTATTCGCATCACTACTTGTCCATGGGTCATTTCACAATTGGAACAAATCAGAAGAGTTTGAAATTCTTATTGGAGCTAAAAATTACTACTCCCTTACAACAAGTGTGGCTCTCAAAACTAATGGGATATGATTTCGAACAATTTGTTGACGCTTTATCCAGAGTTCATTCTCCATCTTTAATGACCCTCACTTTAACAACTTTTGATCCCGCCCTATGGACTAGAATCCAATCTTCTTGGTCCAATGATCTTAAGTTTAAGTCTGTGATGCAAGAATTGCAAGCCGATGGAAGTAATTCAAGTTCACTTGGCAATCTCAGTCTTTTTTTAGAAAGGGAAAGATTATAGTGGGATATGATGTAGTTCTCCAAATGGATATTATTTCTCTCTGTTAAAAAGGATATGGGCATTCATGGCTACATGCTACCATTCAAAAGATGAGATCTTTGTTTACATGGAAAGGAATGCACAAGCAAGTCAGAAACTTTATAAGAACCTACAATGTATGTCATAGAGCAAAGTATGAAACAGTTGCTTCTCTAGTACTGTTACAACCTTTACCCATTCCTCAACATGTATTTTCTGATATTTCTATGGATTTCATTGGACTACCTAAATCTCAAGGTAAAGACTCTATCTTTGTTGTTGTGGATAGACTTACTAACAGTCATTTCATTGCACTATCTCACCCTTATTCTACACTACAAGTTGCTCAGTTATTCCTAGATCATGTATTCAAGCTACATGGATGGCCTAAGACAATTGTTTCTGGCAGATCCAATATTATTATTCATTTTTGAAAAGAACTCACTGCTTTGCAAGGAATTCAATTGGCTATGTCCACTGGTCATCATCCACAAACAGATGATCAGATTGAGGTTGTAAACAGATGTTTGGAAACTTACTTGAGATGTGCAGTGATGGATAAACCAAACAACTAGACCAAATGGTTACCATTAGCAGAATTCTGGTACAATACAAATAACCATTCTTCATTTGGGGTGGCACCCTTTTAGGCTTTATATGGATATCCTCCTCCTGCGTTCATTCCATACATTCCAAAAGATGTAAGAGTGGTTGCTGGGAATGAAGTTTTGTATGATAGAGAAGAGATGATTAAACTGCTCAAATTCTCCTTGACAAAAGCCCAAAATAGAAAGAAGCAAGCATCGAATAAGCATAGAAGTGAGAGATAGTTTTAGGTTGGATGTAACACTACGTGTTTTTACATCCAAACATGTTCCGACATGTGTCCCGGTAATCCTCGTGTGCCGTATGGTAAAACAGGAGGGACCAAAGTCGTTGAAACGCTAATTAATATCCTTGTTATGAGTTGGATAATAATTGAGGGGCTAACATTGAAAAATGCCAAATTTCTAATCTCTGGGAGGCGGTTACGGACCGCAAGCCATATTGGTTACGGTCCGTAACTAACTTCAAATACAGTGGGCGCCAGCAGGCCTTACGGACCGCAAGGCCTAGGCCATAATTTGGAAACCTAATGATTTATTAACATATTTTATAAGGCATAAATTGGTTTAAATACATTACAGGCCTATAATTTGGAAACCTAATGATTTATTAACATATTTTTAAATATATTTTATATGGAACTTGTATATGACTCATTCGGTTACCCGATTTCGCTTATACGCTTACGATTAAGTATACGTGACTAGTTTACGTAATTTAGCCGAAACGGGTTTAACCTTGTCACTTTATTATCAAAATCCAAAATGTTATTGGTATACCCATATTATACAAGTCATGATACTTGTTGGGTTCAATTAACATCCTATTCCGGTCACTGCTTAATCTAGCGCATCGTACCGTAATTCTTTAAACATAAGACTAGCCGGTTCAAGTCTAAGACTTATCTAAGGTCCCGTTTGCATTCTAATTTGGTTAATAATACCATCACTCCAGACTAAACGCCTTCGCGGTAGATTGTGCCTGTGCTTGTCTTGATTTGCGGCTGAATTATGACTTCTTAAAGACTTAACTTCTTGTAAATACATTTAACTTATTTTCCCTATACGGTAAGCTATTACCGCTTGGTCGGGTATGAAAATCATGTTTTATCCAGTTGTGGTAATTAACTAAAATACATAACCCGGTTTTAATCTGTTTTGTCTGAAACTAAAACATTGGGGGTGGGCTTGACCGTGTCTGGGATATCCTTGGCTCACTAAAGTGTTAGTGGCCATAACTTAAGCATTGTTGTAGGCATACATTGGTAACTGCTATTATTATTATTATCTGCTTTTTGTGTGAAAGTTCAGAAATGGTGTGTCAGTCGATCATGTCTTGGTTTCTGTACTGGGCCCCATATGTAAAAGACAGACATGTAAATCTGTATACAAGGTCATTTGTACTATCCCATGTTATTTATAAAAATGTGCCTAGTGCACCTAAAACCATTTCGAAAGGATTTTCAAAATGAGTTGGTTGATTGTATTTTTTTTGAACGGCCAACTAAATTACCGGATATGCATCCTGGGTTGCCCTCAATCGAGCAAATGCATCTCCTCCTCCATAATGGTCAGAGTTGGATGCATACCCGACCCACCAAGCCACCAGTTCCGGGGAAAACCCGTCGCCCAAAGGCCCGCTGCGGTAAAACCCGGTTCGGCTCGGTTTCGAACTGGCGACCTCCAAAGAGGCCTAATTCTAAACTTCATTGCCACCACCAATGTCCTTCAAAGTGATGCTAGTGAGTGTTGAACTTGGGACCTCAAGTAGAGAAACCAAGTGACTAACCACTTGTATTCTCCAATATAAACTGACGTATCTTCAAAAGATCAAGTTACAGGTACAAGTACGAAATAGGCCGGAAGCTGTGGGGCATTTATACTAAGGAGTTACGACCTTTGATTGTGCCAGTAGAGTCTGTTATCATTTTGTGTATGTTTATTTCCGATCCGCATGTGGATCTTATTAAAAGCCTTGTGTATAATTGTATTTCGAACACTTGGACACTTATGGTTTGTAATAATTATTTACTACAAGACTTCCGCTGTGTTGCTCTGTGTATTATTGGTTATGATGATATCAACTGTACGTCACAATACTCTCCACCGGGCCCACCAGGATACACGTGGAAATCAGGGGTGTGACAGGTTGGTATCAGAGCCAACGTTTTTGGGAATTCAACACTAGTCTTTAGTGTTTGATCTCAAACGACACAGAACACATTCCTTAGACTCTCGACTCTAGGCTATGACGTAGGATTGTTCATTACCTTATTTTGATATTATTTTCTGTCTTGCTATGTTTTAACTTATTTTTGAAGCAGGAAATATGCCGCCTAAGTTTTCTCGCGGAGCAAAAGGCAAAGGCCTAATGCGAGGTGGGTCATCTGGCCAAGGACCCCCCAACATCCAAACTATAATCCGTATGAAGGATCAGATGATTCTTCATCGCCATGGGAACCGTACCATCATTTTATTTCCCATGAATATTCACCACCGCCAGACTCTCACCACTCCCACCATAGCCACCATTCCCATATCCCTCATTCCCATTCTTTCCAGGGAAATTATAACACCAACATCCGCCTACTTTCACCCTCTGTTACTCCTCCCGAGGATTCCCCTGAACCAATGGAGGAAGATTCTGACCCAGAAATGCCTCAAACAGGGTCAATGGGGCACCCAATTGAACTGTCCAACGGTTCAAATTCATATGCTGGAACTCCCCAACACTACCCCGATGATTTCCAAGAAAGATGGGGACAATATGTCTTCGTCAACACCCCATCATACCACAACACACCCTCATACCATACTCCTCAACTGGAACTACCTCCGCCGAGGAGGTACCAATGCAACGGGTGGAGCAACCGCAACCACCAAGGAGACGTGGGGCGCGCATGTTTGTGCGCCTAGGACCAAGGGAAGGGTCGCTTCACCTAACCCTTACCCAACTATCCCTGAGGACCCACAAATGGGTGGACCCTCTCATACCTCACTATTTGTGGAACACTTTCCACAACATGTTGTTGAGCCTTTGCCTCAACCACCACAATCAACTGTTGGGCCTTCGACCCAACTACCACCACTACCACCGTCGGGTTTTGGAAACCCAATTCCCTCATATCTAGATTCGTCTGGATATAACCCATTTGCTTCTTCTTCTTCTGGTTTGCCAAATTTTTCTCAGGCACCTTCGCAGGACCCATATTTGGAGGCAACTACATTTAACGAAGCTTTCCCTTCACCCTTTCCGCCATACTCCACCAAACCTTATTCAGCTGGTGGATACCCCTTTTATGGGTACCATCCTTCTAGTGCACCTCCACCTTATGTATACCAACACCCAGGTGCACTGCAGCCACAACCACAGCCTCCACCGCCACCACAGCCTCAACCTTAGGCGCCAGTACTTGAGGCTATGCAAGAAACGCTGGAGAAAATAAAGGAATTCTAGCGAAAGACCGAAAAATCAGAGAAGAAGAATAAGAAATATTTGAAAAGATTTGTGAGGTTAATAAAAGGGAAAAAGGGTGACTAAACCCTTGTATTTTGATTATGTAATTTATATTTCCAAGAAGTCCCTGTGTGGACATTGTCTTTACTTAGTCCCTGCATGGACACATTTAATTTAAGTATTAGTCCCTGCGAGGACAAATCTTGTTATTTAAAATTCCTAATTTTTAGGCATTATTGTAATGTTTTAATTTAATGAGAAATTTGGAGTTTATTATTAACTTGCTTGTTTCATCCGTTGTTCAAGCAAACGTCTCGATTTTAATTCAAAATTAATGATCTGCGACATATTTAAAAAGGTGATCTTGATGGTTTTGTACCCACCAAGTGATGATGTCACATATATTGGCAAAAGGTAGATTGAATTTATTGGTGCTCTACCATGATAGTTAAGGTTGAGTTTTTCCTTCTATCCAGAGGTGGTGAACTACGTTCTAAGCCTCCTAGTCTATCTGATCGAGACTAGCTTCTTAAACCATTTTAAGACTTTATTCTAAAAGTTAACATCTTTAAAAGTGTTAACCCTCCTAGGCAGTGTGACTTGAGGAATCACATGAGCCGTCAAAACAATGGACTACGTCCAAATTTTAATAAGCCTATGTGATCAGTTTGATCCTGGCTAAATATCATCCATCTGATGAATCTATTAATTAAAACATCCATTAGTGATGTAATACCTGCGGGCCACATTGTAAACATCCATTAGTGATGTATTGCCTATAGGTTATATCTTGTCCATTAGTGACAGTGACAGATGTAGTCTATGACTCCCTGTCTCGAGGTAATAGATTTTGTTCAAACCTCGAAGTTTTATGACTTTCTGTGGTCTCGACTCATATAATTTGAGTCCTATTAACAAGCCTTTAGTGCTATTTTCGTTTTGTCCTCTGTGACAGGCCGTTTGTGCCATATTATGCACCCCCATAAACTTTACAAGTTTACATAGTTTAATTATACCATGCCAAATATTATATTTCAAGTCATCAAGTATGTATGACTAATTAAAATTTATTATTATTATTTTAGCTTCAATCGGACAAAATGGCTCACTCTGACGGTGCAAGTAGCCACCATAATGATAGCGACCGCAATAACGTAACTATAGTAATAAACGAAGATGGTTCCAAGCTCGCATTGACGAAGCAGTGGGAAAGGCAATGGAAAAAGCCTTTGAAAAGTTTAAAGAATCAAGCGCTACTCACTCTAAGACTACATCAAAATCTATCTCGAAACCTTCTCCCTCTGACAAGAAGGAGAGTTCTGTGCATTCCTCTGTTGTGAGGAACGAAGCTAAGAAGCAAGAAATCTTAGACAAAACTAATACCTCTAAGGATGGTTGCTCCTATAAATACTTCGTCTCGTGTAAGCCGCGAGACTTTAATAGCGAAAAAGGAGATGTTGAGACTCTAAAATGGTTAGATGAGATAGAAACAGTTGTGGAAATCAGTGGTTGTGCCAAAAAAGATCTTGTCAAGTTTGTTTCCCAGTCTTTCAAAGGCAACGCACTAATTTGGTGGAAAGCTTTGATGCAATCAACGGGAAAAGTGCATTTGTACAATTTGGGATGGTCCAAGTTCGTGGACCTGGTTAAGGACACCTACTACCCACCTTACGAGGTGGAGAAAATAGAGATGGATTTCATAGCTCTCACCATGAAAAATCTCGACTGTAGAAAGTATGTCACCGACTTTGATTCTTATTCTCGACTGGTGTCTTATTTGGTTACTCCCGAGCCTAAACGCTTTGCGCATTTCATTAATGGATTGGATCCGGAGATAAGGAGTTTGGTTAAGGCTGTCCAGCCTAACAGCTACAAATCAGCAGTCGAATTGTCTCTTTCCCTCACCCAAGACTACGTGAGGCGAATGTTAGGAAAATCAGAGAATAATGGGAAGAGGAAGAGAGAGGATGACCGAAGTCATCGGTCGAACAAGAACCGAAGGTTTGGATCCAACCGGAATCATCAAAGGTCAGATGATAGACCTAAGTGTAGGAAGTGCAACCGACGACACCATGGCTCGTGTCGAGATGATTCCCAGTCTAAACCGTGTGGAATATGTAAAAAGATGGGGCACAAGGCCCTAGATTGCAAAGATTTGAAGGAAGCCACATGCTACAACTGTGGCGAGAAAGGGCATATCAAGCCTAACTGCCCTAAATACAAGAAAGATGATGCAGCCAAGGAAGAGGGATCGAAGAAAGGAAAAGCCCGTGTTTTTCAAATGAGCGCAAAAGAAGCAGTCAAGGATGACAATGTGATAACAGGTACGTTCCTTATTAATGATGTTTATGCTAGAGTTCTTTTTTATTCAGGGGCTGATAAATCTTTTGTAGATCATAAGTTTAGTGCCTTACTAAATTTGCCCATAAGAACTCTAGACATAACTTATGATGTAGAACTCGCCGATGGAACAATAGAAACTGCTTTTACGATTCTAGATGGATGTTCCATATTCATTAAGAATCATACTATTCCTGTCTCGCTTTTGCCAATGAAACTGGCAGGATTCGATGCAGTTTTGGGTATGGATTGGTTGTCTCACAACCAAGCCCGCATCGCTTGCGATAAAAAGCTAAATGAAATTAAAACCCCAACTGGATATGTGCGTACTATTTAAGGAGATTCACACTACGGATTACCAGAGAAGACTTCATTACTTAAAGCATCAAAGCGTGTGAAGAAGAATTGCGTCATCTACATGGCACAAGTAACTATAGATGCACCGAAACCGAAGATTGAAGATTTGCCCATCATTTCTAAGTTCTCAGACGTATTCCCAGAAGACTTGCCCGGTCTACCCCGGACAGACAAGTGGAATTCAGAGTTGATATTATACCCGGAGCAGCTCCTGTCGCTAGAGCTCCGTATCGTTTAGCGCCAACGGAAATGAAAGAGTTAAAGACACAACTTGAAGAACTTCTAGAGAAGGGTTTTATTCAACTAAGCTCTTCACCTTAGGAGCTCCAATTTTGTTCGTAAAGAAGAAAGACGGATCAATGCGAATGTGCATTGATTACCGTGAGTTGAACAAGCTAACAATCAAAAATCACTACCCATTACCCAGGATCGATGATCTATTCGATCAACTCCAAAGAGCAAGATACTTCTCAAAGATTGATTTGAGGTCTGGATATCATCAGCTCAAGGTTCGTTCAGAAGATGTTCCGAAGACGGCCTTTAGAACAAGGTATGGACACTACGAGTTCTTAGTGATGCCTTTTGGGCTCACGAATGCACCTGCAGCCTTTATGGATTTGATGAATAGGGTCTGCAAACCGTACTTGGATAAGTTGGTCATTGTCTTCATAGATGACATACTTATCTATTCTCGTAGTCAAGCTGACCATGAGAAACATTTGAGGTGTATATTGGAGTTATTAAGACGAGAGAAACTTTATGCAAAGTTTTTGAAGTATGAATTTTGGTTGTGTGAAGTCCAGTTCCTAGGACATGTTGTCAGTGAACGTGGAATTCAAGTAGACCCCGCTAAGGTCAAGGCCGTTATGAACTGGCAAGCTCCTAAAACTCCATCAGAAATTCGTAGCTTCTTGGGTTTAGCAGGCTATTACAGAAGATTTATAGAAAACTACTCAAGAATCGCTACATCATTGACTTTTTTGACCCGCAAGGATGTTAAGTTCAATTAGGGTCCGAAATAGCAGGAAGCTTTTGAAGTTTTGAAACAAAAGCTGAGCAACGCTCCCGTACTAGCTTTACCAAAGGAATAGAAGATTTTGTGGTTTACTGTGCTGCATCACACATAGGGATGGCTGTGTACTTATGCAATGAGGAAAAGTGATCACTAATGCTTCGAGGCAGCTGAAAGTGCATGAAAGGAACTATACCACGCACGATTTAGAATTAGGTGCTGTGGTATTTGCACTTAAACTTTGGAGGCACTATTTTTACGGGACGAAGTGTATTATATACACGGATCATAAAAGTCTTCAGCATTTATTTAACCAGAAAGATTTGAATATACGACAGTGTCGGTGGATGGAGACGCTCAATGATTATGATTGCGAGATCCGCTATAACCCAGGTAAGGCAAATGTGGCTGCCGATGCCTTAAGTCGCAAAGAAAAAGTGAAACCCATTCAGGTTAACGCCAAAAGAATGGAAGTAAGGAATAACTTGAACGAGAAGATTTTAGATGCACAAAAACAAGCCTTATTAGAAGCGAATCTTCCAAATGAAGAGTTGGGCAAAACTATTGAACAATTGACAACTGGAACTGACGGAATCCACAGACTTAATGGACGAGTTTGGATTCAGTCTTTGGAGGACTTAGAGATTTGATCCTCCAAGAGGCGCATAGTTCAAGATATTCAGTTCACCCGGGAGGTGACAAGATGTATAAGGATCTGAAACCCAATTACTGGTGGATGGGTTTAAAGAAAGATATAGCTGCTTATGTAACTAAGTGTCTGACGTGTTCACAAGTTAAGGCTGAACATCAAAAGCCGTCAGATTACTACAACAACTCTAAATTCCTACTTGGAAGTGGGAATGTGTAACTATGGATTTCATTACCAAGTTACCCAGAACTAACCGAGGAAATGGCACGATTTGGGTCATTGTGGACAGATTGACTAAGTCCGCACACTTTTTGCCTATCAAGGAAACTTTTAGCTCTAACAAGCTGGCAAAGGTGTATGTGGACGAGATTGTATCTTTACATGGTGTGCCGGTATCTATTGTGTCGGATATGGACACAAGGTAGCCTATCATCCACAAACACATGGGCAGAGCGAACGCACGATACAGACACTGGAGGATATGTTACGTGCATGCGTGATTGATTTAGGTGGTAGCTAGGATAGTCACTTACCTTTAATAGAATTCTACTACAATAACAGCTACCACACAATTTGAAGCCTTATACGGAAGGAAATGCTGGATGCCCGTTTGCTGGGCAGAAGTTGGTGAAGCTCAACTAACAGGACCAGAGATTGTTTTGTAGATGACAAAAAGATTTTGCAGATACGAGATCGTCTCAAAGCTGCCAGGGATCGGCAGAAAAGTTATGCAGATAAGAGGCGTAAACCTCTTCAGTTCCGAGTGGGGGACAAGGTACTATTGAAAGTGTCGCCTTGGAAGGGCGTTATGCGTTTTGGTAAGAAGGGCAAGTTGAGCCCAAGATACATTGGACTGTTTGAAATTGTTGAACGTGTCGGGTCCGTAGCATATAAGCTCAACCTGACAGAAAGGTTCAACAGAATTCACGATGTGTTTCACATTGCAAATCTGAAGAAGTGTTTAGCCGACGAATCACTGGCTATGCCACATGATGACGTGCAGATTGATGAGAACCTACGGTTCGTCGAGAAGCCTATGGCAATTGAAGAGCGACAGGTCAAGAAACTTCGCTAGAAGCATGTGCCGATCGTGAAAGTTAGATTGGACGCTCGTCAAGGTCCCGAATATACTTAGGAAGTTGAGTCTGTTATACGGCAGAAATACCCATATTTATTTAATTAAAAATCTCGAGGTTGAGATTTATTTTAAGGGGGTGAGGATGTAACACTACGTGTCTTTACGTCCAAACATGTTCCGACACGTGTCCTGATAATCCTCGTGTGCCGTATGGTAAAACAGGAGCGACCAAAGTCGTTGAAACGCTAATTAATATCCTCATTATGAGTTGGATAATAATTGAGGGGCTAACATTGAAAAATGCCAAATTTGTAATCTCTGGGAGGGGTTACGGACCGCAAGCCATATTGGTTATGGTCCGTAACCAATTTCAAATACAGTGGGCGCCAGCAGGCCTTACGGACCGCAAGGCCTAGGCCATACGGTCCGCAAGGACCTGCTAGCGAACAAAAATGTGGCAGCAGCATGCTTTGCCACCTCTTGTCGCCTTGCCACCCTTCTTGCTGGTCTTAACACGTCAAGGGACACTTGTTAACCCCCACTAACACCTGGCAACCCTCCTGGAATCCTCCATGGCTTTTAAGCTGATATTTTGGTGAGTTGCAACAACTTACATGCACTTTAACTCACCAAGTTCATCTAAGAGAAGCTCCTGGCCATTTTCAAGCATTCCTTTCCGATCTTAGCATTCCCTGGACCTTATGTAAGTGTTCCATTTTTGTGCTAAGTCATTTCATTAAGATTTAAGCCAAGGTCAAAGTCTTGACGTAGAAACGCCTTGACTTTGAGCTAAGACCGTGATGGTCCAGTCATTGATCATAACGAAAGTGGCTACGTGATCGTAACAAGTATGTGTTAATCCCTCAAGAGGGCACCTCCAGATAACCACAAATTCTTGACCATTTGACAAGTCAAAGTAAAAGTCAACAAAAGTTAAACTGGCCAGATTTCATAAAATTCATAACTGATTATATAAATGTTATAAAATATGTTTTGATGCATAAATAACTTATAAATAAGTGTTAGAACTTATGTAAACTGATTTGACTCGTCAAGTCTCGGTCTAGGGTCGGTTCGCAACCGAAAGTCGCAATCCGAGCTATTATGTAAGTTCAGCTAAATTACTTAAACTTTTGCAAAAAGGACCTTTTGTACAAATCAAAGTTTTAAACATCCATGCATATAAAAATATGCTATAAACTGATTTGTGAACATAAGTGAATTATAATGATGTCAAGAATCTGATCATAAACTTAATTTTGATAAATAGGCATAACACGTGCTTTTAAATGACTAAAATGCCCTTTTCGGCATTTAGATAAATCGAATATGGTTTTATCACCTAAGGAAATACCTACTGATGTAATATGATATGTAGGACATATTGGTATATTTATTCAGATTATAAACTGAATGGAGGTCTAAGATTCGTTAAATGCCGATAAAAGACTAAATTATCCTTTTCGCACAAAATGACTTTAATCAAGCTTTTTGTAACCAAATCTTATATCAACTGATGTAATATTTTAAATAACATATTTTGGTTATATAAAACAAGTCTTAGCATCAACTTACCTTAAACATCGCATTTAACGGCATTTATCGACTTTTACACCTTTTCGGCGCATAGTATGGTTTAAAACCATAATTATGAGCCAAGACTTGTTACCTACTGATTTATAAACTTAATTTCAATAATTTTAGAGTAACTACAAGTCCCGAACTCAGAATTATGACTTCAAAGCTATGTGTGAAATTACTAAAATGCCCCTATGGGACATAGTTTAGTTTAAAACTATCAATCACACATATATTTGATATCCTACTGTTATAACATCATAAAATAAAATATTTTTACTGAATATTATGCACCTTGACATCAGGTTTCTTTATAAACCTCTTTTATAAATTATAAAATGACCAAAATGCTTATAAGGCATAAATTGGTTTAAATACATTACGGGCCTATAATTTGGAAACCTAATGATTTATTAACATATTTTTAAATATATTTTATATGGAACTTGTATATGACTCATTCGGTTACCCGATTTCGCTTATACGCTACGATTAAGTATACGTGACTAGTTTACGTAATTTAGCCGAAACGGGTTTAACCTTGTCACTTTATTATCAAAATCCAGAATGTTATTGGTATACCCATATTATACAATTCATGACACGTGTTGGGTCCAATTAACATCCTATTCCGATCACCGCTTAATCTAGCGCATCGTACCGTAATTGTTTAAACATAAGACTAGCCGGTTCAAGTCTAAAACTTATCTAAGGACCCGTTAGCATTCTAATTTGGTTAATAATACCATCACTCCAGATTAAATACCTTCGCGGTAGATTGTGCCTGTGCTTGTCTTGATTTGCGGCTGAATTGTGACTTCTTAAAGACTTAACTTCAGGTAAATACATTTAACTTATTTTTCCTATACAGGCTTGGGATACGGTAAGCTATTACCGCTTGGTCGGGTATGAAAATCACGTTTTATCCAGTTGTGGTAATTAACTAAAATACATAACCCGGTTTTAATCTGTTTTGTTTGAACTAAAACATTGGGGATGGGCTTGACCGTGTCTAGGATATCCTTGGCTCACTAAAGTGTTAGTGGCCATAACTTAAGCATTGCTGTAGGCATACATCGGTAACTGCTATTATTATTATTATTATCTGCTTTTTGTGTGAAAGTTCAGAAATGGTGTGTCAGGCGATCATGTCTCGGTTTCTGTAAATCTGTATACAAGGTCATTTGTACTATCCCAAGTTATTTATAAAAATATGCCTAGTGCACCTAAAACCATTTCGAAAGGATTTTCAAAATGAGTCGGTTGTTTGTATTTACCAGTGTAAACTGACGTATTTTCAAAAGATCAAGTTACAGGTACAAGTACGAGATAGGCCGGAAGCTGCAGGGCATTTATACTAAGGAGTTGCGACCTTTCATTGTGCCTGTAGAGTCTGTTATCATTTTGTGTATGTTTATTTCCGATCCGCCTGTGGATCTTATTACAAGCCTTGTGTATAATTGTATTTCGAACACTTGGACACTTATGGTTTGTAATAGTTATTTACTCCAAGACTTCCGCTGTGTTGCTCTGTGTATTATTGGTTATGATGATATCAACTGTATGTCACAATACTCCCCATCGGGCCCACCAGGATACACGTGGAAATCGGGGTGTGACAGAGGTTGGTGAATTTGTTCATGTAAAGTTACATCTATATGGACAATCTACATTGAGGAATCACTTTAATAAGTTAGGACCTAACTCCTTTGGGCCATTCTTGCTTTTAGAAAACAAATAGGTCATGTTGCTTATAAGCTATAACTTCCTAAGTGATGCTCAGGTTCATCCTATATTACATGTGTCCTTACTCAAACAAGCAAAGGGGGATATCAGTCAAAGTGTTCCTCTTCCTCATGGTCCAAGATTTATGTTTAAGCCTTTACAAGTTCTGGACAGGAAGATGGTTAAAAAAGGAAATAAAGCTTCAGTTGATGATTTGATACAACGGGATGGGTTGCCTGTGACTGAGCTACGTCGGAGAATGTTGAAGATTTGCAAATTCGTTTCCCAGATTTTTCAGTTTTGAGGACAAAATTGCTTAGGGAAGGAAGTATTGATATGTTGTAATAATTAGAAGGGTAAAAATGTATAATGGTAATAATTTTAGTGATAGGGACTAGTTTGTGCAATAGTTTAGGGTAGTCATTGTAAGTAGTTGGTTAGGTCGTCGTATAAACTGTTGAGTTCTTTAATGAGATAGTTAGAAGGTTGTGACCTAATCCTTCTTCTGTGTTTTTTTCTTCTCCATTTCACATCTATTAGAAAGTTCAATTACCTTAACGCTTAAAATTGTTATCAGTGAACCCCTCTGACGACCGTGAACTACCAATCGTCCCTTCACCCAACAAAAGCATAACCGAAGTTTAAGATCCGTAACCTATCACACACTGGCTCTCTTCTCCATTCAAATCGTGCATATTCCGAGCTACAAGAAAGGCTATTATGTGTTCTTGTTAAATAACAAAATAATTATTTCCGGTTGTACGTCACTGGAGAAGATGGTGTGATTCTTGAAAATTTGTTTTTGTTTTTTGTTTTTTTTTTTCTCTTAATTTCTCCCACATCATTGTTTTTAGGTTAATGTTTGCAAAGACATAATTCAATAACCCTAAGTTTTAAATAGAATAGTTGTCTGTTATATTCTGTTTGTTCTATATAGTAATATTCGTGTTTTAGATATGGAAAAGGAATTGAATTTAAATGTTGCACCAAGTTAGTAACAAGATTATTAGACTTGTTCGGATATGAAGATAAAGTGGTTATTGTAATTTGAAGTATTATAAACTCCATTATGAGTTGTAAGTGTTTGTGTAAAACAACTATGATTATGGTTTTATGGTTAATGAGGGCAAAAAATAGTCAGATTTAGATAATTAGTAAAGTAGTAGCCCAATTAATTGAAGGATCCATGGGCGAAGCTTTTAAGTGGCGGGAAGGGGCGGCCGACCCCCCGATCTTTTCGCTCAGTAGTGAAGAGTATGTAGTTTTGGTATAGAAATTTTTGGGTATTTACGTTTTCGACTCCCTGGTTTTATAGAAATTTTTAGATCCGGCGACTTCTGCCCTCTCAGTCGGAAATCTCAAACTTCGCCAAAGGAAGGATCGGCATCTTAAAATCCCTGGGGTGATATGTGGATGTATAGAAATCCAACCATCTCTTGATTATACACATATACTTTATTCATAGATAAATTGGTGTTCTCAGAAACGCATTATGGTTTTGTTGCCGACGTATGTTGAATTTAGTTATGATTTTTCTACTGCAATATTTTCCTTGCTAAAATTTCTTAATTGGCATGTTTACCAAGGCTTTGATGTTGGATTTGCAAAACCTTCTACAAGTGAAAGACAACTAAGTCTAAATTGAGGTATGTTTACAATCCTTTGCTTCATGATAGCTTTTGTACTATTCCTTTAATAGGTTACGGACCACAAATGTGATGTGAATTAAAGGAGGGAAGGTAATTATGTGTGCATATATTCTTTTTAACAATAGGGTAACTTTTTCATTTCATACAACTACTAACTGCAATCATGATCGTGTTTATTGATTGACAATCACCACTATTATCTATGTTTATTATTGTAGTTATCTTTAGGCCATGCGTAATGGGCTTTAGAGGGGAATGAAAAAGTTTGATAACACCTCTAGCACCATCTCTCTGGGGGTTATAGGGGCATGACGAGGGAGGGACATTTCTAGAATAATGCCTAAAGAGGAGGAAAAAATGGAAAGTATTGAATGAAATGGGCATTAAGAGGCATTAACCGTTACACATTTTTTGAAGGGGTGTTGTAATACTGATGTGACAAAAAATGCCCTTATGAGGCATTAACTATTACGCATGATCTTATCTATGATTAGTTACCTTTTTATAATTAAATTTTGTGCATCCCATTACAAATTTATGATGTTCTAATTGTTGAATTAAGCTCAGTATGATCCCTAACTCATTTATAATCTTAAATGATAGTGACCTTTGTTCATCATGTAGGTAAGGATTTGGGACATAAATCGGTGTTTGGGATTGCTTATTTTGAGATCCTTGGAGTTTTTGTAGTGTTTGGATAATGTGTTATAAAAGAGTTTTTGTGTTTTGAAAAAGAAAAAAAAGGAGAAATATTTTTACTGGAACAACGTCTTTCTTGTATTAGGCTACCGCACTCTCCAAATTTGAGAGTTTCGTTGCCCCACTCCGTCCAGACTATGTTGTCTTAACCGGGTCCACGCTGGCTTTAGGGTTTGGTTTGGACATTCCCCTAGGAAACAATACCGACGGCTGCCACTTGACAGTCGTTGTGCCACAAAAAAGCAGAACTCTCTGACATACCACACAGTGGGACGAAAACACAGGTGGGCTCAAGATAGAGTCTAACACCTCTGCGAGGATAGACTCTATCTATCATTGTCTAATCCACCAAAGTGACACAACACTTGAGTCTTCATCGGAAAAGCAAAGCATCTCTACCACTAGGCCACAAATGGTGGATTAAATGAGAAGTTATATAGTTGTGACTTTTCCAAAAAGAAGAAAAAGAGATGAAAAAGAAGAAAAAGAGAAGCAATCCCAAACACCCCGAAATATGTTTCCTATATCTTGCACATGGATTTGGATAAACCAAAACTAGAACTTCATGCTATGCATCATGATTAGTGGTGCACAAAAAACCTGAACCCGGACCCGAAAAAACCCAGAACCAGGTATTATAAAACTTGGTTTTTTTATATCCGAACTCGACCCTAGCCGTAGGGTAGGGACCGGGTATGCTTAGTTGATCGAAAAACCGAACCCGAAACCGGGTTTTTTTATACCTGGTTTTTCAAAGGGCCCGGTTTTACAAATACCCGGAACCGGTTTTTATAAATACCTGGAACCGGGTTTTATAAATACCCGATTTTATAAAGGTCTGGTTTTATAAATTTAGCATGGGTCCGACACATAGTATGTTTATATTACAGTTTTGAATTTAAGTTTAACAAATTTAGCATGATTATGTTGAATACCCGGTCGGGTTTTTTAATACCGGGTGCGGGTTTTTCCCAACCCCTGATGCATACCGAACCCTACCCGATGCATACCCGAACCCTACCCGAACCCGGAAAGAGGGTATTGTGATACCCGGGTTTTTGAAAACCCAACTCGGACCCTACCCGAACCCGGGTATATAGGGTATATATTTTTGGTATAAAACCTGGATCAGTTTTTCAAAAAACTCATTTTGTAAAACCCGATCCTACCTGAACCTAGTTCCATACCCGGAACCGGGTTTTACATAATCATTTCTGGTAGGTCAGTTGTGTAAGACGTGCCAAAACATGGCCGATATATTGCGTCCAGGTTAGGTGACCAAGCTATTCAAATCCATGAGACAAAACCCTATTCCAATAGCACTGAATTTGGTGGTAGTGAAGGACCCGATGTTGAAAACTGGTAAATCTTTCACTTTCAGAGGTCATTCTACTTTTTTTTGAACGACCAACTAAATAATCGGATAAGCATCATCGGATGCCCTCAATCGAGCAAATGCATCATCTCTTCCATAACGGTCAGAGTTGGATGCATACCTCAGCCACCAAGCCACCAGTTCCAGAGAAAACCCGCCCGCCCGAAGGCCCACTGCGGTAAAACCCGGTTCGGTCGGTTTCGAACTGGCGACCTCCAAAGAGGTCTAGTCCTAAATTTCATTGCCACCAGCAAATCCTTCAAAGTGATTTAGTGAGAGTTGAACTTGGGACCTCATGGAAAGAAAACAAGTGATTAACCACTAGACCAATTTGTCAGGACTCAGAGGTCATTATTTATTTCTGATTAAATAATGGGATGGGATAATATCTCATCTGAGAAGTAAATGTACTATTATTCTTTTAATTATGATTCACCTAACCTGTTAACTCTTTGGATATCTATCGTCGATATCGCCATGCTAGGCTCGTCGCAACCCACGAGTTATGTACTAGTTATTTATTAAAAATTATTAGTTACAAGAATCTTCCATAAAAGAACGTCAAAGAAAGTATGCTCAAGATATGAGAAGATGAAAAAATTCAATGAAGGTACGATTATTGATTAAAGGGTCTTAAACGGTAGATCATATACGAATAAGACAAAATACCCTTTGGTTTGATAAAGAACTACTGTGATTATTCGTGCTCCGCAATAGACTTTTGGTCGATATTGGTTTGCTTTCTATCTACACTTGGAATAACAATTGAAAGATATATGCGTAAAAGGATATTGACACATGTTTTACATTAATCGATAATCATAAAAATGAATAAGGGTACTGATACCGATCGGTTCGTCACGATACCATTACCGTACCAATACACAGTATAGCCTATGGTATAAAAAAACTAAATTGTGAATACAACTCCATTTTCAATGAACTTTTGACCAGCATGTCTTGAAAAATATGATAATGAAATCAATACCATTATCGATGTAAATGGTACTGGTTCGGTTCCTTACCCTAAAGAAATGAAGTTCAACTATATTTGCCCTATTAAAATAAAACTATAAACAAAATACAAAATATGCTAAAAGTAATTATAATAATAAATTATTAAAATAATTAAATAACAAGTAATCTTATTAATAATAACTAGGTATACTCGATACTTTTGAGTAACCCTTTGACATCAGTCATATATCGATTTTCACCCCATCAAGCCCTAATCTATCACAATCGATCCATCTCTCTGAAGGTTCTGCGTGTAAGATTCTATGGACGAGTTCCTATAGGTCCTTTTAAATTGTAAGCAACGAATGAGGTCGAAGCCCTTGTTAAACCCGTCATCTGTTCAAAGTAATGACTCCACATATATGTGTGATGATCTTGGCTCGTAGCTCGTCAGTTCGATGGTTCGGGCTCCATATAATATGAAATCGGGATGTTATCCCCTCACTACAAACAAAAATAACATAAAATTCAACAATTGAAACATGTAACTAGCAAGGTTGTTTATAGGAACTAAATAATTATTATTTCTTTACGAAACATGTCACTTGTCCACTTGAACTTCATGACAGGCTCCATGTGTCTTATTTATATAATATAAATTAGTAACATGTGTATGTGTAGGCTATGTGTGGTTGTACTTCATGCTTAAACTATATTTTGTGCAGTTATGTCAAGTATCATACGTTATCTTGGTCGTAACTTTTGACTCAGTATATCCCAACAAAACACCTGCCGTGCGTAGATAGAGAGTTCCAGAGAGAGAATGGAGAGGCTGCCAGCCACCATCTGCGTGGCGGAGCCACGGCGGAGAGGTGGTGGAGCGGTGGTGGAGCGGCGACGGAGCTGTGTTGGAGCAGCAACAGAACTGTGGTGGAGCGGCGACGGAGCTGTGGCGGCGCCTCCTCATTACCGGAGAATCCAGTGATGGGTATCGCTTGGGCCAAGAGAGGGATGTTGGTGTGTTTTCAGAGGTACAACAAGCTCTCCGACGAAGGGTCATAATGTTGATGCCGGTAGGTCTGCTTACGGTTAAAAGATTGATCTAGGGTTGTGACGGGACTCAGTTTAACTACGTCAAGAATTCCGGTAAGTCTCGATTCAGTTGTATGTTTATTTTTCAGTTAGATTGGTTTACATTTATCCTATTTTCATTGTTACAGAAATACGGTGATTTCCGGCGAGTTCTCAGGTGACTGATCTGGTTCTGCATGTCAATAAATCTCAAAGATAGGTGGATTAGGAACCCGAATGGTGGGTTCGGATGGATTTGGTTTCAAACCTTTCGTATTTGGCTATGGAGATTAACGGATTTTTGCTATCATCGCCTGTAACCAGTTGTGCATTCTCTTTTATTTGGGACGGTCTTCCCTGTTCTTCGTCATCATCCAACTGCGACTCCTCCCTCCGATGGCACCCAGGTTGTCTACTCTCTGTACAATTCTCTTGAATCATGATTTTGATTTTGAAATGAATTTAATTTGTTTTCTTTAGGGTTCTATGGATCAAATTAGGGCTAACTAAACCATGGGGAAAGGTAACATAAACCCCACAGTGATTTTGTATCAAGTTCTATGCTCTTAATTATAGATGAAAATGTATATAATTAGAGCTCATGTATTATTCTAGGTTTTACTTTGGGTGTTTAGTAGTGAGAGTGAAGATGAGCAACACCAACAACTGGAGCGGACGGCCTTAGCAGCAACTAGGTAATGAATCATTTTTTTTAATTTGTTTATGACATGTAAATTTTTCGAAAACAAGTGCGCTTCTTGACTATATTATTCGTGTGTGCTGGGTATTATTATGTTTAGTTTTGTGGTGCTAGAGAGGTATCTCTACTTATTTATATTTCCAATATTTGTGATGTAGTAAAATTTCAATGTATGTATGTTGTATAGTTGAGAGAGGAGGGGCAGTGTTTGCCAAATATTACAGGTAAGGGACCATCGTTTTTCCGACCACTAGAATGAGAGACGAGGGGAGGGATCCATCAGATGATGCTTTCCGATGATACTTGACCGAGTCAACCCGGGTCAGAACCGTCAATTGTGGAAACAGAAAATTCGGGGAGGTATACACACACATCGGACCTAATTAATTATTTACATTCATTAATGTTGTTGGTGGGATTTACTGAGTGTGATGATGATGATGATATTAATCAATGTTGTTGGTGTTCGATTTTTTCTAATAATTCAACAAATTTGTGGCAGGTTTTCCGACTTCACATTTTTTGTATGTGAATCCAGAACACCAAACCTTACTTTCAGGTTAGCTAAAGATACATATTTGAAATTTAGCTATTTTCTATACACAATGGGATTTTGTTAAATTAAGGCTAAAGATGAAGAAAACCCAATTTTGGCATAATAATTGTTTTATTTGAATTGTTCAGATAATCAAGAAACCTGACTTTATAAACAAGTTAAGGGTTTGATACTTTGTGTATGAAATATGATAAAATCCGAATAAATTTAGGATTTTTTTAAAGGGTGTGTGTGAAAGATCGTCTGTGGAAGATGAATATTATGATGGTTGGTCATGTGAAGAAGCCACCTCCACTCGAAAAAGAAGCAACCAAACCAACTCATGATTTCATTAAGATTTTTCATTGATCATTTATGTTGTTTTTTGTTGTTATCTTAGCATGCTTTATTGCTAAATTCAGTGACTTTGGGCCACAACACTTAATCTTTACGTGAAATGAGAACAAAAAATATTATTTGTGTTGCAGGTGTCGAAAAACCTCGAATAATGAAGGCTCTTAACTTGAAAAAAAAAGACATGAAGTAGAAGGACAAGACATGAAGAGGAGGACATAGGGATGAAAGAAAGGCATAAAGTATGAACCGACACTAGACAGATTTTACATTTCCATATCAAAATAAGAGCCTTAATCTTTTAGATGTTACGATTCCAAGCCATTTGTTTATCAAAGATATTCATGTCAAAATCATATATGGTTGCAGGTTAAACCCATAATGTATTGTTGTAGCAGTTAGGAACAGAGATTGATGTGTTGTAGTAAGAAAGGCAGCGGAAAATGGCGGTGGTGAATACGATTCGTTATCCATTTTTACTGAGGTTATTTTGTAATTTTTCAAGAGCAAACGATTCGGTGAACGGTTTTACAAGCACAAGCGATGGGAAATACAATAACATAAACCACTTTTTGAGGATTCAAACTCAAGCATGAAAACAAAGCTCAAAGGCTCAGGAAATGTCTTCATTTGGTATTTATCTTTTCCTTTGTCATTTAGTTGCGTGCAAAAGTTAAAAAGTGAGTTCAAATATCTATCTTTATAGATGTTGATAATGAAAGTAATGCACTCAGTTTGAAGAGAAAGCAAGAAGATGCCAGTTCTTCTCTTCTCTTGAGAGGCTGAAAGTTGCCGAATCAAGGTAACAATACTTTGTGATTATAGTATATTAATTTGGCCATAACCAACGGTGGAGAGGTTTTTGAATCTACTCGGCTCCCGGGCAACAGGAATCAAACCAGGTTAAGAATTGGGTCAACAGGTCAAAGATAGTCCAATAGCAGAATTGGTAGCTCGGGAGATAAACTCTAGAAGTCGAGTGAATTAGCTATTATGATATATTAGTTAATATAGATATCCTGTTAATATAGATATCCTGTTAAACCATGCATGTGCTTTCCATGTGTTACTATATGATCAGGCTACCCTGCATTCATGTCTTTACCAATAATAATTGCACTCATTGGGATGTTTGGACATTATGTGTTCTTAATAACATATAGACACGAATACATTTTAATGTTTTCCTTAGGAAACACGTTTGTAATTTCAGTTTACTGATGTTTCTAAATTATGTGTAATAGGCTTTACATGGTCAATATTTGATGTTATTTAACCTTCACTGCCGTAATGTTTTGGCCTTCCATCTGGCGTTTGTACACGTTGCACCTTAAATTGTAAGCCCCCGGCCGCAACGCGGCGGGGTTCCATCTAGTTTATTTCATTTCATACATATACAAAAAGGAGATGGGGGAATACTGCCAGGCCAGCTGCCACTCCCCCATTGGACCAACAGTTTACTTTTTAACACTTTAAATTACGGTTTTGCCCCCCGTTTAAAATTACGTTTTTGCCCCTTTCTTAAACAAAATTACGCTTTAGCCCCAGCCTAAAATTACGATTATGCCCTCGACTCAAAATTACGATTTGGCCTTTAGCTCAAAATACCAACTGTTTTTATTTTTTTTACACTTTAAAATTACGGTTTTGCCCCCCGTTTAAAATTACGTTTTCGCCCCTGCTCAAAATAAAATTACTCGTTTACCCCAGTTTAAAATTACGTTTTCGTCCCCTGCTCAAAATAAAATTACCGTTTGCCCCCGGCCCAAAATTACGACTTTGCCCTCAACTCAAAATTACGATTTGGCCCTCAGCTCAAAATTACGTTCTCGCCCCAGTTCAAAAGAGAAAAATATGTTTTTACCCCCACCTTAATACGATTTTGCGCTCTCTTCAAAAATAGTTTTTTCCCTGTTTAAAAAATTATGATTTCTCCCTTAGTTAAAAGATACGTTTTTGCCCCTGTTCAAAATAAAATTACGCTTTTGACTCCAACTCAAAGTTACGATTACGCTATCGGTTCAAAATAAAATTATGGTTTTGTTTCGGGCCTAAAATTAAGATTGTGCCTTTAGTTCAAATTTATATTACTGTGTTTTGCCCTTGCGCAAATTTACAATTTTGCCTCTGGTTCCAATTAACAGTACTGCTATCACTTTAGCTTTTAGCAAATTACGATTTTACCCCAGTCAAAAATTATAACCTCCCCTTAGTTAAAATAAACAGTATTGCAATTGTTTTAGCTTTTTTTGCAAAACTGTAAAAGTGTTTTGTTTTAATTGGTTGACTTGATTTAATTGTTCTCCGTGTCAAGGAGCTGCCTAACACTCGCTCATTACTCGGCCATCGCCCCGCAACGCGGGCGGGGCGTCAACTAGTTAACTAATAAATAGTAATTCACCATGTGTCTAATAATTTTGAATAAAAATATTGAGAATATCTCCGTTCCAATAAAGAAAAAATAAACACTATATAAACCCAAGAAAACCAGAAAGAGTATATACAATAATAAAAGAAGCACACATCTAAGATACGTTCAATAGTCCTTAGTAATGGATAAGAAGCAAATAGACATAATCGGAGCTGATATAGGTGGTCTCCTTGCCTGCAAATACTGTCTCTCCAAAGGTTTCAACCCGATAGTCTTCGATTTCGGATCGGAAATCGGAGGTGTATGGGCTAGAACCATCAAAACCACCAGGCTCCAGATACCCAAAACCTCCTATCAGTTTTCTGATTTCCATGGCCAGCTTCTGTCACTGATGAATTCCCTACTCAACAAGAGATGATCAACTACCTTCGATCATACGCCAACCACTTCAAACTTATGCCTCACATCAAGTTCCATTCGTTAGTGAAGGGAATCAGCTACGATGGACCATCATCGGATGCATGGTCGGTTTGGAACGGTACTGGAGAGGCGTTTCTGCCCGAAGGGAAGTGGAATGTGACGGTGGAGGACACGAAGACGGCCACAACGCAGGTTTATATGGTCGATTTTGTGATTTTATGTTTGGGAAGGTATAAAGATGTTCCAAACATGCCGAAGTTCCCAGCTGGAAAAGGGCTGGAAGTGTTTAGGGAAAGGCGATGCACTCTCAGACGTTCGCGGAGATGGATCATGACGCGGCTGCAGAGATGATGAAAGGGAAGAGGGTTGTCGTTGTCGGGTTTGAGAAATCCGGACTCGATATTGCAAGAGAGTGCGCGTCCATCAATGGTTAGTTGTTGCAACTTAGCTTCCTTTCGCTACTAGTAAAATGGGTAGTTTATCAGTGTGGATCTAGAAAAAACGTAAGGGACGGCGTTTCAGAATTTTTTTTCTACAGTGGCAGCGATATAAAAAAAACGTCAAAATTTACCAATATTTACACTACAGCCGGAGCGTCAAGGGGTAGCGGGGCTACCCTGTTCTCAAGCTACATCCGCCCTTAAAATTTGTTGGAAATACGTAGGAAACTGCCTTTAATTAGTCACAGTTTTCTGACAAAAATGATTTCGTCCAAAAATCTGACTTGGGAAACTTTTATCCAACAAATTTTCTAGAATTATTTTTTACACATTTGACATTTCTAACAAAAGCTTTTCCTACGCATTTCCAGGTCCAGAAAATCCAGCTATCGAACTGGTATCCAATGGGAATCCCGTTTGTGAATTTCATCTTCAGTCGCTTCACGGTGCTTATGGTTCATAAGCCCGGCGAAGGGTTACTACTTAGTCTTCTTGCCACATTGCTTTCCCCTCTAGTAAGTCAAAATAATATTTTTGAAGCTAATCTGGATTTAACAGTTCAAACTATATAACTCTTTAGTCAATACCGCATTTGCTGGATGAGTTCAGCAAGGTTGGCGTCGTAGTTTAGTAGCTGCTGAACTAACGACTCTAATGACAGTCTATTTATACTATCAATTTAACCAATATTCCCCATTCGCATAACCATCCAAGATTTATGTTGATTTCTTGGCCATTCAAAAATATATATAATTATTATCATACAACTATTAGATTTGATCACCAAATCTAATGTAACTGCAACAGCGGTGGGTACTCTGGAAATTTGTGGAAAGCTACGACAAAATGACACTTCCACTCCACAAGTTTGATATGGTGCCACAACAAGGCGTATTAAAAGACATGAACACAGGTTTTATTTGCTATATGCCTGACCCGGATAATTTCTTCGATGCGGTCAAGAAAGGAAGCATCAAGTTGCAAAAAACTCCAAGCTTTTACATTGTCCGAAAAAGGGATCTGCCTCGATGACACGCAGATAAAAGCAGACGTTATTTTTGCTACCGGATTCAATGGTGTAGAAAAGATCAAAAATATTTTTGAATCACCAACATTTGGTCATTACATTGCAGACTCGCCACGAGTCGGTCTTTACAGGTTCATCAATGCATAATTAATAGGAAAATCATAAAAGAAAAAGTATATCGTACAATTGGGCTTAATGTACATTGGGTACGCTGGGTGACTTTGCATGTTATAAAACAACATTGATTAAATCGCATGTTGGAAGTTTTGATGAAATCGCATGTTGTACAAAACAAACAATTTCACATGTTGATTTAAGGCACCAAAATCGCATGTTGTATTTTTGAAATCACCAAAATCGCATGTTGATAAAGCCCAGCGTACACAATGTACATTAAGCGCAATTGTACGTTAAGCTCTCCCTATCCATGCTAAAGTTGAGATTATTGCCTTGAAATTTTATTTTAACTTAATTGGTTAAAGTGGTTGATGTCCATAAAAACTTTGCGCTAACAGTGGCAAGATCCTAATGTGGCGCAACCTATGTTTATTCTATTCTTTAAAATTAAGTTTGTATGTGGCGCAAGCTATGTTAATTTTATTCTTTAAAATTAAGTTTTGATAAATCTAAGTTTTTAAATTCTAATATAAGGTTTAATGAATTATGTTTTTAATATTCTTCAAAGTAAATTTATCTACTTTTAGTTTTAAAATAGTTTAAAAAAAGTTTTTTTAAATGATATAGTTATTTTTGTTTTAATAGTTTTATATTTTTAAATGATTAAAAACAAATTCTATATTATAAAACATCATTTTTTATAAAATAAGTTTGTAAACATTTGTTAAAATTATATTTTTGAGAATTCAGTTTTTAAATATTTTAAAAAAATAAGTTTCAAGATACTTTTTTTAGAAATTTTGGGTTTTTACGAATATTATTAATGAACCAAATTAGTTGCTATTTTCTGGGTTTTTTTTTCAATCAAGAGCTAATATTTGCGTAATAGGCTAAACACACCCTCTTCTTACTTGTAATCCCTTCTCTAGAAAAATTACATAATTTCTTTTTGATATTCCTCCCCTTTACTAATTTTTCGATAATAACTTACTCAGGAGCCAATTTTATTTTTCTCCTTGCGGAGAAAATCCAACCCAATAATCTGATCTATCATCCTCATCCATGTTTTTTCCTAAAAGAACATTGTGATTTTCTAGATTAGTTATAAATGAAAGTTACTGAATTTTTCGTGCTGATCGCAATCAATTAAAATTTAGAAGGAATCAAAGATAACAATCTTTTAAAGTAATATTGATATCTTCAATTTTATCACTACAAGAAACTGCTACATTTAGCGGCGACATCTTTCCATTTTCCAAGTCGATCTAATCCATTCGTTCGTACAGCTATTTACTCGATGACACCTGTCGCCACTAATGGGTCCTTTTGTCGCCGGTATTGACCTTTAGCGGCGACACGTGGCCGCTAAAGGGTCGCCAGTATTGCCCAAAGTGTCGTCGCTAAAGGGTGGTGTCGCCGCTAAGGTTTTTTTGTCTTTTAGCTGCCACCTGTGGCCGCTAATGGGTCGTCGCTATTACTATAGCCGCTAAAGAGTCATGATCAATAGCGGCGACATATGTCGCCGCTAAAGGTCTTTTTTTAATACAGCAGCACCCGGCCAGTTTCTAGCCGAAAAAACAAAACCTGTACTAAACGAAATAAAATTACAAACAACGTTTAACTCCTACATTATCATCCTAAAGTTCGTAAAAACATTAAAAATAACAAGAAACTTAATCAGAATCATTCTCGTCTTAGTTATCGAATAGGTTGTCATCATCGTCATCATTCGCCAGTTGTTTTCCTTTCGAACCAAGATAATTGTCAAGTTCATTCAGAAAGGCCGGTGTTTGAAACAAACTGTTAACAAAATCCTACAATAAAAATATCAAAACATATATTAGCATATTAATTAACGCTACCAACATATATATTAAATGCGTTTGATATCATTTTATAAATTGCGTAGTTTACCTCAAAAAAGGGTTCTTGAGTGTGAGGTTGCGAACCCGACATGTTCGAGGGCGTATTTGAAGAAGGTTTATGCCCCATCCCCCGGTACCATCCTCGCCGGTCTCCCAACGCTTCCTTATACGGGTCAATTGGAGGACCATCACCGCGCCATTCATTTGTAGCCTGCTGTAAATTCCACTGTATTTAACGAAGATGATTCAATATATAAGTATATATAAATATATTTATTCGTTATAGAAAATTTTACTTAAAAGAAATACTTACGTAATTCTGTTCAGGTCAACCCAATCTCCCTGATTATCCATGTGGGTTTTAGCGTATGTAGGTAGCCAATCTATACCCTGTTTAACATTAAACTTAGATTAGACTTTAAATAAAAAAAATCTGACACAGATATATAAAACATTACATTTTTGTAGGCGGTGCTACCGTATGACGCCGTCCCCCGCGGAATGGGAATAGTTGTTTCCCGTGGACATTTTTGTTGGTCTCGCATCTTTTAATATATTTTTCGTCTAAGAAACCGTCGATGGTTCTCAACCAGTTTTCGTACGGCATATCATCGGGATGGTATGCCCTAGCGCTATCAACATCCTCGTACCCTCCCTGGCGCACAAATATTTTATAGCATCGTCTTGCGGTTAGAGTACCGCTTCGTAAGCACATTCTTGATTCCACCTTTCAAGTT
Organism: Scalesia atractyloides; assembly: GCA_947069175.1. Classification (NCBI taxonomy): domain Eukaryota; kingdom Viridiplantae; phylum Streptophyta; class Magnoliopsida; order Asterales; family Asteraceae; genus Scalesia; species Scalesia atractyloides. The sequence goes on from CAMTDV010000024.1 coordinate 84,797,364, forward strand.
TTTTGCTTCTAGATCATGTTTTCCGTCAAAGTTAAAATTATCCTACTAATTAAATAAAAAAGTTAATGTATTATTATAAATTAAGTCTAACGACCCGTCAAACGGCTGCAAAATGGCAGCCGTTTAACGGCGCATTTGCAGCCGTAAACGGGCCTTTAAACGGTGGCAAACGCAGCTGATAAACGTCTGCGATTTGCTACGTTTGCAGACGTAAACTGGCCTTTAAACGGTAGCAAACGAAGCCGCAAACGGCAGCAATTTCGCAGCCATTTACCGGCGCGTTTGCAATCGTTTAACGGTCAGTTTACGGTTGCAAACGCGCCGTTAAACCGCTGCTATTTTGTATCCGTTTGCAGCCGTAAACTGGTCTTTAAACGGCCGTTTAACAGCGCATTTGCAGCCGTGAAACCGCTCGTAAATTATATGCATATAACTTATTTACCCTCAAGTGGCTCATGATGGCTTCCTTATGCGGTTGTGACAAATTATCCCATCCCATTTTATCGAACGGGATGGTCTGCCACATATTAAACCGGCATCTCTCAAAAACATATCTCTTGCTTCACCAACGGGGGTATACGTGACCTCCCTGTCAAATGTTAGGGATACACCCTCCCCCCCCCCCCCCCCCACTTTTACCTTGCGACGAAGTTTCTCGTTTTTTGCTCTCCCCTAACCCTCTTCGGGGGATCAGCTGCAATTAAAACATAAATATTTAGTCACAACATTTATAATATATCAAACATAAGAACTAATAAAAAAATTATTAAAACATAAATAATTAGAAACAACATTTATAATATATCAAATATAAGATCTAAAAAATAATTTATTAAAAGACTTACCATCATCCGGTGATATTATTGTCATCGTTTACACCCCTTCGAGTATAAACCACTTGCACCGAAATACGACAGTTGAATAATCATTTGTATAGCGCAAATCAATAATTTCTTCTAATTAGCCATAAAATTTGACTCCGTTCTCTCCAACCACTTCCACCCCCAAAATTTTGCGTTGCGCATTTTGCATCACGTTCAAGTGTCTTAAACCTAACACCGTTGACATATAGAACCAATTTCACCGTTTACATACACCTACATACTAACATACACCTACATACATTCATTCATAGACTTACAATCAAACATACATGCTTACATACACATTTTCACCAAATAACCTACATTATACATTTTCACATACATTCACTAACACATATACACATTTACATACAAACATACATCCTTACGTACACATTTACATACTTACATACACAACGTCAATATCTTCTAAGCCTTTGTCAACATTTTGAGCCTTCTTGACGCGGTCATCATTTAGTGGCTGATCCCAAATTTTTCGATGATTAACATTTTCGACTACCCACCTACGTTTATTTTTTTGTTATCGAGACGGTTCTTGGATGAAGAACACTTGTTTGGCTTGCGAAGCAAATACGAGTTGATCGTCTTTGTCCCATTCATGTTCAGTGCTTATACTGGTGATATTATTGTCATGGTTTACACCCCTTCGAGTATCAAACCACTTGCAACCAAAATAGGACAGTTGAATAACCATTTGTATAACGCAACTCAATAATTTCTTCTAATTGGCCATAAAATTTGACACCGTTCTCTCCAACCATTTCCACCCCAGAGTTTTGTGTTGCGCATTTTGCATCACGTTCAAGTGTCTTAAACCTAACACCGTTGACATTTAGAACCAATTTCACTATTTACATACACCTACATACTAACATACACCTACATACATTCATTCATAGACTTACAATCACACATACATGCTTACATACACATTTTCACCAAATACACCTACATTATACATTTTCACATACATTCACTAACATATACACATTTACATACAAACATACATCCTTACATACACATTTACATACTTACGTACACAACGTCAATATCTTCTAAGCCTTTGTCACCATTTTGAGCCTTCTTGACGCGGTCATCATTTAGTGGTTGATCCCAAATTTTTCGATGATTAACATTTTCGACTACCCACCTACGTTTACTTTTTTGTTATCGAGGGACGGTTCTTGGATGAAGAACACTTGTTTGGCTTGCGAAGCAAATACGAGTTGATCGTCTTTGTCCCATTCATGTTCAGTGCTTATACTGGTGATATTATTGTCATGGTTTACACCCCTTCGAGTATCACCACTTGCACCAAAATAGGACAGTTGAATAACCATTTGTATAACGCAACTCAATAATTTCTTCTAATTGGCCATAAAATTTGACACCGTTCTCTCCAACCACTTCCACCCCAGAGTTTTGTGTTGCGCATTTTGCATCACGTTCAAGTGTCTTAAACCTAACACCGTTGACATTTAGAACCAATTTCACTGTTTACATACACCTACATACATTCATTCATAGACTTACAATTACACATACATGCTTACATACACATTTTCACCAAATACACCTACATTATACATTTTCACATACATTCACTAACATATATACATTTACATACAAACATACATCCTTACATACACATTTACATACTTATATACACAATGTCAATATCTTCTAAGCCTTTGTCAACATTTTGAACCTTCTTGACGTGGTCATCATTTAATGGCCGATCCCAAATTTTTCGATGAAACATTTTCGACTACCCACCTACGTTTATTTTTTTTGGTATCGAGACGGTTCTTGGATGAAGAACACTTGTTTGGCTTGCGAAGCAAATACGAGTTGATCGTCTTTGTCCCATTCATGTTCAATGTTTGTACTGGTGATATCATTGTCATGGTTTACACCCCTTCGAGTATCAAACCACTTGCACCGAACTAGGACAGTTGAATAATCATTTGTACAACGCAACTCAATAATTTCTTCTAATTGGCCATAAAATTTGACACCATTCTCTCCAACCACTTCCACCCCAGAGTTTTGTGATGCGCATTTTGCATCACGTTCAAGTGTCTTAAACCTAACATCGTTGACATTTAGAACCAATTTCACCGTTTACATATACCTAGATACTAACATACACCTACATACATTCATTCATAGACTTACAATCACACATACATGCTTACATACACATTTTCACCAAATACACCTACATTATACATTTTCACATACATTCACTAACATATACACATTTACATACAAACATACATCCTTACATACACATTTACATACTTACATACACAACGTCAATATCTTCTAAGCCTTTGTCAACATTTTGAACCTTCTTGACGTGGTAATCCTTTAATGGTCGATCCCAAATTTTTCGATGATTAACATTTTCGACTACCCACCTACGTTTATTTTTTTGGTATCGAGACGGTTCTTGGATGAAGAACACTTGTTTGGCTTGCGAAGCAAATACGAGTTGATCGTCTTTGTCCCATTCATGTTCAATGTTTGTACTGGTGATATCATTGTCATGGTTTACACCCCTTCGAGTATCAAACCACTTCCACCGAAATAGGACGGTTGAATAATCATTTGTATAATGCAACTCAATAATTTCTTCTGATTGGCCATAAAATTTGACACCGTTCTCTCCAACCACTTCCACCCCAGAGTTTTGTGTTAGCATTTTGCATCACGTTCAAGTGTCTTAAACCTAACACCGTTGACATTTAGAACCATTTTCATCGTTTACATACACCTACATACATTCATTCATAGACTTACAATCACACATACATGCTTACATACACATTTTCACCAAATACACCTACATTATACATTTTCACATACATTCACTAACATATACACATTTACATACAAACATACATCCTTACATACACATTTACATACTTACATACACAACGTCAATATCTTCTAAGCCTTTGTCAACATTTTGAACCTTCTTGACGTGGTAATCCTTTAATGGTCGATCCCAAATTTTTCGATGATTAACATTTTCGACTACCCACCTACGTTTATTTTTTTGGTATCGAGACGGTTCTTGGATGAAGAACACTTGTTTGGCTTGCGAAGCAAATACGAGTTGATCGTCTTTGTCCCATTCATGTTCAATGTTTGTACTGGTGATATCATTGTCATGGTTTACACCCCTTCGAGTATCAAAACCACTTCCACCGAAATAGGACGGTTGAATAATCATTTGTATAATGCAACTCAATAATTTCTTCTGATTGGCCATAAAATTTGACACCGTTCTCTCCAACCACTTCCACCCCAGAGTTTTGTGTTAGCATTTTGCATCACGTTCAAGTGTCTTAAACCTAACACCGTTGACATTTAGAACCATTTTCATCGTTTACATACACCTACATACATTCATTCATAGACTTACAATCACACATACATGCTTACATACACATTTTCACCAAATACACCTACATTATACATTTTCACATACATTCACTAACATATACACATTTACATACAAACATACATCCTTACATACACATTTACATACTTACATACACAACGTCAATATCTTCTAAGCCTTTGTCAACATTTTGAACCTTCTTGACGTGGTAATCCTTTAATGGTCGATCCCAAATTTTTCGATGATTAACATTTTCGACTACCCACCTACGTTTATTTTTTTGGTATCGAGACGGTTCTTGGATGAAGAACACTTGTTTGGCTTGCGAAGCAAATACGAGTTGATCGTCTTTGTCCCATTCATGTTCAATGTTTGTACTGGTGATATCATTGTCATGGTTTACACCCCTTCGAGTATCAAACCACTTCCACCGAAATAGGACGGTTGAATAATCATTTGTATAATGCAACTCAATAATTTCTTCTGATTGGCCATAAAATTTGACACCGTTCTCTCCAACCACTTCCACCCCAGAGTTTTGTGTTAGCATTTTGCATCACGTTCAAGTGTCTTAAACCTAACACTGTTGACATTTAGAACCAATTTCATCGTTTACATACACCTACATACATTCATTCATAGACTTACAATCACACATACATGCTTACATACACATTTTCACCAAATACACCTACATTATACATTTTCACATACATTCACTAACATATACACATTTACATACAAACATACATCCTTACATACACATTTACATACTTAAATACACAATGTCAATATCTTTTAAGCCTTTGTCAACATTTTGAACCTTCTTGACGTGGTCATCATTTAATGGTCGATCCCAAATTTTGATGATTAACATTTTCGACTACCCACCTACGTTTATTTTTTTTGGTATCGAGACGGTTCTTAGATGAAGAACACTTGTTTGGCTTGCGAAGCAAATATGAGTTGATCGTCTTTGTCCCATTCATGTTCATGCTTATACTGGTAATATTATTGTCATGGTTTACACCCCTTCGAGTATCAAACCACTTGCATCGAAATAGGACAGTTGAATAATCATATGTATAATGCAAGTCAATAATTTCTTCTAATTGGCCATAAAATTTGACACCGTTCTCTCCAACCACTTCCAACCCAGAGTTTTGCGTTGCGCATTTTGCATCACGTTCAAGTGTCTTAAACCTAACACCGTTGACATTTAGAACCAATTTCACCAACATACTAACATACACCTACATACATTCATTCATAAACTTACATACACACATACATGCTTACATACACATTTTCACCAAATACACCTACATTATACATTTTCACATACATTCACTAACATATACACATTTACATACAACATACATCCTTACATACATATTTACATACTTACATACACCTACATACATAAATACATAGATTTTCATAAACACATTTTCACCAAATACACCTACATTATACATTTTCACATACATTCACTAAAATATACACATTTATATACAAACATAAATCCTTACATACACATTTACATACTTACATACAACTACATACATAAATACATAGATTTTCATACGTACATTTTCACCAAATACACCTACATTATACATTTTCACATACATTCACTAACATATACACATTTACATACAATAATACAACCTTACATACACATTTACATACCATCATAAACCAAAAAATAAACAATTTCCAAACTTTGAAAAAAATACATGTAAAACTAACCTTAATTTGAAGTTTCAAGTAGATGGTGACCGGAGACGATGTGGTGACCGGAGAAGTGATGGCGTTGAATGGAGAAGTGATGGTGCTGATCCGATTTCGTCACCAAAAATACAAAAAATACACAAAAATTAAAGGGTATAACATGTATATAACAAATTTGAGAAGACATTTAACAAAAACAAAGTTAACTCGCCGATTTGGGCAAAAATTGAGGTTTTCCGTCGGTAGGGGAGAAGAAAATTAGGGGAAAAGTGTGAAAAGGAGGGAAGATCGCGGCTGTATAGCTACTGATGCGTTTTAGGGTTTTAGCGGCGAAGGCTGTTGCCGCTATTGCCCTTCTTGTCGCCGCTATTGACCTGGACAAATCCCAGCCGTTGGATCGAGATAAGAAATGAGTGGATAGGGTTCAATGTGGGACATAGGTTTTAGACGCGTCAGCTGTCGCCGATCTTGCCCCTTCAGTTGTCGCTGTTATTGCCCCTTAATCCAGGATAAGGATCAACGGATGGGGTTTGGTTTCCGACTCTGGGACGCGGATCGACCAATAGCGGCGACATTTGTCCTGTCGCCACTAATGGTGTCGCCGCTAAAAGTGGTTGTTTCTTGTGGTGTATGATCAGTTTTGATAAAAAGATAAGGATGTTAATTGGGTCTTTTGTTTTATAAACTAACTAGGTTATAACCCCGTATATTACACGGGTTGAAGAAATAAATATTATATACCAAATAATAAAATAATATATTTTAAAACCCATTTAACGGGTTGAATAAATATAATTTTATATATTAAATAAGAAAAAGTTATATCTATAAAAACCACATGTATTGTACGGGTTAAATAATATAATTTTATATACCAAATAATAAAAAGTTATATCTTTAAAACCATGCGTATTATACGGGTTGAATAAATGCAATATTGTTTACCAAATATTAATAAAAGTTATATCTTTAAAAACCCCCATGTATTACATGGGTTAAATAAATATGATTTAAAAAAACTAATGGATATACTCGATATGCGATAAATATGGTGATTGCGGAGATGATTATTGAAAAGAAGATACACTGGCCTGACATGTTAATCAAGAAGTAAATAAGAAGTCATTTAAATGATAAATATAAAATATATAGAAAAAAGCCCATAATAAATCTTATTTTACATATAAAGTAATATTGAAGGTTATATGCAATTTGTTTAAAAATTATGTAATAAAATCGATATAATATTTTTTTTAATAATGAAAATAAAATAAATAATATATATTAATACAAAGTTTGGTTTTGGTGATAAATAATTTGGTTATTTAAAAATATCTTAAATTAAAAACTTAAATTAAAGGATAATATTTTATTAGAAAAATAACAATATTGTATTCAACATTTAAAGTAGGATAAGATTTAATATTAATTTTTATTTATTTGGTTAATATAAGATAAAAAAAGATAAAATAATTGAATAATTGGGAGGTTGTATGATAAATCGGTTAACTGTATTATAAGGTCCTATGTTTTTAGTTATATATCTTTTGAATTATTTTTGAAAACACTTAAGACCTTGTTATTGTTAGTAAAATCAATGATTTTATATTTGTATTTTACTAAAAAATTGCATATTGTACATATAAGTATATTATGTCTTAAGTTATTGATGTCGTCCAAAATATATCTGATTTTATGTCTAGCGTTATATATACCATGGTAAACGTTTAAAGTTTATTAGAGATAATTACGTCATCGAAAAGAATAAGAGTAAATTTGTATATTACAAATAAAAAGTATGTGTCTGTAAAAAAGAAGTAATAATAACTTAATAATAATTATCTATAATTAAGTAGTAGAGATTAAACTAAATAATATTTAGTAGAAGAGTTATCTATAATTAATTAGAAAAGATTAAACTAAATAATAATTATCAAATAAATAATATTATAATTTAAACTAAATAATAATTATCTATAATTAAGTAATAGAGATAAAACTAAATTATATTTATTAGGAGAGTTACCTATAATTAATTTTAAGAGATTAATCAAATAATAGTTATCTATAAGAGTTTGCTGGAAAAATAAAAAAAAAATACATGGCCTAATATGATGACAAGTGTCCTCAAAATAATTTCTTTTATTATATAGTAAGTATAAGTATAGATAGCTTTGGATATAAAGGATTTGCTTAATTTAATTAACCTGTATTGGTGGATATAAACAAAGTTCAATGTTAACTTATATTACATATTAGTATAAATAATGTTAGTATAGATGATACCTATATTACATATTAGAAATAACGATGATAATTTTACTACTGTTACTAATAATAATAAAAACAAAATAAAAAAATTTATATTTTTTTTGACATAATAAAGGAAGACTTTTAATTGAAAAAAAGTTGAAGGTGGTGATATCTTATATAAAGAAGGTTAGATTAAAAGTTTAGGAGGTGTGGGGGAGGGAGGTGAGGTATAATTAGCAACCTCCTTATTTGCAACTGTTTTCTTTTTCTTTAGCTGCAAGTTACAGTTTTGTAGGCAAATAATGAGTTGTAGCAGGGCCGGCCAACCGGTGCCGACTCCCGAGCCTAAATTTTCGAAGGGTCTGAAAAGTCTTTATAAGATTATATATATATATAATAGTATATTCATCCGTTTATTATGCAATAAGAGTATTAGTGGTGTCGTGGGAAAAACCATCTCAAAATAATGTAATGGTCTCAAGTTCAACTCTTGATTCCATCAATAAGGTTTTATTTATTTTTATTCATTTCCCCATAACCACAATTTTGGGACAAAATTTTTTTGTCACCCGAGGCCAAAATTTTTTCAAAGTTTTAGTTTTTTTATTCATTTCCCCATAACCACAATTTTGGGACATAATTTTTTTTTGTCGCCCGAGGCCTAAATTTTTTCAAGAGTTTTCGGGGATGGCTCTGAGTTGTAGAATCCACAAATATTGTTATTGCTAGTTTGCTTGTAACTTTTATCTTTCAGGGAATGCATTCATCCACGTATACCGCAATTAGCCATAATTGGATTCTCTGATGCTATTTCTTGCTTTACATCTCGAAACAAGTTGTAAGTGGCTCGCAACACTTCTAGAAGGCTCATTTAAGTTACCTACTATTAACGAGATGCAGAATGATATCACGAGATGGGATGAATATATGAAGCAATCATCTGGGGAAGACCATCATAGATCCTTTCTTGGTGCTATTGAAATTTGGTACAATGATCAACTATGCAAAGATATGGTGTGAATCCTATGCGAAAAAAGGACTCTTGGCTAACCTATTTGAAGCTCATGGTCCCATCGACTATGCCCAGATATGAACCCAATCCATTATATAGAATAAAAAAGCATGTCTAAGAGTTCAGCTTAACCCATATGCATGTGTACGTAATAGCTAGCTTATTACCAAATGATCAGTATGTTGTTTTTAGGCATTAGGTATGCTTATACAGTTTTGTAATGTATTTACTTAATCACCATAATAAAATACTGCAATTCATTATTTCATTATTTTAAGAGGAAGGATATCGTACGCTGAGGCAAACTAATTAAACCATACCAAACCAATTTCGACATATTAAAAAACAAAGACTTTAATTGACATCTCTATCTACTATCTCTCTCTCATCATCTCTCTCTCTCTCTCACTATATAATATATATAATCATATATCTATATATATAGGGTTAGGTTCATTTGTGAACAATTCTCTTGCTTGTGAACACTAGTGAACTAATTCTAACCCTTTATTATCGATTCACAAGTGTAAATCAATGGTCATGTTTTGATGATGAAAAATACGATTTAATGATTTAAATCAATGGCCAGAGTTTGTTCACTCAGTTCACAAATACAACAATGTTCACTTTAGAACCATACCTTATATATATATGGAGGGTTATCTTGAGAACGCTAAATATTGTGAGAACCATGAGAACGAATGAAAAACTAATCAAAACCAATTTTTTAAATACAAACCCGATTGTAATTAAAATACAACATCATAAAAAGGATTTACAACATCAAATAATTTATTTTTCCTCTTAAAACCACTCTTATTAGATTTTTGTGTAAATACAAAAAATTTACACATGTGTAATTGGTAAACTTACACATGTGTAAATTTTCTTTATTTCCGAAAACATGTGAATTTAAACGTGGACATTAAATTTTTAACATTGTATTTGAATAATAATGATAAGTGTAAAAAGAAATTTTGAATTTGAAATGTTTTGGACCAAGTTTTTGTGTTTTTTTCATTCGTTCTCACGGTTCTCGCGATATATATCGTTCTCATTTAAACCCTCCCATATATATATATAGGGGACCGCTAAAATGAAAATCACCACGAGTTGCTAGAACCGTGAGAACTATACCATACGGGGCGAGTTCTTTCATAAACGCGGATGAATATATTATAAACACATCTGTAAAAAAAATTTCAAAAAAAAATTGTCGTGTATGTAGTTTTGGCCACCACAAGTTTTTTTTACGCTAGCGTAAATTTTGAATTTAAAATTTAACACGTAACATTCTTATGCCCACACAATAGGTTTCTTAAGTTTCTTTAAGTAGAGTGAGAGTTTTTAGTTTTAAATACAAAAGACTCTTAACATGCGACGATACGCAACCACCAAAATATTGTGCGTAATTAGGTATATAACATGCGTAACTAGGGTTAAAACAACCCGTACGTAATTTGAGCTTTAACCATGCGGATTTTGATTTTTGTAACGTGCGTAATTATATATAACATACGTAATTCGAATTTGGTGATCGCCTACCATCGCACGTTAAAGAACTACTGAAAAACTTGAGAAGCATTCTTGCCCAAACATTTTTCCAAGCCAATTTTTTTCTTCTAATCACAAGTTTTTAAGAGGGTTTTTTTTTAATATATACATAAAATGTATATTCCCAATTCTTAAAGTATACATATGTGTATAGTATGAAACATATATCTAAGATACTTATTTTTCAACTTTAAACAGGTATTTTAAACAAATGTACACTAGAAAAAACATATTTACAACCATAATCTTCCTTTATATACATATATCTAAAATCCTTTATACACATTTGTACTTCTATATACATTATCAAACATAGATGTACAATATTTATGTTTCAATATTAAACACGTATATACGTATATGTATAGTTAAAATTAGTAATTTACACATTTATATTATCAACTATACATATATGTATATATCCAAAAAATAATAATTTCAAAGAAAGGAAGCTCCAAATTCCCTCCCCCCCCCCCCCAAAAAAAAATTGCAATTCTTTTTGTTTGCATTTTTTGCTTAGGAAAAATGTGTGATTCAGAAAACTTCTCAAGTTTCTCAATTAGGCTAGTGCTTCTAACACGACCATATATATAGGGGAAGGATAAAATGAAAACTCATTTGAGTTGAAAAAACTCAAGAAACCCTTCTAAAAACCCCATGTAACATTTTTAGTTTTTTCTAAAAATAAATAGGGAATGTAAGATACATATATCTGAACACTTTTGTAAAAGAAAACCAAAAAAACACGGAGTAGTTTTTTTTTAAAAAAATATTAAAAATTTCATGTTATATAATATATATGTCCAAAAAAATGTAACATACAAATTTTGAACATTTAAAAAAACAAGTAGGCGTTTTTTACATTTTTTTAATAAAAATGTTCAAGTACATTTATGTTACATTCCCTATTTTTTTAGAAAAAAATAAAAATGTTACATAGGTAACGTACAATTTGTGTTAACGTACGCAGCGTACAAGCTTGAGATACAATATGCGAACTTCATTTTTCACCATGCGATTTTTTTTATAAAATGCTATTTTCTAATTTTTACAACAGGCTATTTTTCATCTTTCAACATGCGACTTTTTCATCTTTCAACATGCGAGTTTTTAGTCATGAAGTTTATAACATGCGAACTTCAAATCTCGTACGCTCGTAAGATAAGGTATATTGTACATTACACTTTCACTATATGTATATATATATATATGTATGTATTTATATATTGGGAGATTATAGAGAGAAAACTCATTTTAAGTTAAAAAAAACTCAAGAAAACCTTATGTAACATTTTTTTTAATTAGGGAATGTAAGTTACATGTTATTGAACGTTATGTAACAAAAAAAACAGAAAGCGCCAAAGGGATTCTTTTATGAAAATTTTAAAAATTCAGTTTTTTATTTATATATGCTAAAAGTTGAATTTTTAAAATGTTTTATAAAAAAAATTCCTTCGACGCTTTTAGTTTTTTTTGTTACAAAACGGTAGATAACATGTTATTTACATTCCCTAATTTTTATACAAAAAAAAATGTAACATAAGGTTTTCTTAACTCAAGTGAGTTTTTCTTTCAATCCTTCCCCTATATATATATATATGTGTGTGTGTGTGTGTGTGTGTGTGTGTGTGTGTGTGTTTGTGTGTGTGTGGAACACCAAAAAATGGGGAACTGACTCAAACGAACTCCAATTGGAATCATTCTAGCGGCGTTGAAACTGGCTCGTCGAACCCTATAATATATATAGGGTTTAGCTTCTAGGATTAGCGTTTAGCTTTTGGGGTTTTACAGTAGGGTTTTGCTTTAGGATTTAGTTTTAAGGTTTATCATTAGGATTTAGTTTTAAGGTTTAGAGTTTAGCTTTAGGTTTAAGCCTTTAGGGTTTATAGGTTACATTTTACGGTTTAACTTAGGTTTTAGTCTTATAATTTAGCGTTAGAGTTTCTAGTTAGGGTTTGACGAAAATAACGTTTAATTATGCCCTGCTTGCGGTGAACATATATAATGTATATATGCGTGGGCGTTTGGGGGTAAAAGTGAAATTGCACTAATTTTAACGTTATTTTATTAATTTCGTGAAAATAACGTTAGAGGCGACGGACGGTTAATCATGCATCTATGTGGTGGCGTTGATAAGCGATCGACAATGGGGTACACACACTAAGGGGCCTTTGTCCAGATTGTTGAGTGTTATGTGCCTTATGTCTAAAGGCTTGATGCAAAACTACTATCGAGTTCGGGGTCTCACTGAAAGCAACCTATCTATTCCTACTTGGTAGAAGTAAGATTGTCTATATCTTACCATCCTCAAACCCTACCTTAGCTTTGCTATTAGTGGGATTTATTGAGTATGATGATGATGAGGCAGGGTTCGAGACGTTTAAATCTCACACAACTAACAAAAAAGGGAATATTAATTTTGGAACCCGCCCGTCTATCTGTAAAAAATAACGGACAGTCATTAACATGCAATGTGTACGATAGTAAATTACGCATGATATAAAACTCAAACCCTAATCACGCATGACAAAAACCATAATCACGCATGAAAAAAACCATAATCATGTATGGGGACTATAAAATGCATGTGGTCACCAAAAAAACAAAATCACGCATGTTATATTCATAATTACGGTATGTATACACATTGTACGTTATCTCTCTTTCTCTCTCTCTCTCTCTCTCTATATATATATATTATATATATATGTGTGTGTGTGTGTGTGTGTGTGGGTGTTAGGTGTGTTTTATAGTTAATATGTATGTAGTTAATATCCCGTTATATCATCGACATATCGGTTATCGGTCCCCTGCCGAGATATCGGTGCAAAATATTAGTCAGAATATCGGATAATATCGGCGATATTGACTGATATATCATCGATTGATATCAGTACCTATCTTCTTCCTTCTACCATGTAACATTTGTCGAAAAACGGGTTTTCAAAACCCGCTTCGTTTATTAATCGAATAATCAGTTTACTTTTTGTTTCTCATTTAATGCTTATTTTAATTTTAAACAATACATAACTAATAAACATTTTAGATTATGGAAATTAAAATGTTTAAAAAATAAAATTAAAACAATTAAAAATGAAAAAGGGCTGCCGGATTTCGAACCCGGGTCAGCCGGAAACTTTAAACACCAAACACATAACCACTACGCCACTTGATGTCTTTGTGAATTCTAGGAAACAATTAAAACATAAGTTCAACCGTGAATCAACCTGTTTGCGCCAAACTGAAACCGTTATCGGCTTCCAAACGTCCAGGGACTTTTGAGTGATCGCGGATTCCTGAAAATAACCGATAAACCGACGTTCTTAATCAATTCGGCCTTTAATGAACTTGAATTCGTATGATGTTCGGGTTTAATAACCGAAATCATTCACTTTCTGAATTACTCCAACAATATCAGTATCTCGCGACTCAAAATCATCCACAGAACTCTCAATTTCACTTTTGCTCTATTTTCAGTTCGTCGGAAAAGCTTTCTGAACTCGCCGGACTTTCGCCGGAAAACCGTGTCTTTCATCAAAACGGTAAGTTTCTTAATTCTTCATCTTCTATCAGTTGTTAGGCTTTTGCTAACTCAAACCTTTCAATCAGAATCAATCCCAGACGACGATATCAGATAATCAACACTCGCCGGAAGTTTTCTGAAAATTCCTAGATTACGCTGTGAAACGGTATAATCATTCAAACCTTCTGATAACTCTTGTTTAGTCCTTCAATTCCACAATTAGTTAATCAAAAACTGTTAAATGGTCCGCTCAGACGGAGTTCATAAAAACAGAGCCGACGACATTGCCGGAGTTCTGAGAAAAGTCATCATTCCGGTATGTTCATTCCCAAAACCTTTCCTATCCGTTACATTTTAATCATTCATACACCTGTTAATTGAATTGAACAAGTTCAGTAGAGTAATCGTTGTCTGGGTTATTATAACGAAGAAGATGAAGTGAGTCTGTATATAAATTTAATATAAATTGGATTATAACTCGGGTTAGACACACAGTCTAGCGGTGGATTGTGTGCAATTGAAACACAGCGATACCGGGTTCGAGTCCGTCCATGTTCCGTTTCGTCACAATATTCAGACTTTTTATAAAACCCAAATATAAAAACTTCCAGTTAGTATATAAGAGAAAAAAAACAAGTGTGTTAACCAGGTTAGACACACAATCCAGCGGTGGACTGTGTGCAACGTTAATCAACAGGTCCCGGGTTCGAGACCTGATACACACGCCGGTTCGATAGAATTTAAATCCTTTTTAAGAAATGAATTTTGGAATAAATTAATTAGTATATAAATATAATTAAAAACAGAAATATTTCGGGTTAGACACGTAGCTCAGTTGGTAGAACTACGTGCACGCGTACGGAGGTCACGAGTTCGAACCTCACTCAGTGCAAACAATATACACGACCGAACCGGTCAACAAGTCAAAGTCAATGGTCAACGGTCAAACCCAACAAGTCAACATTTTTTTATATTTTTGTTTATTTATTTAATTTAAAAATCAATTAAAAATACTTAAAAATAATGTTTTTAAAGTTAGAAAATAGCCTTAAACTCACAAAAATATATCAAAAAAATCCTATTAAAATTATTAATAAAATCCACTCATTTACCATACCTTTCGTTATTATTTAGGTTAGTTAATCCTCGTCGATCAACCCTCTAAACTCGTGCGCATTCAACATCTTCAACCGAACGCACCCAATGTGAGTGAATCTCTACAAATTCCCCGTTGTAATCACGTTTTTGGGGTGTATCATGTGTCTTATTATTTATTACTGTTAAACAATTGTGCATCCATCATATCGATGATCAAATGTGTATTCAATATGTATCAACTGTTTGTGTGGTTAATGTTTAGATTAAATTTATCATTTTCAGTACATACATTATCATAGGCCACCGCTCCCCATTACCTATGAGCGTTGAGCTGTTCCCCATTACCTATGAGCGTGAACGAGGCGTTGCCAACATATACAGTATCATTCATGTTATATATTCATGCAAGGTGTTTTGTTATTGTATGTTATTGTTATTGTTATTGTATGTTTATTTACGTTTGCTCACATATGATTATTGCACAATTTTCCATAATAAATATAACAAGAAATCAATAATAAATGTTTTCTAACAAGGTTCACTCGCCAACTTATGTTGACCAAAAACCCCCATTTTTACACATGATACAGGTGATCCAGATGCAGGAAGAAACATATAGGATGGCTTAGAAGAATAAACCGGTTTAGACTTTGGATTGTTTAGTTGGTTATTTTTCTTTGTAATTGAATGAACTTGTTTGGAATATTGAGGATGTAATTTTGAATTTAATAAATATGAAACATATTAGTAAACATCATGAGCTTTGGTGATAACCCAATTATGCCCCGACTCTTATTCCGTTGCGGGTCGGGGTGTGACAGATTGGTATCAGAGCCATGACTATAGGGATATAGGATATGTTACTAGACCCTTAGAGCCTATACTATAGTTGATTAGAATTTTTAAATTGTTTGTGTGTTACATGCAAAATTCATGATGTTTATATGCTTTATGTTTATTGTTACATTCAATGTTATGCAAGCATGTTCATAAGTACATATTATTATACAATGCCTATCATGAATCATATTCTCATAACATATCATATCCATGAGAGCACAAACCACACAATTTCCATGACTTTTGCAACGATTTTTGTATTTTCAAATCACATCAAAGTGAGTTCTCATGACGGGCATGTAGTAACTGGAAGGGTACAAGTACCGGTAGTCGGAACGTCCTGTCTAGGCTTGGCATTCGTATAAATCCAAAATAAAGGACCAGTTTGCCTACCTGGGGACTAACGATGAGAGTACGAAGGACCTATTAGGCCAAAGCATGCTATACCAAACGTCGTGTGAGCTAACCCCACTTTGAGTTGTCATTGTGTCTACACCTGGACACCCTCCGACCATACATCTCGCAAGCATATTTCATGGTTTTCATTCGGGTGATGCGAGTGTTAAAACCGCCAATACCAATGTGAATCCTACCAAGCCAATAGTCATGGGTGCCCACATGACTATACAGGTGAAGGTATGGGGGACATTTGAGGCCCAAACATGAGCAAACCCAAGACATCCTATGGATGTAGTTGCATTATTGATGTTTATGTTATTTTATTTTTTTAAAGACACATGACACCTAAAAAGACTCCATAAACTCACAATCTTCTTATGTATATTCCTGTAGATGTCGACTAGGCAACAACGTGGGGGTAGAAGGTCAGGAAGGTCAAACGAACGCTTGGCCACCCAAATCGCAAAAAAAATGGCCGCGGTGCTTCCTGACATCGTAGTTCAAGTCCAACAAGCTCTTGCCGCAAATCCCATCAATCCTCCCCAGCAAGAAGACCAGAACATCGGCGATCCTCCTTCCAAAAAGTGCTCATATAAACATTTCAAGTCTTGCGATCCCCCGAAATTTGAAGGGACCGAAGGTGTCACTGCTCTCCTCCACTGGTTTGAGGAAATGGAAAACACCTTCCTCAACTGCGATTGTCCCGAGGATCGCAAGGTACGTTACGCAACCGGGAGGCTATTTGGGGTAGCTCTTACCTGGTGGAATATTGAAAAGGGGAAGAGAGGAGTCGAAGATGCAATGGCCTTAACGTGGGAGGAGTTAAGGGAAATCATGACGAGACGCTTCTGTCCAAGAAGCTGTCACACCCCGACCCGCAGCGGAAATAAGAGTCGGGGCATAATTGGGTTATCACCAAAGCACATGACATTTACTATTATGTTTCATAATTAAATGAAGTCAAAGTTACATTTCTCAAACATCCAAACATGTTCATTCATTACAAGGGAAAATAACCAAACATAATAACCCAAAAACTAAATCGTTTTATTTCTTCTAATCCAGGTCCTATGTGTTCCTAGCTGCTGCTGGTTCACCTGTATCATGTGTAAAATGGGAGGTTTTTGGGTCAACATAAGTTGGCGAGTGAACCTTATAGATAAACATTTGATAATGATTTTATGATTAGTTTATCAATAAAATATTGTGCATAATCATAAAAGAGCACATGTATGTAATCAAACATTGACAAATATCAGATACAATTATAACATACATTAACATTTGATAGCATACATGAACATACCAATATCATATGATAACTAACATAAATGAACTGTGCGATCAAGCCTCAATCAAACGGAGCCGATCGTATTGCATGAACTGGAAATGTAAATTGAACTGTGCGCTCAAGGCTCAATCAAACGGAGCCGAACGTATTGCATGAACTGGAAATGTAAATTGAACTGTGCACTCAATGCTCAATCAAACGGAGCCGAGCGTATTGCATGTATTGAAATGTAAAATGAAATGACCGATCAAGGCTCAATCAGCGCAGCCGATCGTGCGGGCACGCCCTGATCAACCGCATAATAAAATGGGGATCAAACTCAACCTCGATGGATGGGGAGCTACGGCCTCGGCAATTGCATGTACTGAAATAATAACTTGCATCTAATAATGACTACTTAACAGCAACAAACTAATACACATGTCATGTTATGATGTATGCACAATAATTTCGTTATAATATGTAAATAAGCAAAGACACATGATACACCCCAAAATCGTGATTAAAACGGGGAATTTGAAAGGTTCACTCACATTAGGTGCGTTGGATTGGAGATGGTGAGATGCGCACGATTTAAACGAGCGAGTCGACGAGGAATACTAACCTAAATAATAATGGAAAGATATATTAAATGGATAGATTTTATTAAGGATTTTAATGGGATTTTTAGATATATTTTTGTGAGTTTATGGCTATTTTCTATCTTTAAAAATGTTATTTTTAAGTATTTTTAATTGATTTTTAAATTAAAATAAACAAATAAATATTTAAAAAAAATATTATTTTTTTACTGTTTGACCGTTGACCGTTGACCGTTGACCGGTTCGGTCAGCGGTAAATGTTTGCGCCAAGCGGGATTCGAACCGGTGACCTTTAGTTCACGTGCACGTAGCTCTACCAACTGAGCTACGTGACTAACCCGTTAGAAACTCAGTTTTAATTATATTTATATACTTATTTGACTTAACCGAAAATACCTTTATTTACAAAAACGTTTTAATTCATTTGACCGGTGCTTGGGACAGGGTTCGAACGCACGTTATGAAGTTTATCTTGCACACAGTCCACCGCTGGACTGTGTGTCTAACCCGGTTATATTCTTGATTTATATTATACTTAACAACTACCCGCTCTAACCCGGTTAGTTCATGAATAAAAAGGAATGTTATTACGTAAAGCGTGTGCATAGTAAGAATCGAACTCGCGACATGATTATGAAATGTGCACACAGTCCACCGCTGGACTGTGTGTCTAACCCGTTTATAAACCGAATTTTAATTACTCTTATATTCTGAAATAGATTCATCTTCTTCGTCGGATTACACTGTCAGCGTAATTCAACTGGTTAAGGTTGATTTTGCGATTTACTAAGATCTTAGACACTAACAGTAATTCAAGAGTAAGGAATGGAAAGAGTTTAAAGAACAGGATTTACCGATTGGAGATAAACACAGAAATCCGGCGAAGGTTTTGTCGGTACAGGAATTGAACTCCGACTGTTGAAACAATTAACAGTGTGGATCGATTATTTATAAAATTAAATCACCTGAACAAAGTTTAAATGAAATGCAGGATATCTTACCAGTTCACAGTGGGATTCCGGCAATTTCAGAAACTTTCCGGCGAAGGTGAGATTTCCGATAATTGTTGGCTAAGATTGATTCTGATGATGGAGTTGTGTTAGAGATTGACTAATCACATGTTTTAAACAAAAAGAGTCGAAGGAATTACCGTGAGAATGCGAGTCCCGATTTTCCGGTGAGTTGCAGAAAAATTCCGGCGATCGGATTCAGAGGATCTTACAGTTCAGAATTTTGACGAAAATGAAATTGAGTGTTGTTGTGATAGTTATGAATCGCGCAAATGATCAGATATTGGATTAAATCAGAGTTTGGTACGTTTTCGGTTTCAAATACCGGAAATGATGAAGTCTTTATGTTCATTCAATTCGGACTTAATTAGAAACCGATATTCATCGGTTATAAGCTGGCCAAAAGAAGTCGAACTGATTTGGCGATCG
This sequence comes from Scalesia atractyloides, assembly GCA_947069175.1. NCBI lineage: Eukaryota > Viridiplantae > Streptophyta > Magnoliopsida > Asterales > Asteraceae > Scalesia > Scalesia atractyloides. The sequence goes on from CAMTDV010000024.1 coordinate 84,817,384, forward strand.
GTTTACCGATTTCCGTTATTCAGATGGCTTTAACGGTTGATTCGTGTTTGCGTATAAGATCCAATTGTTTTCCTAAGGTTAACAGAAAACACTTGGTGGCGGAGTGGTTTGGGAAACGGATGATAAGTTGTTGGAGAAAGCTGACCCGGGTTCTAGTCCCGGCAGCTACAAATATTTTTTATTTATTTTATTTTAACTTTTTATCAAATATAATTTTTATGGTTTAGTTTATTTATTAATTATGAAATGTTTAAACCCAAAATAATCATAAATAATTAATGAAATTTCATAACTTGGTACAAGATTACAAAACGGAGCGGGTTTTGGAGACCCGATTTTTACAAATGTTACAGTATCCCCTACTTTTAGGAATTTCGTCCCGAAATTTAAACAGTTGAAGTAGTAGGGAAAAGATGCGGGTATTTTTCACGCATTGAGTCTTCACGTTCCCAAGTAAACTCAGGTCCCCGTTTCGACTCCCAGCGTACCCTAACAATAGGAATGCGACTTCGACGTAGACGCTTTTCTCCATAGTCCATAATCTCTACTGGTCTTTCAATAAAATGCATGGATTCATCAATCTGAATATCCTCCAGTGGAATATGAAGATTCTCATCAGCGAGGCACTTCTTCAAGTTCGACACGTGGAATGTGGGATGAATCCTGTCGAGTTCTTCCGGTAGGTCAAGCTTGTATGCTACAGGACCTACTCTTTCGAGTATCTTGAAAGGTCCTACGTAACGTGGTGCTAGCTTTCCCTTTTGACCAAAACGAACTACTCCCTTCCACGGTGATACTTTTAAAAGCACATGATCACCAACGCTAAACTCCAAGGGCTTCCGTCGTTTATCTGCGTAACTCTTTCGACGACTTTGAGCCGCTAGAAGATTGTTTCGGATTTGATGAATCTTATCTGTGGTTTCTTGGATCAATTCTGGACCAGTAATTTGTGCTTCCCCAATTTCGTGCCAACAAACAGGAGATCGACACTTTCGACCATATAAAGCTTCAAAAGGTGCCATGCCGATGCTAGAATGATAGCTGTTTTTGTACGAAAATTCGACTAACGGTAGGTGGGCGTCCCAATTTCCCTTGAAGTCTATGACACATGCTCTAAGCATGTCCTCAAGGGTTTGAATGGTGCGCTCAGACTGTCCATCAGTTTGAGGATGATAGGCGGTACTGAGATCTAGTCGAGTGCCCATAGCGGATTGTACTGCTTGCCATGTTCGTGAGGTGAAACGACCATCACGATCAGAAATAATACTTAATGGAACTCCATGTCGGCTGACGATTTCGTTGATATAGATACGAGCAAGCTTTTCGTTCTGGAAATCTTCTCGAATAGGAATAAAGTGAGCTGATTTTGTAAGTCGGTCTATAATCACCCATATAGTGTCATACCCACTAGAAGTGCGAGGTAACCTGGTAATGAAATCCATGGTTATATTTTCCCACTTCCAAACAGGTATTTCTGGTTGGACTAGAAGTCCTGAGGGTCTTTGGTGTTCAGCCTTTACTTTAGAACAAGTAAGACACTTGGAAACAAAAACGGCAATATCTTTCTTCATTCCAGGCCACCAATAGGTGTACCGTAGGTCTTGATACATCTTATCGGCTCCTGGGTGTATAGAATATCGCGTCTTATGAGCTTCATGCATGAGTGTTTCACGAAGATTGATGTGGTTAGGAATCCATATACGATCTAGGTAATACAAAATACCATCAGATTTAGTTTAAAGTTTTAGCTCGGCTCCACAGGACATCTCTTTTTGTACATCTTCCTCTGTTATTGAAACGTGTTGAGCTTCTCGAATTTGATCCTTAATATTGGTTATAATTTGCGAACATAGAAGATGAATGGAGTTCGCATAACCCTTTCGACTAAGTGCATCAGCCACCACATTTGCTTTACCAGGGTGGTATCTGATTTCACAGTCGTAATCATTTAGGAGTTCGACCCATCTTCGTTGCCTCATATTTAACTCTTTCTGATTGAAGATATGTTGAAGACTCTTGTGGTCAGTGTAGATTTCACACTTCGTACCATAGAGATAATGTCTCCATATCTTAAGAGCAAATACAACAGCTCCAAGTTCAAGGTCATGAGTGGTGTAGTTCTTTTCGTGTGTCTTGAGTTGCCTTGAGGCATAAGCTATGACTTTTCCTCTTTGCATGAGAACGCAACCTAATCCTTGCCCTGACGCGTCGCAATAGACTACAAAATCATCACAACCTTCAGGAAGAGTGAGGATTGGTGCATCACAAAGTTTTTGCTTGAGAGTTTGAAAAGCTTCTTCTTGCTTGGGCCCCCATACAAATGGTTTCCCTTTATGGGTTAAAGCCGTGAGTGGCACCGCAATGCGAGAGAAGTTTGAAATGAACCGACGATAATAGCCAGCAAGTCCAAGAAAAGACCTTACTTCAGTTGGCGTACGTGGAGCTTGCCATTCTTGAACTGCTTTGATCTTTGATGGGTCCACATGTATTCTTTTGTCATTGACTACATGCCCGAGAAATTGCACCTCTTTTAACCAGAATTCACATTTAGAGAACTTGGCATAAAGCTTTTCCTTTTCTAGAAGTGCAAGAACAAGTCGCAGATGACGCTCATGATCAGCTTTAGATTTTGAATAGATAAGAATATCGTCGATGAATACAATAACAAATCGATCAAGGTAAGGTTTGCAGACTCTATTCATTAGGTCCATGAAAACAGCTGGTGCGTTGGTTAATCCAAACGGCATAACCATGAATTCATAGTGAACATATCGAGTTCGAAAAGCAGTTTTAGGGACGTCTTCTTCATGCACTCTAAGCTGATGATAGCCAGATCGAAGATCGATTTTCGAAAAGCAACTGGCACCTTGTAGTTGGTCAAGAAGGTCATCTATGCGAGGTAAAGGATATCGATTTTTGATAGTTAACTTGTTGAGCTCTCTGTAGTCGATGCACATGCGAAAAGATCCATCCTTCTTCTTTACAAAAAGTACAGGTGCACCCCAAGGCGATGAGCTGGGGCGTATAAATCCCTTGTCAGTCAACTCTTGCAATTGACTGGCTAGCTCTTGCATTTCAGAGGGGGCTAACCTATATGGAGATTTTGCCACTGGTGTAGCACCAGGTATAAGATCGATACGGAATTCGACATCTCTGATTGGAGGAATTCCTGAAATGTCGTCAGGAAAAACTTGTGGAAAATCTTTTACAACAGGAATATCTTCAAGTTTCTTCTCTGTGGTCCCCTTCTTGATGATATGGGCTAAAAACGCGACATAATTCTTGCGAAGGTATTTTTGAGCTTGAAGACAAGATATTAAATTGAGCCCTTTCGCCGAGGTTTCTCCAATAATTCGAAGAGTCTGACCGTTTGAAAGAGGAATACGAATAAATTTCTCACGACATACAACTTCCGCATGATGCTGACTGAGCCAATCCATTCCGATTATGATGTCGAAACTTCCCAGCTTCATAGGAATAAGATCGACTGAGAAATCGTGGTCGTTTAGGGTGAGCGTACAGTTGCGTAAAATAGAGTCTAACGAAACTGGTTTTCCGTCCGCAACTTCCACCGTTATGGATTCCGCGAGCTTATCCCGATTTTTGCTTAAGATAGGTTCAAATTCTAATGACACGAAACTTCTATCCGCACCAGTATCAAATAACATAGAGGCATATCTACCATTTATAAGAAACGTACCGTTGACCACATTGCCGTCAGCTCTGGCCTGGTTTGCGTTAATATTGAAAGCCCTTCCTCTAGCAGGTGGAGGAGCTTGGTTTGCTTGATTCACAGGGTTGGCTTGGGCCTGAGCATGAATAATATTGACCAGCCTTGGACATGTGTTCCTGAAATGACTTGGATCACCGCAATTGAAACAAGCCCGCATAGGTTGGCCCATAGGATAGTTGGGTTGATAGTATGTTTGGGCTAAATGTTGAGTGGGTGGAAATGGTTGTTGTTGTTGGGCTTGACCCATTAATTGTTGGTGGGTTTGGGTTATAGGTTGGTGGCGGTTTGTTCGTTGAAGCGTGCGGCAGTTTTGAACAGTGTGTCCGGCGCGACCGCAGCCGGTACAGTATTGGCAAGGATAGTCAGGGGAGTGGTGATACTGACAACGGTTACATTTTGGTAGTGGCCCTGTGTATGGTTTTCTGTATGGCACGGGTGGAGGAGTGGCTTGAGTGATGGGTGCAGCAGGAACAGGGGTGTTGGTTTGGGTGACTGCAAAGTTCCTGGTGTTACGCTTCCTCTTGTTAGCAAATTTAGAGGAAGGAGTGTGGTGGTTTGAGGTTTGTCCCTCAGCAGGGGTTTTCTTCTTTTCCTCTTTGAACCTTCCATTGCGAATTCGGTTTTCGGTCAGTTCTGTTGCCAACTCCATGGCAGCTTCGAGTGTTACCGGTGAAACGCTGAGGACCGAATCTTGGATTTTCGAGGGAAGTCCTCGAATGTAATGTTCGATCAGACGGTAGGTTGGAGTGAATAAGTTTGGAACCATTTGGTTCAACTCCAAGAACCTTTTGTTGTAAGTAGAGTGATCACCCTCTTTTTGCTTCAAGGCATGAAATTCATCTTCCAATTTCTTAATTTCACTTCTAGGACAGAATCGCCTAGTCATGATTTCCCTTAACTCCTCCCAAGATAAGGCCATCGCATCATCCGTTCCCCTCTTTCCTTTCTCAGTATTCCACCAAGTGAGAGCTACCCCAAGTAGTCTCCCGGTGGCATAACGAACTTTGCGATCCTCAGGACAATCGCAGTTTAAGAAAACGTTTTCCATCTCCTCGAACCAATGTAGGAGAGCAGTGACTCTCTCAGTCCCTTCGAATTTTGGAGGATCATAGGACTTAAAATGTTTGTAAGAGCATTTGATGGTAGGAGGGTTGTTGATGATCTGGTCCTGTTGTTGAGGAGGGTTAGTAGGATTTGCAGCAAGGGCTTGTTGTACTTGTACTACGATGTCAGGCAATATCGTGGCCATTTGATTCACGATATGAGTGGCCAAACGTTCCCGAGACTTTTCCGATTTCCTACTCCTTCGATGCGGTCTAGACGACATCTACAGGATCATAAAATGAGAAGATTGTGAGTTTATGGTATCTTTTTAGGTGTCATGTGTCTTTAAGAAAATGAAAATAACATAAATATCAATAATGCAACTACATCCAAAGGATGTCTTGGGTTCGCTCATGTTGGGCCTCAAACGTCCCCCATACCTTCACCTACATAGTCATGTGGGCCCCCATGGCTATTGGCTTGGTAGGATTCACATTAGTATTGGCAATTTAACACTCGCATCCCCCGAATGCTAACCACAAAATTTGTGCATGAGATGTTTGGTCGGAACGTGTCCAGGTGTAGACACAATGACAACTCAAAGTGGGATTAGCTCTCACGACGTTTGGTATAGCATGCTTTGGCCTAATAGGTATTTTGTACTCTCATCGTTAGTCCCCAGGTAGGCAAACTGGTCCTTTATTTTGGATTTATACGAATGCCAGCCTAGACAGGACGTTCCGACTACCGGTACTATTACCCTTCCAGTTACTACATGCCCGTCATGAGAACTCACTTTGATGAGATTTAAAACACGAAAATCATTGTAAAATCAATCATGATGTGGTGTGTGCTTGCATGGATGTGATATGTTATGATCATACGATTTTATGATAGGCATTATTTGATAATACATACTTATGAACATGCTTGAACAATATCAAATGCAACATTTAACATAAACATATAAACATCATGAAATTTGGCATATAACACATAAAATTCTTATAAGTTTCTAATCGACTATAGTATAGGCTCTAAGGGTCTAATAACCTATCCTATATCCCTATAGTCATGGCTCTGATACCAATCTGTCACACCCCGACCCGCAGCGGAAATAAGAGTCGGGGCATAATTGGGTTATCACCAAAGCACATGACATTTACTATTATGTTTCATAATTAAATGAAGTCAAAGTTACATTTCTCAAACATCCAAACATGTTCATTCATTACAAGGGAAAATAACCAAACATAATAACCCAAAAACTAAATCGTTTTATTTCTTCTAATCCAGGTCCTATGTGTTCCTAGCTGCTGCTGGTTCACCTGTATCATGTGTAAAATGGGAGGTTTTTGGGTCAACATAAGTTGGCGAGTGAACCTTATAGATAAACATTTGATAATGATTTTATGATTAGTTTATCAATAAAATATTGTGCATAATCATAAAAGAGCACATGTATGTAATCAAACATTGACAAATATCAGATACAATTATAACATACATTAACATTTGATAGCATACATGAACATACCAATATCATATGATAACTAACATAAATGAACTGTGCGATCAAGGCTCAATCAAACGGAGCCGATCGTATTGCATGAACTGGAAATGTAAATTGAACTGTGCGCTCAAGGCTCAATCAAACGGAGCCGAACGTATTGCATGAACTGGAAATGTAAATTGAACTGTGCACTCAAGGCTCAATCAAACGGAGCCGAGCGTATTGCATGTATTGAAATGTAAAATGAAATGACTGATCAAGGCTCAATCAACGGAGCCGATCGTGCGGGCACGCCCTGATCAACCGCATAATAAAATGGGGATCAAACTCAACCTCGATGGATGGGGAGCTACGGCCTCGGCAATTGCGTGTACTGAAATAATAACTTGCATCTAATAATGACTACTTAACAGCAACAAACTAATACACATGTCATGTTATGATGTATGCACAATAATTTCGTTATAATATGTAAATAAGCAAAGACACATGATACACCCCAAAATCGTGATTAAAACGGGGAATTTGAAAGGTTCACTCACATTGGGTGCGTTGGATTGGAGATGGTGAGATGCGCACGATTTAAACGAGCGAGTCGACGAGGAATACTAACCTAAATAATAATGGAAAGATATATTAAATGGATAGATTTTATTAAGGATTTTAATGGGATTTTTAGATATATTTTTGTGAGTTTATGGCTATTTTCTATCTTTAAAAATGTTATTTTTAAGTATTTTTAATTGATTTTTAAATTAAAATAAACAAATAAATATTTAAAAAAATATTATTTTTTTACTGTTTGACCGTTGACGTTGACCGTTGACCGGTTCGGTCAGCGGTAAATGTTTGCGCCAAGCGGGATTCGAACCGGTGACCTTTAGTTCACGTGCACGTAGCTCTACCAACTGAGCTACGTGACTAACCCGTTAGAAACTCAGTTTTAATTATATTTATATACTTATTTGACTTAACCGAAAATACCTTTATTTACAAAAACGTTTAGTTCATTTGACCGGTGCTTGGGACAGGGTTCGAACGCGCGTTATGAAGTTTATCTTGCACACAGTCCACCGCTGGACTGTGTGTCTAACCCGGTTATATTCTTGATTTATATTATACTTAACAACTACCCGCTCTAACCCGGTTAGTTCATGAATAAAAAGGAATGTTATTACGTAAAGCGTGTGCATAGTAAGAATCGAACTCGCGACGTGATTATGAAATGTGCACACAGTCCACCGCTGGACTGTGTGTCTAACCCGTTTATAAACCGAATTTTAATTACTCTTATATTCTGAAATAGATTCATCTTCTTCGTCGGATTACACTGTCAGCGTAATTCAACTGGTTAAGGTTGATTTTGCGATTTACTAAGATCTTAGACACTAACAGTAATTCAAGAGTAAGGAATGGAAAGAGTTTAAAGAACAGGATTTACCGATTGGAGATAAACACAGAAATCCGGCGAAGGTTTTGTCAGTACAGGAATTGAACTCCGACTGTTGAAACAATTAACAGTGTGGATCGATTATTTATAAAATTAAATCACCTGAACAAAGTTTAAATGAAATGCAGGATATCTTACCAGTTCACAGTGGGATTCCGGCAATTTCAGAAACTTTCCGGCGAAGGTGAGATTTCCGATAATTGTTGGCTAAGATTGATTCTGATGATGGAGTTGTGTTAGAGATTGACTAATCACATGTTTTAAACAAAAAGAGTCGAAGGAATTACCGTGAGAATGCGAATCCCGATTTTCCGGTGAGTTGCAGAAAAATTCCGGCGATCGGATTCAGAGGATCTTACAGTTCAGAATTTTGACGAAAATGAAATTGAGTGTTGTGTGATAGTTATGAATCGCGCAAATGATCAGATATTGGATTAAATCAGAGTTTGGTACGTTTTCGGTTTCAAATACCGGAAATGATGAAGTCTTTATGTTCATTCAATTCGGACTTAATTAGAAACCGATATTCATCGGTTATAAGCTGGCCAAAAGAAGTCGAACTGATTTGGCGATCGGTTTACCGATTTCCGTTATTCAGATGGCTTTAACGGTTGATTCGTGTTTGCGTATAAGATCCAATTGTTTTCCTAAGGTTAACAGAAAACACTTGGTGGCGGAGTGGTTTGGGAAACGGATGATAAGTTGTTGGAGACAGCTGACCCGGGTTCTAGTCCCGGCAGCTACAAATATTTTTTATTTATTTTATTTTAACTTTTTATCAAATATAATTTTTATGGTTTAGTTTATTTATTAATTATGAAATGTTTAAACCCAAAATAATCATAAATAATTAATGAAATTTCATAACTTGGTACAAGATTACAAAACGGAGCGGGTTTTGGAGACCCGATTTTTACAAATGTTACAGAAGCGAGATCAAAAAGTTAGAGGATGAATTTCATTCGTTGAAGCAAAAGGAGGGAGATCACACTTCCTACAACAAACGGTTTTTAGAGTTGAACCAAATGGTCCCAAACTTGTTCACCCCAGTTTACCGCTTAGTCGAACACTATATTCGAGGCCTCCCCTCGAAAATTCAAGACTCAGTTCTCAGCACTTCGCCTGCAACACTCGAAGCTGCTATGGAACTAGCTACCGAGCTTACCGAGAATCGTATTCGCAACGGAAAATTTAAAGACGAGAAAAAGAAAGCCCCCGTTGAGGGCCAAACTTCAAACCATTCCGCCTCCTCCTCAAAGTTTGCTAACAAGAGGAAACGAAACACCAGAAACTTTGCTGTCACACAAACAAATTTCCCCATCCCTGCTGCACCCATTACCCAAGTTGCCCCCTCACCTGCACCATATAAAAGGCCATACTCCGGCCCATACCCAAAGTGCAACCGTTGCCAATACCATCATTTTCCTGATCATCCCTGCCAACATTGCACCGACTGTGGTCACGCAGGTCACACCATTCAAACCTGTCGCGTACCTCAGCGAACGAACCGCCATCAGCCCTCAACCCAAACCCACCATCAGATAGTGGGTCAAGCCCAACAACCTCTACTACTACCACCTACCCAACATGTAGCCCAATCCTACTACCAACCCAACTATCCCATGGTGCAACCTATGCGGGCTTGTTACAACTGTGGAGACCCGAACCATTTCAGAAACACCTGTCCACGCCTAGTGAATATTATCCATGCCTAAACTCAAGCTAATCCAGTAAACCAGGCTAATCAAGCTCCTCCACCTGCAAGAGGAAGAGCTTTTAACATCAACGCCAATCAAGCTAGGGCTGACAACAATGTGGTTAACGGTACGTTTCTCATAAATAGTAGTTATGCATCCATGTTATTTGATACTGGCGCGGATAAAAGTTTTGTGTCCTTAGAATTTGAACCCACCCTAAACCAAACTCGTGATAAACTCATGGAATCCATAACGGTAGAAGTTGCTGACGGAAAACCGGTCTCCTTAAACTCTATTTTACGCAATTGTACTCTCACTCTAAACGATCACGATTTTCCAGTTGACCTCATACCTATGAAGTTGGGAAGTTTCGACACTATAATTGGTATGGACTGGCTTAGCCAACATCATGCTGAGGTTGTATGCCGCGAAAAGTTTATACGCATTCCTCTTACAAACGGTCAGACTCTACGAATCTTTGGAGAAACCCCTTCGAAAGGGCTCAAATTAATGTCCTGTCTTCAAGCCCGAAAATATCTCCGCAAGAATTATGTCGCATTTCTAACTCATGTCGTCAAAAAGGGAACCAAGGAGAAGAAACTTGAAGACATCCCAGTAGTAAAAGATTTTCCGCAAGTTTTTCCTGACGACATTTCAGGACTTCCTCCCGTGAGGGAAGTCGAATTCCGCATTGATCTTATACCTGGAGCTACACCAGTTGCAAAATCTCCTTATAGGTTAGCCCCATCCGAAATGCAAGAGCTAGCCAGTCAATTGCAAGAGCTGACTGACAAAGGATTCATACGTCCTAGCTCCTCGCCTTGGGGTGCACCTGTCCTTTTTGTGAAGAAGAAAGATGGAACATTTCGCATGTGCATCGACTACAGAGAACTCAACAAGTTAACGGTCAAGAACCGCTACCCATTACCTCGCATTGATGATCTTCTTGACCAACTTCAAGGCGCCAGCTGTTTTTCGAAAATCGACCTTCGTTCTGGTTATCATCAACTCAGAGTACATGAAGAAGACGTCCCAAAAACCGCCTTCCGAACTCGTTATGGTCATTATGAATTCATGGTCATGCCATTTGGTCTAACCAACGCTCCAGCTGTCTTCATGGATCTAATGAACAGAGTCTGCAAACCTTATCTCGATCGCTTTGTTATAGTCTTCATCGACGACATCCTCATTTACTCAAAGCCTAAGTCTGATCATGAACGACACCTTCGACTCATCCTTACACTCTTAGGGAATGAGAAGCTCTACGCCAAATTCTCCAAATGCGAATTCTGGTTAAAAGAGGTACAATTCCTTGGACATGTCGTCAATGACAAGGGAATACATGTCGACCCCTCAAAGATCAAAGCAGTACAAGAATGGCAAGCACCACGTACACCTACCGAAGTAAGATCATTTCTTGGTTTGGCTGGTTATTATCGCCGTTTCATTGCAAATTTCTCTCGTATTGCTGTACCACTCACGGCTTTATCTCATAAAGGAAAACCCTTCATATGGGGACCCAAACAAGAAGAAGCCTTCTAAACCCTTAAACAAAAACTCTGTGACGCACCTATCCTCACTCTTCCTGAAGGTTGTGATGACTTCGTGGTTTATTGCGACGCGTCAGGGCAAGGACTAGGCTGTGTTCTAATGCAAAGAGGAAAGGTGATAGCTTATACTTCTAGACAACTCAAAACTCATGAGAAGAACTATACCACCCACGACCTAGAACTTGGAGCCGTTGTGTTCGCTCTTAAGATATGGAGACATTACCTCTACGGTACTAAGTGTGAAATATACACTGACCACAAGAGTCTTCAACATATCTTCAACCAAAAGGAGTTAAACATGAGGCAACGAAGATGGGTCGAACTTCTTAATGACTACGACTGTGAAATTCGGTATCATCCTGGCAAGGCAAATGTGGTGGCCGATGCACTCAGTCGAAAGGGATATGCGAACTCCATTCGTCTTCTATGTTCGCAAATCATAACAGATATCAAAGATCAAATCCGAGAAGCCCAACATGTTTCAATAACGGAAAACGACGTACGAAAGGAGCTGTCCTGTGGAGCTGAACTTAAAATTGAAACTAAATCCGACGGTATTCTGTACTATCTAGATCGCATATGGATTCCTGACCACAACAACCTTCGTGAATTCCTTATGAATGAGGCACACAAAACACGATACTCTATACACCCCGGAGCCAACAAGATGTATCAAGACCTTCGATACACCTACTGGTGGCCTGGAATGAAAAAGGATATTGCTGTTTTTGTTTCCAAGTGCCTTACATGTTCTAAAGTAAAAGCTGAACATCAAAGACCCTCAGGACTTCTGGTCCAACCTGAAATACCTGTATGGAAGTGGGAAAACATAACCATGGACTTCATTACCGGGTTACCTCGCACTTCTGGTGGGTATGACACTATATGGGTAATCATTGATCGTCTTACAAAATCAGCTCACTTTATTCCGATCCGCGAAGATTTCAAGAACGAGAAGTTAGCTCGTACTACATCAGCGAAATCGTAAGCCGTCATGGTGTACCGTTAAGTATTATTTCAGATCGTGATGGTCGTTTCACTTCACGAACATGGCAAGCCGTACAAGCCGCTTTGGGTAAACGATTAGACCTCAGTACCGCTTATCATCCTCAAACTGATGGACAATCTGAACGCACCATCCAAACTCTTGAAGATATGCTTCGAGCATGTGTCATAGACTTCAAGGGAAATTGGGACGCTCATTTACCATTAGTTGAATTTTCATACAACAACAGCTATCATTCAAGTATCGGCATGGCACCTTTCGAAGCTTTATATTGTCGTAAGTGCCGATCTCCAGTATGTTGGCACGAAATTGGGGAAGCTCAAATCACCGGTCCAGAATTGATTCAAGAAACAACAGACAAGATCCATCAAATTCGAAACAATCTTCTACGGCACAAAGTCGTCAAAAGAGTTATGCAGATAAACGACGAAAGCCTTTGGAGTTTAACATTGGTGATCATGTACTTTTAAAAGTATCACCGTGGAAGGGAGTAGTTCGTTTTGGTCAGAAGGGCAAGCTAGCACCACGCTACGTAGGACCTTTCAAGATATTCGAAAGAGTAGGACATGTAGCATACAAGCTTGATCTACCAGAAGAACTCAACAGAATTCACCACACATTCCACGTATCAAACTTAAAGAAGTGACTCGCCGATGAAACCTCCATATTCCCCTGGAAGATATTCAGATCGATGAATCTTTGCATTTCATTGAAAGACCAGTAGAGATCATGGACTTCGGAGAAAAACGTTTAAGACGGAGTCGTATTCCAATGTTAGGGTACGCTGGGAGTCGAAACGGGGACCTGAGTTTACTTGGGAACGTGAAGACTCAATGCGCGAAAAATACCCGCATCTTTTTCCTGTTACCACTACTACTTAAATTTCGGGACGAAATTTCTAAAAGAAGTGGATACTGTAACATTTGTCGAAAAACGGGTTTTCAAAACCCGCTTCGTTTATTAATCGAATAATCAGTTTTAATTTTTGTTGCTCATTTAATGCTTATTTTAATTTTAAACAATAAATAACTAATAAACATTTTAGATTATGGAAATTAAAATTGTTAAAAAATAAAATTAAAACAATTAAAAATGAAAAAGGGCTGCCGGGTTTCGAACCCGGGTCAGCCGGAAAACTTTAAACACCAAACACAGAACCACTCCGCCACTTGATGTCTTTGTGAAATTCTAGGAAACAATTAAAACATAAGTTCAACCGTGAATCAACCTGTTTGCGCCAAATTGAAACCGTTATCGGCTTCCAAACGTCCAGGGACTTTTGAGTGATCGCGGATTCCTGAAAATAACCGATAAACCGACGTTCTTAATCAATTCGGCCTTTAATGAACTTGAATTCGTATGATGTTCGGGTTTAATAACCGAAATCATTCACCTTCTGAATTACTCCAACAATATCAGTATCTCGCGACTCAAAATCATCCACAGAACTCTCAATTCACTTTTGCTCTATTTTCAGTTCGTCGGAAAAGCTTTCTGAACTCGCCGGACTTTCGCGGGAAAACCGTGTCTTTCATCAAAACGGTAAGTTTCTCAATTCTTTCATCTTCTATCAGTTATTAGGCTTTTGCTAACTCAAACCTTTCAATCAGAATCAATCCCAGACGACGATATCAGATAATCAACACTCGCATGAAGTTTTCTGAAAATTCCTAGATTACGCTGTGAAACGGTATAATCATTCAAACCTTCTGATAACTCTTGTTTAGTCCTTCAATTCCACAATTAGTTAATCAAAAACTGTTAAATGGTCCGCTCAGACGGAGTTCATAAAAACAGAGCCGACGACATTGCCGGAGTTCTGAGAAAAGTCATCATTCCGGTATGTTCATTCCCAAAACCTTTCCTATCCGTTACATTTTAATCATTCATACACATGTTAATTGAATTGAACAAGTTCAGTAGAGTAATCGTTGTCTGGGTTATTATAACGAAGAAGATGAAGTGAGTCTGTATATAAATTTAATATAAATTGGATTATAACTCGAGTTAGACACACAGTCCAGCGGTGGATTGTGTGCAATTGAAACACAGCGATACCGGGTTCGAGTCCGTCCTTGTTCCGTTTCGTCACAATATTCAGACTTTTTATAAAACCCAAATATGAAAACTTCCAGTTAGTATATAAGAGAAATAAAAACAAGTGTTTTAACCAAGTTAGACACACAGTCCAGCGGTGGACTGTGTGCAACGTTAATCAACAGGTCCCGGGTTTGAGACCTGATACGCACGCCGGTTCGATAGAATTTAAATCCTTTTTAAGAAATGAATTTTGGAATAAATTAATTAGTATATAAATATAATTAAAAACAGAAATATTTCGGGTTAGACACGTAGCTCAGTTGGTAGAGCTGCGTGCACACGTACGGGAGGTCACGAGTTCGAACCTCACTCAGTGCAAACAATATACACGACAGAACCGGTCAACAAGTCAAAGTCAATGGTCAACGGTCAAACCCAAAAAGTCAACATTTTTTTTATATTTTTGTTTATTTATTTAATTTAAAAATCAATTAAAAATACTTAAAAATAATGTTTTTAAAGTTAGAAAATAGCCTTAAACTCACAAAAATATATCAAAAAAATCCTATTAAAATTACTAATAAAATCCACTCATTTACCATACCTTTCGTTATTATTTAGGTTAGTTAATCCTCGTCGATCAACCCTCTAAACTCGTGCGCATTCAACATCTTCAACCGAACGCACCCAATGTGAGTGAATCTCTACAAATTCCCCGTTGTAATCACGTTTTTGGGGTGTATCATGTGTCTTATTATTTATTACTGTTAAACAATTGTGCATCCATCATATCCATGATCAAATGTGTATTCAATATGTATCAACTGTTTGTGTGGTTAATGTTTAGATTAAATTTATCATTTTCAGTACATACATTATCATAGGCCGCCGCTGCCCATTACCTATGAGCGTTGAGCTGTTCCCCATTACCTATGAGCGTGAACGACGCGTTGCCAACATATGACCGGCTCCGTTTGATTGAGCCTTGATCGCACATACATTTATCATAGGCCGTCCGTTCCCATTACCTATGAGCGTGAACGTGACGTTGCCAACATATATAGTATCATTCATGTTATATATTCATGCAAGGTGTTTTGTTATTGTATGTTATTGTTTGTTATTGTTATTGTTATTGTATGTTTATTTACGTTTGCTCACATATGATTATTGCACAATTTTCCATAATAAGTATAACAAGAAATCAATAATAAATGTTTTCTAACAAGGTTCACTCGCCAACTTATGTTGACCCAAAAACCCCCATTTTTACACATGATACAGGTGATCCAGATGCAGCAAGAAACATATAGGATGGCTTAGAAGAATAAACCGGTTTAGACTTTGGATTGTTTAGTTGGTTATTTTTCTTTGTAATTGAATGAAATTGTTTGGAATATTGAGGATGTAATTTTGAATTTAATAAATATGAAACATATTAGTAAACATCATGAGCTTTGGTGATAACCCAATTATGCCCCGACTCTTATTCCGCTGCGGGTCGGGGTGTGACATACCATCCATCTTCCTTCTTATTGTTGCTATTATTTTAAGTCTTAATTGTTAGTGTTTTAAGTCTTAGCCAGTTCCTATTTCTACAATTATTAGTGTTTTGCAAGTGGTAAAAGGTTAATTTGTTAATGGTAGTAGAGTATACTGAATTTTTAATATTGAATTTCTATATATATAAATTTAGCATGATATTAAATTTACCAATATACCACAGATATTCCACCGCAATAACCAATATCTCAAATATCGATCATTGACCGATATCTAATATTTTACCGCATTACCTACTAAGGTTGATGATGTTTTATGACCTTTTACCCCTTTTAAAAATTTAGACTTTTACCCAACTCTCCTCTCTCTCTCTATATATATATATATTTTTTATTATATATAGGGTAGGGTTCATGCGAGAATCACCTTTATTGCGATAACCACAAAAACATGTGAACACAACAAAATAAACCACTACACCACCACCAAATACTCTATATTATTTTTTTTTAATATAGGGTAGGGTTCATGCGAGACCACCTTATTGGATAACCACAAGAACAATGGAACACACAAATAAACCCCTATCACCCACACAAAACTAAAACACACCCCCCCCCAAAACCTAACCCCTCACCCCAAAAACTTAACCCCCCTCCCACCACCCACCCAAGCTAATGCTAAAAACTAAACCATAAATCTAAACCCTCAAAAAACCTAAAAAAACACACAATTTTTTTTTATTTTTTTATAAAAAAATCGCTACTTTTCGTCATAAAATTAATTTTTTATATGATGAAAATTAGCGTATTTTTTTATAAAATATTTAAAAAATATGTGTCTTTTAGATTTCTATAAAAATTAATAGATCTAGTATATTAAGATTCTGAAGGACCTCATAAAATTAATTAGGTGAACACCATACATGAAGAGTCGAAGTGGTGCACAGTGAAGCCTCTTTATTTGCTAACAAGAAGTCACATGTTCATAACTTGTACTGCTTGTTTTTTATGTTTTGCTTTTTTTTCGTAATCTAATTTAAAACTATGTTTCCTAAATCTAATTTAAAACTATGGTTTTCTTACCTACTAAAGAAACATACAGAACACAGTTAATTTGGTGTATTAGTTTTTTGACTTTTGGAACAGGCCCATTAGGACTTTTGGCATTTTTTGTGTTTTGCTTTTTTCCCTAATCTAATTTAAAATTATGGTTTTCTTATTTTCCCTAATCTAATTTAAAACTATAGTTTTCTTACTTCCTAAACAAACATATGCAAACAATAGAACACAATTAATTTGGTGTATCAGTTTTTTGACTTTTGGAACTCGTCCATTTGGACTTTTGGTGGCCGTATGTTTTTATTTCTATCGCCTAGCACCTTAGAATTCTATATATAAGATTTTTCGGCCTTAAAAAAGACTTAGTTTCTTAAAATTTGAATTCTAGAGCGAATGATAGGATCAAAAACTTGTATGTTATGAATTTGAAACTTTAAAATTTCACAAAGTTTTTTTTCATTTGAAGGAGTTTGAATGAATTTGTGTTTTTTGAATAAAATGCACGCATAGTCCCTCTGGTTTGTCAAAATTTCACCTCTAGCTCCCAACTTTAAAATAATACATTCATGGTCTCTTTAGCTTGCTCTGTTGTTACTCGGATAGTCCCTAGACTGGATGACAGTTAGTTTTCTTTGTTAAGTTAATCTAAAATGACAAAACTACCCCTACGAATTAAAAACAATTAAATTAAAAACTAATTAATCTTTTAAAAACTATAAGAAAGGCTTTTACTTGATTTGTGGGACCCACCCACAACCTACTTTATCTTCCACCACCACCACCATCTTCATCCTAGACAACAACAATCAACTAGCAAACATCAAAATCAAACAAAGTAGAACTACTTATACACATAACATAATGGATTAACAACATAGTGTGATTGAGATTCAGATGAAAGGGAGTGAGAGTTGACCACTGCATCCATCATCACCCTCGTCTTCTGTTATACATCAATATTCACGTCGCTGTTCAGATTCAGATGAAAGGGGGCCCGTTGCCATTCAATTTCAGATGAAGGGGACCCGTTGTCGTTCGATTTCATATGAAGGGGATTCTTGGTTTTCAGATTCAGATGAAGGGGACCTTTCGCCATTCAGATTCAGATGATGAGGGTCGTTTACGTAGTCTTCGGAGCTCATTTATCTTTGATCTCCCACCACTCACTCTCTCTAACATTTCATGTTTTTCTCTCTCTCTCTCTCTCTCTCTATATATATATATATATCTCATTCTCTAGATTTTTAGGAGTGTGTGTTAGTGGTGTGGAGGTGATGGTGGTGGGTGAGGCAAGAAGTATATATATATATATATATATATCTTATTCTCTAGATTTTCTAGATTTTTAAGGAGTGTGTGTTAGTGGGTGTGGGTAGGTGATGGTGGTGGGTGGAGGCAAGAAGTTGAAGATGATTTTGGTGGTGAAGGTTAGGTTGTTTATGTTTTAAATAAAAAAGTGGGTCCCATTTAGCTTACTGAACTTTAACTATATATCTGTTTTATATTTAACTTATTGTATTTTAATGTTAAGGGAATTTTGGTCAATTTACATCGAATTAACATCAAAAACTAACCTTCATCCACGCTAGGGACTATCCGAGTAACAAGTTGTCAAACCACAGAGAGCATACACGCAATTTTAAAAAAATTAGAGACTAGAGGTGAAATTTTGACAAATCACAGGAACTATCCATGCATTTTACTCGTATTTTTTGTGTATTTTCTAATGAGTAATGAATATATTTTTTATGTTATATATTCCTCGCTCTGACCCGACCTGAAATTTTTTACGCTGGGTTATTGACAGACAGTGTCGTCCCAATTAGTCAAAAACCCAATTAACCTAGGTAGCTAGGGAAAGTCGAGTATCGTATCTACGAAGAGTATGTGGTCAGTATCACACTAGTTGTTCGATTGACTAAACTATTTACAAACAATGTACAAAACACTTATTGTCACACCCTAAAATCGACATGCAGAGGTTTACCGCGAGGCGTGCGACTAACCATGATCAAGCCACTAATCATGTTGAATAATTATTAAAGTAAATAGAATTAATCAAATCATTACGATTAGTGATTAAGTTTTAAAAGTCTAAAACAAAGTTCCAATCAACAGCGCAAGCAAAAAGTTTAAAATCCAGACAATAGTTAAAACCATAGTTGTTTAACAAAACCAAACAAATAGTTATACGCAGCCATGACACTCCAACACTGCAAGCTCTTGAGCTGTACCTAATGACCTTCAAAGCATGCATAGCGTATCAACAAAGGTTGGCGAGTCACAGTTGCTGTTTATTGTAAAAGTAAGTTCGTTTAAATACATTAGTTTGTAAAACAAGTCATGGGTAGCTAACCACAGTTAAGCTACTAAACTGTGTGGTACCAAAACTTGACTTTAGTAAGTTGTTGTGCCCTGTATCAATGTCTATCGTCATTGATAAAATTTCAAGGTCAGAAGTTCACGCCCGGCTCCCAACACTGTGTGAGGTTTGTTGAACGTTCATAGCGCTATCAACTAATACCCCGTTCGCCATACCCGGCAACTAATCGGTATAATGTGTAGGGACTTTCAGATAAAGGGTCGTTTAGTACTATAGACATGAAAAGTAAACTAGGGATATTTAATTTGAGGTATTCCAATCCAGGAATATAAGGTGGTCCCAAATCCAGGGATAAGGTGGTTCCCACGCCCGGGAATGCATGCTTTTAGTTGTGAACTCACCTTAGATTAGCTTGGCAGATTAGGGTATGCAAGCTAGAATGGTCAACCACGTCCTATTATGGTTACCAAGGATATTAGGGGTCGTTTATATAATTCACGTAATCCTACACGTATCTAGCAAATAACATGCGTACAAGTTGCCACAAGTATTTACCATGTAGTTTTTATGCACATGTTCATAATAAAACCTACGACACGTCATACATCAGTTATACAATCATTAAGCATGTGCGAACACTAAAAGTAGCAAGTTCGACACTTTATAAACTTATAATCATGCCTAACTAAATTCACTGAAAATAGGCTGTTTTGGGATGTCCGTTTACCGTACATACGAGATTGAAAAAAATGTGGTTTTTTATGTGACGTGTCCCTTGAAGGATTTGGCCATGTTTTAATTTTTTAGAGTTTAACTCTTTGCCAAAAATTAAAAAAAAAATCATCTACTAAGCAGCAATCAGATTCATCACTTTCTGACTGCAGCTCACTAAAAATTCATTTAAAAATCCTCGGTTACCCAATTGACATAACTCCAGAGTGAGATTCGCGCAATCACATAAGGCTACATACAGTATAAATTTCATGATCTAACTCTAAATATTCACCAAGTTATAACTTAAAATATAACACATAAAATCTGTAGAAAAACGCATCTTTGACCATGAAACGAAATAATTTGTTTAAAACACCAAACAACCTTTAAAAAATTATGATTCCAACACGTTAAATGTGTATTTCGAAATACCACGTTTTAGACTCAAGACAATCCAGTTTCACTAAGTTGTGAGCCGGTTACAATCGATTAAATTCGACTGTAACGGTTGGACAGAACCTGTTTTACTTACCCGAACCCATAAACGCTTCATTAGCGAACCCGATCAGTTATAATATCAAATACAGCAAATTATAGGTTATTTATATCTAGTTCATCACTATAAATCGCCATAATTATTAAAGATACTACTATCCAAACAACCAACCGATAAAATCACCCAACTAACATGATCCCTAACAAACCTAATCCATTAATATCATCATAGAACATAAAAACTCAACAAGAATCAGAAAAACGCAGTCGTGATTCGAGAACTACAAACCAAAGACAATGAAAATGAACATACTTACCGAGAGAATATGCAAGAGAGAGAGAGAGTTCGAGCGAAGGGGGTTAGTGATGAGGAGAGGTAGCGACGATGGGGGGGCACCTGCTACTGTCGATCTTCAAGAGGGAATGAGAGAGTAGGATTTGTTGAAGTGTTATAAAAGATTCATGCATACGTACATGTATAATTTGCAAATGGTTGGGGGCGGTTTAGGGGTTTCTAGCCGTAATGGGCTTGAGCCCATTTAGGTTAGGATTTTGGTTTTTGGTTTCTAAGCTGCACATAGGGATGGCAATGGGTCGGGTATTGGTAATCCCGTACCTATACCCATTTATAAAATTGTGTCCCATACCAAACCCATACCGTGGGTAATTACCTGTCGGGTATTGGGTATACCCATTAATTTATTAAAAGATATACGTTAGGTTTTCCAAATACATTTTTTACTATTATAATTAGTATATATTTTATTATGCATCAAATATTATAAATTAAAAAGGTACATTACATAATATAAGTTTTATCATAAATTAATAACTTTATAATAGTTATACACTTATATGTATATACTTCACAACATACAAAATATAATACTATTATCAAATATACATATACTAAAAATTTTCTCACATTGTGAACATACTAAAATAAATCATTAATAGACAAGGGTTAATGGAAAATAAAAGTTTAAATTAAAAAATATGGGTATATAGTTCGGGTAAACGAGTATGTGGTTTCGAGTAATCGGGTCAGGTATCACCTAATCCCATACCCGATCCATACCTGTGAAAATTTTAAAACTAATCTCATACCTGGCCCAATACCCGTCACGTATCGGGCCGTCCCATTTGTGTCGAGTTTCGGGTATACCCGTCGGACTCAGGTATTTTTGCCATCCCTAGCTGCACATGTCAAAGAGAATGTGGCATTTGATGGCAACGATTGCTTTTTTTTTTTCAGATTCATCTTACATACTTATATATTATTATTATTGTTATTATGATTATTTACATATAATCCAACTAATTATAAAATTATAATTAGTCAACTCAAATAATAAAAAGGGTAATAATGAAGTTGTGTTTCGGGCCTCATAAGTTTCGAGTTATGCGAGTGGGTTGAATTGACAAGCGAAACATGTGTTTTGGTTCAAACGGTTCGGGTTTCATGACAACAAAGATTTGGTTTCGAATATTCGCTTGTAATATAAATCGGATACGTATATAATCAATTTGTCATACAAGTTCATTCGTTTATGTAAATAAAATAAGTGTATACATTAATTTATAAATGTGAAAATAAACAGTTTTTACCTTGAAAATTTACGGGTTGTCACACTAACGAGGCTTGCTAATTTTCTTTCTTTGTTTGTTTGGTTGGAAAAGGTGTCGGAGTAAACCGACAAGTTTACTATTAACTATAAAAAACTGATTACGTTAATTATTGCAAAAACTTGATTACTTGATTGAAAACATGAACTGTGAACAAGGATCACACCCGGTTCGATAATTGCAAAACCTAGGGTAACTTGATTCAGTTGCATATAATGATTAACGAATTTAGTGTCACGTAAGCTATCAACGTTATAGACAACGTACCGCAATGCACTTCTTTACCAAGAATATGTATATCCTAACCTAAGATATGGCATAATTGCACATAAGCATTTCGAAAAGTCAAATTTTATCATCACTCAATAATTTACGAGACAATTTATGAATTCGAAACGAATGCAAGAAAATTATCAAGGGCTTCAAATACTAAACAACTTGTCACGAAATCAAATCAAATACAAAATGTTGAAACCTTAGAATTCTTACAAAAATCTACATCAGGGTGAAACCCGGAGAGACTAGTCGCTCATGGTTGATGCATCAAAAACACCGGATGACGAACACGAACACCAAGCCATGATCTTGAGTCTTGGAGGAATGAAGAATGTTAGGGTTAGGGTTGAGTATGGATGGATGGAGATGATGGTGAATGATGATGGTGTAATGATGATGGTGGAATGGTCGAGGGTTAGAGATGATGGAGGTTAGGTTAGGGTTAGGATTAGAGATGTTAGGGAGAGGTTAGAGGTTAAGGAGATCCTGATAGATGGTTCAAATATGTGTTTTTATGCTCAAAAACCCGTAACTCCATTAATCCCCATTCACTTTTCGGTCAAAAATAAGTCAAACCAACTTTTCAGAGTCAACAATATGGAGAAGGCGTCGCCGACGCGTTTTCACATGTTATTTGGTGGAGATTAGATCTGTCGACCAGCTTATGATGTTACACGATTATTGTCTAGGCATAGAGTGTTTACACATACACATTTTATGTATATTTCACAAATATGGCCGAGTGTGTGTGAACATTGTGGATGTGTGAAGATTTGCATGCTAAGTCAATTGAATGTGGAATCATGGTTTTTGGTTATCTTTACATATATTTGCATGCGCTTGTGTGGTTTGGATTCTTTGATGATGTCTTTCGAAAAAGTCGGTTAACTATTATATATATATATATATATATATATATATATATTTGTATGTATGTATTAGTCGTGTAGTTTGTAAATTATATATTCTTGTTAGAAATTTTATTTTATTTTATTTTGACCTTAGTTTGCTTGAGGACAAGCAAAGTTCAAGTGTGGGAAGGTTTGATATTCGTTAAATTACACATATTTTAATCCCCATTTTGCGCCCATTTTACATGTTTTTGGCTACAAATTCATGGATTAGATACTTAATCAGGTATGTTTTTTTATTACAAGCCTTAAATAGCGTACCGGGCAATAAGATGCAGAAAACGAGGATTTTCCGGACGATTCGGTAAAGATACAAGCTTTCTGTGGAGTTACAGATAATGCATGTAACATTTGTCAAAAACGGGTTTTCAAAACCCGCTCCGTTTTGTAATTGAATATCAAGTTATAAAAGACACGTTGAATATTTATGATTATTTTGATATAAAATGATACATAATTAATAAATAAACTAAACTATAAAAATTATATTTGATAAAAAGTTAAAACAAAATATATAAAAAAAAATATGTCGCTGACGGGACTCGAACCCGGGTCAGCCAGAAACAACTCCAACGACTTAACACACACTCACATCACCACTCCGCCACTTTGTGTTTTCTGTTATCTCTAGGAAACAAATGAGATTTATACACAAACTCGGTTAAACCGGTTGAGCCAATTGAGAAACAGAAATCGGCAAACCAATCGTCAAATTGCTTATTTACTCGCACATTCAGTTTATAACCCATGCACCGACGATTTTTAATCAAGTCGGAATTGATTGAGCATAAAGTCTCATCATTATCGGTTTTTATAACCGAAAAGTAATCAAGTTCAGATTACTTCAACTCACGACCACTCTCGCGACTCAGAAATATCATACAAACATCCCATTTCACTTTCGTCACATTTTAGACCGTCAGAACGTCTAAATCAACTCGCCGGAATTTTCTGCAAATCTCGCCGGAAAACCGTATTCATCCTCAAACGGTAAATCTTTCAATATCATTGCAGTTCAACAATAGTTAGGCTATTTCTAACTTAAACCTCTCAATTGAAATCGAATTCAGGCGCTGTATTCAACTCATTCCAGTTCGCCGGAACTTTCCTGAAAGTCTTTATCTTCGTCTGCGAAACGGAAAGGACCTTCAAACACATCGTTAACGTTTGTTTATCACTTAAATTCCACAATTGACTAATCAAAAACGGCTAATCGTCTGTTCAGTTGAGGTGCACAAAAAGAGAGACCGACGCCTGCCGGAACTCTGTAACCAATCGTTCACCGGTATGTTTTTCCTCTAATTGTCATCCCTGCTATCTCTTATCAGTTTGTGTAATGCTTAGCAATCGAATTAACAAGTTTTAATGATGTAAACTGCTGTCGGTAAAAATCCAGTGAAGAAGATGAACTTTGACAATACTATAAGTATAATTAAAATTGGTAGTTTAAACGGGTTAGACACACAGTCCAGCGGTGGACTGTGTGCAAAATACACACGTAAGTCCCGAGTTCGATCCCTGATACACGCACTTCTTTTATAATAAAATGCCTTTTTGTTTAAAAACTAAACCGGGTTAACTCAGTTAGTTATTAAGTATAATAAAAATTGAGATAATAACCAGGTTAGACACACAGTCCAGCGGTGGACTGTGTGCAACACTAAGTCACACGTCGCGAGTTCGAAACCCGTCACTGGCACCGGTTCGTTAAATTAAAATGTTTTTGAAATTAAAAGAATTTTGGTTAAACCGAATTAGTATATAAATATAATTAAAAACAAGATTATTTCGGGTTAGACACGTAGCTCAGTTGGTAGAGCTGCGTGCACGCGTACGGGTCTCGGGTTCGAGCCTCACCCGGCGCAAACACTTCCACTGACCGAACCGGTCAACAAGTCAACGGTCAACGGTCAACGGTCAACGCAAAATAAACAATTTTTTTTATATTTTTATTTATTTAATTTAATTTAAAAATCAATTAAAAATACTTAAAAATAACATTTTTAAAGATAGAAAATAGCCTTAAACTCACAAAAATATACCTAAAAATTTCATTAAAATCCTTAATAAAATCCACTCATTTAATATATTTTTTCGGTATTTTTTAGGCTAGTATTTCTCGTTGTTCCGCTCATCTAATTCGTGCGCATCTCACCATCTCCAATCCAAAGCACCCAAGGTGAGTGAATCTTTACAAATTCCCGTTTAATCACGTTTTGGGGTGTATCATGTGTCTTGATATAAATATTATACTTAAACCATTGTGCATACATCATATCATGAACTTGTGTATTCAGTTTGCTTCTGTTGTGTAGTTATTGTTGGATGCAATTTATTATTTTCAGTACATGCAATTTCATAGGCCGCAGCTCCCCATTATATTATGAGCGTTGAGCATGTTCCCCATTTCATTATGAGGTTGAACCTGGCGTGCCCACATACGATCGGCTCCGTTTGATTGAGCCTTGATCGCACAGACATTTTCATTTTCAGTACATGCAATACGATCGGCTCCGTTTGATTGAGCCTTGATCGCACAGTTTCATTTATGTTATTTATCGTATGATGTTGGTATGTTCATGTATGCTGTCATCTGTTATTGTATGTTATGGTTGTGATTGCTATTTGCCACTGCTTGATTATTTACATTTGATCATGTATGATTATGCATAATTTTTCATTGATAAACTAACAAGTAATTCGTTAATAAATGTTTATCTAATAAGATTCACTCGCCAACTTATGTTGACAAAAAAAACCCCATTTTTACATATGATACAGGTGAACCAGCAGCAGCTAGGAACACATAGGATTGGACTAGAAGAATAAAATGATTTAGAGTTGGGATTGTTATGTTTGGTTTATTTCCTTTGTATTGTATGAACATGTTTGGATATTTGGAAATGTAACTTTGACTTTATTAAATATGAAACATATTAGTAAATGTCATGAGCTTTGGTGATAACCCAATTATGCCCCGACTCTTATTCCGCTGCGGGTCGGGGTGTGACAATGCACGACCGTGCGGATCGGTAATTCTCGTGTGCACTGCCAGTGCGGATAGTGGTGTCAGCCATTCCTCGGTCACGCACGACCGTGCCAAGCTACCAGCCGTCACCAGATCTGAATACGTCACTGGATCTAGTAAATAGTACACGGCCGTGCACTTTATCAGCGCGGTCGTGCACATTCTGATCGACATTCTGGATTTTTGGGAGCTCTTGTTGCGATTTCTCGGCTTCGGTAACAACTACTTTTGCTCCGAATCAAGCCTCCTTTGTGCCAAGAAGCTCCGCTACCATCCGGATCATCAATCTTGAGCTTGTTTATGGTTTGATTCTTGGATCTTTCCATGTTTTTGTTATGATTCAAGCATTTGATTGTTGTTTATGTAGTATTGTAGCCCGAGGGCAAAAACATTATGAATTTCTTGCTTGTTAAACAACCATTAGATGTTAATCATGTTTGTAATGACACTTAACAACTTTTTATGTTAATCCTTGATGATTAGTTTGCAACCTTGTTTATTGATGTTGGATTCTTGATTATAGTTAATTATCTTGGATGATTAGTATGTAGTTAGTTAGGATATTTGAAAGAAGAAACTTAATTAATCATGTATTAGTAGACTTTTAACTTGTTAAAATATTTACCCCATGAAACTAGAAATGGGTATTGGGTTAATAAGGGGTAATTAATATTAATCAAGAATGCTTTCCCTCACGGAAGAACCTTAGCAGGTTAGATGGTGTTGTTACGGATTCTTAACATAAGCTATAAGCTTTGTTAGCAATTTAGGCCAAAATTGCTTTCTTAGTGAATTTATGTTCAAGATTTGTAAAATGAACTCGGTTGTGATTTAATCTAGGTTATGCTTGTCTCGGTGGCTACATTTTGTTTATCGTGTAGCTTTCCTTGATTAAGTGAGGTTAGAAAACTCTTAACGGATGACTAACTTATTTTTAAGAGATTTTCATGAACATAAATCAATAGCGCGTTAAAGAACAATTTTAGGTGGTTAAAGTGTGTTTATCGTTTTAACTTTCCGAAGAGTTGTCATGTTAGGATTCCCGAAATGGATACTAATTGTCTTTGATAAATGGAAAATTGACCAAGTGACTTAGTGGCATAACAGACTTAGTTAACATATTCCGGTTGTTCATAAAGCAAGGCTATATTTATATTATTCATATTTGGAGTCTACTATGTTTTTAAAAAGAAAAAGAAACACAAAGATTATGCTTTAGTCATTTTCTAGTCTAAACAACTTATCACTTATCTTTTCTACCGGTAGAATAATGATAAAGGTTTAGTATTATCGTCTCCGCCCGCATCCTTGCATCGATACTTGGTTCTTACCGATACTTCTACAATGTGACGGATACACTTGCCCTTTCGTGTGTGTTTTAATGTTGAAAGTATAAATCATTTTTATAAATTTAAAACCGAATCCGTGTGTAAAATTCATTGTAAAAATATGTTTATACACGCACACGTCACCTGGCCCCAGTTTTCTCCGGACGCGCTAACATGTTGTCTACGCACAAGTTCTACCGACAGGCTTTCTGGAGGGCGTCACCGACTAGCTACTAGGGCGTCGCCTATGGGCCCTCCAAAACATGTTTTTCTGATTTTGTTGTTTCGCATGTTCGGTTGATCCTTTCGCCCTTGATGCTCCGTAAAGCTTCCGAATAGCTACTTAAACTCCATTAGACCTGCAAAACACAATTCTAATCAAAAGTAGGCCATTCGAAATTGAAAGTCATGCAAAAAATCAACTTAAATATGAATAAACAACGGTTTTCGACCACGCATCAGTTGTGAAAAATTAGAACACCAAAAAAATTGGACCCATTGAAAAAACTCCTGTGTCCGCCGCTGGTTCCGGTACAAATGAGTCTTAACATACAAATTGGCTTAACATAAGAATTGAAGGAGGAATTTTTTTTCCGAATTTTTTTCTCATCTTATTAATCACATATTTTAGTCTCATAATCTAAAAGAATTGTGTAAATAAACACTAGTAGAGTAATTATAATTACTCTACTAAAGTACATTCATGAGATTTTTTATTTTAACATTTTGAAACTAAACATTGTTAGATAATATATTGTGTTTATGTTTGTATACTTTAGGGCATCTAATTGTAACACTATTGTCTATATAAGTTGTACTATGTAACTTCTTCATACATTCAATCAATACCTTTTATGGTATCAGCCAATTCACGAGTGGTTGAGTTTCTCCGAATCCCATACCTTACCTATGTCGTTCCCCTTCATCTACCTTTTTTATTTTTATTTTTCTAGTTGTTTTCCTGCTCCTTCTCCTACGGCTTCTTCTTCCAACCCCACATAGCCATGCCCGGTTTTGTGAATTTTTTTTTTACATTTTGAAACTCAACATTGTTAGATAATATATATTGTGTTTATGTTTGTATACTTTAGGGCATCTAAGTGTAACATTATTGTCCGTATAAGTTGTACCATGTAACTCCTTTATTCATTCAATCAATACCTTATTATGGTATCAACCAATTCATGAGTGATTGAGTTTCTCCAAATCCCTTACCTTACCTTTGTCGTTCCCCTTCATCTTCCTTTTTTTTTTTTTTTTTTCTGTTGTTCACCTTCCTGCTCCTTCTCATGGCTTCTTCTTCCAACACCACATCTCTACCCATGCCAGGTTTAGCCCCTATGATTGCTATCAAGCTCTCTTCCTCCAACTATATTTATTGGAGAAAATAAATGCTTCCTTTTCTATCCTATCAACAACTTCTTCCTCACGTCGATGTTCGCAAACCACTCCTCCGCCTTTGATTACTAATAATGGGCAAAGAGGTTACTAACCTGGAACACATAAATTGAATTCAAGCGAACAACAAGCCATCATTATTCTCAATGCGTCATTAACTAAAGAAGCATTATCTGTTACTTTTGGATCTTCGTCGGCCCGTGATATTTGGGTTTCCCTTGAGGCGGCATTTTGCAACACTTCGGTTGAACGTGCCAAAACTTACGGGATAATCTTTGGACCCTCAAGAAAGGAGACAAAATGGTTACTAAATTTTGTCAAGCATTTATGGCTATTTGTGACCAACTTTGTGTTATTGGCTACATCGTGGATTCCATAGACCAACTTCATTGATTTTTGTATGGTCTTAGAACCACGTTTAAGAATTTTTCTACATCTATCCACTTGACACGTCCTATTTTAATTTTTTAAGATCTTTTGGCTAATGTGGAAAGCCAGGAATTATTTGTGAAAAACTTACATGGCTCTAACAATGTTTTGCAGGTTGCACTCACAACCCAGTCCACTAGGCCCGAAAAATTCGGACCAAGGTCATCTGCTGCTGGTTACGTTTCTCGGCATCAGCCTATTTACCGTGGCCATAATTCTTAGGCCCATATCTCGCTTCAGTAGGCCCACCTTTAATAATATTGGTGGTCAAACAAGAGCATGAATCGTACCAGACGACCACCCACATGTCAATAATGTCGCAAATCTAGACATTTTGCGACTCAATGTTACCAACTTGCCACCTTTGCTGCGTCGGCAAATCCTATCGATGACCAGTTGTGCAAGACTTTAATGCCCAGTGTCAGTTGAACTCTACTATTCCCCATTGGACATCCAACAGGGAAGCCTCAACACATATGCTTCCTAACAACAATACTCTTTAGAATTCCACCTCGACTCCTGGTATTCAAAAACTTTATTTTGGCAATAGCCAATCTTTACCAATAACTAGGGGTGTTCAAAACCGGATATCCGAAATTTTCGGATACTAGATTTCACTATCCGAATCCGTATCCGAAATTTCGGATATCCGAAATTCGGATACGGATTCGGATAGTGAATCGGATATCCGAAAATCCAACTTTTTATTTAATTTTTATTTTTTTATTATTTTTTTCATATTCGGAACCGGATATTTCGGATATCCGAATATTAGTTTCGGATGTTTTTCGGATATTTCGGATAATTTTCGGATATTTTCGGATACTTTTCGGATATTTAGGATATTTTCGGATACTTTTCGGATATTTTCGGATACTTCGGATATTCGGATATCCGAAAAAAATAAAAATTAGATTTTCGGATATTTCGGATATCCGGAATATCCGAAAATTTTGAAAATCGCTATCCGAATCCGAAAAATTCGATATCCGATTTTTCTCGGATATTTCGGATTCGGATATCGGATATTTCGGATCGGATTTTCGGATACGGATAGTTTTGAACACCCTACCAATAACACATGTTGGTCATACTAAGCTTTTGGGCACTCTTAATCTTCACAATATTTAGGTGGTACCAAATCTCACCAAAAAATCTTCTTTCCATTGGCAAGTTAACTGAAGATAACCATGTTGATGTTATTTTTTGTCACCCGTATTTTTACATTCAGAATCGTCGAACCAAGCAAATTATGTCCCGAGGCTATCATGAAGACGACCTATAAGTTCTTCGTAACACACATGAAGCTTTCGTGACAACTCATTCACGTCTAAAATCTTCTTTTGAACTATGGCATTCCTGACTTGCGCATGCCAATTTTGATGTCGTTACTTTACTTTAAATTAATGGTTGTTTATCGTTTACTTCCGTTTTATCTAACCCTGGCCTTTGTTCCCCGTGTGAACTTTCTAAATCATAAAGGCAATATTTTGTTCTTAATAATAAATGGGTTTCGTCACCTTTCGGATCTCATACACTGTGACTTATGGGGGTGTCCCTGATAAAATCGGTTGATAATTTTTTATATTATGTTGCCTTTGTTGATGATTATTCCTGATTTACCTGGTTATATCCTTTGCGGACAAAGTCTAATTTTCTAGGCCTTATCTATCTTTACATCATTTGGTCAAATACAATTTTCAACAAAGTTAAACATTTCCCAAAGTGATGGCGGCACGAGTTTACTAATAATTGTGTTGGAAAATGTTTGAAAAAAATGGCTCATTTCATCGTATGTCGTGTCCTTACACCCCACAACAAACAGTCGGGTTGAACGGAAACATAGGCATGTTGTTGAAACCGGTTTGGCAATGCTATTTCATGCCAAGTTATCCTTGCAGTATTGGGTTGATGCCTTCTCAATCATCGTTTTTTATAATAAATTGTTTACCTACACCATTACTCAATGGGAGGTCACCCTTTGAAATGTTATATAAACAAAAACAAATTATTCGTCCTTTAGGTCCTTTGGTTGACGGGTTTTCCCATTTCTCCGTGATTATGCCCCAAACAAAATATCTCAAAGGAGCATCCCATGCATCTTTATCGGCGGATTGTTCCAAGTACAAAGATATTATTTTCGACGTTTTATCGAAAATAATACATTTATTTTAAGTAATAAATAAATAATAAATATATATATATATATATATGTTTTGGTCAAGATCGACCTACTGGTTTTTTGGAACAATGTTCCACGAAATAAATATGATATTTTTCACATAAAATATATATTTATTAATTGGATCCTTCGTGCGCCGACACTGGTGTATACAAGGTACTAGGTCCCGGAAATTATTCAAGTATATATATTTCTTTGTATATGTGTGGTAATATACATGTATGATCATTCAGATAATCACCCACCAACATGTCATAACATACAAATAAACATTTTTGAAACGGTTTACATCTTAAGGGTCAACAAATTGGTGAAAGACTTCTGGTGTAAACACATATTTAGACCTTAGTGTTTTATTGGATTAGGACACTTGTAGGTCGGGGTTATATATTATTATCAAACATTTGGATTCGTTAGTTGCTCGGAACGCAAAATGGTGAGTTTCACGACCCCTCTTTTAAATGTTTTGATTTTAAATGCTTGGGGGAGATACATGCTTGCTTATTTGGTATGATAGTCGGGGAATGAAATCATTAGATCTATTATGTGTGCAAAGCTTATTTGTTGAGCTCGAGAAGTTCTCGGAGTGTTATTATTTTAGTAACCATTAGTCACTACAACCGTGGAACAGTCGAATAGATCTATTGAGTTTGGCAAGCCCCACTCGTGGTTCTACATGACCCTCGAGGAGTGTAAATGTGTCCTAGTTGTGCGTCGCCTGAATTGGTGGAGTGGTATGACAATGTTGTCAAGAGTTGGTTACGGGCTTATGTGGACACATACGTTAGTGTTCTAGCTGAATATTAATTTGATCATCAGATTCATTAGAACTATGCATATACCAGTTTTATCAACTGTTTTAAAGATTCACTTATGTTATTTAAACATGTGAACTCACCAACAATATGTTGACGTTTTTAAGCATGCATTTCAGGTAAGTGAGCGATGTCTCACGACTTATAAAAACATGGATAGCTTGCATTTTAGCGATACCATTTTGGGGGTTTGCTTTGTATTTTCCACCCTCGTGCGGGATATACTTGTAAAGCCTTGTTTTATAAACTATATCTTTTGTTTAAGTAGTTGTTAAACACGATTGTATTCGGGCGTTGTACGCCAACTTAAATACTTGATTATGTAAAACTTTTAAACAATACATTTGGTATCGTTGGTTTATTTTTAATCACGTACATGTTGAATGTTTGAAACCTTTTGTGGTCGCGCCTCACGTTTCCGCCTTGGGCGAGGTGTGACAATTCTACTCATGGTGTAAACTGCATGCCATGTTTGCATTCTCTTTCAAGGTCCTGCTCGAGATCAAGGCGTCGTCCACATTGGGCAGTCAAGAGGCGAAGGTTTGCACGGGTTGATTATCATTAAATGCTGGGTGGTGTGGAAGGCTAGGAACGAAAAGAGAATGGAGAACAAGGATACCAAAGCGACAGATAGATCTAATTCAAGGATGTTAGTTGGCTAGAATGGTGTCATTATGCGATGTACATTTTTGGTTTGTAGTTTGCGTATGGTGTTTTTGTGTCGGGGGCTGCTTGGCCCGTGTTGGGCTTGGTGGCGTTATGAATTAAAGTTATGTTTAAAGAAAAACCTATAAAACAACAACTGGTTTACTTCCTCTCCTGGCTAAATCTCCCTACCATTCCTCAGTAATTTTTCGGTATGCATATACAATATCACGATATACTCTATCAATTATCCGTCAATAATTTGTTGGTAATTTACTGAAAATTAAATTGCCCATGCTGTCTACTTGTCTAGTTTCCAATGAACTTGCTCCAACGTATTATTGATGGATGTAACCTTCTATGTAATTCATTAGTTTGGGAGTCAATCAAATTTCGATAACATACATCATATATAAAAACAAAACTATAGATACCATGAACCTGGGTCCGCACGGTTCAAAACACTCATGACTGCATACAGTTTGTACACATGTTAGAATTTAAAAACATATTTTTTGACTACTAATTTTCGGTCAACATGCGTGCACCAACAAACCTTATGTTCTAAATTTCAATTGTAAACCCGTTTTGACCCTGCCTGCTGTACGTATATTCCTTATATATACATATTACTCTCCCCAAACTTGATTATTCAAGTTGTCACAAAAGGTAAAACTTTTACGCAAGAATCCAACTTGAACTGAAACCCAACATGAGGGACAGAAGAACCGATCATGTTGGATCCAACCCGATAACTCCATCATCTGTCCGCTCACCGCCATCCTCAGCTCTTTCTTCACAACTCCACTCTCCATCCTTATCTCGGTCACCACTCCTCCACTCACCCGAACAAGAACCATCCACAACCAAAACCACCAAACCAAAAACCGGCCACAAGATCACCTTTTCACATACTCCGCCGGTGGTCTCAGCTCCTCCATCGCAGATGCACTCACCATCCATGTCTCGATCACCGTTGGTTTCTGGGACACCAGACCGACCGGTGACCATGCCACCGAGTGGTGCTAGGACACCCATGGCTTATATAAGGTCTAGGAATTTGACACCAAGATTTTTGACACCTTTGGGAAGTCCTTTAAGAAAGGCTCTTCATCTCACAAAACTGGACCCCACAGATGCATGGCTGCCTATCACTGAATCTAGAAATGGAAATGCTTATTATGCAGCTTTTCATACACTTTGTTCTGGGATTGGGATTCAAGCACTTGTTCTTCCTGTTGCTTTCACCATTCTTGGCTGGTAATTAACTCATTATTAATACCTTCTTTATTTTTTACTTTTTTTTTCTACGGCTGGGAACCAATAAAACTAGGTGGGACCATGGTTTTGGGAGAGGTGGCAATTTCAATATACTTGTTTGAAAGAAAATAACAAATTAAAAAGACTTATTTTTTTGAACGGCTAATTTCTTTAATATCTGTCGGCTTTGAACTTAAACCTAAGACCTTCTCTTTCCTACCTAAATGTTTTTATAGGAAGCCTTTATCAATGGACCACTCCACTGGCTATTAAATAGACTATTAAGTTGTAAAACCTAACAAAATAGTTAAACAGTTAAACGTTGATTTTTTTATTTTTTATATGTTTTCATTTATAAACGTTGACAACCCGTGTTAGTGCCCGAGAATTTTCAACTTAGTTCAAAATTCGCCCAAGATCTCAACCAGCCGACGTTGATTTTTTTATTTTTTTTCATTTATACGCCAATGTTTTATTGGTCCTTTCCAAAATTTGTGCCGCTGATGAATTCTTACTCGATGCCTTAGGTTCATATAGATAAGATTTTAACATGATTACATGATTATGGTTAATTTAACTATTTAATTTTTTTTTTTCATAAATTTACCTAAGTAAAACCATTTTTTTTAGAAACAAACCAAATTTACATAGAAATTGTCCTATACTTTTATTTATCGTCATGACAAAACATAGGGCAAGAGGAAACTGTCTTCTTTGCAATTTAAACGGAATCCTTCTATTTGACTGTATTAAACGAAATCTAGGGATAAACGTTCAAGTGCCAGTATTACTTTCCAATAATATGAGTGCCTCAATAACCAGTGACAGGACCTGTAGTCGAGCTCATTACATAAGCCATTCTTTCAATTAATATTTCTTGATAACGTCACTGTAACACTAACCATTGGTAATATGAATGGTTTAGCAAGCCTAAAAATATAACTTTATTTAGGACATCCGGTGAAGATAGACTTACATAAAATTATTATGAAGATATTCTAGCCTTATACTTGTTTATTACATGGATCTAATAATATTAAAAGTGTTTTCAAAGCATGGAAGTAAACCGTTTTTCAAATATCGGATAACCTATTCTTTATCATTTTTATTACTATAATATAAAATAATAATTTATTTAATAGATGTTTTAAACATATTAAAAAAATAAGAATGTGTTGTCACATTGACATTATTTGAAATTGTTTATTACAACTAGATTGAATGAGCATTTGACATGTGCATTATTGTTTGTATTAATTAATTAATTAATTACCCTATATATTACCCTATATATTAAAGTGTAAAGATCA
Source organism: Scalesia atractyloides (assembly GCA_947069175.1). Taxonomy (NCBI): domain Eukaryota; kingdom Viridiplantae; phylum Streptophyta; class Magnoliopsida; order Asterales; family Asteraceae; genus Scalesia; species Scalesia atractyloides. The sequence continues at coordinate 84,852,721 of CAMTDV010000024.1, forward strand.
AATAAAAATAAACTTAACGTACTAAACATACAAACTGAATGAAAAGAGGAAAATACGCGGTGGCATTTTGGTAATTATCAAAAACTATCAAATTACTCTACAAATGATCATGTAGAGTAATTTGATCTTTTGTAGAGTAATTTTGTAAAATGTTCTTGTAGAGTAATTTTATTCTTGTAGGGTAATTATCAAATTACTCTACAAATGATCCTGTAAAGTAATTTTGATATTTTGTAGAGTAATTTTGATCTTGTAGAGTAATTTTAGCATTTAGTTATGGGGTATAGCTTTATGGTTTAGTTTTTAGCTTTTAGTTGGGGGGGTTAGGTTTTTGGGGGGGTGGGGGTTAGGTTTTTTTTAGGTTTTTGAGTAATTTTAGCATTTTAATTATGGGGTATAGCTTTATGGTTTAGTTTTTAGCTTTTAGTTGGGGGGGTTAGGTTTTTTTTAGGTTTTTGGGGGTGGGGGGTGTTAGGTTTTTTTTTATCAAAATTACTTTACAAGAATATTTTACAAATTACTCTTCAAGATCAAATTACTCTACAAGACCAAAATGATCCTGTAGAGTAATTTTGATAATTACCCTATGGCCATATATTTACGAAAAATGCCACCAGGTTTTTTTGACTTTTCCTTCAATTTGTACGTTTAGTACGTTAATTTTATTTTCATCGGAACTTAACTCTATATTAGTAAGCAACTTTATGAATAGTATGAGGGTATCTTGATAATTTTATTACACAGATTGCACCAAAATAGCAGACATGATCATCATTTTTCATCTCTTTCCTTCCCAATTTCATCTCAAAACTCTCACTCCAACCCACAACATTTGTCATGTGGCATTAAGTAACCTCTTCTTTTAGTATAAAAATATCATTTGGCATTAAGTATACATTTTTATTAATATTAGATTCGTAATTGGTTGCAATTTTCTGTTGGCCAATTTCTAGCATGTTGCTAGGATATTCGTTGAGTAGTAAAATTTCCGTGCCATCAGAAAAAAAAACTTATTTTTGTTTGTTATAATTATTTTAGGGCTTGGGGAGTCATAGTGTTGACTTTGGCTTTCATATGGCAACTTTATACTTTGTATTTGCTCGTAAATCTTCATGAATCATCAGAAACCGGGGTGCGATACAGTAGATACATGCAACTGGCAAATGCGGCCTTTGGTAAGCAATTTACATGAAAATGTATTTTTGCATTTGGAATAAGTGAACCTTTTGACCCTACCCAAAGGTTGATTTTGTCATTTTTTTTTTCAACAAGTTTGACTTTTTTGTTGACAAATGCATCAACGGTATATTTGTTATTTGATCTTTATAAAATGTTATCTAGATTTTGGACTTGGAACTTTACAACAAGTATTTTTATCATTAAATCATTCTAAATTATCTTTTGGACATGTAAACTTATTATAACCTAATTAAACTATAAAACTAAACAAATTTCTGTCTCCTAGGTGAAAGGTTAGGGAAAACGCTAGCTCTATTTCCTATCATGTACTTGTCAGCAGGCACATGTACAGCTTTGATCATTATTGGTGGGTCGACGTCAAAAATAATCTTTCAAGTAGTGTGTGCAGCCAACGAATGCAAAGCAGAAACGCTCACGACTGTTGAATGGTATTTGGTGTTTACTTGTGGTGCGGTGCTTCTATCTCAACTACCGAATCTAAACTCGATAGCTGGGATTTCACTCATTGGGGCGATCACTGCCGTTGGATATTGTACGATGATATGGATAATCTCAGTGTCCGAAGGCAGACTACCAAATGTTTCGTATAATCCAGTTAGAGTTGGAAGTGATGTCTCTAAAGTTTTTGATGTCCTAAATGCCCTTGGTATTATTTCTTTTGCATTTAGGGACACAATCTCATATTGGAAATCCAGGTAAACGGCTCATTTTTTTCTATTTTAACTAGTATAAATATATAATAGTATAATACTCAATTTTTATATTTCTTTTTTATATTTCTTAACAAAAGTTGGTGAAGAAATACTCCTAGATAGTTTTAATTTAATATAATTTATTTGTGAATAATCTTTTTATTCTCGTATTACAAACTATATTCTTCATGTCTTTGAAACGATATTATATTATATAATATATATACTTGAAAGGTCATGTCGGTCGGCTGGTCTGACATAGCCGAGTGTCGTCTCGTGGTTGGCCACAAGAATTTTACGCCTTTAACCCTTAATTTTGCTTATTTACGTGTTTAGTTCTTCTACTTTAGCTTTCCTTATGTACATATTCAGTCCCTTAACGTAATAAATTTTATACTATTAGTTAACTTTGCTTATATACATGTTGAGTCTATCTACTTTAACTTTGTTGATATACATGTTTTGTCACTTTACTTTTATTTTTATTCAGTTAAGTATTTCACCTTTTAGAGTGTTTTTTTTCTCCTAACGTGATGAACCAAAGTCAATCCAACTAAACAATATTGTTTCCGCTATCGGCATTATCGGAACCCATATTTTTCTTCTTTTAGTATTTCGTTTGTTAGTGGTTTTTTTATACATATGTGGACGTTTCGATACTCCTTTTCCAATTATTTTATGTTATCTCTTTCGGTTGCTATGCCAAGTATCGGTACTATACTGGTAATCAAACTCCTGTCGCAATGTACGAGGTAAAATTACTAGTTAATATAATAATAATATAAAAATATTTATTATTTAAATAGAGTAAATATGATTTCAAAACGATAGTCAATAGTCACAACTTTTGACGGAATAATGGTATAAATTTGTGTATCGTTTTTGACCACTGACGGCTATGACCGTTCTAATTAGGTAAAGCTTAATGTTATATTATATTATATTATATTATATTAGGTTTAGAGTAACATAAGAGCATTTATAATGAAATCCTTAAATATATGTGAGGTAATTTAGTTATATTATAAGAAATGGTTGTTAGCGTTTTTAAGTGGTTGTGAGTGGAGGAGAGAGAAAATATATGAGAAAAATTACTATTCATCTGTAAATATATTGGAAAAAACTGAAGAAAGAAAACTGTATAAATTTTTTAATATTTTTAGAAATGGTCGTGAGTAAAGTAGAGAGAAAAGATAATGATAAAAATATAAAAAATATTATTTAATTAAAAAAAGAAAAAAAAAGTAGTTTTGTTGAAAATATATGGATAAGGATATGAAACTCATTCTGAATACTTTGACATTTAAGAATTTAAAAGTTGCCCAATCAGGGCTGACATATGAAACCCACTTTTTTTCATCCTATCATTTTTAGTAATATAATTCCTCAACAGAAATCAAAAGTAAATTGTAAAGGTTTGAGAGATTGGGTACAAGGCTAATGGGTATGGAGGATGACACTTCTTTCATGATGATCCATCATGTTAGCATCTACATTAACGGGTGTGAGGGATTATCATAAAGGGATAGAACTAGGGTGTAGGGATGAGCCCCTTTGTATATATATAGGGTAAGGTTCATACGACAACCATTTGTATTTCAAGAACCGCGAGAACCACCTTTATTACAAAATAAAATCTTACAAAATCAAAAAAGCACTTCAAATTTTTTTTTAGTATTTTTTTATAAAAATAGCTATATTTCGTTTCCCAAATTTTTTTTTTGAGTAACAGTTATCCATGCACATGTGCATATATATCATAACTTCGACAAATTCCGTAATACATTATCAGTAGTAGACAATTGCACTTTAATTTTTGATATCATCCGTAATACACTACTTTTTTACATTACCTATATTCAAAATGCACATGTGCATCATTATGTATAATCATTAGATAACGTGTTTTAGTAGAAAAAGGTTTGTGATTTTGAATGATGAAGTAGGCCCATATATATGTTTTTTTGTTAGTTATATCTAGTGGTTGATGATTTGATTATAGTTGTCACGTTATGATGTAATATGTTGATTGGATGGTATAAATGGTGTTGATATACATGTAATAAAGTAAAAATATTGGTATTGGTATTGTATTATAGATGGTAGGAGGTAATGGTATTGTATTATGGATGGTAAGAGGTAATGGAAGTGTATTATGGATGGTATGATAGATGAAAGAGAAAATGTATTCAAAGTAGTGTACCAAAACACCTTATTTCATGTTGATACATATAGATGCACATGTGCATTTCTAATATTGGTAACGTAAAAATTAGCGTATTACACATGGTAGTGTAAATGAAAGTACAATTGTCTAATATTTGTAACGTATTACGGAATTTGTCGAAGAAATGATATATATGTACATGTGCATGGTAGTGTATTATGGATGGTATGATAGATGAAAGAGAAAGTGTATTCAAAGTAGTGTACCAAAACACCTTATTTCATGTTGATACATATAGATGCACATGTGCATTTCTAATATTGGTAACGTAAAAATTAGCGTATTACACGTGGTAGTGTAAATGAAAGTACAATTGTCGAATGTTTGGTACTCAAAATTTTTTTTATTGAAATTTATTAATACAATTCCGTAATACATTACAAACATTAGACAATTCTACTTTTATTTACACTACCATGTGTAATACACTACTTTTTGCATTACCAATATAAGAAATGCACATGTGAATCTATATGTACCAACATGAAATAAGGTGTTTTGGTACACTACTTTGAATACACTTTCTCTTTCATCTATCATACCATCCATAATACATTTTCATTACCTCCTACCATCCATAATACAATACTATTACCTCCTACCATTTATAATACAATACCAATACCAATATTTTCACTTTATTACATGTATATCAACACCGTTTATACCATCCAATCAATATATTACATCATAAAGTGACAACTATAATGAACCCATCAACTACTAGATATAACTAACCAAAAAACATATATATGAGCCTACTTCATCATTCAAAATCACAAACTTTTTGTACCAAAACATGGTATATAATTGTTATACATAATGATGCACATGTGCATTTATTGTAAAATTGAGTGTATTATGGATGATATTATAAATTAAAGTGCAATTGGCTACTAGTGATAACGTATTACTGAATTTGTCGAAATTACGATAGATATGCACATGCGCATGGATAACTGTTACTCGAAAAAAAAGTTTTTTTGGTAACGAAATATAACGATTTTTATTAAAAAATATTTTTTTTGAAATAGTTGGTACTCAAAAAACTTTTTTTTTGAAATTTTTGGTACTCAAAATTTGTTTTTGCATGGATAGTTGGTACTCAAAATTTTTTTTGCATGGATAGTTAAAAATTTTTTTTTGAAATAGTTGGTACTCAAAATTTTTTTTTTGAAATTTTTTTTATTGTTGAGTAAATATAGCGACTTTTTACAAAAATATTAAAAAAAACAAAAAATGGTATTTTTTTGGATTTTTAGGTATTACTGTTTGTGTTCACACTGGTTCTCGCGGTTCTCGTAGTAAAGGGTGGTTCCTAACGGATCCTTGTTCTATATATATATATAGGGGAAGGATAAAATGAAAACCCACTTGAGTTGAGAAAACTCACGAAAACCCTTTGTAACATTTTTATTTTTTTTTCTAAAAAATAGGAATGTAAGTTACATGTTAATGAACATTTTGTAATAAAAAACATAAAAAAGCGTCAAGTGGATTTTTTTATAAAAAATTACAAAAATTCAGTTTTTAGCACTATTTTTGTAAACACTGAAATTTTTAAAAGATTTTATAAAAAAAACCATTTGGCGCTTTTTATTTTTTTTGTTGTTTCAAAATGTTCATTAACATGTAACTTACATTCCCTTTTTTTTAGAAAAAAAATAAAAATATTACATACGGTTTTCTTAAGTTTTCTCAACTTAAGTGAGTTTTCTCTCTATACTTCACCTATATATATATATATATATATTGTGTGTGTGTGTGTGTGTGTGTTTGAGGACCGTCGCCACCGACTTGCAGAAGGACGATGAGGAGGGGACAGGCTTGAGGGGTGCGGTGTAACCGGCCCTAGCCGGAGCTCGCCGGCCGGGGACGAGCCTCACACCCCATAGCCTAATTAGTAAAGCCATTAGTGTTAAGGTATTGCTCCCATTGGATTCAAGAGTTCGAGCCCCATCAAAGACAGGTTTAATGTAATTTTAGACGTTAAAAAAACAAATTATAAAGCTGTCTGGTGGCGGCTTTATACGATGAAGCCTGTTTTTCATTTTATTTTTAAAGAGTGAATATGTTTTTTCTTTTTTTAATCTATGATTCTTTGATTGTTTTCTTTTTTGCTTTATTTTCGTTGTTTTGATAATTTTCTTTTTTCTTTTTTTTTCGTTGTAATTCCAAAACCATCTTTTCAGTTTACAGTTTAATTCTTTTATTATTTATTTTTTGTACTTTTCTAATATTTCTTTTTTGAAACTATTTAACTTAAATTTAACTAACTAATTTTTCATAGTTTTTATAAATGTTTTTTTTCTTTTTTATTGGGTAACTAAAGTTCAATACAAAAAAGATTAATTAATTAAACACTTTGTAGATATATTACGATGACATTTTATTTTTGTTTTCTCTTTCTTTTGGTATCAGTACTTGTATTACATATATTCAGTTTGATATTTTTTTTTCTAATAAAATAGGAATATTAATTCTTTACTAAAACTCTAAATCCACAACTATGGTGTAGGTGTTGTCACAACCAATATTCGTTTTTACAATTATCGATCGTTGCAAAACACTATTTCTATTACACTGGACAACTTTTGTGGCATAAAAACATTGCAAAAAAGGAACATGGGTTATTGTTGCATCTGCATCTACGTTTAATCTAAATTTTATTAAAAATCGATTGGTCGTGCTGCGACGCGCAGGTATAACCACTGGTTATAACACTAAAATCATGTTAATAAAAAAACATATAAGCATTTGTTGTAATAATACTCAATTAACAAATAAATAATTTGTATTTTATAACATTTTAGTACGTTTAGGGTACCATAAACATTCTTATCTAAAAACTATTGTACTAAATTTGGTTAGAAAAAAAACAATTTGTTAGAATTTTAGGATTATAGATTTTTTTTGGAGTAAACTGCCGTTTTGGTCTCTGATGTTTGGGCAGTTTTTGCCACTTTAGTCCAAATCTCAAATTTTTGCATCTGGGTCCCTGTGGTTTCAATTTTATTGCCATTTTGGTCCAAAAGTGATTTTTGTCTTTTAAAATCCTGCTATTTTGTCCTTTTCCTCAGGGGCAAAATGGTCATTTTAAGCAGAGTTTGAGGTTTATTTATATATATAATATATATTAATGCTTAAAATGACCATTTTGCCCATAAGGAAAATGACAAAATAGTAGGATTTTAGAAGACAAATATCACTTTTGGACCAAAATGGCAATAAAACTGAAACCACAAGTACCCAGATGCAAAAAAATTAAGATTTAGACTAAAGTGACAAAACTGTTCAAACCTCAGGGACCAAAATGATAGTTACTCTTTTTTGTTTATTTCAAAGTTTCTAAATTCGTACAATTCTTTAACCAATATATTTCCAACTATGTTCACATTTTTTTTAATAAAAGTCACTATCAACAATTATTTGAATGTTAATGTTTATAAACATATAACCTTCTTACAACTACATAACATAATTTGTATGTAGATATTCATGATGTAAATGATCTATACTATCTTTCAGGCCACCATGCCCTCAAGTGAAAAACATTCATCAAGAGTACCAATGTGGAAGGGTGTCAAAGTTTCATACACACTAATTGCCATGTGTTTGTTCCCACTTGCAATAGGTGGCTATTGGGCTTATGGTCAATTGGTACGATTTACTAAATAAAAAACCATTCTTTTGCCGACTTATTGGCTCAAAATATCAAAACTGACATACAAAATAAACCCATAATTCTTTTTTTTTGGACAGATTCCACCTAGTGGAGGGATGTTGACAGCGTTATTCGCGTACCACTCACAAGATGTAGCGAAATCAGTCTTAGCATTAACAAGCATGCTCGTAATCATCAACGCTCTCAGCTCATTCCAGATCTATGCAATGCCAATATTCGATGAGATGGAGTCAGTATACGTGATTAGGTTCAAAAGGCCATGTCCCTGGTGGCTAAGGGTGATCACCAGATCATTTTTTGGTTTCTTCAGTTTCTTTTTGGCGGTCGCGATCCCATTTCTAGCCAGTCTTGCCGGCTTAGTAGGGGGGATTGCTTTGCCTGTCACATTGGTGTATCCATGCCTCATGTGGCTAAAGGTCAAGAAACCCAAGGTCTATAGTCCCACATGGTGGCTCAATTGGGGACTTGTGGCTGTTGGAATGGTCTTATGTGGGCTCTTGATTGCAGCTGGAGTTTATGTTATTATCCACAATGGTATCAAGTTTAATTTCTTCCAACCATAGTAGGTGAAACGAGAGTTTGTAAGGGCCAAAATGCATATTGGATCATTCGTAAGTAAGAACTTTGTATGTATTTATTTTGTTACGAGGTTGTAACTGGACAACATTATTTGTTCAAACAAATTTAAGATGTTTCTTTCTCTTGCTTGCGCAAGACGCACTGACAAGAACATGTAAAATAAAAGGTCGTATTCAATATATATATATAGGGAGAGGATCAAATAGGAAGTATGTTTTGGGTAGGAAGAATAGGAAGTAATCTTAGCCGTCCATCTGGAAAAGTAGAAATACAAGTGGGAAGAGTATTTTAGTCAATCTTCTTTTATCTATTCCCTTCTCTGTATCTTCAAAACCCACCATCTTCAACATTTCATTCATTTTCTCTCTCTAGAATTACTAAATCACGGTGCAGTTTTTCTTCATCAATAAATGGTTCGAACACGCAATCAACGTGTCTTCGATTTCTTTGAAGAAAACTCAGTTTATGTTTCTATAATTTCTCGTTTTTTTCAATTTAACATGATGTGATGGAACATGAGATTTCTGTTAGAACAGGTACTCATCTTCTCAACTTTCTCAAACATTTTGTATTCAAAGTGAAGATATCTCTGATTCTACTCTTTCTCTTGATATATTCATGCGTTGGGCAACATCATTAGTTCCAATTTCATTGAGAAATCATTTATAAAAGTTTGCACACCAGGTGTTTGACAAAATGTCTCAAAGAAAATTGCAAAACACCTTTCAGTTTAGACTTTCTTTTAAAATTGCGTTTTACAAAAGAATGAAAAACCATATTTTTTGGTGTTTTTGGTCCATTGCGTTTTATAAAATAATGAAAAACACTGTTTTTTATCCATTGCGTTTTACAAAAAAATGAAAAAAAAAAACACTTTTTGGGTGTTTTTTGCTCCATTGCGTTTTACAAAATAATGAAAAACACAGGTTTTTATCCATTGCGTTTTACAAAAGAATGAAAAAACACACTTTTGGGTGTTTTTTTTCATTGCGTTTTACAAAATAATGAAAAAAAATGTTTTTTTATCCATTGCGTTTGTTTTACAAAAGAATGAAAAAACACTTTTTGGGTTCTTTTGTCCATTGCGTTTTACAAAAGACACTTTTCTTTTGTAATTTTAGTCCATTGCGTTTTAAAAGTACACTTTCTTTTATATTTTTTGTCAATTGCGTTTTAGAAATAAACTTTGTTTTGTGTTTTAATTCATTGCTTTTTAGATAAAAATCATTGTATTTTGTTTTTTTTGTCCATTGTCTTTTAGAAAAAAAAACATTTTTTTATATTTTTTAGTCCATTGTGTTTTATAATGGTTTGTTGAACTTGAAATGAAACTATTTGATAATAACGTGGAAATTAAGTGTGTTTGAATGGATGTCCAAAATGGTAAACCACTTGTTCCACATTGGTGTGGAGACAAAGTATAAGATTATTTATAAGGTAAAACCTTTGCATAGCCAACATAACTTTATGACATGTTTTAGCTTAAGTCATACGCGCATGTGCGAGGGGGGGTGCAAATTGGAACTGGAATTTCGTCGAACTCGTGTGCACCTGCGGACACGAATGCAGTTCCGAAAACCCGTTGGCTGCGCACAACGTTTTTTTAACTGTTGGTTGCTGGTCACTGCGTTTTTTTAAGTTTTGTGTTTTACATATCACTTAACTGTTGCGTTTTTTTAACTGTTAGTTACTGGTTCACTGCCTCTGCGTTTTTTTGTTGCGTTTTACAGATCGCTTACAGATCAGTGCGTTTTTTTACTGCATGTGCCTGCTTTGGCTCGCTGTAAACTGTAGTTGCGTTTTACCAATCACTGCGTGTACTTGCGTTTTACAAAAAACATTGTATTGACTTTTGATTGTAGACTGTTTTCGATCACTGCTTTTTAAACTATCTTTTTTTTGCTTTTTTCATTGCGTTTTACGCAACTGGGTTTTCGAACATTATTTTTCAAAATATAGCAATAGCATACTCGTTTTAAAGATAAAAAGCGTTCGTTTTTTTGGTGCAATTTTTATAAAAAATATTACCGTGAAAAAGTTATTAACGTTTAAAAAATAGGGAGAATTAGAGGAGAGAGAAACTATTACCTTGGATTGACCACAATACCCCTCAACAAACTCACGCCCCTCTTTTACTTCTTCAATTTCACCCATTTAATCTTAGCCCTTGATTAATAAATAGATGGTCAAGATTATTTCCTAGCCTTCCTATCCATACAAACTTCCTATTATATCCTAACCCTATATATATAGGATTGGGATCAAGGGAAAACTTCTACGAGTTGTGAGAAATTAGAGAAACGACCTTCCTATGCGAGTTTTGCCCCCACTTTTCACACCCTAGATGAAAATGTTACAAAGACGGCTGTAAAAAATAAAAATACATTTCCAAGTGGTGTTTTCGGCCCCTTACAGTTGCTGTAAAAAGTTGATGACATCAGCTTTTTACAACATTTACGGCTGCTATAAGTAAAAAAAACTAGTTTGTGAAAATGTTGATTTTTTTAGGATTTTTAGTAAAAAAATTTCTTGAAAAAACCTATCGTAAGGCCGAGTTCTCTAAGTTCTCATAACTTGTATGAGTTTTCATTTTACCCTAACCCTATATATTTATATGATTATCATTTTGGTGTTTTATGACTTTTTACACTTTTTAGGAAATTTGGATTTTGTAGCCAACTTCTAGCCTATCTGTATTATAATGCATGAGAGAGACATTTAAGATATCCAAAAAATAAGAACTTTCCCCTCTTAATTTATATAAAGCACCCCCTAAAAAGAGGGATACATTAGTCTTTTAAGCACTAATTACATTATAATCCCTCATCTTATTACACTTTAATTCTTCACTTTTAACATAAATATGGATAATTAGGTAGTATCTACACTTTCTCCACCTCCACTATAATTCTTTTATTATTTTTTATATCCATTTAAACCACGACGTTATAAAACATCTGAATTTACCGTGATGACCAGCTCATTTTTGGCACGTTTCGATGTTTAAGTTGGTCAATGTTAACGTGTGGATTAAAATGTACAAACATATGATGCCGTAGTGTACAAGTGATCATTGCAAAGAAGTAGAATAAGTAAATCAATAAACTTAATCTTCTTAAGAATTAAATTTATTGGTTCCACTATTATCGAATAATTGTTTCATGTTTGTATTTTATTATACTAGAAACTATAAAATGTATTATAGTATAGATTCAATGACAAAATATATTAGTTATATTAACAAACTCTAAGATTATGCATAAATATTATTTGATAAAGTAAAAAATGACCGGATATACTATTTGTTAGCATGAATTTGAGCTGTTTTTATATAAATAAAGTCAAAAAATAGTAGATATTAGTATAGATAGTGTAACAAACAACTTCAAATGTATATGCTCTACCTCCCGATGAACTATGTTTCCCCCTCCCTTCACATAACACACGCGACTAGAGAAAGCAAGATAGGAAACCCTAGATTGTTTCTCTCCACGGTGGCCCTGCTACCATTGTTGATTGTGCTTGCTTTGGGGTAGAAAGAAAACCCACGAATGGTGGTGATGGTTGTGGTAGCCGGCGGAGAAAACCCTTGTTCTTTCTCCTTTCATCACTCACTTTTCTTCAATTTTTATACGCACATTACTCAATCTTCAAAATCAAAGATAACCTACGTGAAAAAGAAAAGCTAATTCCAAAATCGAACTCCAAAATTTGTTCATGGGACGTCTCTTTAAACTCTTTCTTTGTGTGATTTTGAGATGCCTAGACCAGTCCCAAGGCCTTATAAATGTGCCAGAAGAGCATGGCATAGTGATAGACCTCAATCGACAGGGGCGTTTTTCTCTCTTATTCAAGAAATCCTTAGGTATTTTCTCTCTCTAACTTTCTCCTCAATGGAGTTTCTTTTTCTTTTTTATTATTTTGTAATGGGGATTGTGTGTTCTTTAAGGGTTGTGAATGAGATGCGTTACTCGATACCCATGAAGAACAAAGAATGGCAAGATAAGCTTTTAATTTTGGTTTTAAAAGCTGAGGAGATCATGTATTGTAAAGCAAATTTATAACAATTTAGGGTATGATAGAAACGATTCGAGATGGTCAATCTCCCAAAGGTTAGGCTCCAAGAACAAAGATAAAGAACATGACTATTTTTGAAACAATTTTCTTCTCTAATTTTTCTGATGCAATTCATTACAATTTAAAGTAAAAGAAATTATAAACATGGGTCCTAAACTTATGCAAAATAATGGGAAAATGCATATAGTGGTGGTGCCACTCTCCTAGCTACGTGCATGCAAAACATGGGAATTAAATAACTAATTTGAAAGGTTCCAGATCCTTCTGTGATCGTGTTGTTGACCGGGTCAGCTTCTTGGTCGATAGTGGGTCGGGTCTGCTGGGTAGGGTCAACGGATACATGGGTCGTATCAGGGTACTTTTGGTTTGAAATAAACAGAGAATCTAATTTCACATTTGTGTTTCCTACTAATGTTAATTCCAAGCAGAGTATATGGATCTTGAAACTCTATGGGATAATGCTAATGATGCCATTAACGCCCTAATTAGGTTGGATGAAAGTACCGAAACTGGGTGTTTATTGCAAGGTACCTTCATAGTTCATCTTGTTCCTGCTTTTTTTTTTAATTATTTTAGTTTAAGTTCAAGTTTTCATCATCTAGAGTACATGGAAATTGACATATATCCTATTATAAATGTTATTACGTTTCATCATCTGGAACTTGTAACCAAGTTGGTACCTTAGCTATATGTAAAATTCTTGTTACGTTTATTTTTTAGTTAGTTCTACATGCATGTTTTCACCAAGAAACTTTGTCTATTGTAGTCCGTCTTCAATGACCAACAAGGTTCAGACCATAATCAGGTTACAATACTTTTTCAGGAAATGGTGGAGGAGGAGAACAATTTGTATTTGATTTGATCGGTGAGAATTTGTAATTGCAAACTTGGTTCTCAATTTTATTTCTTTTTTTTCTTATCATTAATGGATTGCAATTGAGCTTACAAACTTCTGAGCATAAAATTCTAATTTGATGTTGATATGCAAATGAAGTTGAAAGCCTAGATGCAACAAGAAAAGCTGCTATATCTGGTTCAGAAACTTCAAATTCTAAAAGAGTATCAACAATCTCAGAGTAAATAATAGTGACTAGCGAGCAAGCTGTCGACCTATTGTCTAACCACCATAACACAACATTTTAGTTATCAAGTAATAACAAAAGAAACTACCCTTGTATCTTGTTTATCTTCTCATTTCGGAAGCATTGTGATTGGTTAACAACTCCTTGCAAGTACAAATGGTTAATTTATTTTTCATAACACTTTCTCGAAAACTAACGGCTAATTTTGTAAGCAACATAGTGAGTGATTTGATATATTGATCCTTACTTGGATAACTAGGTATTGTAACACTCTGCATTTCAGCACTTTCCTTATTTAGAAAGTTTAATCGTATTTCTATTTTTGTAAACTCGTGATTGTATCGCGTTCGTATTTTATTCTCAATCTTGTAACCCGAGGCTTTGATCGTAATAAAATTCCAAATTTTTTGTACATACGTGTTATACGGGCAATCAATCGTTAATTATGTGTTTACTTGAAAACTGATACCTTTTACACATTCAAACATCATTCCCGCATTCAAGACACTCAATTTATGAATACTTAAGCTTTCCATACTTGAAAAGATATTATATAGGGAAGATATTGCATAAAAAGATAAAAAATGAAATTTCAGGGACCTAATTGCAAAATATGAAACTGTTGGCAAAATGAGGCGTGGCGCTACGCCAAACCTCCCCCCATTTAGCTTGGTGGGGCGCCAAGCCCTTTAATCCGCAGGAAATGGTTTCAACTCCAAGGATTAGCAATTTCTTCCACCTCTCTTCTTCCCCAATCACCTTTAAATCTCACTAAACACCAAACCCTAATCCTCTTTTTAAAACCAAGCTTCCTACACCTCATTTGCACTTTTCCAACTCTCCTACACTCTCAAAACACTTCCAAATTAGTTGTATTTGCAAGTGGTGGCAGAATTCTCTAAGTGCTAAAGTAAGCATCTATCTCACATTTCTTCATGTTTTCTTCATCCTTTCTTACTCTTGAAAGCTTGGAACATCTCTAGGAGTATTTCCACAAGTTTACCATGGTAAACTAAGGTGGAACATCACCATTTTGAGGTCCACACTTTATATTTTTGAAGAATCTTTATGAATATCTTTATGAACTTGTGTTTGCTTAATCAAACTTACACCCATCTTGCTTCTAACCGAACCTATGGTTATGGAGCTTGATTAGGGTTAATTATTATGAGTTTAGAGGTGCAAACACCCTTTAAAGTTTCTGTATTGACAAGGTTTAGACAACCTACAAGTGTTGTAACCATCCAAGCTCACCATTGTTCATATGGTGAGTCTTGCATGTGTCTAAATGTGTGAACCATGGAAGCTCGGGCTTTCCAAACTCGTTCCACTACCTCACTTGATGTTTTACTATAGTATTCCAAGTAGTTTACTAGATCCAAAGTAACACAACCCCGTCGCATCTCCAACATTTGCCATGATAGATATGAAACACTCGGGTTGATCTTACTTGGCTACTTGATGAACTAAGTAGTTAGTTGTATTTTATTTTTCCTTCATGACCAACCGGGTGATCAACTAAGTTGATAACTTTGTACTTTGGTGAATCGTACAACAAGGTTATTCACGCCTCCATGTTTGACTTCTATGACATTCATGATGGACTTATTATATATATATATTATATACTTGACCGAATTCCTGATACTAACCGGATTATTGTTAGATGTCATGAACCTAGGTTATACTATCTTCATTCTTTATTCCTCGTTTGTGATTCTATTGGGCAAGTCAGGACCCATGAAAACACATACAAACTTAGTGTCCAAACGAGTGTTTAGACAAGAAATATTTTCGCATACTTATACTTTTGTTACTTAATTCCGAATCTAAACTTCCCACAAACTCTGAATACTCATACACCTTCGTTTCCCCATGTAGGGTAACTTCGGTGTTCCATATCTCATCAAGTCATCAACTCTTTTCTAATCTGAAAGCTTTGCAAAATTGTGAGTATACATGACCCTTTTTTCTTTTTTACATATTTGGGTACAATACATATATCATATAAAAACTCACACGAACATTTATACGCAACACATTATTCATACAATCGTATCCGACTTACATGCTTTATACGTTTATACTTAGAAATACATGCATGCCAGAATCTTTACTTGCACGATACTTTGTCATTAACTTCATACAAGCCTCCCTTAACATATATAGCGCTATAGGATTAACGCACCGCCCGTATTCTTGAGGTCATGTTAAGTCAAACAATACGGTCTTGCCGTTGCTACGATAAGATTACGCTAGCGGGAATATTTGGGTTGACAAGTTGGTGTTGAATGCTACCTTATGTTATGTTATGCCTTAGTATACGTTATTGTCATCTGGATCTCGATAAACTCTTTTATACATATGCTAGTACACTAAATACTTGTTTGCTCGTCAATACTTTATGTGTTGACATGTTACTTTAATATGTATTGCAGGATTGCGATCATGACGCATTGAAAAGAATCTAGTAGGAAGGACTAGAAACACACCAAACTTTAATTCAGGTTTATTAGTTTACTCATACGATACTTGTTGTACTTTGTTTCCAAATCATGTACTTGAACCGTTAGCAAGGAAATGAAAATTTACTCTTTAAATACTTGTCACATTTAGTTGTTATGAAGTCTCTTGCAATCTACTTTGTCCCGCCCTGATGTTTCCGCCATCAGTTGGGTGTGACAGATTGTGTAGGTCCATTGTACGGATCGTTCAGGCACTAATTTGGCAAACTTTAGGTAAACGTGTGGAATCTGTTTGCTTGGGCAACATTGTAGACAAGTTTTTTTCTATTTAATCACTGTTTCATTGATTATAACAATTTACAGATCCTGGAAACACTTGGACAGAGCTCCGCCGTCCAGAATGCAAAATCTCTAACTGCTACAAATGAAAATTCAACACTCCTATTTATAGAGTTACAAGTTCGCACCAAATCACCCATGTCCAAGTTCGTACGGAGTGAAACTTCGTATGAACTTGTCCATAACATCACAACTTCGTGCGAACTTGCTCTTTAACATATGTAAAACTCAATGTTTCGCTCGTAAATACAGACTCGATGTTATACGATGACAGAGGCAACATACATATGCACCAACAGACTCCCCCTTGGATGTTGCCGCAGTCATCAGTCTTCAAGTAAACTCTAAAGTCTTTAATATTCTCTGTTATTTAATTATTGAATAACTTTAACGTCCATGATCTTCAAATATTCTTCAATCATGTTCTCTTTTCTTGAGCTTGTCTTGATAAAACTTGAATCAACATGCTTCCCCTTGCTTTGAGCTTTCTGTTGTCTTCAATCAACATGTTTACCCAGCTCCCCTTTTAAAAATCTACTTCCTGTTTCAAAGTAGATCAAGCATTCAAATAAACATTTCAGATTCAAACTTTGAAATTTCTTAAAGACATTATCATTTCAAATTTTAATCATCATTATCATTTCAAATTTTAATCATCTTTTCAGCTATGAACCCTATCAGTTAATCAAGTCCAAATTAATGATCTTGAAATCTGATTTATGTATCAAGTTCAAATTAATGATATTGATTAAACATTTTAAAATAAACTGATGTATTTATGCAAATGTAAGTTTCAAATGAATGAACTTTTAAATTTTATAGAACAATTTCAATTTTAAGAATTTTTGTTCAGCAGCTCTAGATTTTGAAAAACAGCATTTCATCATCAGTGGTCGAAACTAATTATGAAAAGAATATCAAACATTTAACTATTTTCAAAACATATTTACAGACATATTTTTGTTGAGATTGTGTTAAAGGATCATATCAGTTATATGAGACATATCACCAATACCATTGACCTTTTTAAAGACTTTAAGTTTTAAACAAATTCACCTAGATTGTCGATATATTTGTCCACTTAAACTTCAACACATTTCTCAACTGTTCCAAGATACGTTATGTAGAATTAGAAACTTGACGTAACTATGGTTCCCATCTCAGAATATACTCCCGTATCAAGATTCCATAGATTTCATCTTACAGGTGAATATAGCATAACTGATATCTGTATCTGGGTTGTGCGAGGCCATGAGAGCTCAGGTTAATACCACTGTATCGACAAAGAGATGAAGGCTCGACTTTAAGGTGTTGTTCCAATCTTGGAATCTTTTGGACTGCAATTGATTAGATCTTATGATTCTTTCAGTTTGCTGCAGTTTAGGGTTTTTAGCAAAAGAATTATAAAAGTTCTAGGCCATTGCTTACGCAAAATCAGAAGAACTAGTATAATACCCCAGATATCAATTATCTATAAAGACCTAGTATCTCTAAATCTGGCAATCTCTCAAACGAAATTTCGGAATACCAATTTTGTATATCCGGGAGATGTTGACCCACAAGTTAAGCAGTTGTAAAATTTAGTTTATATCCCGGAAACAATCTGCTGAACGTGTAAAGCCTATCGACACATCCACGGTAAGACTTGTTTTAACCATTTTAAAATTTACAAATCTTTAGCATACTGTGATAGTCCACTGATGTATTATCATTTCCTTTTTACACAAAACTCTTTTTGTCTTTTTCATGTTTTTGTACTTTTTGCATTTAATATGTTTTTGGATTTTCTGAAAAAAAAAACATTTTCTCCCCCTTCAAAAACATATTTTTGTATTTTTTGATTTATAGAAAAAAATTGACCAACCGATGAGAATCACTTCAAATCGCCATCCATTATTGTTTCATAATTTTTCTGTTAAACTTTCTCCCCCTTATGATGACAAAAACTGTGACACTTTTGTGTTTATAAAATATTTATTTCCATGAGTTTTGTCTGTTCAACAATGAGGGTTCTGTGAACTTTTCAAAATGTTTTTCAAAAATTTTGTAAAACTTTCAAGTAAACGTTAAAATAAATTTCAAATTTTCTCAAAAAATTTATAAAATTTAAAGTAAACATTATTGAAATTTCAAAAGTTATCAAAATGGCCTTTATATAGAACTTGTTAACCCGACCCTTGTCTTCATTGTGTGCCATGGAACTCCATTCTCAAGAATTTGTTTTTATCTCGGAAGTTCCTTCATAAAAATTCAAACAGTTAGTTGACTAGTGACACCCAAGTCTTTTCAGTCTTAGGTATTATTTCTTTAACCACAATTTTGGTTTTCTTTTCACAATAAGATTTAATCTGGACTTTCTCAAGTTTTGGAAGGTCCTCTAAACTTTCAATTTTCACTGATTGTTCAACTTTATCAGCAATTTTTTCTTTTATAACCCATTTCTGTTCAACCCTTTCTTGTTTTCTGGTTGACACAGAACTCTTATTCTTTTCAAGAAAAATTCTCTTTTTCATCTCCCATGTTTGGTTAAACTTTGCTTGTTTGTAATAAAATGTAGAATCTTTTCGTTCAGAACCTTTTGAAAATTTACCAGTTTCAAATTTTGAAAATTTAGAATAAATTGGTTCCACTTTATTTAAAGATTTATTAACTTTATTCCAAACTTGTCTTGGTACAAACATCGGAGATTTTTGCTTCGAATTTCCTGAATCTTTCTTGACATCTTTCTTTTCAACAGGAACAAGTTTAGGCTTTGATTGTGGACATTGCCTAGCAATGTGTACAACTTGGTTACATCTAAAACATTCATTAACCTGCTCTTGGAATAATTTTTCAACATCAAATTTAACACTTGAAAGCTTTTTATCTAAATTTTCTTTTTCTTTTACTGAGCTTGTTCCAAAAAGAAAGTTTATATTCTTTGAAGAATTTGGTTTTTGGAACTTGTTATTCTTTTTCTTGGCATATCCCACACTTTTCCTTTTATCTTCTGGATAATTATTTCTTTTTCTTCTTCTTTTATTATTACCTTGAGAAATCTTTGATTTGGAATTACCAGAAACCTTTTTATGATCCAGCTCAGAAAAATTTATTTCAATTAGTTTGACAACCTTATCAATTTTATCAAAATTCACGTTCTGAATCGGAAACTTATTATCAGAATATAGTTTGTCCGATCCTTTCAATATGTATGCTACAATCAAAGAAGAATCATTATCCGAACTTCATCACGATTTATTAAGAAATTTCTTGTGAAAACTTTCTTCATTTTCAGAACTTGAATTTGAATTATTCTTTTTATCCTCTGTGTTCTCAAAAACATTTTCTACCACCTTTCGAACCACTTCAGATGCACAGTCATCGTCAATTTTAGTGTAAGTCACATCAATGCTCTCAGGCAGCTCTTTGGATTTTTCAATCCTTGAGATCACATTAAGCGTCACTTACTTGTGATCATACAATAATTGATCAGTATGACGTTTAAGCTCCAAGTACTTCTCATCTTTTCCAACACACAGTTCACATGGCATTAGACAATTTGCTATCAAGCTTTCAGTGTAACATGTTAGTTCCTTTATCTTTTCATCCTTCTCTAGATAGGTTTTGCATGAATCAAAACATTTTGTGCACTGTTTATCCATTTCAACTGTTTCACTCTTAAGTTCTTCTTCAACTTTTTCTATGTTTTCACTCGTCTCACTTTGACTTTCTTTTTTTTACTTCTTCTATCGTAACTGTTTTGGTCAAAAATTACCGAAGCAATTTAGTGATCAAATTAGTTTTGTGAGGTAGTGTGCTAGCAATGCTCGTAAAAGATGTGTTGGTTTGTTTGCAAATAAAAACAGTTTCAGGATATAGCCTCAGGATATGAAACTATACCAATAATCAAACAATGAGCGATAAAAGTAAAAGTGGACACAGGGTATACGAGGAAAGCCCTTGATCAATCTAGATCTCCGGCATAAAACCTCCGGAGCTGACAATCGTCGGCTGCCTTGTTCTTCTTATTGCTTAAATAACCAGGATACAGTGCAGGATAATGCTCAGATCGCTACTAAGTGTTACAACGATTGCAAGTAGTGAGTGTTAATGTGTGGTTGCTAAAAAGAAATGAGAGTGTATGAGTATGAGAGCTCGAAAGTGTGTGTGTTCCTATGATCTGGCATTCCCTTTTTATAGTTACAAGAAATAACTAACTATCCTATATTCCCGGATGCTGGGAATATTCCTTTCTGAACGTTGGGGGACTGTTTCAACTTGTTTTCCACGTGCAAATTAACTATAAATCCGGGTCTTCAGCTCATATAACCGTTACAATATTAATATCATTGACCAACATCCGAAATTCTCACAGAATATGCCTTTCTTCTATCATGACCGTTACAAGACCCATTCTTCCGCCATCAACGTCCATTTTCCAACCACCTTGAGCGAATCTTCAGGTAGACCAAGTCCTCTAACGTTGGTACCTTTCAACCAAAGAAAACCGTTAATCGCAAGCAGGATACCCCCGCAGGATGTTACCAGTATTCTGGTTCAGTATCCTGGTCGTGGCATTAAGCATATATAATATCAGGATATAAGCTCGAAATTCCACCCATAACAATTGTCCCAAAAAAATATATCTGTTAGGATCCTGAATCCAAATGGGTATATTTTTCTTTGCGTTGTTCGATGCACTTAATGGGACATAGACATTGATGTGACTTCGTGCAACTTCCAAGGTTATACTTTCTCATAAGTAGGAACTCTTCTGGCATGTCTGGTAAGGATATCTGCTTTAGATTTTCCTGCATATGTGGGTTACTTCAGAATATTATCATGCAATAAAATTGGAATTACTCCCTTTTACGCAGATTCCACCAAGGACCCTGTTATTTTCGATCTAAAGGATCTTGACAACTTTTCTAAGCCTGCCTTGAAAAAGGAGCCCTCTGCTGCCACCAGGTCTAAACCTTCCTTTGCTGCTCCTAAGCCTTCCCCCCTGACTGTCACACCCCGACCCGCAGGGAAAAGGTGATCGGGGCATGATTGGGTTATCATCAAAGCTCATGACATTTATTTTAATGTTTCATATTCATTAATACAATTTAATGGAAATTTACAATAAATATTACAACATGTTCTAACTATCAATCTAAGCTTCTTTGTTCTCTTCTAAGGCATTTCCTATGTTTTCCTTGCTTCATCCTGTTCACCTGTATCATGTGTAAAAAGGTTTTTGGATCAACAAAAAATTGGCGAGTGAATCCTATGGAAAACATTTGAACAAGTTTATTTAATTGATTATGAAATGAGTGCACAACCACACATGAGTAAAAATAGATATAAACTTATTCAACAATCATTAGATATTAAATAAAGCACACATGAACAATAATGTAACGTTTAGAGGCACGCGTTGCTCTACTCGTCTCTCACGAGGAACTGATGGGCCTAATGAATGAATTGCATAAACATGATAATATGAAAGACATAACTACAAACAATATAAACTCAATGATACACACATGAACAATAATGGATTGGTTTTGAGGCACGCGTTGTTCAACTCGTCTCCCACGAGGAACTGATGGGCTTAATGAATGAATTTCATATAATTTGACAAAATGAAATAAGTAACCACAACAATATAAACAATCTAAGTTTAGATCACGATATGGTATGGCACAAGTTTAAATAAACGAGTTAATTATTTTGTGACACATGACACACCCCAAAACGTGTAATTAAAAAGGGGAGTTGTAAGACTCACTCACAGTGGGTGCGTTCGGTTGATGATGCTGAATGCACGCGAAGTGGTTTTAACACGAGTGGAATTAACCTAGATAAATAGCATTATGGTTCGGTAAGTAATCGGATTTTATTTATCCATTTTAGTAGGATTGTTGGGTGTATTTTTGTGAGTTTAAGGCTATTTTCTAACCTTAAAAATGTTATTTTTAAGTATTTTTAATTGATTTTTAATTAAAATAAATAAATAAAAATAATAAAATAAATTTGACTTTTTTGACCGTTGACCTTGACCGTTGACTGTTGACTTTGACCGGTTCGAATGCGAGTATATGTGCGCTGAGTGAGGCTCGAACCCGAGACCTCCCGTACGCGTGCACGCAGCTCTACCAACTGAGCTACGTGTCTAACCCGAAATATTTCTGTTTTTAATTATATTTATACATTAATTAGATTAAACAGAAAATCCTTTATTTTTAAAAACGATTTTAATCCAAAGAATCGGTGCGCTCCACAGGTCTCGAACCCGGGACCTGTGGCTTATGCTAACACACAGTCCACCGCTGGACTGTTTGTCCAACTTGTTATCTAAACTGATTTTTATTATTCTTAAATACAAACTACGCCTTTTCATTTATGTCGTATTTAAAAAGTTTGAATAATTGTCCGGATCGATGCAGTAGACCGGACTCGAACTCGTGTCCTGTGATTAAACATACACACAGTCCACCACTGGACTGTGTGTCTAACTTGGTTATTATTCCGATTATTAATAAACTTAACATATAACAGTAGTGTCTCCGGTTCGATTACAAAAAATACATTTTTATTAAGGCAGCGTGTGTGGGACAAGATTCGAACTCGAGACGTTAGTGTGCTTAATGTGCACACAGTCCACCGCTGGACTGTGTGTCTAACCCGAGTTATTTCTTGATTTAAATTATACTTATGTGTTACCGTAACTTCGTCTTCTTCGTTGAGTTTTTAACCAGAATCGGAAATTCGATTGGTCCGATGATTAAATCATGTTTGTTATTGTCTGATGGTTAATTACATGTGAGATTAAATAAAAAGAATGAAGAAATTAGGCGTGAGGTATACCGACTGGATTCCTCTGTTTTTCCGGCAGAACTCCGGCGACAGCAAACACTTCCGGCGACGTGTGTCTTGCAACAGAGAGTCTCCAGAAAGCTTGAAAAGGATGTGGGTGACTTCGGTATAAGCTCAGAGGGTTTGGTAAGGCTTAGAAGTGGAGGTTTCGGTTTTCCGGCGACGAGCAGAAGATTTCCGGCGAGTGAGTTTACTCGAGAAAGGGTGCGGTTTTGAGCGAAAATGTTTGCAGAGGTTCGAGGGGGTATTTATAAGGCAGGTTATCGATGAACTTGGTCCGATTTCCGACTTGATTCGTCGGTTTATAATTTCTCCGGCGGTTATAGTTGGTGTCGCGGACTCAGGCGTCGGTTATAACCGATGTCCTAGTAAATGTTTACGTTATAACTGAAGATGTCATTAAATCTCGCGAAATCGCCGGGATTTCCGACGACTGAACTTTGGGCGCCGGTTTTGAATTCGGAAAGACACGTTATGAATTAAATGATCTTAATAATTAACAAAAGACATCGGTGGCGCAGTGGTTTAGTGCGTGTGTGTTAAGTTTGTGTTGAACCGGTTACTGACCCGGGTTCGAAACCCGGCAGTGTTATTTTATTTTTATTTTCTTATTTTTAACAGTTTTTCAAAAACTAATTATATATTTCCATATAATAATTGATTATGTATTGTTTAAAATTATTTTGGGCATTAAATTCGCAACGAAATTTTTAACTGATTGTTCGGTTTAATAAACGGAGCGGGTTTGGTAAAATCCGTTTTTGACGGATGTTACACTAACCAGGTCCCGACATCAGGATCTAAGAAGAGGAAGGGTGTTGAT
This sequence comes from Scalesia atractyloides, assembly GCA_947069175.1. Taxonomy (NCBI): domain Eukaryota; kingdom Viridiplantae; phylum Streptophyta; class Magnoliopsida; order Asterales; family Asteraceae; genus Scalesia; species Scalesia atractyloides. The sequence goes on from CAMTDV010000024.1 coordinate 84,876,733, forward strand.
CTCCCTGATACTGCTACCACAGCCTTCTCCTATGAAAATCTTGGCTTCATGGAGGCCATTGATTCCATGAACACATCCCTGTCTTCTATTTTATAGTGTTTGAATTGCTCGGTGTCTCTTTACGAGGAGGCTTGTGGAATAGCGAAGCTCCTGGAGGCAAAGTTGGAGGATTTGGGAGGCAACCCTATGAAGCAGGTGGCAAGGCTGATGAGGAAGGTGGAGCTTGAGCTGGTGGTGGTGTTGGTGTGATGTTTGTCGAACAATTTACTTTCCTTGCACTTGAGCAATTTATATTTCTTGCATGCTTTAAAACAATCCAACAGTTGTAGGTGGAGGGATCCTGTGTTTTCAGGACGAAGCCTTCAACTGTTTATGTAAATATATTTTAAAACTAGTTGTACTTCTGGTGGATGGGTCCCGCTTTAGGATGAAGCCAAGAGTACAACCTTTTGATGCATTAGTAATAAACTAACCTTTTTGCCTTATCTGTTGTTGTTATGTTATTATTCTGAAAAACCTATTTTGGATATCCTGACCGAATATCCTGGTCAAGATACTGATGAAATGTTCAACATTTTTTTTACCTTTAATCAAAATGTTAGACAAAAACTCGGTTGAATAATATCATATAAAATTTGGATTATTTAGATAAGGCTTTCAATCTTTGAAAAATAAAAACCATACCAGAAACATTTGTGCAATAACTTTCAACTCCAACCTTTGAATCCTTTGCAACTTCCGCAGCATGGATGTCCCCTGTCCGTGCAGGATATTGCATCAGTGCATGACATACTTGAGTATCCCTTCACTTAATGATCGAATTTTGTAATGAAAGAATGTGTGTAATCATGGTCACATTTTTGGAATCTTTCAAAAACTATAGTTCACTGGGGATAAACCCTTAGTATCCTGGGGATAAACCCTTATTTTCATGCGCTACAGGCGGGAGTGTATAAACTCCAAGACTTAGAAAGGTGAAAACCTTTAAACCTTAGAGAGTATGAAATACCCTTTTGCGAGAGAGGGTGATCAATCCTCATATACTGTAAGGATCCGGGATATAGCCAACAATAACGAAATTGTCAGCCACTTTTGCATGAACTGGTCTCGCCATCTTGAACTATACCTGGATACTTGCGCTCCAGGCGGGGTGTTTAAACCCAATTCGGAAGAAAGGTGAATACCTTTAAACCTGTGAAGGGATCTGAATCCCTTAAACGTGAGAGAGGGGGCCAATCCTCTAGTCTTTCGATCCATCTTGAGTAAATATCCTGGAGCATTATCCTGAAGCATATCCTACAAAACACCTTTAAACTAAGGTGGTGTTAGCTTGGCTAACACCCCTCCGATGCTTTAGTTAGTATTGGGTTTCAAAGATTACTAAATTAAATATATCTATAAGAGAAGGATTCATACCATCTTGAGTTAGAAATTAAATTCTAAACTCACTTGAAATAAGCCTTGAGATGTATAGCATTCCAGGATCTTGGCATCATATCTCCCTCCATGGTCTTGAGTCGGTATGCTCCCTTTCTAGATTCTGATTCAACCTCGTATGGTCCTTCCCATTTTGGGGCTAACTTGCCGTCGGCAGGATTGGTTGTGTTTTGAAAAGCTTTTCTTAATACCCAGTCTCCAACTTGGAATCTTCTGGTTCTTAAATTTTTGTTGTATGACTTAGCTATCCTTTGTTGATATGCTGCCATCCTTAGCTTTGCTGCATCCCTTGTTTCATCTACGCTGTCTAATTCCTGAAAGACTTCAGGATTCGCTTCAGGATCCCGTAGGCTTGACCTAGCTGTGGGTATCACCATCTCTGTTGGAATCACTACTTCTGCCCCAAACACCAAAGAAAATGGGGTTTGCCCAGTAGCATTCTTCACAATTGTTCTTTCAGCCCATAGGACAAATGGTAGTTCCTCTGCCCATTTTCCTTTTTTGGCACCTAACCTCTTTTTTAAGTTATTGACAATTATCTTGTTTGAGATTCTGACTGTCCATTAGCTTGAGGATGCACCGGTGTTGACGTAATCATCTTGATTCCCCAACTTTTGCAAAAATCAGTAGTCCTTTTGCTGATGAATTGAGAACCATTGTCGCAGATTATCTCAGCTGGTATCCCGAATCTTGTCGAAATATTCCTCTTGATGAAAGATACTACTTCTTGATCTCCAACTTTAACAAATGCTTCTGCTTCAACCTACTTGGAGAAATAATCCGTCATTGTTAGCATGAAGACCTTTCCTCCAGGGGCCTTTGGGAGTTTCCCCACTATATCCATCCCCCATTTCAGAAATGGCCAAGGGGATATTATAGGATATAATGGTTCAGCTGGCTGATGTAGTATGTTGTTGTGTCTTTGACATGCATCGCACTTCCGAGCATATTCCGCAGCATACTTTCTCATGGTCGGCCAGTAATATCCTGTTCTCAACACCTTCGAGAATAAAGATCTGCCCCAGTATGGTTGCCACAATCTTCTTCGTGTATATCCTGAAGTACCTCCTTGGTTTTAGGATCTTCCAAGCACCATAGATATGGACCTGCAAGGGATTTCTTATACAAGACATTATTTATAATAGTGAAACGGGATACCTTCATTCTGAAAGCCCTTTGGGATTTTCATCCTTTGGGATATCTCCTTTTTCAAGATACTTCACGATTGGAGCCATCCAGGATTCAAGATTCTCCTCAGTACATCCATCACCAGGATCCTGGATACTTGCTACTTCCTTATCCTGAGGCTTGAAAGGTTCCATTGCAGGATACAAGATATGTAGTATTGGTATCTGAGTTCCCTATGGTATCCTGACAGTAGATCCTAGATTTCCTAGAGCATCTGCTTCAACATTTTCTTCTCTTGGTACCTGTTCAAGTGTAAAATTTTCGAAATATCCTACTAATTTTTTAACAATTTCAAGATATTCAGCTAACTTTTCACCTTTGACTGCATAAGATCCATTGAAATGGTTAGTAATCAAATATACACTTGTAAACATTTAACATTCATATTCTTAGCCAATTCTAGTCCTGCTATTAGGGCTTCATATTCAGCTTCATTATTAGTAGCAGAAAATTCACATCTAATAGCCTGGGGTAATATGTCCCCCTGTGGCGATTTTAGTAGTATACCTAATCCTACACCTCTTATGTAAGATGCACCATCAGTATACAATATCAAAGATCCTGAAGTCTTACCTAATTGTTGTACTTCTAGGTCAGCCTCATTTTGAATATCACTACTAAAATCAGCCACAAAGTCTGCTAAGGCCTGAGACTTTATAGCATTTCTAGGTTTATATACTAAATCATAAGCACTTAGTTTAACAGACCACTTAGCCATCCTACCAGACATTTCAGGTTTCCTAAGCACATTTTTAACAGGATAATTAGTTTTAACATGTATCCTATGAGTTTCAAAGTAATGTCTAAGCATAGTTGATGCCATGACCAGAGCTAATATCATTTTTTCTAAGTGCGAGTATCTAGTTTCAGCTTCTAATAAGATTTTACTAACATAATAAACAGGATACTGCTAACCTTCATGATCCTTTACCAAAACAACACTTACTGCATTCCCTGATACTGCAAGATATAGGGATAAGGGTTCACCATCCTCAGGCTTCATCAGCAGGGGTGCACTTGAAAGATATTTCTTCAACTCTTGCAGGGCAGCTTCATGTCTTTTACCCCATTCAAACTTTTTTTTTATTCAGGATATCATAGAATTCCTTGCATTTTTCTGAGGATCTTGATATAAACCTGTTTAATGCCGCTACTCTTCGTGTTAACCTCTGAACATCCTTCATGTTGGATGGTGATTTAAGATCAAGGATAGCTTTAATATGTTCTGGACTTGCTTCTATCCCCCTCTTGGTCACCAAGTATCCTAAAAACTTTCCTGCCCCCACTCCAAAATGGCACTTAGCAGGATTCAGTTTCATATTATACTGGTCCAGGATATTGAAGGCACACTCTAAATCCTGGATGTGATCCTCCGATTTCTTGGATTTCACCACCATATCATCAATATATACCTCCATGGTGTCCCCCAGTTTGTCTTTAAACATCATATTAACCAGCCTTTGGTACGTTGCACCTGCATTTTTTAAACCAAAGGGCATGGCAGTATAACAGTATATACATGTGGGTGTCATGAATGCTGTATCATCCTGGTCGGATGGTTCCATTTGGATTTGTTGAAATCCTAAGGATGCATCCATGAAAGTCAGCATTTCATGTCCAGCATTTTCATCCACCATGGAATCTATATGGGGTAGTGGAACTGGATCTTTTGGACAAGCTTTGTTGAGGTCTGTGTAGTCTACACAAACTCTCCACTTCCCATTCTTCTTTTGGACCACCACCACGTTTGCTAGCCATTTGGGAAACTTGACTTCCCTAATCATCTTGGACTTGAGCAACCTTTCAACCTCCTCTTGTATAATTGCATTTTTTTCAGGAGCAAATTTCCTTCTCTTTTGTTGAACGGGCCTAAAGATTTATCAATTCCAAGTTTGTGAGTTATAACATCTTTTGATATACCTGTCATGTCTTCGTGTTTCCATGCAAACGTAGCACCGAGATATCTGGATTATCCTAATCCAGGATAACTTTCTTAACATCCTGCTCCGAGGTCTCCATGATATCCTGGGCCTATTTCTTTAACTGTTATCCTGCTTTAGATCTTGTTGAGGCCTTCATCGAAGAGGAATAACATTCCTTCGCCTCCTGTTGATCACTTTCCACCTTGACTACGCCCCAAGGAGTAGGGATCTTGATACACTGATGATAGGTGGAAGGTACAACCTTCATATCATGAATCCATGGACTGCCTAATATAATATTATAGCAGGATAACGACACAAAAACGCTGCATTGAATTCACTCCTTCAACATATACAGGTAACTTTATCTCTCCAATAGTGTTCTTTGCTTCTCCACTGAATCCTACGAGCACAGTGGATTTCGAGGTAATCTCCATTTCTGGAATGTTCATTCTCTTCAGGGTTTCCAACTGAATAATGTTGACCGAGCTCCCGTTGTTTACCAGTATCCTGCGTACAAAATGATTAGCAATATATAAAGTAATCACTAGACCATCATGATCATGATCATGATCATCATCATCATCATCATACTCAGTAAATCCCACCAATAGCAAGCTAAGGTAGGGTCTGAGGAGGGTAGATGTCGACAGTCTTACCTCTACCCCTTGGGGCTGCTTCCAAGGAGACCCCCGGCTCGATTGTAGTTTTGTATCATGCCTTGGACATAAGGCACATACCACTCAAACAATCAGGACAAAGACCGATTGATGCATGCACCCCCGTGTCTTTCTGCTATCAACGCTACCACATGATGCATGATTAACCATCCGCCGTTTTTAACGTTATTTTCACGAAATTAGTAAAATAACGTTAAAGTTAGTACCATTTCACTTTTGCCCCCCGAGCGCCCACACACATATACATTATACATTAAAGCTAGTACCATTTCACTTTTGCCCCACCAGACCATCATGATGAGGATCCTAAATGCTATCCCGGACATCATTATCGAACGTTATCACTTTGTCAGTTGTAAGCATTGTCATCCTTCTTGGCTTGTCTCCCCTTTCTGCCTTAGCCTCCTTGGCATGTCTCTTAGCGGCAGAGTATGAGGTTCCGCATATATCAGATCCTCCTGATGTGAAATTGATTATCTTGGCGTCTAGAGGAGGTGATGCTGCTCGTTCAGGATCCTTCTCAGTATCCTGACCCTTATTCTTCTTTCTGCCAAGAAGATCTTTTAAGTAGCCTTTGCTCAGCAAGTAGCTTATCTCCTTCCTCAGGGCTATGCAATCTTCTGTTACATGTCCAAAATCTTCATGGAAGGCACACCACTTGGACTTATCCTTCCAATCAGTCTTTTGCTGGTTCTTTCTTGGCCACCTTGCTTTGTCCCCTAGTCCCTGCATGGCATATATTAGTTCAAGGATATTTACTGAAAAACAATATTGTGACAATTCAGGATATTCTTCAGCATCTTCATCCTCAACAACATTCACTCTTTTGTTTTCATTTTTAGTATACGGCTTAGAGCGGTATGGTTTATATGAGGATTCTGACTTCCTATTCGTTGATTCTTATGTTGAGGATGCTTTCATCCTCTCTTGCATTTTCTTGTCATCTTCAAGCCTGATATATCTTAGAGCTCTATTCCGAGCTTCGTCTAGATTCCTGCAAGGATTCATCACAAGATCCTGATAAAATTGGGAATCCTTCTGTAATCCCATCTTGAATGCTTGACTGCCGTAGCAACATCAAGATTCGGGATATCTAGGGATTCCCTGCTGAATTTGTTAACATAATCCCTTAAGGATTCTTGAGGGCCCTGTGTTATCCTGTAAAGGTCACTTGTTAGTTTTTCAAAGCTTCTACTAAGAAAACTGACTGTTAAACAGATTAACCAAATGAGCAAATGATGTAATCGAATAAGGTGGAACGTTTAAAAGCCATTTCAAGGCTGATCCTGTTAAGGTGGAACCAAAGCCTTTGCATAAGCATGCTTCCTTAAGATCCGGTGGGATAGGATTTACTTCCATCCTTTCCCTATACTGAGCAATATGTTCTTCAGAATCCGTCGTGCCATCATAAAGGTTCATGTTGGGAGTTTGGAATCTCTTGGGAATTTCAGCATCACAAATATGGCGAGCAAAGCGAGATATGTTGTTACTATCCTGGGATACTTCCGGTATTGGTTACACTACCCCAGGCACACTCGATATCATATCATTCAATTTCTGGAGTTCTCTGGATAATGCCGATGTTGCACTTCTATCCTGTGAAGGTTCAAAGTTGTTAGCAGTTAGCATATTAGTGTTGATAGATGAGTTATCAGTTTGACGATTTTGGCCATATCTTGGAGCGTATCCTGGATCCCTGACAGTCGACATCCTGACTGATGAGAGGATTTCTGGGATATTGCTCCGGGAGTGACTCGGTATAATGTTGCCCTGATTATCCTCAGTATATACTACGAACTAAAGTTCAGCATCCTGGGTTGCAAGGGAGTGACAACATCCTCAGCAGGTCTCTGGAGTTGGACTTCAAAAGTTATATGTCTCTTATTATCATCTGGTTAATTTCCTGTTGTTGCTTCATCTGTTCCTGTATACTACCAAACAAAGACAAAATTTCATTATTAGAAGCAGAAACAGGAGTTCTCCCTGAAACTCCGGGTCTGGAGACATTTGAGCAGTAGTTGTGTCTCTTGGTATCTGGATTTCATTCCTCCTTTGAAAAGTCTGAGCTTGTGAAGGTAGGGGAGGCAATGAACCAGATGTAGCAGAGGCTGTAGCAGGCATGGAGGAAGAGGTCATGATTGATTTCGAAGCCATTGAAAATAGTTGTGAAAAAGTTTCGAAAATAGAAAGCCAAGTCAGTGATTTTAACAAAGCTTTTAATAGAAATAACACCATTGACACACGGTGGGCGCCAAATTGTTTTTGTCAAAAATTACCGAAGCAATTTAGTGATCAAATTAGTTTTGTGAGGTAGTGTGCTAGCAATGCTCATAAAAGATGTGTTGGTTTGTTTGCAAATAAAAACGTTTCAGGATATAGCCTCAGGATATGAAACTATACCAATAATCAAATAATGAGCGATAAAAGTAAAAGTGGACACAGGGTATACGAGGAAAGCCCTTCATCATCTAGATCTCCGGCATAAAACCTCTGGAGCTGACAATCGTCGGCTGCCTTGTTCTTCTTATTGCTTGAATAACCAGGATACAGTGCAGGATAATGATCAGATCGCTACTAAGTGTTACAACATTGCAAGTAGTGAGTGTTAATGTGTGTGCTAAAAAGAAATGAGAGTGTATCGAGTATGAGAGCTCTAAAGTGTGTGTGTTCCTATGATCTGGCATTCCCTTTTTATAGTTACAAGAAATAACTAACTATCCATATTCCCAGGATGTTGGGAATATTTTCTTCTGAACGTTGGGGGACTGTTTCAACTTGTTTTCCACGTGCAAATTAACTATAAATCCGGGTCTTCAGCTTATATAACTGTTACAACATTAATATCATTGACCAGCATCCGAAATTCTCACAGAATATGCCTTTCTTCTATCCTGACCGTTACAAGACTCATTCTTCCGCCATCAACGTCCATTTTTCAACCACATTAAGCGAATCTTCAGGTAGACCAAGTCCTTTAAGTTGGTACCTTGCAACCAAAGAAAACCGTTAATTGCAAGCAGGATACCCCCGCAGGATGTTACCAGTATCCTGGTTCAGTATCCTGGTCGCGGCATTAAGCATATAATATCAGGATATGCCTTCGGGATATAAGCTCGAAATTCCACCCATAACAATAACCTTTTGATCAGCTTGGACAATTTCATCTTCTCTGTCTAATCGATCTATTAGGTTCTCAGTAACCAATACCTCTTTAATCTGTGTTTTCTGGTCATTACCTTGATCACTGAATAGACCTGCGAAAGATTGATAAACTTTAGGTGTATCATAATCTTGACAAAGATTTTTAAGAACTTCATGAGCAGTATAATAGCGTTGATTAGATTCTTTTGGATCTTTATCATGCACAATGCTATTAATTTCTATACTTTCATTTTCTGTTTTAACCTCAGACTCACTTTCCTTCTCTAGGTTTAAAACTTTCATATTTTCAATTACAGGAATGTAATCGCTAATTTTGTTCACAAATTCATGAAGATGATTGATTGAAAATCTAGGTTCCTTTTTTAATTCTTTCAGAAAATCATCCCATTCTGATGGTAATGCATCTTCAAGTTTCAAAATCCCATCTTCAATACTGATTTGACACACATGATTAAATTGATTTAAATGATTAACCATGACACAAAAACATTTTAATAGCTCAGTTACAGATTCATCCTTTTTACATTTAAACATTTCAAATCTTTTACACCAAATAGTAAGACGTTCATAAAGTTCTAAATCAGAAGACAACTCTTCCCAATCATTTATTTTCTCAAAATCAAAATTTTTCATTTTCGATAGATTTTAAGCGAATCCGGAAACCTAAAAACGTTTAAATTTCTTTCCGAAAACCTTTTTTTTACCTATTATACCGTTAAACTCGTCTCGACAAAAGGATTCTAATGACGTAAAATGTCCGAGATCGAATTCGGCATTTTCATGCCTTCCTAGTTTGTACGAACTAGGTAACAATTTTTTTGAAAAATCTTCTTGAGCAACTTCGTACGAAGTTGGTAACACTTTTTAACACAACTTCTTGATCAACTTTGTGCGAAGTTCAACAAACTCATATTTAACACGTTTAGTCAACTTCGTGCGAAGTTGGTCTAACCAGTTGGACAGAAATGTTTCCCAAAACAGGGTTTTTTTTGTAAATTTCGACATGAATTCGGTTGATTTTAGATCTAAATTTTTCAAGGGTTTATCTATTATGGATTTTACGTATTATACTTGAATTTAGTCCATTTTAACCGTGTAATGTCCAAGAAAAGTTAAAAATAGAAAGAATGAGTAGAAGATGAGATGTTTTAAGTCCAATGTCTTCAAATCAGGCCTCTCTTGCTCTGATACCACTTGTAGGTCAGTGGTACGGATTGTTCAGGCACTAATTTGGCAAACCTTAGGTAAACGTGTGGAATCCGTTTGCTTAGGCGACATTGTAGACAAGTTTTTTTTCTATTTAATCACTGTTTCATTGATTATAAGACTTTACAGATCCTGGAAACACTTGGACCGAGTTCCGCCGTCCAGATTGCAAAATCTCTAACTGCTACAAATGAAAACTCAACACTCCTATTTATAGATTTACAAGTTCGCACCAATCACCCATGTCCAAGTTCGTAAGAAGTGCAACTTCGTACGAACTTGTCCATAACATCACAACTTCGTGCGAACTTGCTCTTTAACATATGTAAAACTCAATGTTTCGCTCCTAAATACAAACTCGATGTTACGATGACGGAGGCAACAGACATATGCACCAACAGATTGGTATCAGAGCCATAACTATAGGGAATTAGGAAAATTGTCATGCTTTTGTCCTATTCAATAGTTAAGTAACTCATTTGACCATTCTTGATTAACATGCTAAACTCCTTAAAAGTCCTCCTACGTACTCATATCTACGTTCTTATTTCAAAACATATGCCTTCCCTAAGGCAAATTTACACTACCATGCGAAGGCACGAAAACACTCGTACTATATAAACGAGACAATTTCACCGAAATAGGCGAGAAACCCACACTTTGGTGGAAGACTCTCAATCCATATTCTCGATTTTCACGAAATTATACATCAAGTTAGGAGTGACATCCTTACCTTGATGGAAATTTCACCATGCTCATTCTAGTGGACCCTTACCTATGAGCCGGATTTGGTCCTTATCTCGTTTGGTAAGTACTAACCACACTTAGGGAACGACGTTATCAAGTTAGGGTGATACCCGCATGTTGGTAACTAGTCCCACTCCTCGATCTTCAATCTCGCCAAGTCTCGAACTTTCAATTCACTAGGGGCATGTAGTAACCGGAATGGTGAATACCGTTAACCAAAATATCTGCGAGAGTATCTACTTATTAGGCTAAAGCATACTTCCCAAACTCAAAGGAATTTTTGATCATTTTGGTTTAGTCAAAGTTCCATTTCGGAACAATCCAAGTTTCAATCAAACCGCCGTTATACTAGTATCAATTTTATGCATTGCACGATTCAACCTCCCCCTTTTTAAAATTTAAATTTGTTTTTACAACGATTATATACCTATTTTATCTATCCTTTCGTCTATTTTTACCCTACAATTCATGTGTGAAATCTCAAAACGTCATCCACAAGGAAGGCACTACTCTTTTCCCAAAAGTGGGAGTATTATCATCAAGATAGAAATTACCTTGACGATCAACTCCGATTCTCTCTCTTTTACAAAAAAAAATATATAGATATTTTCACCAACGAGCAGGGAATGATTTACTCACCCTGGGGATCATACCAATTGATGCGGGCCCAAGTGTGGAGTGTCACACCTGGTCGATAGCGTAAGCGCGCGGTGTGAACTTAATTAGTTTTCATCGCATACGATATAAGTAAACAACTATATGATTAAAACAAACACGATGTTCATCCATTGATATAAGTAAGAGATACACATTATAGGTTGTTCAAATACAAGGCAACATAAGTTATAAGTTTTACAAAAGACAAGTTCAACTTAGTTTTTAAAAGCAAAGGCTTTGCATCCTATATCTCATTGAAGATGAGATATATGAACCAAACCCTTCAAAACATGGATGACATCGACTACTTGTTATGCTTGAAACCACTTGACCAACGGCACCAAGATCCACTTCAATACCATGAAATACATGTAAGTTTGAAAACATCAACAAAAGTTGGCGAGTTCATGTGTTTTGGGTTCATAACAAATGATCTTAAAACATTTGAAATATCGTTGTGTGAAAATGTGGCATGTAAACCATCAATGAACTTGTTGATCATTAATGTTTTGCAAGGACATTAATATGTGTGCCGACATAGGAAGCACTCAACCCTCGATGATTTAGTTTCCGGTCCATCCGGCTGGGACAACAAAAGCACTACATGTGGCCACACAGGGACCCATGAGTGGGGCTCGCCTACACCCGATAGATCTACCACTCTTTTTCCAAAGGTCTTATAAAAGATTAATGGCGCTTAAGTTTCACCCTATTCGCACATGATCTAATATTTCATTCCATAGCTAAACCATACCATCGAAACATGTATTTCCCCCGAGAGTTATAAAACCAAAAACATTTAAGAGAAAAGGGGGACATGAACTCACAGTTTTGCGTCCGTATAAGTGTGCTAGCGAAAGGGGTATCCAACGACGCGTGATAACCTACAAGTGCTCTAACTCATTAGACACTTCGGGATTATGATAAAAGTGTGTACGTTGTTCATCTTGAACGTTTTAGTATTTGGATTCCCTTAAGTATTTTAAATACATTCGCTTTTGTTTCATGTGTTCGTTTTAATATATATTCCTTTTTATATATATTTCGTATTCATCCGTAGTGCGAACGGGCCCTGCCCTTCGTGAGTCTTCGTGCCTCGCACGAGTATATGTGGGTCTAGCCTATAGAAGTCTTTGTGCCTCGCACAAGTGTGAATGGCCTAGCCCATTTGAGTCTTCGTGAACCATACGGTATGAGTGGGCCTATCCCGTGAGAGTCTCCGTGCCACGCACGGCTTATGTTTGTTATATATATATTCTCAAAATATATATATCTCAAGTCTAGTGAACCTCGTTCACTTGTAACATCATGTTCGGTTGGAGTATGAGTACTTGTTCTTTAACTTGTATACGTTTGATAATTATAAAAGAAAATAATTATTTTTAACTTCATATATTTGTTGATGTATTTGTACCGTTTTATGTCGTATTTACACCGTATTTATATCGTATTTATACCGTATTTGTACGTGTAGGTATACCGTATGTATACTGTATTTATACCGTATTTGATATTTTTATATAACTGGGCCTAGCCCAAAGAAGTTAAGTGTGAATGAGCCCAACCCATTTAAGTTATGTAGGTAGGCCTAGCCCAAGGTGTTATTGGATGATGGGCCTAGCCCTATTGATGTGCTAATGGGTCTAGCCCAACTTATTATACAAATGGGCTTTTATTAGCCCATTATAAATTTCAAGTATTCTTGTATTCTCACATGTGTATTTTCAGCATTATACTTGTATGCTTGTGTGTATATATGCACTTAGGAATATTTACCTTAACTTTTTATAAGTGTTGAAATGTATGCATATTTCTTTTGTCTAAAAATTACATTATTTTTATAGTTTTGTCGTTGAGCCGAGTATGTATATTTTCGTATCGGAAGTAACCATATGTCATCCGCGGTGTGTGCACGCTTTGTGTTGATACGCTAGAGTGGTCGTTGCCGAGGGCGTCGCGCTTTATTCGATGGAGCGTTTATTATATATTTGTATCGGTTCGAATATATATATATATATATATTGTCTTGTTATTATTTATGGTTATACGTTAAGTCGTCTGATGTCCGTTCGTCCGTTATTCCTTTGTACGATTGTTCGTTTGTGTTTATTTTATAGGTGGGTTCATGTGTATTTTTTTTCTCCAAGTGACCGGTTATTCAAATATTTGGTGTGTATTCTTCCTATCACTAGTACGTACACATAGTATACAAGTAATATACACCAAATAAGGTATTTAAACTATATGTATATAATTTTCTCAAGAATTATATTTATTGTTATATTTATAACTTTACCCACTTTTATTTATAAAAGTATCTTTCAAGTGTTTAAATAACTCTTGTATGGTTAAGATTTAACCATTGTTATTAGGGTTTGTCTAATCTCGATTAGGGTCGTTAATCACAATTAAGGTTACTAATCACGATTAGCCATACTAATCACCCCATTAATTACATTTTAATCGCCATTGAGATTTTAGAAAATTTCGTCATAGTTTCCCCTAAACTATGGTGTTTTCTACGTTTTAAACGTATTTAAAAATGTTTAAACCCCTTAATCTTAATCAAACTCAAGTTTCAAAATACCAACCTTGCATGTAGTATTTACACTAAATCCACACATAATCCTTGTACTTTATATAAAATTTTAACTACAATTTAACAACATTAAGATAACACTTTTTAAATCTTATAACAAGATTATTTAAACCGTTATATTTAACGCACTAATCTTGTTCTTCCATTTAATCAACTTTGATTAACACACTTTTAAAACCATCTTAGTGTAAATCATGATTTTTAATCTTTAGGAGAGTTATAAAATGTTAAAATTATTTTTATTTTTGTAGTAAAGTTCATGGATTATGTGGATGATGATCTTGTTAAGATTTAAACATCAAGTTGTTTAAATCACAATCTTAATCAAGTTCCATACAAGATCATCAAGCTAAACAACTTACTTTAACATAATCGTCAAGAATATATAAGCTAACTAGCACTAAGCAACATAATCAACACTTAATATATAATTATTATAGACTTTTTAAGTTGAGATTAGTGTTTTTAAGATTTGTTTTCTTGAAGTTCAAGATAATTTAACATGTACTTTAGTAATTACATATTATAACAAAGCTTAAAAAAATAGTAATGGATGATCTTACAAATTTGCAAATGATTAGTGGATTGTAGGATAAAGATTATGAAGACTTGAAAGCTTCAAAGTAATCTCCTATAGTTCTCCAAGCATGTAACCACTTAAAACCATCTTATAATGACTTTTAATGGCTAAATATGGTGTGTTGAATGAATGAAAAAGAAAGAATTTGAGGATGTTGGGGCTGCCGAGTTTAAGAGGGAAAAGAGAGGTGGTTTTGATGTTGAGAAGTTGTAAGAAAATAGAAAGAAATGATGGTAAAAGAATGTTATAATTGTTGCAACAATATCTGTAAGTCAAAAGATGCAATCTTTCATAACCATACTTCTAACATCACAAATCTAGCATAATAGGGTGGAAGTATGGTCGAACATATGGGCATGGAGGTATGGTTCTATTATTATTTATTTATTTTATTTTTTTTATAAAAAGACATGTGATATATATGCTAGATTAAGAGATATTTTGGTAATTAATTTAGTTAGGGTAATTAGGGTGTTAATGATAGTTTAGGATTTTAAATAAAGTCTAACTAATTTATTAGTTTAATGCGTATTGATTTGGATGGAAAAAATGCCACTAGTTCGCTTGTCGATTCAATATCGGGTGTTATATAAAAGGTGCTATATAATACTGGGAGCTATGGTTTTATTTTACCATCGATGTCATGATGTTTATTTAAGGTGTTTACGTTGCCAAAATATGGCTAACTAGTTCGCTAGCTTTTTGGTTAGGCAATTGGATGGTAGCGATATAACTTGTTCGCCTAGCGGCTCGAGTTCGGGTAATGTGCAAAAGTTGCAGCGTAGTACCGGAAGCTTGTGTTTCAAATATCCCATTGATATCCCCAAGCTGATTTAGAATGTAAAATATTATTTACAAGTTCTACGCACATTAAAAATGCC
The DNA here is from genome assembly GCA_947069175.1 of Scalesia atractyloides. Taxonomy (NCBI): domain Eukaryota; kingdom Viridiplantae; phylum Streptophyta; class Magnoliopsida; order Asterales; family Asteraceae; genus Scalesia; species Scalesia atractyloides. The sequence continues at coordinate 84,891,792 of CAMTDV010000024.1, forward strand.
AAATTTTTAATGTTGCGGACAATTTATTTTATTATATTTTAGCGCGGTCCGGACGAATTTAACGACACGTAATTTCCGGAAAAGTTATAGTGTGTTTTGTATTTAGTGTCCCTAGTTAGGGATTTTTATTTGCACTCCATACGTAATTTGCTTTCGTGCCATTCATAGCTCGTTCGGACAATTTTCTGAACTTGCTGGCATGAATAGTGTGTTTAGGTTAATAGTGCTTTGAGCACTTCGCCAACATATTTGGACATAGTTTGTGGTTTTCTAGGAACGCAACTAATGTATTAACATTACGTGACAATATTTAACCATGTCCTATGATTTCTGGACTTTTTGTGACCTAATCATGCAATAATTAAGTCGAAATGAACGCAGTTAAATGTATAATTAAGTTGTTAAGTTGTATAGAAATTACCATTATTTTGCCGGTTGTCACATGGAGGAGCGGGCCATCTTATATTTGGAGGCCCAAGATCGTGTGACAAATGGGGCTACACTAAATTGCTCTAACTTGGGCTACATGGGTCCGTTTTGGACGTGCGACTAGGCGAAACGATCGTGAGAGCAAGGCCCATCTTTCTACAAACTCCATAGGAGGTTTGGGTCATCGTTCGGGCCCAAAAATGCTTATTTTTATGAGTTATTTATCGTTTTATGCTTTTTAGTGCTATTGGTTGACTTTTATTTCGTTCTAGCTTTTGGCCCAAGTGTTTCTTGAGGCCCGTTTTCAATTTACCTTGTTATTTATATGGATGTAGTGGAAGAAAATAAATCAGTTTTGAAATATATGAACAGTCATTTTTCTCTCCCAATTCACTAGTGTGTGTTTTGTGTGTGAAAGTCCCAATTTCAGGTATCTTCGTGAATCAACTAATTTTGGAAGAATCGTTCCTGGTATTCTGTGTGAATCAACAGGTCTGATTTCCTATCCCGTTTTCTAGTCTACATCACCAATTCTCCTTCCCCGAAGAAATCTTATCCTTGAGTTAGGAGTGATGTCCACATCTCAATAGAGAGATTTAAATCGCAACTCGACCAACTTCATGATAACCACTCGATTTGGTCTTATACTTAAACCTTTTATAATTAAGTCAAAATTTCTACTTAAGCATGAATTTCAAATCACATTCTTTTATCAACCATACGTTAAACGTAAATCACATACGTTGTAATCCCATTCATGCCTTACCTGATTTCCTAAATTCTTGTAAAATGCTACATATTAACCTAGTCGGTTTAATGAATTTCTTGCCCACGAAATTCTTATTTGATCCTATCACTAAAACATACTCACATTATACTATTATACTAAAGACACTTTGTTCCCAATAGGGAAGAAAATTTCCTTTTCATATGCGTATAATTATTATAGATGTCGCTTCGTTAACCTCGCCTAGTTGCTCAAACGTAATCAACCCATAGTCAACCTAACCATTGAATGCAAATAGCCTGTCCATACACCCTCGAGACTTTGATTCACAACAATAGACCCCAAACTTAGAACTAGCTCTCCACCCGGTAATTCTATCAACACCTTAGAACGAGGGCTAAACACCCAAGACTCTTATAAACCTCGGCTAACTCACAAACCAAGAAACCCGGTAAGAACCATACCTGGGGAATCTCTCAATACCCATGACCGGTAACTCACTCATCACCATGCCATTGTGCACCAAGTGTCGCACCTATAAACATTTAGTCAGAACCCGACACCCTACCATCAAACTAATACTCGACCGACCTACCACAACCATTGCACCAGTCAACCAAACTTCTCATACATACACTAGTAACCCTACACATACATGCCAAAACCAACGAGGCTTGACTATCTATAAGTCCATTTTGCTAAAAAAATACTTTTCAAAACCAAGTTTTCCTCAAAAATTTTCAAGCACCACTTTTCTCATTTTGAGTTAAAATGCTTTCATATAAAGCAGGCTCACTGCTTAAAACCCTTCTCAAAATCACCAATACGCAATCCTAAATCTAAACACGTGGGCATAAAGAATTCATAAGATCGGACAGCATATGACGTATACACATGCAAATCATTATACCCGTTTCAACCTATGCAATCAATATTTCATGACCATTTTACACATACCATCATTCGCACTTTGTTTTACATACCCACAACTATATGCTTAACCTCATTTATACTTCGACTTATATGCTTAATATTACATGCTAATCTTATACGTATTTTCATCAATCATACTCAAATACGTACATTCTCAATACATGGTAGTCATACGTGAAATCGATACACGGGCTCAACCCGAGGGGTTTTGTCTACGTTAAACACGGGCACACTTAAATACAATCAATTTTCATGCTTAATTTTGCATACGCTATCACACACACATCCTCACTGGTGATGCTAAAATTCACCCTTGACCCATACGCTACTAGTACAGACTATGCGGATCAAGAATGACTAGGATAATCATGAGTGCACACGGGATTATAATGGCAGGCGCATGAAAACATAGTAGGTTCTACTGTGTGTCGTAAAACGGAACGTAACATGACACCAAATAACGAAACAGACATAACATAGTTAGGACATGGTGGATATGCTGCTGGTACTTCTTATATATAAGTGTTCCTATCATGTTATCAAACTTTCATAAAACGTGCCATGTGAAATTCTGTGATTATTCGAACCTTAGTAAATACGATCATCTAACAACAAACTATGGTTCCTCACAACCCTTTCCTCGATTGTACCCAAACTCGCTTTGAAATACTTGATACTTGGTTTGTCTATAACGAAATCTCATTCCCAAAATAGTTAGCCGTAACGGCTACACTATCACTAACACCCCTCAACAATTTGCGTTCACATTCCGACCAATACTTTTACTATTCTTACCTCCTACGTATAACTTTTAACTCTCTCATTCACCCCTATGAAAGAGTCATCCCAAAATCCATTCACTCAACGATCCGTTTAAACCTTATCTATGGTAACTCGATCTAAAATGCCCCACCCATTTTACTAAATATCCTAACAAACTCGATTCGACCAAAGACATTTTGAAAATTTTATTTCATCCTTTATTACAATCAAACACCAACTAGTCTGCCCTTAACCGTTAAAACCTTTTTGAAAACCACGAACTATGTTCTCACCAATAAATATTTTTTTCTACGACTTGTGATTTTACTAATACGCCTTAGAACCAATAAGACTTTTCTTACAAATTACAATACGATCGAGTCGCCATATACATCAAATTACGTCCTATTTATACTAAAACTTATCACACCTTAAGTCGCATTTTCTAAAACACTTCTTTCACCGAGTTGTCCAAATTCGGTCTACTTAACATTGCCTATATACATGCATACACGTTTTACTTGTTTTTACACATACCTACTGTTGAGGTCTCAAACCACTTTAGTCAAATGAGTTACTTTTACAAACGTATCTTTTATCCCTCAAAATTTATCTACTTACGCATAGTTAACCGTAAACTCCCAATTTAGCCAAAACTTTTGGGAACCATACATCTTTAACACGCTTATACATAAACACCACATAGGCTTTAAACTTCAAACTTTCAATCTTGGCCAAATATTTTTAACCGATTATCACTTGTATTGAATCACCGAAATACAGTCTTGCCTCAAGTCTTCCTTCTAACTAAATTTCGGGACGAAATTTCCTAAACTATGAGAGACTGTAACGCTCCGTGTTTCTTTACTTTCCTTATTTAGAAACTGTACTCGTATTTCTATTTTTGGAAACTCGTGATCGTATCGTGTTCGTATTTTATTCTCAATCTTATAACCCGAGACTTTGTTCGTAATAAAATTCCATACTTTTTTACATACTTGTTATACGGGCAATCAATCGTTAATTACGTGTTTACTTGCAAACTAATACCTGTTATACATTCGAAACTCATTCACGCATTCACGATACTCAATTTATGAATACTTAAGCTTTCCATACTTGAAAAGATATTATATAGTGAAGTTACAGCATATAAAGATAAACAAATGAAAGTTTAGGGGCCTAATAGCAAAAAATGAAACTGTTGGCAAAATGTGGCATGGCGCTATGCCAACCCCCCCCCCCCCTTAGCATGGTGGGGCGCCAATCCTCTTAATCCGCAGTTGTGGCATAAGTCTCTAAGTGCCAAAGTGAGCATCTATCTCACATTTCTTCATGTTTTCTTCATCTTTTCTTTCTTGAAAGCTTGGAATACCTCTGGGAGTGTTTTCACAAGTTTAACATGGTAAACTAAGGTGGAATCACCATTTTGAGATCCACACTTTCTATTTAGGAAGAATCTTTATGAACACTTGTGTTTACTTAATCAAACTTACACCCATCTTGCTTCTAACCGAACCTATGGTTATGGAGCTTGGTTAGGGTTAATTATTATGAGTTTAGAGGTGCAAACACCTCTAAACTTTCTGTTTTGACAAGGTTTACACAACCTACAAGTGTTGTGACCATCCAAGCTCACCATTGTTCATATGGTGAGTCTTGCGTGTGTCTAAATGTGTGAACCATGGAAGCTTGGGCTTTCCAAACTTATTCCACTACCTCATTTGATGTTTTACTATAGTATTCCAAGTAGTTTACTATATCCAAAGTAACACAATCCCGCCGCATCTCCAACATTTGCCATGATGGATATGAACACTCGGTAATCTTACTTGGCTACATTAATGAACTAGGTAGTTAGTTGTATTTTATTTTCCATTCACGACCAACCGGTGATCAACTAAGTTGCTGACTTTTTGCTTTGGTGAATCGTACAACGGGGTTATTCACACCTCCATGCTTGACTTCTATGACATTCACATTGAACTCATTATAATAAAATATATATTTGACCGACTTCTTGATACTAACTGGATTATAGTTAGATGTCATGAACCTAGGTTATACTATCCTCATTCTTTATTCCTCGTTTATGATTCTAATGGACAAGTTAGGACCCATGAAAACACATACAAACTTAGTGTCCAAACGAGTGTTTAGACAAGATATATTTTTGCATACTTATACTTTTATTACTTAATTTGGAATCAGAACTTCCCACAAACTCCGAATCTTTGGGTTTACAAGTAGGTGTTGCATGCTAGCTTATGTTACGTTATGCCTTAGTATATGTTATTATCATGTGGATCTCGATAGACTCTTTTATACATTTGCTAGTACACTAAAAACTTGTATGCTCGCAATACTTTATGTGTTGACAAGTTACTTTAATATGTATTGAAGGATTGTGACCATGACGTGTTGAAAAGAATCTAGTAGGAAGGACTAGAAACACACCAAACTTTAATTCATGTTTATCAGTTTAGTCATACAATTTAGTCGTTTTGAAGTCTTTTGCAATCTACTTCATCCCGCCCTGATGTTTAGCCATCGGTTGGGTTCTGACAGGTATCAGGTGGTAATGCTCTTCTGACCCACCTACCAAAAGTGTTTAATTCTGACCACATCAAACATAACAGCTGCCATTGGTAGGTTTTAATTGTTGCTAAATTAACAATCCCCGAGGATAGGGTCGTCTCCGAAAATTACAAAAAAAAATTTGGCCATGTGCGAGATAAAAATTTTTGGTCCTATTCGCAAATTTTCCATGTATATAAACTCATCAATTATTTAATCACTAAAATTTTTTGAAAGTAATTTAAATAGTTATTTTTAGCTAATTTTTGTTAGTAATTTATTAATTAAAGGAAAAGATGTAGTTGATAAAATTAGGCATTAAATGCCATACGCAGATAAAATAGAGAATTTGGAGATATCGGGATTAGAACCCGCGTCTCCTTGTTGTTTAAGCAAGGCAATAACCACCCCGACAAGAACTTGTTTGTGTAATCTTTCGATTTAGTACATGTATATTCTAGCTTATACACCGTAATTCTATACAAAATTAAAAACATTTGAGCCCCCAAGAGTTTGGGCCCTGTGCCGTCGCCCACCCCGCACCCCTCAAAGACCGCCTTGGCCGAGGATTTTATCATCTTGTGTCATTTTACTTGTATTACATTATGTTTTAAATTGTCCAAGAATGTTTTTCTAATTTTTGCTATATTGATAGAAATCTTATAGTTACCGGTAGCAATGGATTTTATAGATATTGCTTTTGTTGATCGAGCCAATATAAAAGAATATTTGGGCTCTTCTACCCCACAAGAGCGTTATTAAATAACTTAAGATTCTACTTGCAGGAGCTTTCAAGAATTGGTATCTTGTTTAGCTGTCAGGTACTTTTACTTTGATATTGTCACAAGTATCAAGCTAATAAAATCCATATCCCTTTTGCTGAATAGATAAAAATTTTGTTTGCTTATTGTAGGATGATGATCCCTTGATTCTTACAAATTATGCTTCTTTGATAGACAATTTAGCTTCAATAACTCCCAATCCCACTTGAACATATGCAAGCACTTGAAGCTTACCAAGAAAGTAAGGTGAGAAGCTAATATAAAAAAAATGGTAAATTATGAAGGAGGCATAATAAGCGGGTTGAGTAACAAGTCGAAACAATTTTTTGTAGTGTTCAAAAATGGGTTAGGGTAGATTCGTATAGCCTAAAACACTTCCAGAATTTTAAATACTAACCGCTTAATAGGGATGAGCATGGTATCGGTACCGAAAAACGGGGAAAATGGGTACCGGTATTTATCGGTAAATTAACCAAAACACCGGTATCGGTACCAAAAAATGGGGAAAAAATTGATACCCGTATCAAAAATATCGGTTCGGTATTGGTATCCGGTACCAAATACTCATCCCTACCGCTTAAAAATGGCTAACATAGTCGCATTGTTTTAATTATAACTTAATTTTTTAATAAGACGACTTAAGAGTGTCTGCATTAGGTGTCGAGTAAGAATAGGTTTGAACTGAATCAAAATGGGTTGGGTTGATGTAACAATCTGGTCAGAAGTTGAAGAATTGAGTCAATTGACTATTGCCCACATGTACTAGGGTATGGATCATTTATTCATTTGATTTATTAATTTTATAATTGTGGTACTCTAAGATCATGTGTAGTGGTAATACAATATAACCTCTTTATGGGGTGATATTTGACAAAAGGCAAAAAAGTGAAATATAGGGGGTTATTTAACATGTGTGTGTAATGGGGGATTATATAGATATGAGGTTATATATGTATGTATATATATGTGTGTGTGAAAGAGGCAAATGTGTGCACCCCGTTATAGTTTTCACGAGGGATGCTAGTTCATGTGGCATAGAGGGCGATGTGGAGAGGCGCCATGAGGCGTTTGTTGGTTCAGGCCTCAAAAAAGACAAAACCCTCACTCACGATTTGTTTGTAAAATATGCAAAAGAAAGAAACCACAATATTTGCAAAAGAAAAGCTATATATTCATTAAACAAAAGAGCTATTTATACCCTATAAAAAACTACATGGGAACATTGTAATAAGAATAAAATACTCTAGAATATTACCTACGTAAATAACCATTTTATCCTAAACATCAGTACATGGATTGACCCACATGCATACATCCAAACGTGCACTTTTCTCAAATACACACGTTCTCATCCATGAAACTCGGTCAATTCTAGACCACATCTTCAACAAGTTAACGTACACTTCTGGTACTAAAAGACCCATATACCCCTGGTTCATTTGCTTCCTTATCCGCAACCCGTCGATCGAACTAAAACCCATGACTCGTGACCCGTTGTAACCCGTGAACGAAACCGATTAATCCAACAGCGTTATGGATGGGTTAGGCGGCATATGAAGCCCCACCACGGAAGGACTAACAATAAGCAACTGACATATTTTCATTAGTTTGCAGATATCATCACATACATTGGTAGTATTAAAGTTCCTATTGTAGCAATCTAAAGAAATCTTTGATGGTACCATTCAACTACATTAAAGGAGCAGAAAGATTATTCGTTGTTTGTTGAGTTGGGTATGACAAATATATAACCTTGTAAATGTTTTTATCATTATAAGTCTGAATACAGATGAAGTTACCTAATTGTGTGTTTCTGGATGAAAGGGCGGTCCGATGAAGATGGGGTTGCGCGTTCAGTCAAGGGGAGTCTACAGTTTTTAGTTAGTAGAGTTGGTTGGTACCTTAAGAAAGAATAGTATGCTCAATGAGTTGGTACTGGTGCCCCGGTGTAGCTTGATGCAGTTCTTGAGTACCTTGTCACTGAAGTAAGTAAACGGTTTTTTGAAAGCATGTTATAATTCCAGTAGTGATTATATTTGTGGATTTATATGGTTACAAGTTGATGCTATGCTACAAAAAGAAATTGATTATGCATATGCAAAGATTGGTGAACCTTGATAAGTTGGTGTTTTCTTTCGTTGGTCATTAATCCAAATATTAAGTAAGATGGTGTTTTCCCTTGTTGTAAAGATATCTATAGCACTAATTATATGTTGTATTATATTTCTTGATTAAGTAAAAACTTGTATTTTTTAAATGATGCCTTGCAACACATCATGGTATATTTTGATTATAATTGTACTTACTCGACACATCATGGTATATTTTGATTATAATTGTACTTACTCGACACTTTTGATCTAACACCCTGCTCAAATTTTAGATTTCCCTAGCTAAAGGTGTGAAAATGAGTGGTTCGTGTAGGTTGTGTAATTGGTGGTATTTAGATACCTTGCTCAAATTTAAGATTTCCTTAGCTAGAGGTGTGAAAATGGGTGGTTGTGTAATTGATTTAAAAATGGTTGGTTGGTCTCTACACGCTAACACTTTTGTCTTTTTTTAGTTATGAGTGAGACTTTACTAGATACGTTTATTTGATTGTTTGTATAACTAATATTTCAAGTATTCAGATGGATGGCTAAGCCCTTTTGACCCATTTTGTTTTTATCTGGATTTTTAAATTATGTTGAGTCAACCCGTTTTATTAAACAAAACCTTAATCCTCCTGTTTTAGGTAAATGGGTTAAATTCTATATTCTAATGTTGGTTAAAGATAAATTATTTAGGGATACTAATGTTAGTGTATTACAATGGTTTAGTTTATAAGATTTATTAAGTTGAAGCGATAAAAATAAAAACTAATATTTTGTGCTCAAAGCCGTCAGCCAAACTTTGATGTCTGAAGAAATTAAAATAAGAGCATGCTCTAAATTGGTTTTTCTAAACACAAGTTTCAGTTTAAGATCAAATTATGGTGTCTCATTGGTTAGAATTACTATTTAGGAAATTGGTTAACAAACAAGGTCGAAACAAAATGATAACGTAATTCAAAAACGATGATATTGTAGGGTTTCGTGACATCTAGAGGAGACAAAAACTACATCAATGCAAAGTGTTGCGTCCGCCACATCATGCAGACACCCTACTAGTGTGTGTGTATATATATATATCTATTATCTATTACTATACGTAATGTATATAAGAAATAGAAAATTGAAAACTAAGGTTTACATCTCTTTATACATGAGGTATAACATATTTAAGCACTCAATTAAAAGTAGCAAACAACTTTATGCTTTACTGAACCAGACAAAGAGGGAAGACGTCAAAGCATGAAAAAGAAAAGAAGAGATGCAGGGATTAGAATTGGCTCCAACATATGTGACTTTTGAATTTTGAACTTGAATCCACTCCTAAATCTCTGCTCTCTCCTCACCGCCATTCCTTTTTCATCTTATTCTTTCTCAATCAGCAACATATGAACACCTATTTGAAAAATCCCAACTGATTTGCAGGTTTGTTACTATACTTGTCTCGATCTTGTTTCAGTGCTTGTTCTTAGTTCTTGTTCTTGTTCAAATGTTGTTCTGGAATCGATTTCATTATCAGGAAAGTTTCTATAGCTATTCACTAATTTCAGTCATTAACATTTGTTTCACGCTTTTGTTACTTATCTTAGTCATCGTAACTGAGTTCATCTCTCTGTGACGATTGTTTGTTCGTTTGATGTAAAAGAATAGAAGAGTCCAGATTTTGCTGTGTGTTTGTGTGTGGCGATGGTGTAGAGAAAAAGAGGAGTTAATAGTAATTCAATAATACATAATTAATTCACATATATAAAATATTTTTAAACAACGATGATTACAGACTAATGGCAGGTAGACGGGCAACAAGCTGCGCCGCTACCCCCTTCTGGATAGCAAACCTACCCTGCTAAACACAAAATCCTGCCCTTAATGTCAAGCAGTGTTTATGTAAGGTTGCCGATGGTCACTTTACCGTTGCTGTTAAGGTCCTTTGTTCTTATGGGGTCACACCACTTGATAAGAAAATTATGAAGGCCCTCATGGATAAACACATGTGCATGCCACCCCCTACCATGCCTGTTTTTTTACCGTCAGAGCCTCACTTTGTAACAGAGTCCGACAGTGTATTAGGGTGTATCAAATCCTTCCCTAAAGGGACGTCATGTGGGAGAGATGGTTTGAGGGCTCAACACCTTTTGGACGCCCTCTGTGAGGAAGGGTCCATGATTACGTTTAGTCTGTCCAGGGCGATTTCAGCTGTGGTTAACTTATGTTTGCGGGGAGGGGGGATGTCCGAGGAGTTTGTTGCATCTACTCCCCTTACGCCCCTTCTAAAGCCCGATAATGGGATTAGGCCTATTGTAGTGGGTTCGATCTGGAGGAGATTAGTCTCCAAGGTAGAGATGAAGGGGTTGGGGAAGAATATGGCCCAATATCTTGGCGACTTTCAGTTTGGGGTCGGGGTTCCAAACGGGGCTGAGGCGCTTCTTCATAGTGCGAACAAGTTCTTAAATGCGCACCACCGAGACGGGTCGTTGGCTATGCTTACCGTCAATTTCTCGAATGCCTTTAACCTTGTGGATAGAACTGCGGTTTTACATGAGGTAAGGAAAATGTGTCCATCCATCTCTGCTTGGGTTTATTTTTTATACGGACAACCAGCTAGGCTTTATGTGTGGGAATGGTAATATTTGGTCTTCCACGGGGGGTTCATCAGGGGGATCCCTTAGGGCCTCTCCTTTTTGCACTTGTTTTACACCCCCTTGTCCTTCGAATTAGAGATCATTGCAAGCTTCTTTTCACGCCGGGTACCTTGATGATGGGACCTTTATTGGAGATATTACTCAGGTTGCCAAGGCTTTAGACATCATCATAGTGGAGGGCCCCTCCTTGAGCCTCTTTCTCAACATAAAAAAATGAAGTTTTTTGGCCTACGTGTGATGGGGTGAAGACTCAAGAGGGTTTATTTTCGCGGGAGATTGGTAGGCCGGTGCATGGTGTGAAACTTTTGGGTGGTGCTGTCAGTAGAGATGGGGAGTTTATTAGTGGGTGGCCCTTAAAAGAGCCAAATGTGCAGTTGAGCTGATGGGATGCAACAAACGTCTTCGGGACCCTTAGAGCGAACTCCTCCTGCTTCGTTCATGCATGGGGGTTGCTAAACTATTGTTTGGGCTTAGGACGTGTCAGCCTTCTTATATCGGGGGAGCCGTCTCTGTTTTTTACAAGGGGCTTCGGAATGCGATCGAGGACATTGTTGTTTGTGGGGATGCCTTTTTCGGGGACCTCCAATGGAGGTTAGCTTCCCCCGACCCGTTTTGGGGGTCTTGGGATTTGCTCAGCTGAGGATGCCTCTTCCTACGCTTTTGTGGCTTCAAGGGCCGAATCGTAGGTTCTTCAAGACCATATCCTTCGTGAATGTAGTGGTGGGTTGTTGGACTCCGATTACAGGGGTGTGTTGGACACTCTACATAGTTCTACATTAAAGACACCCCCCCCCCTTAAAGCCTAGAAAATTCTGGCGAATGACTTATATAGTGAAATCATCAAAGATAGTGGAAGAGAAGTTTGCCTTGTCCCCGCGGCAGCGAGCCGTGTTTGAGTATTTGTGAGGCCCCCATTCTCAGGATCTTTTGTCTGTTATTCCCATCGAAGGTTTAGGGCAATGTATGTCGGCTGTGGAACCTCAAGTACCGGCTGATGGTACCCCTTTTCTCGGTTGATGACCCGTGTCCCGTATGTCGGAAGGCTTGCTTAGATTCTTTTAGGGAACATGCAGTGCACTGCAAAGAATTACCGGGCTTTAAATATCTATATGATTTAGTTCGAAATGTGCTTCATGATGTCCTTAAGTGTGTAGGAATCTCGGCAAAAAAGGAAGCCCCGGTAAACTTCTTGACCGATCCATTAGAAGGGAGATCTACCCTACGACCCGCTGACATTCTTGTTTTTGGATGGGAAAAAGGGAAACACGCGTGTGTCGATTTGACATGTGTGTCCCCCCTCGTTGGGATAAGGGACCACGGGTGAGGATGGCAAAGTAGCTAAGCACGAAATGCTTGCATTGAGAATCAACACGTGTTCGTCCCGTTCGCTTTCGATACTGTTGGCACTCTCGCCCCTGACGCGGTGCGGTTCCTTAAGCGAGTTCAGCAGGTGGTAGGTAGTAACACCATGCATGTTCAGGGGCAGAATTTTGTGTTTAAAATGGAGTAAAAAGAGTTTGGAAGATCAAGAGTTGAAGCCAGAATTGCATCAGATGAGATATCAAAATTTAGTTTTGTTATCTTAAAGACCCATTGTAAGTATCATCTTCTTTCTTATAACTCTATTTTTGAAGTAAAGCTTACAAGTGGGTAATGTCAGTTTTGGTTGAACTCAGATGTTATATGATAGTATCTACTTTAAAATCCATCCTCATATGTTATGTTAATATATCGTTGGAAATCATCAATGAAATTTTGGGTAGAAGAAAGGACTAGGGATCTTTAACAAATTTGGGATTTTTGAACTATAACAGATTTACATGCTCTTAAGGTTAAAAACATGTTTGAACATTGCTAATCACATGGTAAACTATGCAAAGAGTTTTGAAACTAATAGAAGTGGGCTTTAACAGCAATAAACCAGTTTTAAAATTTTGAAGTTTAACACGCTTATAAGGTGTTTGATGAAATGCCTGAAATAAAAACTTTGCAAATTTTCAATGGTTTCTAAACAAAATTATTTCGTTTTATCAAAGGTGTCATGTATGAGTTGTGATCTTGGTGGATTCAAGTTTTATAATAAAAACAAACACTATTATGATGGAGTCCTTATATTGGGTTGAACTATAAATCAATTTCCATGGTATTGCAAGTATTCTTATTCATAACAAAATAAACTCATGAAAGTATACTCAAGTATTCGTTTAGGCACTCCATTGTTTTTTGAAAAGCTACATTAATTTCTCCAAAACTAGCGTTGGCTACTTTACTTTCGGACTAAGTGGTATACCTTAAGTTAACTTGTAGCCAAAACTAGCAAGGTGCTAGAGCCCACATACAAGCATAGATCACCACATACAAGCATAGATCACCAGTTTTGAAATATGAAAAAAGTTACATATTTTGCAAGATTTGATGTAGAAAAAGTATTTTAGAATTCTGGTATATTTCTTTTCCGACAATGCTAAGGGGCATCTTTATATAAGAATAATGGGATCTAATAATCACCGATGGTAAAATCTTATTCTCACATGGTTTATACGTGTCATATAAGGTTATACGGCACGTATACATCATGTGAGGATAAGGTTTTAGGGTGGTCGTATATAACAGCAGCCTTTATCATTTCTTTTTACTCTATACGGGTCGTATAACTTTATACGGTCCGTATACACCATGTGAGAATAAGATTTTAGAGTGGTCGTATATAACGTATACGATACACTTATACGGGCCGTATACGGTTATACGGTCCGTATACTTCGAATTTCGAAATCTTTTATTTATTTTAATTGTTTGACTCGACGTATTATTCCTCGATATGCGTTCGACTAGACGTAACTTTCTTCAATTTGATGTTATATTCCTCGATTCTTGTGCGAGTTATGTGATTAGACGTTAGATTCCTCGATATTCGTGCGAGTTATTTGATTCGACGTTAGATTCCTCGATTCGCGTGTTAATCATTTAAAATGATGTAATATTCCGTAAAAATCTCTATATAAACGACACTAATCTTTTTCATTTTCATTCAACTTCTATTTTTCTTCTATATTTCTATGTATTCAGTTTATATTACGCTATCAATGTCGTTTTGGGGTGTAGATAACTTTTTCGGTAGTGACTCGGCTAGCGAGTCGAATCAGAGGACTTATGATATCAATCAAAATAATAATCCGGGTTTGTTTGATCTAAATGTTTCGTTCGATCTCAATCTTGTGTCTGATGCAAGTCAGGATCCTTGGGATTTGGATGCCTTTCAGGGTAATTAGCGCTGTTGTCCACCGCCGCCCGTCAGTTTTCAAACCCCTCCTGGTAGTGGTGGATCGCCACCCGTTAGTTTTCAATCCCCTCCCGATAATGCTGGACCGTCCGAGGGTCCAAACGGTGACCAGGAATCTAAAAATGGTGCCTTTAGCAATAGACAATCTAGACTTGATATTTTGACCATAGGTTTAATCAGATTTAATTTTGGACTATAAACTAAATGGTTAAATTAGAAATAAGTATATTTTAGGGACAAGTTAGACTATAAGTATATGTTTATGCCACAGACTATTATATAATTTTATAACTAAATTTATTCTCATACACTAAATATGTATTTGATTAAGATAAGTTTTTTTCGTCACGCTTTAACAAATATTGTATTTTGTCACTAAATAGATAAAGTATTTACATTATACTTGTAGCCAAAACTTGTTATATGTTTATTTTTAGTGAAAAATATATATAATATCTTCTTAGTCAATCGTACAACTTTGTTATATTTTTACTGTTATAAATAAATAAGAATTGTATTATTTGTACTTATATATTTTAGACCGTTATAGCATTTAAACTAGAAAATCCCCAAATTATCGTGGCTTGATGTTGTTCCCATTGTGTTTTGAGTTTTATGATAAAAATGTGATTTTTATTTTTTATTAGCCAGATCCAAAACTTTTTATTTACAGAGAAGATACAAGCGTGGGATTTCAAGACCAGTAGCCAAAAAAGGCCACAAATTATGGTGACTTTGCTTCTGATTTGGAACACGCTGGTGATTGAGGGTCGAATTTCTTGATATTGATTTGGTGGGCAAACCTCTCTCTCTATATAAGTTGGTTCAAACTCAATTTCTTTAAGTTTGTTACTGTTATGCATTCAATGTCTTTTGATTTCTATACAATTAGATTTATGAAACAAATAATTATGCTGGTTGTATATAAACTTGCTTTCGTTGGGTAAAAGCCTTAACAACATCACATCTATATAAGCCCTTCTGTCGGATTAAAAAAGTGTCATTTTGGTTAAGACCGCTGAGTGTGGGCCGCGGTTTGGGGCGTGGCTAGCCAAGCAACACCGCTGCAGCCACACCGACACAGCGTGGCCAGCGGCGTTACCCCGCTGGCGTGGTATATTGGCCAGGCGTAGGGTGGTCTTGGCTATGACGTGGCTGGCTTGATATATCCGTTGAGGGTAGCCGTTACCCCAACGGCTAGTTTAAAAAAAATAATAAAAAATAATAATTTTACCATATAAATACTAACCTTTTTAAAAAAATTACCATTCCAATCTCCATATTTTTATAATCTCTACTACTCAACTTCGGCTTCCCCATCGGGTTCGACCCCACTTCGGCTTCGGCAAAAGGGTTATTGGTGTGCGTTGAGCGTTTATATTTTTATTAACATTTTAAGTTCATTTTACGCATTAGTCAAGTTTTGAATTTATAAAACACGATATTGTACTAACACTAAACACATACTTGGGCAAGTGCACCCATCGTGAGCGTTGTATAGTGTTGGTAAGATACCGAGGTCGTCCAAGGACACAAGAGCTTTTAGTACCAGGTTTATTGTCAACGTCCAATCAATCTAAATTTTGTATAAAAGTTTTTAAACATAAAATTAAAACTAAAAATAAGAAGATAAATAAAATGAAAGAAAAGATAGACAAGATAGAATCACTTGGATCCAACTCATCTTTAATGTATCCTTTGATAATTTTCGCACTTTCGGACTTTTTAAGAGATTATCTTAGTTATAATAGTAGGCCCCTCTTTTAAAGGTGACGTTACCCTCAATCTAGTGGTTTGAGTCAGCGGGATACAATCCCAAAGGGTCGGAATATTGGAAGATAATTAAATAAGTTATTAATGCGAAAAGTGGTAGGCCCCTCTTTTGAATGTGACGTTACCCTAAGCTAAGTGGTTTGAGTCAGCAGGGATACAATCCCAAGTAGCCGGTTTAAAATATTAATAGTAGTTTACATATGAGGGGTTCAAACTATTCGCACCCCCGCCATCCAATACCTTTGGGGCATTGAAGAGGTCCTAGTAAGCTTGAACCAAGTCCTCGCAGGGATCTATACACTGAACGAGATAAGAACTTTACCAAACCACCTTCTAACCCCTATCGGGTTAGTTAACACGCTATCATGAAAAAATAGTTGGAAAATTCACTTTCAACATAAGAAACTAGTTATTAAAGTCATTAATACATATCCAAATAAAAAGTGCTGAAAGATTAAAAATCAAAAGTAATACATTAAAGACTTGTCTTCACCAAGTGATGTAAAAGATTAGCCAAGCATGGCCTTTGTTTGACAAAAACCCTTACAATCAATCTTGGATCCCGAGACTACTACACACTCTAAAGATGATAGATGGATGATGGTTGTGGGTGTTGGTATTGTAGTGGTGGTGGAGTGGTGGTAAAGTGAGAGAGATGTGGTTTGCCAAGGGATGCCTTTGAAGTGAACCAAGCACCCCTATTTATAGTCAAAACAGAGGCCTGGCCACGGCCCCGTGTCCAGTGGGCACGGCCCGTGGACATCATCCTTCTCTTCCTTCATTTATTGCATCTGACAGCAGAGGGCCCCACACGACCCCGTGGCCTCTGGGCACGGCACCGTGGTCAACTGTTCGTTGTACTATCTGGAATCTACAAATCTTATAGTTTACCACGCCCCATGTTGGTTTGGGCACGGCCTGTGGTGGGCGTAGAAGCTTCTGCAGGTTTTGTCTTGAAGTGCAGGGTTTGACCACGCCCCATGTTCGTCTGGGAACGGCCCCGTGGTCTTCTTCTGTAATCTTGTTTTTGTCTTTTGGGGTGTTGCTGAGGGATCAGGCATGGCTCGTTATTCCTTCTTTTCGTATTTGTGTTGGTTTTGGCTTCTTATTTCCTTCTTTTGTTTGTTTAAGCTCTTTTTATCCTGAAAATACAAAAGGAACAAAGAAACGTGTTTTTCCAACATTAGTACTAAAAATGGTTAGTTTTATGGCTCATTTGATGTAATTTATATGTTGCATTTTGCACACATAAATTATACACCAATCAATTGGAGGAAATCTCTCGAAAATTGACACGTTCAACTTCCCCATCATAACAAAGGATTGAGGAAAAGAGGAAAATTCAAGCATTTCGTGAAAAAAATGCAAGTGAAAATGCATTAGAAAGGAAAAAAAATGCTTATGAGAATAAAAAACTTGAGGATATAAAATTTCTAGCCACTAATGCCGCTCATCTTTCGGGCGACGTACTGAAAACGACTTTGGCGATGAAAAACGAGATTTTGCAAAAGCATAACATGATAAAAATGACGTGTTTTTATTTTATATTTTAGTGTACGTTTTATTATTATTTTTATTTAGTTTGTTATTTAGATTATTTAAGTGAAATTTTATTTACTTAAAAAATATAAATATATAAAAACATGGCTGGCCACGCCGGACCAAGCCACCCACCCCCCCTTCAAAAAAAAAAACCCATGCCAGCGATTCCCCCACGGCTGAACCCTACCTCCGCCACATGTTTAACCCATGCTCCAACCCAAGCCCCACCACACCCCATAGTCTAAACATCCCCACATTTCATCTTTCAAACTTTTAGATGAACTTTTCATTCATACGATTTTTTCTTTAGTGTGTAGAATATGTTTACAAAAACTTATTTTCTATAAATAAAAAATACATGTTTTTTAATACAATGATTTAGGAGGATTTATGGATTAAAGATACACTTTGGATGACTTTGACGAAATTGAGCCACTACAGATAATCATTATTGAACCGGAGCATAAAATAAGAGTAACGGGTCAGAATAAGTTGAGTTTGATTGGTAAAATTTTCTAAATATCTACTGTAGCTAACATGATTTCAAACGTGGTACAATTTTGTAACCTTAGGAGAAGCTTTCGTTTTAACTCTTTTATATTTCTCAAACCCCATTTAGAGGGATTGTAGTTTAGATATTTGCATTAAACATGTAAGTAACTTAGAAGTATATTTTATCTTTTATATCCATTAACATCTTCTTTCACTCGACATTTTATCTTTTATTAAACCCGTGTACTACACAAGTCAGCTTTGAATAGAACCATGGGAAATTGGACAGTGAGAAATTTGGTATATAAGAGTTTTAAAAAAAGGGAATAGAGACTTATGGTAGTTCTTTAAGACTTTTGAGGTTACAATATGAATGGTGGTTGGTTTAGGTTGTTTTTTGAACTTAGAAACCAAAATATGATTAGTGACGGCCTTTTTTGGAATGTTTGTGGGTTTGACATATAGTATGCATAAAGATTAAATGACATATAATAATTTCATTTTATGTACATCTTCTATAACTTTTCATTTTAATTTTTGTCTAAACGAGTTTTCTAAATTGAAGATCAAAGTTGATAATGGAAAAGATTGAGTTATACAGCTCCGTAAAGATAATATTAATAGTTATACAAGGTTTGTCAATGCATTACTCTTATTAGTAATTTGTATTATTTTACTTTTTTGATAATTTTTATACTTTTGCTTTGATATACATGTTTTATGCCAGGTTAGTGTTATTGATAATGTGATATGATTAAAGCGAAGATATTTTGATAGACGATAATGGGTTTTTCAATTAGTCTAGAAGAACTGTTATGTTTTTTGGTACCAATCTCCAAAAGGCTGAAGTAGTTGATTAATAGTTGTTCTATTGTTATTTCGCACAAGATAAACTTATTTTCATCAAGCTTTATGTTTTCGTTTTAAATAATTATATCCATAGTTATGTGTAGAAACTAGGTTCACTTTTTATTAAAATATATTACGAGATATACAAAACAACACTCTCGTTATTCGTAGTAAATATGATAGTACAATCTGGTTACAAAACTATATGAAAAATAAATGAAATACAAATACATTGTATCAATCTTGATTCAAGTCAACGTCTTTGGAAAACTTCAACCACACGTTCTTGTTCGAAAACTCCGCTACAAGACAAGCAAAAATTCATTAGCTGTTTTGGTTGAGGATCTTGTTTGACACGGGACCCTTAAAACATATTTCGCGCCTCCTCTCAGACGGCGTGTTTATAGGATACAAGAACCGAAGTAGTAGGTGTACTGCCGGAGATGACACTCGTGCCCGAGATTAAACCGGGTACTTTTGTGTTCTTCATTTTGTAGGAAAATATTGAGTTGTGTACAAAAAGACAATTTAGAGAATGCTCTTCTCTAAATTTCCATAGAACAAAAATGAGTATTGTATGTATATTTCTCTTCTCGTATGCAAAATACGAACTACCATGTTCATATATACACATAGAGATTGGTCTAATTTAATCTTGTAATAAACAAGAAATTTAATTTGTAATAAACATCACAAGTTATCTCGTAATAAACAAGATAATTAATTGAGTTTTAATCTCTAATAAAGTGGATTTAAGTTGTTACTCAAAACTCTCATTTTCATTCATGACATGAATTAAACGAGTTGAAACAGCTCCCTGTATTAACTCACAAGTTGATGGACTCATTTGACCGGTCAAACCTGCGGGTGCACTAGGCCGCGCGCTAGACCCGTAGAGTGAGTGCACGCCCGCACGTACCCTATCTAGGTGCGTCGTTACCTCGCGCCACGCTGGCCAGGATGCCACCTGGTCACCCTGCATGCCACTTGCTAGAGCTAATGACCCGTTCCATGCATACAAATACCTTGCGCCGTATCGATGTGCGCCATGCCACTTCATCCGCTTTCGTGACCCATGGGTGCACTATAAGCGGACCCGTCACGTTACTGACCACACGCACATGTACAAAAATACAAGATAAGTGCAAAGCTCCATGCACTGGCGTGCATATGAGTTAAGGTGCACAACACCCTTCAGGGTCCCACTAGTATTTGCTTCTAAGGAAACAATATATAAGGAGTGCCCCTCCTTATAAACCACGTCAAGTTTTGACATAGAAAGACCCTGGGACCCCTGGATCGATGACGAACAACATCCACTTCCCTCGAACAAGATGTGAAATCAACAAAAACGTAAAACATAGAAAGATGTAAAAGATGAATCTCTTTATTAATGAATCAATCAACACAGATTTACAACCGAAAAAACATACATCATCTACAAGCTGGTTTAGATCACTAAGATCTAAACCTAACTCTCTCTCACTAACACATAGTCTCTCTCTCTCTAGAATGTGCACACACTGATGGAGGGTGGCTAGGGTTTGTGAGAGTTGCACAAAGTTTTTTCCCCCTAATCTTACCTATACACCACATATATATAGGCAAGGGACTAAACCTAACAAACCCGAACAACATGTCCTGACAAAACTATCCGAACTATAATAAATTCGGACCAGACAAAATAACAAAGTCGAACAAGACTTGGTTTATTCTTTGACTTCTCTTGACTTGGACCTTTGACGTCATTGACCAGAACTGATACACAGTTACCCAGCGAGAGCTGCACTTACATACTCCCCCTTAACTGTTGCTATCAGTTCTGTCTGTCTGGCATCGATAATCTTCAGTCACCGGATATTGCACTTACAGACTCCCCATTGACTAATGATATCATGCATGCTATCAACTTTAGCTGAGACTTGAACTTTTTGGCAGAGCACAACGATCTTCAACCCTTCTAATAAAAGACTTGCTGGCGATCACTTAAATGGCAGCTTTGTGAAACCTGAAGAATCCAACATCAACCACTGTAGATCCTCCCCCTCAAACTACTCCCGAATCAAGTTAACGCGAGCCGACCTACAACCGAATGTAAGAATATCGCTTGATCCTTGATCTTCAAACTTAATCGACAGAAGAACGAAACGTCAGCTTTCCAGTGCCCGACATCGAACACCTCAATTTCCTCAAAGACATAAAGTTATGTTCGAGAAGTTAATAACAAACTGAACTTTGAAAAAGTACATCCACCATCTTGATCAAAAGTCTTCAACCCTTCATGTATGATCTCATCTCGTTATGTATATTCATGAATCAATCTCCTATCTTCACGAATCCACTAAATCCCCGATAGCTTTCATATCCGATCTTCCCCTCAAATCAAGAAGTATCCTATTATTTCGAGAACAGACTAGCAACCGTCTTGGAAGAGGGACCAAGAAACCAGTCTTCTCTACTCTAAACAACAACTTAATAAGGCTCAATCTTTAATTAGTCTTCACCCGAGAAATCAACTTCATCATGTCAATACTTGATTAAACACATGAACATACTTGACCAAATTCCATCACACACGAGCCTTTTTAAGCACAAGCTGTCAAAGTCCAACTAAGTCACGATAATAGTCCAAGATTGTCCCAAAACTCAAGTAAGGACCAAATCCGAACTCCGAGAATCTTGAATAGAACACCGTGGACCACCGTTTCCTCTTCTCATCCCCTCACTTGATCCAGACAACATAAGTACCCTGGAACTTTTCAATAATCCGAAACCAACTTCAAGTTTCCGAACTACGCAACATTCTAACTCTTAGCTAATTATCATGTACCCCTGGTAACCCGGAATAACTAGAAAAACTCGGAACATGCGCAATTCGAAACTTCCGAACTACACAAACTTCTAAACTTAGCTAATAATCTGGTACCCAGGTAACCCGGAATTCTTAGCAAATTCGGAACTCGTGAAACCCGAAAGCTCTTGAAAAATCGATCAGATCATCTAAACAATACTTAGAATACAAAGAAATTCGGAACAAGCAAAGAAATTCCGAATATAACTCATAAATTCGAACGCAAAGAAATGTCGAATATCACTCATAAATTCGAACGCAAAGGAATGTCGAATATAACTCAGACCGGAATCTCAGTATTTTCGATTATATCCGGATATAACCAAATAAATCCGGACAGGAGTTAAGTCGGACACACCAAACCACTTGGATGAATTAACTGTTAAACTGATTAATAAAAACTGGACACAAAGTGTGAAGATATTAAAACCGCGCAGGAATAAAACTTGGAAACAAACAATTAAAGTCGGACATAGTGTCTGATCGATTAAGTCCGGATAACTTGATTTTAGATTTCAAGGAGTTACCTCCGAACACAGTTAAGTCCGTGTAAACATATAAACTTGGATCTATGAAAAGTCGGATCCAAACAAATTAAATCCGGACGGATAAACATGGACGAATAAACATGGACGAATAAACATGGATGATTAAACATGGACGAATAAACATGGATATTAAATTCGGATTAGATATCCCCAACAAGCTTCCAAGTTTATTTCCCAAGTGTGACTTCACACTTGATCATAAATAAACATGGAAGGAACAAATACGGATACCAAACTTCTAACACATAATTAAGTTCGGACAATACCTTTTTCAGATCAAAACACAGATCTGAAACAACTTGGAAAAGAAGAAAACATCTCAAACGACGAGCATCTTCAATTTCTTCAAGTTTTCTACAAAAACTTCACTTCTTCGTGATGTTTGGCGGAAACAAACATCAAATCAAGAGCAATGGTGATTCGGAAGGCGGTTAGAACATTCCAAATCGGTAACCATGCTCTTATACCACCTGAAAGTCCCCGGGACCCTGGATCGATGACGAACAACATCCACTGCCCTCAAACAAGACGTGAAATCAACAAAAAACGTAAAACATTGAAAGATGTAGAAGATGAATCTCTTTATTAATGAATCAATCAACACAGATTTACAACCGAAAGAGCATACATCATCTACAAGCTGGTTTAGATCACTAAGATCTAAACCTAGCTCTCTCTCACTAACACACAGTCTCTCTCTCTTTCTAGAATGTGCACACACTGATGGAGGGTGCCTAGGGTTTGTGAGAGTTACACAAAGCTTTTTTTCCTAATCTTACCTATACACCACATATATATAGGCAAGGGACTAAACCTAACAAACCCGGACAACATGTCCTGACAAAACTATTCGAACTTATAATAAATTCGGACCAGACAAAATAACAAAGTCGAACAAGACTTGGTTTATCTTGACTTCTTTGACTTGGACCTTTGACATCGTTGACCAGAATTGATACACAGTTATCCAGCGGGAGCTGCACTTACAGTCATCCCACCTATGTGGGACAAAGCTTAATCCATTTTTTCTCATATTTGTTTGTTCTAAATATACAACTTCAAGCTTCGATATCTCATTCATCTTATCTCCATTTTGGATATAGTTTGGTTCGTTATGAAGTTTTCACAACGTAGAACGCAAATCAACAAATAATTATTTATACAACACATATATAAATATTATTATTGGTGTCCAAAATATTTAGGGAAAAACTCATTTTCACTAAAATTTCCAACAGTATGTGGATTTTTTTCCTTTATAAACCTTTTGTACCAGAAAATATTTGCTTATAAACAACTTGGATGTGTTGATGATACATGTATAATGTATTTTATCAATTATTCGACAACGTATTATTTTGTCTGTCCTGTAAAATTCACAGGTATTAGCACTAGTATAATGATAAACGACTTGCCTATATTTAGAGGTTAACCATTAGCTATAGTTGTTTGGTTTTGATTCAAACACATAAGAATGGAAAAAAAAGGGGAAAATTCAAATGATTGGGTTTGTCTTCAGGACGTAACGACTTTTTGTTTGTCGTTAACGTGACTGAACTGATACATCGGGTCAAAGTTGGAGCATAGGAATCGAATTTTGGTTGGCTTCACGAGCATTGCATTTATTTTTTTCTCCATGCCAAAGTTGAAAGCCACAGGAAAAAAAATAATTAACATGAATGCTTAAAAAAGTGTTAGTTTTGTGCCTTTCACTTGGCGATGATATTATTATTTTGATTAGATTTAATAATTTACTTTATTTATATATTATTTATATATTAATTGTCAAAAATAAATCTTTTATACACTTTAGAAGAATGAGGTTTTAGATTTAAGTTCCACAGACAATAAGATAAAAGAAGTTTGCAGTTAAAAAAATTAAAAAAGTTAATGAAATCGAATAATGGACAACGAACCTTTTAAATAATGGGCTGGTTGGTTGAGGAGTGGAGCTGCTAGTTCTCAAAAAATGCAACTTTTTATTTTATTATTTTTGTTTACATTTATTTAAAAGGAAGATGAAGATCTGCTTTCATGAAAACAATAAATATTACATGCCATACGTTATTCATTCTATTCATAAATCATAAACATAAAAATTGTGATTGTGAATAGTTATAATATTTGATTGGTCTATTTTTTTTAAGTTAGATTATTATTATTATTATTATTATATTATTATTATTATTATTATTATTATTTTATTAATTTATGTTTTTGACCTTAAACTTTAGTAGAGTTATCATATCACTGCTGAACTCAGATAATTCATTTTTTTTATAGATGATTTATGTTTATCTCCTTAAACTATAATAGATTTAATACACGCGAAGTTTAAAAATTGTCTATAAACGTTTTACGTTTTACCCCCCAAACTTTATAAGTATTATACAGTCATTGATGTTTTATAAAGTTAATTTTTTATATTACTGCAAACTATTTATTCTTTTATCTTTTTCTTATAAGTTTAGTTCTTTTTTTTATTTTACTTATTAAGTTAAAGCTGATTTTTAACTTTAGACATGTTTACTTAATCGTTTTGTTTGTTAATTTTTACATTTGCTTTGCTTAGATTAAAACTTACATGGTCTATATTGAACTTTTAATATACAAGGTAACAAATTTAGTTACTTTGCATTGAAGTTAAAGCTAACTTTTAGCTCTATATATGTTTACTTAACCGCGTTGATTGCTTATTTTTACTGTCATTTAGATTAAAGCACGCATGATCTATAATAACACATCGATATATCATCTAAAAATACATACTTATATCTTCCTACGACCCCGCTGTGTAGCGTGAGCTCCAATGCTAGTTTAGTATATTAGAAAACTAAACGAAGAATCTTCCATACCATGAAGTCAAAGAAAGGTCAAAGAAAGTATGCTAAACTAGTGTTATGACCCGCCCGCGTTGCCGACAGTATGAAGAATACTTCTAAACTTAGCTAATAATCTGGTACCCTGGTAACCCGGAATTCTTAGCAAATTCGGAACTCGTGAAACCCGAAAGCTCTTGAAACATCGGATCAGATCATCTAAACAATACTTAGAATACAAAGAAATTCGGAACAAGCAAAGAAATTCCGAATATAACTCATAAATTCGAACGCAAAGAAATATCGAATATCACTCATAAATTCGAACGCAAAGGAATGTCGAATATAACTCAAACCGGAATCTCAGTATTTTCGATTATATCCGGATATAACCAAATAAATCCGGACAGGAGTTAAGTCGGACACACCAAACCACTTGGATGAATTAACTGTTAAACTGATTAATAAAAACTGGACACAAAGTGTGAAGATATTAAAACCGGGCATGAATAAAACTTGGAAACAAACAATTAAAGTCGGACATAGTGTCTGATCGATTAAGTCCGGATAACTTGATTTTAGATTTCAAGGAGTTACCTCCGAACACAGTTAAGTCCGTGTAAACATATAAACTTGGATCTATGAAAAGTCGGATCCAAACAAATTAAATCCGGACGGATAAACATGACGAATAAACATGGACGAATAAACATGGATGATAAACATGGACGAATAAACATGGATATTAAATTCGATTAGATATCCCCAACAAGCTTCCAAGTTTATTTCCCAAGTGTGACATCACACTTGATCATAAATAAACATGGAAGGAACAAATACGGATAGCCAAACTTCTAACACATAATTAAGTTCGGACAATACCTTTTTCACATCAAAACACAGATCTGAAACAACTTGGAAAAGAAGAAAACATCTCAAACGACGAGCATCTTCAATTTCTTCAAGTTTTCTACAAAAACTTCACTTCTTCGTAATGTTTGGCGGAAACAAACATCAAATCAAGAGCAATGGTGATTCGGAAGGCGGTTAGAACATTCCAAATCGGTAACCATGTTCTTATACCACCTGAAAGTCCCCGGGACCCCTGGATCGATGACGAACAACATCCACTGCCCTCAAACAAGACGTGAAATCAACAAAAAACGTAAAACATTGAAAGATGTAGAAGATGAATCTCTTTATTAATGAATCAATCAATACAGATTTACATCCGAAAGAGCATACATCATCTACAAGCTGGTTTAGATCACTAAGATATAAACCTAGCTCTCTCTCACTAACACATAGTCTCTCTCTCTTTCTAGAATGTGCACACACTGATGGAGGGTGCCTAAGGTTTGTGAGAGTTACACAAAGCTTTTTTCCCTAATCTTACCTATGCACCACATATATATAGGCAAGGGACTAAACCTAACAAACCCGGACAACATGTTCTGACAAAACTATCCGAACTTATAATAAATTCGGACCAGACAAAATAACAAAGTCGAACTAGACTTGGTTTATTCTTTGACTTCTCTTGACTTGGACCTTTGACGTCGTTGACCAGAATTGATACACAGTTATCCAGCGGGAGCTGCACTTACAGTCATCCCACCTATGTGGGACAAAGCTTAATCCATTTTTTCTCATATTTGTTTGTTCCAAATATACAACTTTAAGCTTCGATATCTCATTCATCTTATCTACATTTTGGATATAGTTTGGTTCGTTATGAAGTTTTCACAACGTAGAATGCAAATCAACAAATAATTATTTATACAACACATATATAAATATTATTATTGGTGTCCAAAATATTTAGGGAAAAGCTCATTTTCAATAAAATTTCCAACAGTATGTGGATTTTTTTCCTTTATAAACCTTTTGTACCAGAAAATATTTGCTTATAAACAACTTGGATGTGTTGATGATACATGTATAATGTATTTTATCAATTATTCGACAACGTATTATTTTGTCTGTCCTGTAAAATTCACAGGTATTAGCACTAGTATAATGATAAACGACTTGCCTATATTTAGAGTTAACCATTAGCTATAGTTGTTTGGTTTTGATTCAAACACATAAGAATGGAAAAAAAAGGGGAAAATTCAAATGATTGGGTTTGTCTTCAGGACGTAACGACTTTTTGTTTGTCGTTAACGTGACTGAACTGATACATCGGGTCAAAGTTGGAGCATAGGAATCGAATTTTGGTTGGCTTCACGAGCATTGCATTTATTTTTTTCTCCATGCCAAAGTTGAAAGCCACAGGAAAAAAAATAATTAACATGAATGCTTAAAAAAGTGTTAGTTTTGTGCCTTTCACTTGGCGATGATATTATTATTTTGATTAGATTTAATAATTTACTTTATTTATATATTATTTATATATTAATTGTCAAAAATAAATCTTTTATACACTTTAGAAGAATGAGGTTTTAGATTTAAGTTCCACAGACAATAAGATTAAAACGAGTTTGCAGTTAAAAAAATTAAAAAAGTTAATGAAATCGAATAATGGACAACGAACCTTTTAAATAATGGGCTGGTTGGTTGAGGAGTGGAGCTGCTAGTTCTCAAAAAATGCAACTTTTTATTTTATTATTTTTGTTTACATTTATTTAAAAGGAAGATGAAGATCTGCTTTCATGAAAACAATAAATATTACATGCCATACGTTATTCATTCTATTCATAAATCATAAACATAAAAATTGTGATTGTGAATAGTTATAATATTTGATTGGTCTATTTTTTTTAAGTTAGATTATTATTATTATTATTATTATTATTATTATTATTATTATTATTATTATTTTTATTAATTTATGTTTTTGACCTTAAACTTTAGTAGAGTTATCATATCACTGCTGAACTCAGATAATTCATTTTTTTTATAGATGATTTATGTTTATCTCCTTAAACTATAATAGATTTAATACACGCGAAGTTTAAAAATTGTCTATAAACGTTTTACGTTTTACCCCCCAAACTTTATAAGTATTATACAGTCATTGATGTTTTATGAAGTTAATTTTTTATATTACTGCAAACTATTTATTCTTTTATCTTTTTCTTATAAGTTTAGTTCTTTTTTTTATTTTACTTATTAAGTTAAAGCTGATTTTTAACTTTAGACATGTTTACTTAATCGTTTTGTTTGTTAATTTTTACATTTGCTTTGCTTAGATTAAAACTTACATGGTCTATATTGAACTTTTAATATACAAGGTAACAAATTTAGTTACTTTGCATTGAAGTTAAAGCTAACTTTTAGCTCTATATATGTTTACTTAACCGCGTTGATTGCTTATTTTTACTGTCATTTAGATTAAAGCACGCATGATCTATAATAACACATCGATATATCATCTAAAAATACATACTTATATCTTCCTACGACCCCGCTGTGTAGCGTGAGCTCCAATGCTAGTTTAGTATATTAGAAAACTAAACGAAGAATCTTCCATACCATGAAGTCAAAGAAAGGTCAAAGAAAGTATGCTAAACTAGTGTTATGACCCGCCCGCGTTGCCGACAGTATGAAGAATACTTCTAAACTTAGCTAATAATCTGGTACCCTGGTAACCCGGAATTCTTAGCAAATTCGGAACTCGTGAAACCCGAAAGCTCTTGAAACATCGGATCAGATCATCTAAACAATACTTAGAATACAAAGAAATTCGGAACAAGCAAAGAAATTCCGAATATAACTCATAAATTCGAACGCAAAGAAATATCGAATATCACTCATAAATTCGAACGCAAAGGAATGT
Source organism: Scalesia atractyloides (assembly GCA_947069175.1). Classification (NCBI taxonomy): domain Eukaryota; kingdom Viridiplantae; phylum Streptophyta; class Magnoliopsida; order Asterales; family Asteraceae; genus Scalesia; species Scalesia atractyloides. The sequence goes on from CAMTDV010000024.1 coordinate 84,920,669, forward strand.
CGAATATAACTCAAACCGGAATCTCAGTATTTTCGATTATATCCGGATATAACCAAATAAATCCGGACAGGAGTTAAGTCGGACACACCAAACCACTTTATGAATTAACTGTTAAACTGATTAATAAAAACTGGACACAAAGTGTGAAGATATTAAAACCGGGCAGGAATAAAACTTGGAAACAAACAATTAAAGTCGGACATAGTGTCTGATCGATTAAGTCCGGATAACTTGATTTTAGATTTCAAGGAGTTACCTCCGAACACAGTTAAGTCGTGTAAACATATAAACTTGGATCTATGAAAAGTCGGATCCAAACAAATTAAATCCGGACGGATAAACATGGACGAATAAACATGGACGAATAAACATGGATGATTAAACATGGACGAATAAACATGGATATTAAATTCGGATTAGATATCCCCAACAAGCTTCCAAGTTTATTTCCCAAGTGTGACATCACACTTGATCATAAATAAACATGGAAGGAACAAATACGGATAGCCAAACTTCTAACACATAATTAAGTTCGGACAATACCTTTTTCACATCAAAACACAGATCTGAAACAACTTGGAAAAGAAGAAAACATCTCAAACGACGAGCATCTTCAATTTCTTCAAGTTTTCTACAAAAACTTCACTTCTTCGTAATGTTTGGCGGAAACAAACATCAAATCAAGAGCAATGGTGATTCGGAAGGCGGTTAGAACATTCCAAATCGGTAACCATGTTCTTATACCACCTGAAAGTCCCCGGGACCCCTGGATCGATGACGAACAACATCCACTGCCCTCAAACAAGACGTGAAATCAACAAAAAACGTAAAACATTGAAAGATGTAGAAGATGAATCTCTTTATTAATGAATCAATCAATACAGATTTACATCCGAAAGAGCATACATCATCTACAAGCTGGTTTAGATCACTAAGATATAAACCTAGCTCTCTCTCACTAACACATAGTCTCTCTCTCTTTCTAGAATGTGCACACACTGATGGAGGGTGCCTAAGGTTTGTGAGAGTTACACAAAGCTTTTTTCCCTAATCTTACCTATGCACCACATATATATAGGCAAGGGACTAAACCTAACAAACCCGGACAACATGTTCTGACAAAACTATCCGAACTTATAATAAATTCGGACCAGACAAAATAACAAAGTCGAACTAGACTTGGTTTATTCTTTGACTTCTCTTGACTTGGACCTTTGACGTCGTTGACCAGAATTGATACACAGTTATCCAGCGGGAGCTGCACTTACAGTCATCCCACCTATGTGGGACAAAGCTTAATCCATTTTTTCTCATATTTGTTTGTTCCAAATATACAACTTTAAGCTTCGATATCTCATTCATCTTATCTACATTTTGGATATAGTTTGGTTCGTTATGAAGTTTTCACAACGTAGAATGCAAATCAACAAATAATTATTTATACAACACATATATAAATATTATTATTGGTGTCCAAAATATTTAGGGAAAAACTCATTTTCAATAAAATTTCCAACAGTATGTGGATTTTTTTCCTTTATAAACCTTTTGTACCAGAAAATATTTGCTTATAAACAACTTGGATGTGTTGATGATACATGTATAATGTATTTTATCAATTATTCGACAACGTATTATTTTGTCTGTCCTGTAAAATTCACAGGTATTAGCACTAGTATAATGATAAACGACTTGCCTATATTTAGAGGTTAACCATTAGCTATAGTTGTTTGGTTTTGATTCAAACACATAAGAATGGAAAAAAAAGGGGAAAATTCAAATGATTGGGTTTGTCTTCAGGACGTAACGACTTTTTGTTTGTCGTTAACGTGACTGAACTGATACATCGGGTCAAAGTTGGAGCATAGGAATCGAATTTTGGTTGGCTTCACGAGCATTGCATTTATTTTTTTCTCCATGCCAAAGTTGAAAGCCACAGGAAAAAAAATAATTAACATGAATGCTTAAAAAAGTGTTAGTTTTGTGCCTTTCACTTGGCGATGATATTATTATTTTGATTAGATTTAATAATTTACTTTATTTATATATTATTTATATATTAATTGTCAAAAATAAATCTTTTATACACTTTAGAAGAATGAGGTTTTAGATTTAAGTTCCACAGACAATAAGATTAAAAGAAGTTTGCAGTTAAAAAAATTAAAAAACTTAATGAAATCGAATAATGGACAAACGATCCTTTTAAATAATGGGCTGGTTGGTTGAGGAGTGGAGCGGCTAGTTCTCAAAAAGTGCAACTTTTTATTTTATTATTTTTGTTTACATTTATTTAAAAGGAAGATGAAGATCTGCTTTCATGAAAACAATAAATATTACATGCCATACGTTATTCATTCTATTCATAAATCATAAACATAAAAATTGTGATTGTGAATAGTTATAATATTTGATTGGTCTATTTTTTTAAGTTAGATTATTATTATTATTATTATTATTATATTATTATTATTATTTATTATTATTATTATTATTATTATGTTTTTATTATTTATGTTTTTGACCTTAAACTTTAGTAGAGTTATCATATCACTGCTGAACTCAGATAATTCATTTTTTTATAGATGATTTATGTTTATCTCCTTAAACTATAATAGATTTAATACACGCGAAGTTTAAAAATTGTCTATAAACGTTTTACGTTTGACCCCCCAAACTTTATAAGTATTATACGGTCATTGAAGTTTTATAAATTTAATTTTTTATATTACTGCAAACTATTTATTCTTTTATCTTTTTCTTATAAGTTTAGTTCTTTTTTTTATTTTACTTATTAAGTTAAAGCTGATTTTTAACTTTAGACATGTTTACTTAATCGTTTTGTTTGTTAATTTTTACATTTGCTTTGCTTAGATTAAAACTTACATGGTCTATATTGAACTTTTAATATACAAGGTAACAAATTTAGTTACTTTGCATTGAAGTTAAAGCTAACTTTTAGCTCTATATATGTTTACCTAACCGTGTTGATTGCTTATTTTTACTGTCATTTAGATTAAAGCACGCATGATCTATAATAACACATCGATATATCATCTAAAAATACATACTTATATCTTCCTACGACCCCGCTGTGTAGCGTGAGCTCCAATGCTAGTTTAGTATATTAGAAAACTAAACGAAGAATCTTCCATACCATGAAGTCAAAGAAAGGTCAAAGAAAGTATGCTAAACTAGTGTTATGACCGCGCCCGCGTTGCCGACAGTATGAAGAATACTTCTAAACTTAGCTAATAATCTGGTACCCAGGTAACCCGGAATTCTTAGCAAATTCGGAACTCGTGAAACCCGAAAGCTCTTGAAACATCGGATCAGATCATCTAAACAATACTTAGAATACAAAGAAATTCGGAACAAGCAAAGAAATTCCGAATATAACTCATAAATTCGAACGCAAAGAAATGTCGAATATCACTCATAAATTCGAACGCAAAGGAATGTCGAATATAACTCAAACCGGAATCTCAGTATTTTCGATTATATCCGGATATAACCAAATAAATCCGGACAGGAGTTAAGTCGGACACACCAAACCACAATGATGAATTAACTGTTAAACTGATTAATAAAAACTGGACACAAAGTGTGAAGATATTAAAACCGGGCAGGAATAAAACTTGGAAACAAACAATTAAAGTCGGACATAGTGTCTGATCGAATAAGTCCGGATAACTTGATTTTAGATTTCAAGGAGTTACCTCCGAACACAGTTAAGTCTGTGTAAACATATAAACTTGGATCTATGAAAAGTCGGATCCAAACAAATTAAACATGGACGAATAAACATGGACGAATAAACATGGACGAATAAACATGGATATTAAAGCACGCATGATCTATAATAACACATCGATATATCATCTAAAAATACATACTTATATCTTCCTACGACCCCGCTGTGTAGCGTGAGCTCCAATGCTAGTTTAGTATATTAGAAAACTAAACGAAGAATCTTCCATACCATGAAGTCAAAGAAAGGTCAAAGAAAGTATGCTAAACTAGTGTTATGACCCGCCCGCGTTGCCGACAGTATGAAGAATACTTCTAAACTTAGCTAATAATCTGGTACCCAGGTAACCCGGAATTCTTAGCAAATTCGGAACTCGTGAAACCCGAAAGCTCTTGAAACATCGGATCAGATCATCTAAACAATACTTAGAATACAAAGAAATTCGGAACAAGCAAAGAAATTCCGAATATAACTCATAAATTCGAACGCAAAGAAATGTCGAATATCACTCATAAATTCGAACGCAAAGGAATGTCGAATATAACTCAGACCGGAATCTCAGTATTTTCGATTATATCCGGATATAACCAAATAAATCCGGACAGGAGTTAAGTCGGACACACCAAACCACATGATGAATTAACTGTTAAACTGATTAATAAAAACTGGACACAAAGTGTGAAGATATTAAAACCGGGCAGGAATAAAACTTGGAAACAAACAATTAAAGTCGGACATAGTGTCTGATCGAATAAGTCCGGATAACTTGATTTTAGATTTCAAGGAGTTACCTCCGAACACAGTTAAGTCTGTGTAAACATATAAACTTGGATCTATGAAAAGTCGGATCCAAACAAATTAAATCCGGACGGATAAACATGGACGAATAAACATGGACGAATAAACATGGATGATTAAACATGGACGAATAAACATGGATATTAAATTCGAATTAGATATCCCCAACAAGCTTCCAAGTTTATTTCCCAAGTGTGACTTCACACTTGATCATAAATAAACATGGAAGGAACAAATACGGATAGCCAAACTTCTAACATATAATTAAGTTCGGACAATACCTTTTTCAGATCAAATTGGAAAAGAAGAAAACATCTCAAACGACGAGCATCTTCAATTTCTTCAAGTTTTCTGCAAAAACTTCACTTCTTCGTGATGTTTGGCGGAAACAAACATCAAATCAAGAGCAATGGTGATTTGGAAGGCGGTTAGAACATTCCAAATCGGTAACCATGCTCTTATACCACCTGAAAGTCCCCGGGACCCCTGGATCGATGACGAACAACATCCACTGCCCTCAAACAAAATGTGAAATCAACAAAAAACGTAAAACATTGAAAGATGTAGAAGATGAATCTCTTTATTAATGAATCAATCAACACAGATTTACAACCGAAAGAGCATACATCATCTACAAGCTGGTTTAGATCACTAAGATCTAAACCTAGCTCTCTCTCACTAACACATAGTCTCTCTCTCTTTCTAGAATGTGCACACACTGATGGAGGGTGCCTAGGGTTTGTGAGAGTTACACAAAGCTTTTTTTCCCTAATCTTACCTATACACCACATATATATAGGCAAGGGACTAAACCTAACAAACCCGGACAACATGTCCTGACAAAACTATCCGAACTTATAATAAATTCGGACCAGACAAAATAACAAAGTCGAACAAGACTTGGTTTATTCTTTGATTTCTCTTGACTTGGACCTTTGACGTCGTTGACCAGAATTGATACACAGTTATCAAGCGGGAGCTGCACTTACAGTCATCCCACCTATGTGGGACAAAGCTTAATCCATTTTTTCTCATATTTGTTTGTTCCAAATATACAACTTCAATTTTCGATATCTCATTCATCTTATCTCAATTTTGGATATAGTTTGGTTCGTTATGAAGTTTTCACAACGTAGAACGCAAATCCACAAATAATTATTTATACAACACATATATAAATATTATTATTGGTGTCCAAAATATTTAGAGAAAAACTAATTTTCACTAAAATTTCCAACAGTATGTGGATTTTTTTTTTATAAACCTTTTGTACCAGAAAAAATTTGCTTATAAACAACTTGGATGTGTTGATGATACATGTATAATGTATTTTATCAATTATTCGACAACGTATTATTTTGTCTGTCCTATAAAATTCACAGGTGTTAGCACTAGTATAATGATAAACGACTTGCCTATATTTAGAGGTTAACCATTAGCTATAGTTGTTTGGTTTTGATTCAAACACATAAGAATGGAAAAAAAAGGGGAAAATTCAAATGATTGGGTTTGTCTTCAGGACGTAACGACTTTTTGTTTGTCGTTAACGTGACTGAACTGATACATCGGGTCAAAGTTGGAGCATAGGAATCGAATTTTGGTTGGCTTCACGAGCATTGCATTTATTTTTTTCTCCATGCCAAAGTTGAAAGCCACAGGAAAAAAATAATTAACAGAATGCTTAAAAAAGTGTTAGTTTTGTGCCTTTCACTTGGCGATGATATTATTATTTTGATTAGATTTAATAATTTACTTTATTTATATATTATTTATATATTAATTGTCAAAAATAAATCTTTTAAACACTTTAGAAGAATGAGGTTTTAGATTTAAGTTCCACAGACAATAAGATAAAAAGAAGTTTGCAGTTAAAAAAATTAAAAAAGTTAATGAAATCGAATAATGGACAAACGATCCTTTTAAATAATGGGCTGGTTGGTTGAGGAGTGGAGCTGCTAGTTCTCAAAAAATGCAACTTTTTATTTTATTATTTTTGTTTACATTTATTTAAAAGGAAGATGAAGATCTGCTTTCATGAAAACAATAAATATTACATGCCATACGTTATTCATTCTATTCATAAATCATAAACATAAAAATTGTGATTGTGAATAGTTATAATATTTGATTGGTCTATTTTTTTAAGTTAGATTATTATTATTATTATTATTATTATTATTATTATTATTATTATTATTATTATTATTATTATTATTGTTATGTTTTTATTAATTTATGTTTTTGACCTTAAACTTTAGTAGAGTTATCATATCACTGCTGAACTCAGATAATTCATTTTTTTATAGATGATTTATGTTTATCTCCTTAAACTATAATAGATTTAATACACGCGAAGTTTAAAAATTGTCTATAAACGTTTTACGTTTGACCCCCCAAACTTTATAAGTATTATACGGTCATTGATGTTTTATAAAGTTAATTTTTTATATTACTGCAAACTATTTATTCTTTTATCTTTTTCTTATAAGTTTAGTTCTTTTTTTTATTTTACTTATTAAGTTAAAGCTGATTTTTAACTTTAGACATGTTTACTTAATCGTTTTGTTTGTTAATTTTTACATTTGCTTTGCTTAGATTAAAACTTACATGGTCTATATTGAACTTTTAATATACAAGGTAACAAATTTAGTTACTTTGCATTGAAGTTAAAGCTAACTTTTAGCTCTATATATGTTTACTTAACCGTGTTGATTGCTTATTTTTACTGTCATTTAGATTAAAGCACGCATGATCTATAATAACACATCGATATATCATCTAAAAATACATACTTATATCTTCCTACGACCCCGCTGTGTAGCGTGAGCTCCAATGCTAGTTTAGTATATTAGAAAACTAAACGAAGAATCTTCCATACCATGAAGTCAAAGAAAGGTCAAAGAAAGTATGCTAAACTAGTGTTATGACCCGCCCGCGTTGCCGACAGTATGAAGAATACTTCTAAACTTAGCTAATAATCTGGTACCCAGGTAACCCGGAATTCTTAGCAAATTCGGAACTCGTGAAACCCGAAAGCTCTTGAAACATCGGATCAGATCATCTAAACAATACTTAGAATACAAAGAAATTCGGAACAAGCAAAGAAATTCCGAATATCACTCATAAATTCGAACGCAAAGAAATATCGAATATCACTCATAAATTCGAACGCAAAGGAATGTCGAATATAACTCAAACCGGAATCTCAGTATTTTCGATTATATCCGGATATAACCAAATAAATCCGGACAGGAGTTAAGTCGGACACACCAAACCACTTGGATGAATTAACTGTTAAACTGATTAATAAAAACTGGACACAAAGTGTGAAGATATTAAAACCGGGCAGGAATAAAACTTGGAAACAAACAATTAAAGTCGGACATAGTGTCTGATCGATTAAGTCCGGATAACTTGATTTTAGATTTCAAGGAGTTACCTCCGAACACAGTTAAGTCCGTGTAAACATATAAACTTGGATCTATGAAAAGTCGGATCCAAACAAATTAAATCCGGACAGATAAACATGGACGAATAAACATGGACGAATAAACATGGATGATTAAACATGGACGAATAAACATGGATATTAAATTCGGATTAGATATCCCCAACAAGCTTCCAAGTTTATTTCCCAAGTGTGACTTCACACTTGATCATAAATAAACATGGAAGGAACAAATACGGATAGCCAAACTTCTAACACATAATTAAGTTCGGACAATACCTTTTTCAGATCAAAACACAGATCTGAAACAACTTGGAAAAGAAGAAAACATCTCAAACGACGAGCATCTTCAATTTCTTCAAGTTTTCTACAAAAACTTCACTTCTTCGTGATGTTTGGCGGAAACAAACATCAAATCAAGAGCAATGGTGATTCGGAAGGCGGTTAGAACATTCCAAATCGGTAACCATGTTCTTATACCACCTGAAAGTCCCCGGGACCCCTGGATCGATGACGAACAACATCCACTGCCCTCAAACAAGACGTGAAATCAACAAAAAACGTAAAACATTGAAAGATGTAGAAGATGAATCTCTTTATTAATGAATCAATCAATCACAGATTTACAACCGAAAGAGCATACATCATCTACAAGCTGGTTTAGATCACTAAGATCTAAACCTAGCTCTCTCTCACTAACACACAGTCTCTCTCTCTTTCTAGAATGTGCACACACTGATGGAGGGTGCCTAGGGTTTGTGAGAGTGACACAAAGCTTTTTTTCCCTAATCTTACCTATACACCACATATATATAGGCAAGGGACTAAACCTAACAAACCCGGACAACATGTCCTGACAAAACTATCCGAACTTATAATAAATTCGGACCAGACAAAATAACAAAGTCGAACAAGACTTGGTTTATTTTTTGATTTCTTTTGACTTGGACCTTTGACGTCGTTGACCAGAATTGATACACAGTTATCAAGCGGGAGCTGCACTTACAGTCATCCCACCTATGTGGGACAAAGCTTAATCCATTTTTTCTCATATTTGTTTGTTCCAAATATACAACTTCAATCTTCGATATCTCATTCATCTTATCTCAATTTTGGATATAGTTTGGTTCGTTATGAAGTTTTCACAACGTAGAACGCAAATCCACAAATAATTATTTATACAACACATATATAAATATTATTATTGGTGTCCAAAATATTTAGGGAAAAACTCATTTTCAATAAAATTTCCAACAGTATGTGGATTTTTTTCCTTTATAAACCTTTTGTACCAGAAAATATTTGCTTATAAACAACTTGGATGTGTTGATGATGCATGTATAATGTATTTTATCAATTATTCGACAACGTTTTATTTTGTCTGTCCTGTAAAATTCACAGGTATTAGCACTAGTATAATGATAAACGACTTGCCTATATTTAGAGGTTAACCATTAGCTATAGTTGTTTGGTTTTGATTCAAACACATAAGAATGGAAAAAAAGGGGAAAATTCAAATGATTGGGTTGTCTTCAGGACGTAACGACTTTTTGTTTGTCGTTAACGTGACTGAACTGATACATCGGGTCAAAGTTGGAGCATAGGAATCGAATTTTGGTTGGCTTCACGAGCATTGCATTTATTTTTTTCTCCATGCCAAAGTTGAAAGCCACAGGAAAAAAAATAATTAACATGAATGCTTAAAAAAGTGTTAGTTTTGTGCCTTTCACTTGGCGATGATATTATTATTTTGATTAGATTTAATAATTTACTTTATTTATATATTATTTATATATTAATTGTCAAAAATAAATCTTTTATACACTTTAGAAGAATGAGGTTTTAGATTTAAGTTCGACAGACAATAAGATTAAAAGAAGTTTGCAGTTAAAAAAATTTAAAAAGTTAATGAAATCGAATAATGGACAAACGATCCTTTTAAATAATGGGCTGGTTGGTTGAGGAGTGTAGCTGCTAGTTCTCAAAAAGTGCAACTTTTTATTTTATTATTTTTGTTTACATTTATTTAAAAGGAAGATGAAGATCTGCTTTCATGAAAACAATAAATATTACATGCCATACGTTATTCATTCTATTCATAAATCATAAACATAAAAATTGTGATTGTGAATAGTTATAATATTTGATTGGTCTATTTTTTTTTAAGTTAGATTATTATTATTATTATTATTATTATTATTATTATTTTTTATTAATTTATTTTTATTATACTTTTAAATTATCTAATTGTAGAGTTATCATATCAACTGCTGAACTCAGATAATTCATTTTTTTATAGATGATTTATGTTTATCTCCTTAAACTATAATAGATTTAATACACGCGAAGTTTAAAAATTGTCTATAAACGTTTTACGTTTGACCCCCAAAACTTTATAAGTATTATACGGTCATTGAAGTTTTATAAAGTTAATTTTTTATATTACTGCAAACTATTTATTCTTTTATCTTTTTCTTATAAGTTTAATTCTTTTTTTTATTTTACTTATTAAGTTAAAGCTGATTTTTAACTTTAGACATGTTTACTTAATCGTTTTGTTTGTTAATTTTTACATTTGCTTTGCTTAGATTAAAACTTACATGGTCTATATTGAACTTTTAATATACAAGGTAACAAATTTAGTTACTTTGCATTGAAGTTAAAGCTAACTTTTAGCTCTATATATGTTTACTTAACCGTGTTGATTGCTTATTTTTACTGTCATTTAGATTAAAGCACGCATGATCTATAATAACACATCGATATATCATCTAAAAATACATACTTATATCTTCCTACGACCCCGCTGTGTAGCGTGAGCTCCAATGCTAGTTTAGTATATTAGAAAACTAAACGAAGAATCTTCCATACCATGAAGTCAAAGAAAGGTCAAAGAAAGTATGCTAAACTAGTGTTATGACCCGCCCGCGTTGCCGACAGTATGAAGAATACTTCTAAACTTAGCTAATAATCTGGTACCCAGGTAACCCGGAATTCTTAGCAAATTCGGAACTCGTGAAACCCGAAAGCTCTTGAAACATCGGATCAGATCATCTAAACAATACTTAGAATACAAAGAAATTCGGAACAAGCAAAGAAATTCCGAATATAACTCATAAATTCGAACGCAAAGAAATGTCGAATATCACTTATAAATTCGAACGCAAAGGAATGTCGAATATAACTCAAACCGGAATCTCAGTATTTTCGATTATATCCGGATATAACCAAATAAATCCGGACAGGAGTTAAGTCGGACACACCAAACCACTTGGGTGAATTAACTGTTAAACTGATTAATAAAAACTGGACACAAAGTGTGAAGATATTAAAACCGGGCAGGAATAAAACTTGGAAACAAACAATTAAAGTCGGACATAGTGTCTGATCGACTAAGTCCGGATAACTTGATTTTAGATTTCAAGGAGTTACCTCCGAACACAGTAAGTCCGTGTAAACATATAAACTTGGATCTATGAAAAGTCGGATTCCAAACAAATTAAATCCGGACGATAAACATGGACGAATAAACATGGACGAATAAACATGACGATTAAACATGGACGAATAAACATGGATATTAAAATTCGATATTTAGATATATCCCCAACAAGCTTCCAATTTTATTTCCCAAGTGTGACTTCACACTTGATCATAAATAAACATGGAAGGAACAAATACGGATAGCCAAACTTCTAACACATAATTAAGTTCGGACAATACCTTTTTCAGATCAAAACACAGATCTGAAACAACTTGGAAAAGAAGAAAACATCTCAAACGACGAGCATCTTCAATTTCTTCAAGTTTTCTGCAAAAACTTCACTTCTTCGTGATGTTTGGCGGAAACAAACACAAATCAAGAGCAATGGGATTGGAAGGCGGTTAGAACATTCCAAATCAGTAACCATGCTCTGATACCACCTGAAAGTCCCCGGGACCCCCTGGATCGATGACGAACAACATCCACTGCCCTCAAACAAAACGTGAAATCAACAAAAAGTAAAACATTGAAAGATGTAGAAGATGAATCTCTTTATTAATGAATCAATCAACAAGATTTACAACCGAAAGAGCATACATCATCTACAAGCTGGTTTAGATCACTAAGATCTAAACCTAGCTCTCTCTCACTAACACATAGTCTCTCTCTCTTTCTAGAATGTGCACACACTGATGGAGGGTGCCTAGGTTTGTGAGAGTTACACAAAGCTTTTTTCCCTAATCTTACCTATACACCACATATATATAGGCAAGGGACTAAACCTAACAAACCCGGACAACATGTCCTGACAAAACTATCCGAACTTATAATAAATTCGGACCAGACAAAATAACAAAGTCGAACAAGACTTGGTTTATTCTTTGACTTCTCTTGACTTGGACCTTTGACGTCGTTGACCAGAATTGATACACAGTTATCCGAGCGGGAAGCTGCACTTACAGTCATCCCACCTATGTGGAACAAAGCTTAATCCATTTTTTCTCATATTTTTTTGTTCCAAATATACAACTTCAATCTTCGATATCTCATTCATCTTATCTCCATTTTGGATATAGTTTGGTTCGTTATGAAGTTTTCACAACGTAGAACGCAAATCCACAAATAATTATTTATACAACACATATATAAATATTATTATTGGTGTCCAAAATATTTAGGAAAAACTCATTTTCACTAAAATTTCCAACAGTATGTGGATTTTTTTTTCTTTATAAACCTTTTGTACCAGAAAATATTTGCTTATAAACAACTTGGATGTGTTGATGATACATGTATAATGTATTTTATCAATTATTCGACAACGTATTATTTTGTCTGTCCTATAAAATTCACAGGTATTAGCACTAGTATAATGATAAACGACTTGCCTATATTTAGAGGTTAACCATTAGCTATAGTTGTTTGGTTTTGATTCAAACACATAAGATTGGAAAAAAAGGGGAAAATTCAAATGATTGGGTTTGTCTTCAGGACGTAACGACTTTTTGTTTGTCGTTAACGTGACTGAACTGATACATCGGGTCAAAGTTGGAGCATAGGAATCGAATTTTGGTTGGCTTCACGAGCATTGCATTTATTTTTTCTCCATGCCAAAGTTGAAAGCCACAGGAAAAAAAATAATTAACAGAATGCTTAAAAAAGTGTTAGTTTTGTGCCTTTCACTTGGCGATGATATTATTATTTTGATTAGATTTAATAATTTACTTTATTTATATATTATTTATATATTAATTGTCAAAAATAAATCTTTTATACACTTTAGAAGAATGAGGTTTTAGATTTAAGTTCCACAGACAATAAGATTAAAAGGAAGTTTGCAGTTAAAAAAATTAAAAAAGTTAATGAAATCGAATAATGGGCAAACGATCCTTTTAAATAATGGGCTGGTTGTTGAGGAGTGAGCTGCTAGTTCTCAAAAATGCAACTTTTTATTTTATTATTTTTGTTTACATTTATTTAAAAGGAAGATGAAGATCTGCTTTCATGAAAACAATAAATATTACATGCCATACGTTATTCATTCTATTCATAAATCATAAACATAAAAATTGTGATTGTGAATAGTTATAATATTATTGATTGGTTTATTTTTTTATTTAAGTTATAATTATTATTATTATTATTATTATTATTTTTTATTTTATTATATGTTTTTGACCTTAAACTTTAGTAGAGTTATCATATCACTACTGAACTCAGATAATTCATTTTTTATAGATGATTTATGTTTATCTCCTTAAACTATAATAGTTTTAATACACGCGAAGTTTAAAAATTGTCTATAAACGTTTTACGTTTGACCCCCCAAACTTTATAAGTATTATAGGTCATTGAAGTTTTATAAAATTAATTTTTATATATACTGCAAACTATTTATTCTTTTATCTTTTTCTTATAAGTTTAATTCTTTTTTTATTTTACTTATTAAGTTAAAGCTGATTTTTAACTTTAGACATGTTTACTTAATCGTTTTGTTTGTTAATTTTTACATTTGCTTTGCTTAGATTAAAACTTACATGGTCTACATTGAACTTTTAATATACAAGGTAACAATTTAGTTACTCATTTGCATTGAAGTTAAAGCTAACTTTTAGCTCTATATATGTTTACTTAACCGTGTTGATTGCTTATTTTTACTGTCATTTAGATTAAAGCACGCATGATCTATAATAACACATCGATATATCATCTAAAAATACATCTTATATCTTCCTACGACCCCGCTGTGTAGCGTGAGCTCCAATGCTAGTTTAGTATATTAGAAAACTAAACGAAGAATCTTCCATACCATGAAGTCAAAGAAAGGTCAAAGAAAGTTTTGCTAAACTAGTGTTATGACCCGCCCGCGTTGCCGACAGTATGAAGAATATTTCTGAATTTGATAACATGTATGCATTTGTTTCGTTTACTTGAACATACTACTCATAATATGATCTCAATAAAAATTACATCGAGACATAGTTAAAAATACACTTATCATAGAGAAACTTAATTAAAGTCTAAGAGTAGTAGCGTTTGTTCACCAATAGCAAACGGTTCACTATTCCCTTTGGTTGGTTTGTCACAGTTGCAAGGGGAAAAAGCTAAAATATAAAAGACTAAAAGAAATAAAAGAAGAGGGACTAAACATATACTGTCACACCGTCATTTTCCACATGCAGAGTATAACCACGAGGCGTGTGACTTGACCAGGATCTGCCACCAATCATATTGAAGAATTAAATAAAGTAAAGTAAATTCATCACATCAGTACGATCAGTGACTGTGGTTAAAGTTCAAAAACAACATTAGAGTTAATAGCGGAAGCATAAAGTTTAACAGTTTAATAATCCAAGCAATAATTTATAGTTCATGGATTTTATTAGGAATCCAACATAGGTTCAATGCAACCACTACACTCATCCGCTACAAGCTCCCGAGCTGTACCTAAGGTACTGCAAAGCATGCAGTAGAGTGTCAACAATAAAGTTGGCGAGTTCATGGTTTTCCAGTTTTATTTCCAAAAAAAACATAAGTTGTTAAGTTACTCGTTTATAAGTTATGTTTGTCATGGGAAGCTACCCTATCTGTGAGCTACTAAACTGCGTAATACCGAAGATATGCGACTGTTGTTGTTTCGTTTTTTCCCCGTTTGTCAATATCTATCATCATTGACGGTTGCCAACGCATAATAGTTCACGCCCGTCCTCTAAGGCACGGTGTGAGGCTTGTGAGACCTAATGGCGCTATCAACTAATATCCCATTCGCAAGGCCAGGCGATTAATCGGTATAGTAAGTGGGGACTTCGTGATAGAGTTGCGTTTAGTACACTAAGACATGAATTATAAAAAAGTATTTAATACTAGGCAAATCCCAAACTAGGGAAAATGTAGTCCGTTTCCCAACCACCGGGAATACATGATTTTAGTAATTGTGTGAACTCACCTTTACTTAGCTTGGCAGATTAAATTACTTGTGTTAAGTTGGTCAACCACGCCCTATTATCGTTGCCACTATTAATTAGGTTTGTATGCAAGTAATAACGTATTTCTACACATATCTAACATGTAGCATACACGTTATAACATCACGTATCACATAAGCATGTGGGCCATTTATGAACGGTAACATTCAGTCTAACATAGGCAGTGTGCGGACCCAACACGAGAGTGTCGTGGCCCAGTATAGTGCACGACCCAGTGAAATTGTGCGGCCCATTATTAATTGTACAACCTTTTTGAGTGTGCGGCACACTCACAAGTGTGTGGCCATTTTGAGAATGTGCGACTGTGCTTATAAATGTTGTACATTGTGCATTAAGAATGTACCAAGGGAGTAGAGTGTGCGGCTTCAATTAAATCTACCGTAGACAATGGTACTGAACCGTAGCCTACGTTCAATCCAACTATCAAAATAATTAGGACATTAAGCAGGCAATCATTCATTTCACGAATTTAAAACCAACAACGAACATATCAAATCTTTTTGGACAATCAGATCTATCAGCCACTATAGTAGGATTTTGAGGAATATAACTCCTGTAAAACCAATCAATCACCCAACACTGATCGTCACTACCATGGTTCATTGTACAAACGAATCTAAATCATTTTCACAATCATTTAACTAATCGTCAAATATATTCAATATCATGGATTCATCATCACTAATAACTAAATTGTTCACTATCATATGTATTCGAATCACCATAAACATCATACAAACTCATCCATCCAATTCCTCTCCTCTAAACATGATGTCACCTAAGATTATTTAAACAAGTAGTAAACATCTTAACATATATCATCATTGAACATACCACTTCATACCAAGTCATTAACATTTTGCAAGGTACAAACTCTAAGTCATTCATCATATTATTAATGTTTCCAAACCAAGTTATCATACTAATCATCAAACAAAAAAAAATCATATCCTTTAATTGTAAAGCTATTTTAATGGTTTATCTAACTTAAAGCTATTTTAATGTTCTGTAAATCCTTTATGTCTTTTAGTACACATGGTGTGCAATAAAATAAGGCTCTATTTTGACTTAAATCAACTTTCATTCACGAAGTTATTGCTTTTTTCATTTCTGTTTTCCAACTTTTATCTAATATTACAACTACAATTTTGGTTCCTAGATTCTTTTTCCCTAGAGCCTTTACACATATGGTGTTGATTATATAAATCAATATTCTGTCTACATCTATTTCTTCTTCTATTTGTATTATTTTTTTAGAGTTGTTAGAACCTGATACCCGTCTAAGTATTTGATTTAGAAATGTTTAAGATGTTATTATATCGTCTATAATACTTGTTGAATTTCTAGCTTCTTGCTGCCAATGTTTATATGGTGTTGGGTTTTAATGATTTTTATATTGTCAATGTTTAATTTAGCTATAGCGGTACTGATTTTATCTACATCTATTTGTATATTATATGTTTTTTTTTCTAGACAATTTTTCTTTATTCTTCAGTTATTTGGTTATTTTATTCTTTTATGTAATCAATATTTTGGCAATATTTTTTCATCTCTTCTGTATGTACAGAAAATTTTCTAATAAATTTTTATTAGTTATTGATTTTTTTGTAAATTACTTCAAAGCTTTAACTAGATCTTAAGCGTTAGTCTGATTATTTGTACGTAGACTATGTTTACAATTATTTTAATTCTGCAAATAAGACTATAGTTTTCTGTATTAATATTTCTAAAGCTACGCTTTTCAGCAAATTCTAAATTTAAGAAATCAAAAATTTGAATTGGCGAAGTGGGTCGAGAGAAATCTATGATTAATGAATTCTGACTCCTTAGCTTTAATTCCTTCCCTTAGTTTCCAGTTAAAATTTTCTTACATTCCAATTAATCTAACAACATAAGACTTTAAAAGTTATGGAACTATTTTTAATTTGTTATTAAAGCAATAGATTTTCCCCATAATCTTCACCTAAGAGAGTTCTCTAAAAATTAATTCCGGCAAAATATGCTAGTTCAAACATGGAGCTTGTCTTAATCTTTTAGATTTAAAAAAAAGCCTTTGCTCTCATACCATATCAGAAGGGTTATATAGCTATAATTTTAATACTTATAATATAGCTAGAATTTTAATTTAAAAAATAGTAAAAAGATAAAAGCATATCGTAAAGTAAAAAGCCAGGTAAGAAAAAATTTACTTACAATGGGTGGGTAAGGAGAAGATAGCCCAAAAATGTATACACAAAAGATCGAGCAAACCTAGAGATGTATATACAGCGGGTTGATCAGAAGGTAACATATACATACATACATAATATATATATATATATATGGGTGGAGTTCGGCTACAAAGTCCATTTTTCCTACAAAGTGTACAAAGTCATAAAAATACAATTTCAACCATAAAACACACCCAAAACCCACAAATAACAAAGTTAATATCACTAAAACACAATATCCAAACCCTAACAATTCATAAAAACTTCAAACACACCATCATATAACTATGAATATAAAACACAACATGATAATCAACATAGAACACACTAATGCTAGTCATTCGATAATCAAAGCCTTATCATCCAAAACACAACACAAAACCACACATTAGTAATCTTCACTTTGCTATTTGTGGGTTTTGGGTGTGTTTTGTGGTTGGCCATTATAGTGTTTTATGACTTTTAACACTTTGTAGAAAAAATAGACTTTGTAGCCAACTCTCCCTATATATATATATATATATATGTATGTATGTAGTGAAAGTGTAATGTACAATATGCCTTATCGTACGAGCGTACGAGATTTGAAGTTCACACGTTATAAACTTCATAACTAAAAACTCGCATGTTGTAAAATATAAAAAAGTAGCATGTTGAAAGATGAAAATGTCGAATGTTGAAAGATGAAAAATAGCATGTTGAAAGATGAAAAAATAGCATGTCGTAAAAATGAGAAAAAGCATGTTGTAAAAAAAAATGCATGGTGAAAAATGAAGTTCGCAAGTTGTATCTCAATCTCGTACGCTGCGTACGTTAACTCAAATTTGTACGTTAACCAACCCCTATATATAATATAATATAATATAATATTTTTTGTTTTGATTTGAGGGACAAGGTGATCGATGTAGTATCAAGTCAATCTCTTTGATGTCGCAAGTAGATCGATTGGTGATTTAGGGGTTGTGTTGTTGACAATTTTAGTTGGTTGGAGCCGAGTTAACTCTTGAAGATTGACGAGTTTGATTGAAGGTCTCTATGTTAGTTTGAATCACTAGATCGACGAGGTCTATTGTTTGATTTCAATTAGTTTTCCATCGGGGTTGGATTTTTTGACTGTGGCCGAGATACTCTGTTGGGTCGCTAAATAATTGAATTTGTGGCCGGTTAGGTGGGCTGACCGAGGAGCATAAGAGCATAACTGGTTTGCGAGTAGAGTCTTGTTTCAAGTTCGGTTTTTTACTATTATTATCAGTCGTGATTATTTTGACCAGGTTATGTGAAAAACAATATTTTGGTTTAGATTTTTCTGCAGGAGATAGTCTGAGGTTACTGTTTACAATATATTTACAGTTACTTGATTTATCACTTATTGCATAAGAAAATCAGTTTCTTTGATAGTGTTCAATAGATCCGTTGTCAAGTTCTGGCCCATACCATTGTTTTGTGTGTTCATTACTTCTAACTTGTTCTTGTTTGTTATTGTTATAACTGAAGACGAGATTGTTGTAATCAGAATGTTCAACAGTTTGGGTTATGCTTGATTAGTTTATTAAAGGAACTTCGATGTGGTACTGAATGATGATGCTTAAAACCTGGAGAAAATGAAACAATCGGGCGCTAGTGACGACATAACTGAAAAAAGATGTTAGTGGCAAGCCATGTGAACTATTGCTCATTTTGGAAGATCTTACGGTTAGGATTTGTGTTAACTGCTCGTGTGTACGGTCATAGAATCCTTGGTACGGCCTGCTTTCCATGGAAGCTCTACTACTATTATAAGAGTTTGCATGTTAGCTTGTTTAGAAGTGTGAAGTTATTTCTTGTTCGATGGTGATCAATGGTTTAACATTTGAGGGAATCTTTTTACTGGCATTAGGTGAAGATTTTCACTAAGGAAGTATGAGTGAAGATTCGCCTCATAAGTGTCGGTTTGGGCATGGGTTGGGATAACAAGGAAAGTGGGAGCTGAGCTTAATTGACTTGACAGGGCTTCATGGAGGTTTGAATACTTTTTGAGTTGATGTCCGAAGATATATGAATTATGCTTTTGAGAATGCATTGGAACTTAGTATAAGGCAATGATGACTCTTGGTTTTGAGAATCTATTTTGCTTCATTTTATATTACCTACTTCAACGAAGCATCGGTGAATATGTTCGGTTGAAGACTTTTGGAATGTAGGGGATTATGTATCTCCTGAAGAAGTGGACCAACTTCTGAGTAGTACAGTCTTGAGTTGTTGTATCGGGTAGAGCTAAGTGAATTTGTATTGCAAGTATGAATCCTGGAGCCATGCGGATGTCAGCTCGAGCGTATTCAGAGGTTTAAACCTGGACGGGGATTTGGTAATAATGGGAGCGCGAAGGGTGTTCCGAGATAGTTACATAGTGACGTTGGGTTTTGAGTCCGGAGTTCTAAATGGAAATTCTCTCCATGGGTGCTTGTTGTATTATGGAGAGAAATCTTTCCTCTAGAGTCGGTGATTCAAGTAAGTAGGTGCCAGTTGAGATGAGACTAAGGATGAGTTATTGGCTAGTTTTGCCATGACTAGGTCTCTGATGACCGTATTTAAGCTGTCGGGAACTTTTATGGGCCTTTCAGGTAGTTTAATGATGAGAGGGCCACTACAACTAGGAGAATTTTTTGAAATCTTAGCTTGCTCCTGGGAACTAGAGGCTTGAAAAACTTTCATTGTTAAAATTTTAGGTAGTTCTTGAAAAACTTTTTGTATCGCGTGTGTATGTTGTTTGTACATATATGTTGGTTTCGCTAAGCTCCTTGATAACTAACAAGTTCGATGTTTGTGGCTCCATATATATGAAATCGGGATGTTACCCTCACTACAAACAAAAACAAAATAAATTAAAAAATTGAAACATGTATCAGTTCATTGATACGTTTGTCTAAACTTTCTATTGGACTTTACAATCTTCACATTAAATTAAAGAATAGCGATTGATAACCATAGAAAACTAAATTATTATTTCTTTAGGAAGCTTCGATGGGTTGGTAATGTCATAGGGTGTAACTCATCCATAAAGCATTTCTAATTATTAGTGGTGCCAAAAAGATGGGTTGATAATGTCTCTAATTATTTCACGTACGGTCAGGGGCGGACTGAAAGCTTCTCCAAGGGTGCATCAGATTCGGCTGAGATCCTTTAAATTTGTAAAAAAAATCGAAATTTGTTTGTAGGACCCTTCTCGAATACAAGAATGGCACCTTCAGTAATCGACAAACCAAGAAGAGGAGAGAGAAAGAAGTTCTTTGACGATTTCTAGGTTTTCCGGCGTGGAGAGAGAAGTTTTCTGTGGTGTTTGTTTGCAAAAGAGAGAGATAGAGAAAGAAGTACGATTGTTGTCATGTGTGATTTGAAGATGGGTCGTACTATTTACACCCAACTTTTTGCTATATACACCAAGTGATGTACATTAATAAACTCAAAATTGTGTTTTTCTTTTATAACTTCCGGTATATAATGTTTTATAAAAAAATGAATATAGTTTTGCAATATGCTTATTTTTAGCTACGTTTTGATATAAATTTTACAAAAAACGGAGCCGTATTAAATATAACGTTTTATAAGTCTTATAAAATTTTATATTCCATTTTTTATAAAATTTATATCCAAACGTAGATAAAAATAAGCACATCAAAAAACCATATTCGTTTTTTTATAAAACATTATATATCGGAAGTTATCAAAGAAAAACACAATTTTGAGTTTATTAATGTCACATCACGGTGTAAATAAAAAAAAAGTTGGGTGCATTAAACAAATATAACATTTATAAAGAATCAAAGTAAATAATAGACTGTAAAGAAGTCTTCTCTTCACCATGTGGCCAGGTTAGGTTAATTGTGTTATTCTGACTCTTATGTAATTCACAATGCACATGATCTCAAAGGTTTACCATATCTCTGAAAAAAATAGCTGAGATTTATATGGATTTTCCATTCTCTAAGTGACAACCATTCATCAAACTTCCCATGCGTACCAACATAAGTAGTCTCTACCAAAAGGAACCGCATTAAGATCAATTTGGTAAGAAGATTGTACAACTTTGCAAGGCCACTAGTTAATTATTATCTCTAAATAATATCGAGTAGATTAGTAATGTGTTTTAATAATGTGTTTTAGTGTTGGATTAATCAATTGGTATTTTTAGTGTTTTTCTAATTTTGGTTTGTAGTTGTTTTTTATTTTCTTATTTTTGGTGTTTTATACATGTTTAGATATGATTAAGAATATTTTTGATGTCATTATATAATTAAGTAAATAAATATGAACAATTTATAACACCGTTAAGTAAATAAGTATGCGTTGGCTTTATTCGACCCATTTTGACCCGACCCATTTCGTCCTGACTCTACCAATTTTTGCACCCCCTGATAACAGTTTCTGAATCCACCACTGCGTACGATGACTGGTATTGGCGATGGTAGTCTTGAGCAAATTACTAAAAGATCAAACATATTACGATATTATATATAAATACAATTTGCAACTTAAGTTGCGTCTAACCACCATCGCATCGTTTCATTGGAAGGCAGCCATTCAACATACATGCATTTCGTTTCAAACCGTCTCAGAATTAACGTGCTTTTAACCACCATCACATCTATTCGTTGGAAGGCACCCATTCTGTGACACCTAAAAAATTTCATCTAATAAAATCCAAAACGTGTCCCGTCAATTCTTGGTTGCCACGTATAGCCGAGAGGGACAAAAAATGTCGTTATGTTATTTTAATAACCACTGAACGAGCATCGGAAAAAGTCGGAGGACCAATATTGTAAATACGCCAAATTCTCACTTTTGGAAGGCGGTTACGGACCGCAAGACTGTATGGTTACGGTCTGTAACCAATTCAAATACTGTGGGCGCACCAGGTCCTTACGGACCGTAAGTAGTCATCCTTACGGTCCGTATGGATGTCGTTGGCACAACAGCCTGCTGTCCTAGACACCTTGCTCGCGAATTGCCACCCTTCCTCTGCTTCTTCCATCTCACTTGACACTACTCAACTCTAGGAGAAGCTTGAGGACACTTGGCATGCTCTTGATTTCCATGTTTAAGTATAAATAGCAAGCCTCCCTACCCCAATTCTTTGCTCATTCTCGTTTAATCTTCTCTATCTTGTTCTCTGGAGATTCCCATCTGAAGGGAGCTTCCAATCAAGTCATTTTTGTGCTAAGGGACTTGTGTAAGTGTTCTTAGCCTTCCTTCTTTAGTTTTGATAGGCTTTAAGCCAAAGTCAAAGCGTTGACGTAAAAACGCTTTGACCTTCAGCTAAGACCATTATGGTCCAGCCATTGTTCGTCACGAACATGGCTACGTGATCGTAAATACGTAGGTGTTAATCCCTCAAGAGGACACCTCCTGATTATCACGTTTGCTTGGTCAATTGATAGGTCAAAGCTGTGTTAATAAAAAGTCAAACGGGTCAGTTTTGAAATAATTCATAACTAGTAATGTAGGTGTTATAAAATATGTTTTGACACTCTAATAACCTGGTAATAATTATAAGAACATGTGGGAACATGTTCGGCTCGTCAATTCCAGGTCTAAAGTCGGTTCGCAACCAAAAGTCACGAAGTTTGACTTTGCGTTGACTTTCAGTTCTGACCCGATTTAGCAACCTTAGCTACTGTTTATAAGTTGTAATATGACCATGTTATAGTATACTATAACCCTATGGAGTTATAGGACATGGCCATGTAGTAATCCGAGCTTTTATACAAGTATCCGTTAAATATGTCAAATTTTGCAAAAAGGCCCTTAATGCATAAAAATGAGGTTTTAACCATTAACAAGCATATAAATGAGTTGTAAACTGATTTGTTAAATTAATTAACTTATTTTGAAGATTAATAATCTGGTCATAAATCAAGTTTTGATTATTTAACATACAAACGCGT
The DNA here is from genome assembly GCA_947069175.1 of Scalesia atractyloides. NCBI lineage: Eukaryota > Viridiplantae > Streptophyta > Magnoliopsida > Asterales > Asteraceae > Scalesia > Scalesia atractyloides. The sequence goes on from CAMTDV010000024.1 coordinate 84,944,264, forward strand.
TTAAAGTGACCATATCACCCTTTTGGCGTATAAAATAGTTTAAACATGGTTTTGACATCAAAACTTATGACCCACTGATGTAATATCATTATTAGGATTATTTGGGATATTTATTCAGATCGCAAACTGAGATTAAGCTTTAGTTTGCATATTATGTCCTTAAATGACGATATTGCCCTTTTGGCACTTTAAATGGGTTTTAAGCATTGTAATAGAACTAAACCATATACTTACTGATATAATATATATATTAACATATTTTGACTATACATATCTGGTCACAACAACAGTTTCACTTAAATACCATTTAAATCGTCATTTAGCGACTTAATCGTCGTTTCGGCACATAACATGGTTTAAAACCATATTAGAGCATCAAGGCTTGATACCTACTGATTTCAAAACATATTTTCAAATTATTAACAGTAGGTACATGTCCCAAACTCAGATTCCCAAATAAGTTATCAAATTATATGTGAATTGACCAAAATGCCCTTTAGGACATAGTTTGGCCTTAAACTATAAACCACACATATAATTGATATCCTACTGATATAACATCATAAAATAAGTGTTTTTACAGAATCTTATCACCATAACATCAGTTTACATATAAACTCATTTATTATGTTGTAAAATGACGAAATTGCCCAATTGAGGCATAATTTCAGTTTAAAATCATTACGGGCTGAATTGTTGATATCTTACTGATATTTTAACATATTTTAAACATAATGGCATATGGAACTTGTATAGGACTCATTCGGTTACCCGGTTTCGCTTATATGCGTATGGTTAAGCCTACGTGACCATTTTACTTAATTTAACCGAAACAGGATTAATCATACCATTTTATTCTTAAATTCCAGAATGTGAAATGTTAACCCATATTATACAAGTCCTAGTGCTTGTCGGGTTCAAATTACATTCTTTTCTGGTTATCGCTTAATCTAGCGTATTGTACCATTATCTTTATTTTAAGTTAGCCGGTCTAAGTCAATGACTAAATAAAGACTCGCTAACAATCTAATCGGTTAATAATACCATCCATTCCAGACTAGAGACTTCCGGTAGATTGTCACCAAGCTAGTTAATTGATTACGGTCGTGCTTTGCTTATTTTCTTATTTTATAGATTTTGTTAGCCAGGTAAATACTTTTAACTTATTTTCCCTTATACAGGCTTTGGATACGGTATAATAATACCGTATGGTTGGATATGGGATCAAAGACCAAATGAGTCGGGAATTCAAATAATCCATTTTAATTCGTATTGCTTAATATTAAACATTTGGGGGTTAAAACGACCATGTCTTGGATATCCACGGCTCATTTAATTGCAAATGGCCACGACCTAAGCACGGGGTGTAGGCATACACCCGACATATGTTAAAATAAATTATAACCCATTAGGGGTGTACCTATTAAAGGTATTAAAGTGGTGTGTTGATTAATCATGTTCCCGACATTGTTTTCGGGCTCTAAATGTATTTATTAGCATGTAAAACTGATAACATGAGTATAATTTATCCCAAGTTATTTCTTAAACAAAAAGTACCATCGTGAAATGTTTTCAAAATGAGTCAGTTAATTGTATTTACCAGATTTATCTGACGTATTTTCAAAAGACTAATCGCAGGTGACGAATGTACGTAAATAGGCTGGAAGTGCTTGGCGAGCTTAAGAGGAAATTGCAAATCCTTTGCTTAGAAGGCCTTAGAACAACCTTTGTATTCACTTTTGGATCCGCCTGTGGATCTAAATTACAAGCTTATATTTTATTTTGAACTTTGAACATTCAAACGTTTGTAATAGTAATTCCAGACTCCCGCTGTGTTATTTGTATTGATTGGTAATGATGATATCAACTTACGTCACAATATCCCCCACCGGGTTACACGTGGAAATTAGGGGTGTGACAGGTTGGGATCAGAGACAACTTTCAAGTGAATTAGATCCTAGCCTTTTGTGTTTAATCCCAAAAATACATATTAACACATATCTTCTAGACGTCCAAGCTAGACTTTGACCTAGGCTTAATCATTTCCATCTTATTATTCTAGCTTTGTATTTTCTTATTTAACTTGTTTTTGAAGCAGGAATCATGCCACCCAAATTCAGCCGCGGAGGCAAAGGAAAAGGTCCATGAGGGTCAGACCTTCCATGACACGACCATCTTTAGACCTTCCCTAACTGGAGCATCTAATATACATAATTACAACCCTTACGAAGGATCGGGTGATTCTTCTTCGTCGCCTTGGGAATCCTATCGACATTCCATATCCCATGAATATTCTCCACCCCATTCACTTTCCCATCATTCCCATCACTCACACCAATCACACCATTCTCATTCCCATTCTCATCACGAATTTCTAAATTTTAACTTTGTTAACCCAGTTAACTAACCTTCACCCGAAACCCCTCCAGTCGACTCGCCAACCCATATGGAGGAAGATTCAGATCCTGAGGAACTTCCGACAGGATCATATCCGTTCGAGTTGTCCAGCGGGTCAAATTCCATAGAGGGATCGCCTTACCGAGGTCCCGACGAGTTCCAACAATGGTGGGGAAATTATAAATTCTATTATACTCCTTCCTACCACAACACCACTCCCCATCATGAACCTTCACCACATCCTCACATTGAGGATGAACCTATGCAACCGGTGGAACAATCTCAACCACCACCGGAATCATCACAACCACGTCAAAGGCGTGGTGCGTGCTGGTCAAAGGTCGTGGGTTCGCTACCACCTTTGCCACCATCTTACCCTATTATCCCTGAGGATCCACAAATGGGTGGACCCTCTAACACCTCACCGGTGGTGGAACCCCCACCACAACCTGCTTTTAGCTCCACCACCACCACAGGGTTGTGAAAACCCAATACCTACCTATACCGGTCCGCCTGGGTTTAACCCTTTCGACCCACCGGGCATGTCCGATTATATTCATCATGGGCAAGCCCAGGACCCGTATTATGATGCAATTATTCATAACAATCTTTATCATCCTCCCTACCATTATGCAGCACCTCCTTATCCGTCTGCTGGGTATCCACCTTATAGATACCAATACCCTGTTGCACCACAACCATCACCGCAACCTCAACGACAACAACAACTCGAGGCCATTAATGAGGCCTTAGATCGAGTCAAGGAAATGCAACAGCAAGTGGAGAAATCAGAAAAGAGGACAACTAAATTTTTCAAGAAAATCTGCAAAGTTGTGAAAGGAAAGAAGGATGGGTAGTTTTTGTATTTACATTTATGTAATTTTAAATTCCAAAAGTCCCTGCGTGAACTACTTTTGTTATTTCAAGTCCTATATTTAGCAACTATGTAATGTTCTTTTTAGTAAAATTTTCTTTGTTATATATATTCAAATTCCTTAACCAATCAATCATCATGATTTTATTCAAGCTTCACTGATCCGCTATATTATCGAAAGATCTATCAGCCAATGACTATGATCAATTAAATTGGCAAATGAAAATTTTGGAGGTAACCTTCTGTCTAGAAAAGGTGAACAATGTTCAACTTCCAAATTTATCATTTCTCTATGTTAACCTACAATGTGAAGTTAATTCTACAATCTACGTGATATATGAAGCCACATTAATCAATCGGGGAAAGGAAATGTCCAAACCCTAGCGCCTAAAATGATCAAATCAGATCCTGGCTAAATTCATCTATGTAAATTCAAACACTCAATAGTAGTGTAAAGCCAATGTGCAATATTACATTTGTCCTTAGTGACAATGACAGTTGTAATAATTAGATTCACTGTCTAATAAATTCTAGACTATGTCCAATTCATGAATACCTATGATGGTCCTTTGAGACCTAGGTTATATGTATATACCACATCCTTTATCTAAAATCTGTATGGTTAAAGAAACCATGTCATGAAAAAGGGTACACTACAGCAACTATCCAAATTCATCTTGATATTTAGAATTAAGTTGCAACAATGGTGGATTCTAACGAAGCTAATAGCAAACACACTGATGACGATGCCAACGAAAATATCATTATAAGTAAGAATGACTTAAGAGACCTTATTGCCACAGAAATTGGCAAGGCCTTGAATGATAGGTCTGCACGACAACATTAGTCGAGTGCTTCTCGCTCCAAACATGTTTCTAAACCTCAATCCCAGCCACATCAGTCAAAACCTAAGGAGAGTGAGGTACACTCTTCAAACGTGAAAAGCATAGCCAAGAGTCGAGAGCGTGATGAAAGAATACACTCCAACAAGGATGGATGTTCTTACAAGTACTTTGTAACTTGTAAACTCCGTGATTTTAACGGGGAAAAAGGAGTTGTAGAATGTTTAAGGTGGTTAGACGAGATGGAGACGGTGGTGGATATCAGCGGTTGCGCTGATAGAGACATTGTTAAGTATGTGTCTCAATCGTTTAAAGGTGATACTCTCATATGGTGGAAAGTAATAGTCTAGTCTACGGGCAAAGTTCATCTCTACAACCTAAGTTGGTGGAAGTTTATAGAGTCGGTAAAGGATACCAACTGCCCACCTCACGAGGTGGAAAAGATCGAGTCTGACTTTCTAACTTTGACCATGAAAAATATGGACTGTCGGAAGTTTGTCACCGACTACCATTCTCTTTCAAGGCTAGTGCCTTATTTAGTTACCCCAGAGCCCAAACGCATTGCGCGTTTTATCAATGGGCTAGTTCCTGAGATTAGGAGTATGGTTAAAGCGGTGCAGTCTGGCACCTACAAATCGGCTGTGGAGTTATCCCCCTCCCTCACTCACTCAGGACTATGTGAGGCAATTGTCAGTTAAGACTGACAACGATGGGAAGAGGAAGCGAGAGGATAACAACTCCCAAAGGTTTAATAAAAAGGGTAAACATGGGTTCAACAAAGATAATCAGAAATCAATTGACAAACCCACTTGCAAGACATGTGGGAAGCGACACCATGGACAGTGTCGCTTAGATCAGAAACGGAAGCAGTGTAACATCTGCAAGAAGACAGGGCATTGGTCACATGAGTGCCGAAATATAAAAGATGCTACTTGCTTTGGATGTGGTGAGAAGTTGCCACATCAAGACAAATTTCCCTAAAGCAAATGCCGAAGGAAAGGCTAAAACTTCAGAGACGAAGAAAGGCACTGCTAGAGCCTTCTAAATGAATGCCAAGGAAGCAGTAAATGATAGTAATGTCATAACGGGTACGTTTCTTATCAACGACACTTTTGCTAGAGTTATTTTGGGTTCGGGCGTTGATAAATCGTTTGTAGATCATAAGTTTAGTAAACTATTAAACTTGCCCATAAGAACTCTAGACATAACTTATGAAGTAGAGCTCGTTGATGGAACTATAAAACCGCTTCTTCCATTCTTGACGAATGCTTCATATCCATCAAGAATCATTCTATCCCAGTCTCTCTTTTACCTATGAAACTAGTGGGATTTGATGTAGTCTTAGGCATGGACTGGTTGTCGCATAATCAAGCCCGCATTGCCTGCGATAAGAAACTAATCGAAATCAAATCCCCGTCTGGTAAAATCCTCACCATTCATGGAAACAAACACTTTGGATTGCCTGATAAAGCAGTTTTACTTAAGGCATCTAGTTGTATGATAAAGGGCTGTGCCATCTACATGGCACAAGTTACCATTGATGAACCCAAACCGAAAATGGAAGATATTCTTGTTACTCAGAATACCCAGAAGTGTTCCCTAAAGAACTACCTGGTCTTCCTCCTAATTGACAGGTAGAGTTTAGACTTGACATCATACCTGGAGCAGCTCCCATAGCTAGAGCTCGATACCGTTTAGCACCTATCGAGATGAAAGAATTAAGAACCCAATTGGACGAACTCTTAGAGAAAGGTTTTATTCAACCTAGTTCTTCGCCTTGGGGAGCCCATATCCTGTTTGTTAAGAAGAAAGACGGTTCAATGCGAATGTATTGATTACCGTGAACTCAATAAGATAATGATCAAGAATCGTTACCCCTTACCCAAGATCGATGATTTGTTTGACCAATTACAAGGGGCAAGTTACTTCTCAAAAATCGATTTGAGATCAGGATATCACCAACTTAAGGTGAGAAGTGAGGATGTTCCGAAGACTGCTTTCAGAACAAGATACGGACATTACTAGTTCTTAGTGATGCCTTTTGGGCTCACTAATGCACCAACATCATTCATGGATCTTATGAATAGAGTCTGCAAACCATACTTAGATAAGTTTGTCATTGTCTTCATAGACGACATACTTATCTATTCTCGTAATCAATCTAATCATGAGAAACATTTAAGGTGCGTTCTTGAATTACTACGACAAGAAAAGTTGTATGCGAAGTTTTCTAAATGAGAATTATGGCTTCGTGAGGTTCAGTTCCTCGGTCATGTAGTAACTGAACGTGGTATTTAAGTGGATCCCGCAAGGATAGAAGCAATTATGAATTCGGGAGCACCAAAAACACCATCCGAGGTACGTAGTTTCTTAGGGTTGGCTGGTTATTATCGAAGATTCATTGAGAACTTCTCATGAATAGCCGCCCCTTTGACAATCTTAACTCGTAAGAATGCTAAGTTCGACTGGGGTCCAAAGCAGCATGAATCTTTCAAAACTTTAAAGCACAAGTTAAGCAATGCCCCGGTGTTAACTCTGCCAGAAGGCATAGAAGAGTTTGTGGTTTACTGTGATGCATCGCACACTGTATGGGATGTGTGCTTATGCAAAGAGGCAAAGTAATTGCCTACGCATCACGGCAATTAAAAGTGCACGAGAGAAATTACACCACCCATGATTTGGAATTAGGTGCACTGGTGTTTGCACTTAAATTGTGGAGACATTATTTATATGGAACAAAGTGTATCATCTACACTGATCACAAAAGTCTTCAACATTTGTTCAATCAGAAGGATTTGAACATGAGACAACGTCGTTGGACGGAAACACTGAATGACTATGATTACGAGATCCGATATTATCCTGGAAAGGCAAATGTAGTAGCTGATACGCTTAGTCGCAAGGAAAGAGTTAAACCTCTAAGGATCAATGCCAAGAGCATTGAACTGAAAAATAGCTTGAATGAGAAGCTATTAGATATTCAGAAACAAGCCATGCTAGAAGAAAATATTGTTGAGGAAAAATTAGGTGCAACTATCGAGCAGTTAGTACCTGGCAAGGATGGATTATTCAGACTAAATGATCGGATCTGGGTTCCGATTTATGGAGGACTTAGAAATATAATCCTTCAGGAAGCACATAACTCCAAATATTCGGTTCATCCTGGAAGTGACAAGATGTATCAAGACCTAAAGCCCAATTATTGGTGGATGGGTATGAAGAAAGCTATAGCCAATCATGTAGCAAAGTGCTTGACGTGTTCTCAAATCAAGGCAGAACACCAGAAACCGTCAGGACTTCTACAATAGCTCAAAATCCCAGTGTGGAAGTAGGAAATGGTAACTATGGACTTCATCACTAAGTTACCATAGACCAAGCGTGGAAATGACACAATTTGGGTTATTGTGGATAGATTAACCAACTCAGCTCATTTCCTACGAATTAAGGATACATAGAGCTCTGATAAGCTGGCTAAGCTTTATGTGGATGAGATTGTATCCTTGCACGGCGTGCCGATATCCATTGTATCTGATAGAGATACAAGATACACATCTCACTTCTAGAAGAGTTTTCAGCAATCTTTAGGCACGAAGTTAAACTTCAATACGACTTACTGTTAGTACATAATGTCTATGTCTTAGTCTTGGATCGAGTCTGTTTAGTTTGGGCTAGATTATGACAAATATAAAGGGTATTTATGTAAATACTAGACAAGTTCGCCCGGAACATAATGTGAGAACAAGTTCGGCCGAACTTGTTCTAAACAAGTTTTGCCCGAACTTGTTATCATACCAAGCGAACTTGTACTAGTATAAATAAAGGTCCTTGGTTTGTCATTTGTAACTTTTGCAACTTTGTCACGACAGAGGCGAAGCTCTGCCCGATCCATATCTTACATGTAATTGGACTTATTGATTAATAAACAACATTTAAACGAGTAATCTTTGCATATTTGATTAACACGTCACATAGTGTCCGCCTATATGAACGTTAGATACCAAATTAGGTTCCTATGCTAATCAAGGAGCGATCTAACAAGTGGTATCAAAGCCATGGATACTTGATTTGGTGAAATCATTGCAAGATCTACTCTATTTCTACCATTTTGCTTAACTTTTTCAAGAAAATCAATGAATCCACGGATAAAAGTTGCTAATTTTGAATATTTCATGTGAAATACACTAATGATAAACCACTAAGAGTTTCAAGATCAAATTCAAACGAATCGATGTCAAAAAGTTGAACAAACCTTGACTTGTAAACTCATTTGATCGAACTTGTGATCAAGTTCGCTCGAACTTGATTAAAAATTCACAATTTTTAATCACGTCCGCCCGAACTTGATTGATTTTCAAGGTTTTAGCACAAGTCCACTCGAACTTGCCTTATTTTCATTCAATTTTTATCAAGTTCACCCGAACTTGATTAAATTATGTTGAAAATACATTTAAGTTCGCCCGAACTTGCTTGTTCTCTTGAAATTCTTAACAAGTTCGCTCGAACTTGTTTCAGGGTGAAAATTTTCAATATCTTAACACAAGTTCGCCCGAACTTGTGTGAAATCAAAATCTGAGTTTTTCAATTGCACAAGTTCGCCCGAACTTGTCAGTGTGCTAATCAATTTTTTGAAGTTTGTGAACGTGTTTTCAGCAATTCTCGTCAGTTTTTCCACGATGGAAGAAATTCGAAGTGCGTTTATGACGGGTTCAGCATCGAATGCTCAAATGGTGAATCAAGTTAATATTGATAATGAGATGGGTAAGTCTGTGAAGCCACCAAAAGTCATGTGTATGGATGAATACGAGGGTGGAAAGAGAAGTTTACAAACTGGGTTCAAGCTACATATTTTCACAGCTGGGTTGCAGTGGAGACTGGTTACACATGGCCAATAGATGAAAATGATAATGTTATCGACATAAGCAAGTTTTCTACTGTATAAAAGGATGCTTACGTCGTAGAGAAGAAAATGATAAGTTTGATCCAGCAGTCTGTGAAGGAAGATATCTTAGTGCTGCTACCTTAATACAAAACTGCACAAGATTTATGGAAGTCTCTGAAAAACAAATATCAGGGAAGTGCAGAAATGGTCAAGAGCAAGAAAGCATTGATAATGAAAGAATTTGACATATTCACTATGATCAAAGGTGAAACGATGAGAAAAATGATCGAAAGGTTCTGTCATCTAAAGGTGATAATGAGGAGACATGGGCTTGAAAAACAGAAGAAGAATACATTTGTAACATTTGTATAAATCGGGTCTCCAAAACCCGCTTCGTTTTGTAATCAAATATCAAGTTACGAAATTTCATTAAGTATTTATGAGTATTTTGAGTTTAATCGTTACATAATTAATATATAAGCTAAACTATAAAAAGTTATATTTGATAAAAAGTTAAAATAAAATAAATAAAAAATGTTTGGAGCTGACCGGACTCGAACCCGGGTCAACTGCCTACCATGACTTATCTTTCCGTCTCCAAACCACTCAGCCACAAAATGTTTTCTGTTAGTATTATGAAACAATTAAATTTTATACGCAAACTCGGATTAACGGTTACTGATATCTGTATAACGGAAATCGGTGAGCCAAATCGCCAAATCAGTTTTCGTTCGTTTAATTAACGTATAACCGACGCATATCGGTTTCTAATTAAAGTTCAGATTGAATGAACTTCAAGTTTTGGGTTTTGAAACCGAAAAACATTCAAGTTTCAAATAATTCTGATTCCAATCATTTATACGATTCATAACTGTTTCAAATACACTCCAAACCCTTTTTCGTCGCGTTTTCAAGTCTTTTGAGCTCAAGAAAATTGTCGCCGGAATTCTCTGCAACTCTCGCCGGAAAACCGTGTCCAACTCAAACCAGTAAGATTCTACTCTCTTGCTGTTTCAATCTATTGTTAGGACACCACTAACATTATTCCGTCACTCAAAGTCAGTCACAGAAGACTTTGCTGGATTTCTGGTTTCGCCGGAGAAATTCTGGAATTTGCCGGAACCACGCTAGTTGACGGTAAACACATTCAATCGTGTAAATAATCCATGTACTCTGGTTCAATTTCAAATCTAATTCTTTAATTCTGTTGATTAGCCCCTCTCAGCCGGAGTTTCAATAACAGAGTTGCCTGTTTTCGCCGGACTTCCTGAAGAAGACGACCTGTCCGGTATTTCTTTTACCCAAACTGTTCGGTTTGTTCATTCAAACTAGTAATCATGTTATTTAAGTAGTAGAACCCTGAATCAGTGATCTATGTAAAACCGGAAATTATAGTGAAGAAGACGAACATAACAACGGGTTTAAGAATAATTAAAATTCGGATAGTTAACGGGTTAGACACACAGTCCAGCGGTGGACTGTGTGCAAAGTTTATATACGAGTCCCGAGTTCGATCCTTGCTTCACACACAGCTGCGTAATAACATTCCTTTTTATTCATAAAACTAACCGGGTTAGATTGAGTAGTTGTTAAGTATAATATAATTCAAGAATATAACCGGGTTAGACACACAGTCCAGCGGTGGACTGTGTGCAACACAAACTGCACGTCACGCGATCGAATCTCGACACAAACACCGGTTCAATGAGAATAAAACGTTTTGTAAAATAAATGAATTTTCGGTAAATTCGAATAAGTGTATTAATATAATTAAAACTAGTTTTCTAACGGGTTAGTCACGTAGCTCAGTTGGTAGAGCTACGTGCGCGTGAACGGAAGGTCACAGGTTCGAATCCCGCTCGGCGCAAGAATTACCGCTGACCAAACCGGTCAACGGTCAACGGTCAACGGTCAAACAGTAAAAAAATATTATTTTTTTTAAATAATTATTTGTTTTATTTAAATTAAAAATCAATTAAAAATACTTAAAAATAACATTTTTAAGGATGGAAAATAGCCATAAACTCACAAAAATATATCCAAAAATTCCATTAAAAATCTTTAATAAAATCCATCCATTTAATATATTTTTCCTATTATTATTTAGGTCAGTGATTCCTCGTTAACTCGTTTCATCTAAATCGTGCGCATCTCACCAATTCAAATCCAACGCACCCAATGTGAGTGAACCCTTCAAATTCCCCGTTTTAATCACATTTTTGGGGTGTATCATGTGTCTTATTCATTTTCTTATTATAACTAAGTTATTGTGCATATATATCATATCATGACATGTGTGTTAGTTGTTGCTGTTCAGTAGTTAGGATTGTTTGCAAGTTATTATTTCAGTACATGCAATTGCTGAGGCCGTAGCTCCCCATCCCTCGAGGTTGAGTTTGATCCCCATTTTATTATGCGGTTGATCAGGGCGTGCCCGCACGATCGGCTCCGTTTGATTGAGCCTTGATCGGTTATTTATTTTCATTTCAATACATGCAATACGCTCGGCTCCGTTTGATTGAGCCTTGAGTGCACAGTTCAATTTACATTTCAAGTTCATGCAATACGCTCGGCTCCGTTTGATTGAGCCTTGAGCACATAGTTCAATTTACATTTTCAGTTCATGCAATACGATCGGCTCCGTTTGATTGAGCCTTGATCTCACAGTTCATTTATGTTAATTATCATATGATGTTGGTATGTTCATGTATGTAATCGATTGTTAATGTATGTTATAATTGTAACCGATGTTGCCATTGCTTGATTTCATGCATATGCTCTTTTATGATTATGCACAATATTTTATTGATAAACTAACCAGAAAATCATTATTAAATGTTTATCTATAAGGTTCACTCGCCAACTTATGTTGACCCAAAAACCTCCCATTTTACACATGATACAGGTGAACCAGCAGCAGCTAGGAACACGTAGGATCTGGATTAGAAGAAATAAAATGATTTAGTGTTTGGATTATTATGTTTGGTTATTTTCTTTTGTAATGAATGAACATGTTTGATGGTTTGAGAAATGTAACTTTGACTTCATTTAATTATGAAACATAATAGTAAATGTCATGTGCTTTGGTGATAACCCAATTATGCCCCGACTCTTATTTCCGCTGCGGGTCGGGGTGTGACAGATTGGTATCAGAGCCATGACTATAGGGATATAGGATAGGTTATTAGACCCTTAGAGCCTATACTATAGTCGATTAGAAACTTATAAGAATTTTGTGTGTTATATGCCAAACTTCATGATGTTTATATGTTTATGTTAAAATGTTACATTTGATATTGTTCAAACATGTTCATAAGTATGTATTATCAAATAATGCTTATCATGAAATCGTATGATCATAACATATCACATCCATGCAAGACACACACCACATCATGATTGATTTTACAACGATTTTCGTGTTTTTCAAATCTCATCAAAGTGAGTTCTCATGACGGGCATGTAGTAACTGGAAGGGTACTAGTACCGGTAGTCGGAACGTCCTGTCTAGGCTGGCATTCGTATAAATCCAAAATAAAGGACCAGTTTGCCTACCTGGGGACCAACGATGAGAGTACGAAATATCTATTAGGCCAAAGCATGCTATACCAAACGTCGTGAGAGCTAACCCCACTTTGAGTTGTCATTGTGTCTACACCTGGACACGTTCCGACCAAATATCTCATGAACATATTTTGTGGTTAGCATTCGGGGGATGCGAGTGTTAAATTGCCAATACTAATGTGAATCCAACCAAACCAATAGCCATGGGGGCCCACATGACTATATAGGTGAAGGTATGGGGGACATTTGAGGCCCAACATGAGCGAACCCAAGACATCCTTCGGATGTAGTTGCATTATGATGTTTATGTTATTTTCATTTTTTTTTTTTTAAGACACATGACACCTAAAAGATACCATAAACTCACAATCTTCTCATTTTATGATCCTGTAGATGTCGTATAGATCGCATCGAAGGAGTAGGAAATCGGAAAAGTCTCAGGAACGATTGGCCACCCATATCGCCAACCAAATGGCCACGATTTTACCTGACATTGTAGTACAAGTACAACAAGCTCTTGCTGCAAATCCTACTAACCCTCCTCAACAACAGGACCAGATCATCAACGACCCTCCTACCAGCAAATGCACCTACAAACATTTTAAGTCTTGCGATCCCCCAAAATTCGAAGGGACTGAGGGAGTCACTGCTCTCCAGCGTTGGTTCGAGGAGATGGAAAACGTTTTCTTAAACTGCGATTGTCCTGAGGATCGCAAAGTTCGTTATGCCACCGGGAGACTACTTGGGGTAGCTCTCACTTGGTGGAATACCGAGAAGGGAAAAAGGGGAACGGAAGATGCGATGTCCTTAACTTGGGAGGAGTTAAGGGAAATCATGACTAGGCGATTCTGTCCTAGGAGTGAGATTAAGAAGTTGGAAGATGAATTTCATGCCCTGAAACAAAAAGATGGTGATCACTCTACTTACAACAAACGGTTCTTGGAGTTGAACCAGATGGTACCAAACTTATTCACTCCAACCTACCGTCTAATCGAACATTACATTCGAGGACTTCCCTCGAAAATCCAGGATTCGGTCCTCAGCGTTTCACCGGTAACACTAGAAGCTGCCATGGAATTGGCGACAGAACTGACCGAAAACCGAATTCGTAATGGGAAGTTCAAGGAGGAAAAGAAGAAAACCCTGCTGAGGGACAAACCTCAAACCACCACACTCCTTCCTCCAAATTTGCTAACAAGAGGAAGTGTAACAACAGGAACTTTGCAGTCACCCACACCAACACCCCTGTTCCTGCTGCACCCATCACTCAAGCCACTCCTCCACCCGCGCCATACAAAAGACCATACACAGGACCACTACCAAAATGTAACCGTTGTCAGTATCACCACTCCCCTGACTATCCTTGCCAGTACTGTACCAGCTGCGGTCGCGCTGGACACCTTGTACAACAATGCCGCGCACCTCAACGAACAAATCGCCACCAACCTATAACCCAAACCCACCAACAATTTATGGGTCAAGCCCAACAACAACAACCATTTCCACCCACTCAACATTTAGCCCAAACATACTATCAACCCAACTACCCTATGGGCCAACCTATGCGGGCATGTTTCAATTGTGGAGATCCAAGTCATTTCGGGAACTCATGTCCAAGGCTGGTCAATATTATTCATGCTCAGGCCCAAGCCAACCCTGTGAACCAAGCAAAACCAAGCTCCTCCACCTGCTAGAGGAAGGGCTTTCAATATTAACGCAAACCAGGCCAGAGCTGACGGCAATGTGGTCAACGGTACGTTTCTTATAAATGGTAGATATGCCTCTATGTTATTTGATACTGGTGCGGATAGAAGTTTCGTGTCATTAGAGTTTGAACCTATCTTAAGTAAAAATCGAGATAAGCTCGCGGAATCCATAACAGTGGAAGTTGCAGATGGAAAACCAGTTTCGTTAGATTCTATTTTACGCAACTGTACGCTCACCCTAAACGATCACGATTTCTCAGTCGATCTTATTCCTATGAAGCTGGGAAGTTTCGACATCATAGTCGGAATGGATTGGCTTAGTCAGCATAATGCGGAAGTTGTATGTCGTGAGAAATTTATTCGTATTCCTCTTTCAAACGGTCAGACTCTTCGAATTATTGGAGAAACCTCGGCGAAAGGACTCAACTTAATGTCTTGCCTTCAAGCTCAGAAATACCTTCGCAAGAATTATGTCGCGTTTTTAGCCCATATCATCAAGAAGGGAACCGCAGAAAAGAAACTTGAAGATATTCCTGTTGTAAAAGATTTTCCACAAGTTTTTCCTGACGACATTTCAGGACTTCCTCCAATCAGAGATGTCGAGTTTCGTATCGATCTTATACCTGGTGCCACACCAGTGGCAAAATCTCCATATAGGTTAGCCCCCTCTGAAATGCAAGAGCTAGCCAGTCAATTGCAAGAGTTGACTGACAAGGGATTTATACGCCCCAGCTCATCGCCTTGGGGTGCACCTGTACTTTTCGTAAAGAAGAAGGATGGATCTTTTCGCATGTGCATCGATTACAGAGAGCTCAACAAGTTAACTATCAAAAATCAATATCCTTTACCTCGTATAGATGATCTTCTTGACCAGCTTCAAGGTGCCAGTTTTTTTTTTCGAAAATCGACCTTCGATCGGGCTATCATCAGCTTAGGGTGCATGAAGAAGACGTCCCTAAAACTGCTTTTCGAACTCGTTATGGTCACTATGAATTCATGGTTATGCCGTTTGGATTAACCAACGCACCAGCTGTTTTCATGGACCTAATGAATAGAGTCTGCAAACCTTACCTTGATCGATTTGTTATTGTGTTCATCGACGATATTCTTATCTATTCAAAATCTAAAGCTGAGCATGAGCGTCATCTGCGACTTGTTCTTGCACTTCTAGAAAAGGAAAAGCTTTATGCCAAGTTCTCTAAATGTGAATTCTGGTTAAAAGAGGTGCAATTTCTTGGGCATGTAGTCAATGACAAAGGAATACATGTGGACCCATCAAAGATCAAAGCAGTTCAAGAATGGCAAGCTCCACGTACGCCAACTGAAGTAAGGTCTTTTCTTGGACTTGCGGGTTACTATCGTCGATTCATTTCAAACTTCTCTCGCATTGCGGTGCCACTCACGGCTTTAACCCATAAAGGGAAACCATTTGTATGGGGGCCCAAGCAAGAAGAAGCTTTTCAAACCCTCAAGCAAAGACTTTGTGATGCACCAATCCTCACTCTTCCTGAAGGTTGTGATGATTTTGTAGTCTATTGCGACGCGTCAGGGCAAGGATTGGGATGCGTTCTCATGCAAAGAGGAAAAGTCATAGCTTATGCCTCAAGGCAACTCAAGACTCACGAAAAGAACTACACCACTCATGACCTTGAACTTGGAGCCGTTGTATTCGCTCTTAAGATATGGAGACATTATCTTTATGGCACGAAGTGTGAAATATACACTGACCATAAGAGTCTTCAACACATCTTCAATCAGAAAGAGTTAAATATGAGGCAACGGAGATGGGTCGAACTTCTAAATGATTACGACTGTGAAATCAAATACCACCCTGGTAAAGCAAATGTGGTGGCCGATGCACTTAGTCGAAAGGGGTATGCGAACTCCATTCATATTCTATGTTCGCAAATTATAACCAATATTAAGGATCAAATTCGAGAAGCTCAACACGTTTCAATAACAAAGGAAGATGTACAAAAGGAGATGTCCTGTGGAGCCGAGCTAAAGCTGGAAACTAAATCTGATGGTATCTTGTATTACCTAGATCGTATATGGATTCCTAACCATATCAATCTTCGTGAAACGCTCATGCATGAAGCCCATAAGTCGCGATATTCCATACACCCAGGAGCCGATAAGATGTATCAAGACCTACGGTACACCTATTGGTGGCCTGGAATGAAGAAAGATATTGCCGTTTTTGTTTCCAAGTGTCTCACTTGTTCTAAAGTAAAGGCTGAACACCAAAGACCCTCAGGACTTCTGGTCCAACCAGAAATACCTGTCTGGAAGTGGGAAAATATAACCATGGATTTCATTACCGGGTTACCTCGCACTTCTAGTGGGTATGACACTATATGGGTGATTATAGACCGACTCACAAAATCAGCTCACTTTATTCCTATTCGAGAAGATTTTAAGAACGAAAAGCTTGCTCGTATTTATATCAGCGAAATCGTCAGCCGTCATGGAGTTCCATTAAGTATTATTTCTGATCGTGATGGTCGTTTCACCTCACGGACATGGCAGGCAGTACAATCCGCAATGGGCACTCGACTAGATCTCAGTACCGCCTATCATCCCCAAACCGATGGACAGTCTGAGCGCACCATTCAAACCCTTGAGGATATGCTTAGAGCATGTGTCATAGACTTCAAGGGAAATTGGGACGCCCACCTACCGTTAGTCGAATTTTCGTACAACAACAGTTATCATTCTAGTATCGGCATGGCACCTTTTGAAGCTTTATATGGTCGAAAGTGTCGATCTCCTGTTTGTTGGCACGAAATTGGGGAAGCTCAAATTACTGGTCCGGAATTGATCCAAGAAACAACAGATAAAATTCATCAAATCAGAAACAATCTTCTAGCGGCTCAAAGTCGTCAAAAGAGTTACGCAGATAAACGACGGAAGCCCTTGGAGTTTAGCGTTGGTGATCATGTGCTTTTAAAAGTGTCACCATGGAAGGGAGTAGTTCGTTTTGGGCAAAAGGGAAAGCTAGCACCACGTTACGTAGGACCTTTCAAAATACTCGAAAGAGTAGGTCCTGTAGCTTACAAGCTTGACCTACCGGAAGAACTCGACAGAATTCATCCCACTTTCCACGTGTCGAACTTGAAGAAGTGCCTCGCTGATGAGAATCTTCATATTCCACTAGAGGATATTCAGATTGATGAATCCATGCATTTTATTGAAAGGCCAGTAGAGATTATGGACTATGGAGAAAAGCGTCTACGTCAAAGTCACATTCCTATTGTTAGGGTACGCTGGGAGTCGAAACGGGGACCTGAGTTTACTTGGGAACGTGAAGACTCAATGCGTGAAAAATACCCTCATCTTTTCCCTACTACATCAACTGTTTGAATTTCGGGACGAAATTCCTAAAAGTAGGGGATACTGTAACATTTGTATAAATCGGGTCTCCAAAACCCGCTTCGTTTTGTAATCAAATATCAAGTTACGAAATTTCATTAAGTATTTATGAGTATTTTGAGTTTAAACGTTACATAATTAATATATAAGCTAAACTATAAAAGTTATATTTGATAAAAAGTTAAAATAAAATAAATAAAAAATGTTTGGAGCTGACCGGACTCGAACCCGGGTCAACTGCCTACCATGACTTATCTTTCCGTCTCCAAACCACTCAGCCACAAAATGTTTTCTGTTAGTATTATGAAACAATTAAATTTTATACGCAAACTCGGATTAACGGTTACTGATATCTGTATAACGGAAATCGGTGAGCCAAATCGCCAAATCAGTTTTCGTTCGTTTAATTAACGTATAACCGACGCATATCGGTTTCTAATTAAAGTTCAGATTGAATGAACTTCAAGTTTTGGGTTTTGAAACCGAAAAACATTCAAGTTTCAAATAATTCTGATTCCAATCATTTATACGATTCATAACTGTTTCAAATACACTCCAAACCCTTTTTCGTCGC
Source organism: Scalesia atractyloides (assembly GCA_947069175.1). NCBI lineage: Eukaryota > Viridiplantae > Streptophyta > Magnoliopsida > Asterales > Asteraceae > Scalesia > Scalesia atractyloides. Next base: position 84,962,472 of record CAMTDV010000024.1, read on the forward strand.
GTTTTCAAGTCTTTTGAGCTCAAGAAAATTGTCGCCGGAATTCTCTGCAACTCTCGCCGGAAAACCGTGTCCAACTCAAACCAGTAAGATTCTACTCTCTTGCTGTTTCAATCTATTGTTAGGACACCACTAACATTATTCCGTCACTCAAAGTCAGTCACAGAAGACTTTGCTGGATTTCTGGTTTCGCCGGAGAAATTCTGGAATTTGCCGGAACCACGCTAGTTGACGGTAAACACATTCAATCGTGTAAATAATCCATGTACTCTGGTTCAATTTCAAATCTAATTCTTTAATTCTGTTGATTAGCCCCTCTCAGCCGGAGTTTCAATAACAGAGTTGCCTGTTTTCGCCGGACTTCCTGAAGAAGACGACCTGTCCGGTATTTCTTTTACCCAAACTGTTCGGTTTGTTCATTCAAACTAGTAATCATGTTATTTAAGTAGTAGAACCCTGAATCAGTGATCTATGTAAAACCGGAAATTATAGTGAAGAAGACGAACATAACAACGGGTTAAGAATAATTAAAATTCGGATAGTTAACGGGTTAGACACACAGTCCAGCGGTGGACTGTGTGCAAAGTTTATATACGAGTCCCGAGTTCGATCCTTGCTTCACACACGCTGCGTAATAACATTCCTTTTTATTCATAAAACTAACCGGGTTAGATTGAGTAGTTGTTAAGTATAATATAATTCAAGAATATAACCGGGTTAGACACACAGTCCAGCGGTGGACTGTGTGCAACACAAACTGCACGTCACGCGATCGAATCTCGACACAAACACCGGTTCAATGAGAATAAAACGTTTTGTAAAATAAATGAATTTTCGGTAAATTCGAATAAGTGTATTAATATAATTAAAACTAGTTTTCTAACGGGTTAGTCACGTAGCTCAGTTGGTAGAGCTACGTGCGCGTGAACGGAAGGTCACAGGTTCGAATCCCGCTCGGCGCAAGAATTACCGCTGACCAAACCGGTCAACGGTCAACGGTCAACGGTCAAACAGTAAAAAAATATTATTTTTTTTAAATAATTATTTGTTTTATTTAAATTAAAAATCAATTAAAAATACTTAAAAATAACATTTTTAAGGATGGAAAATAGCCATAAACTCACAAAAATATATCCAAAAATTCCATTAAAAATCTTTAATAAAATCCATCCATTTAATATATTTTTCCTATTATTATTTAGGTCAGTGATTCCTCGTTAACTCGTTCATCTAAATCGTGCGCATCTCACCAATTCAAATCCAACGCACCCAATGTGAGTGAACCCTTCAAATTCCCCGTTTTAATCACATTTTTGGGGTGTATCATGTGTCTTATTCATTTTCTTATTATAACTAAGTTATTGTGCATATATATCATATCATGACATGTGTGTTAGTTGTTGCTGTTCAGTAGTTAGGATTGTTTGCAAGTTATTATTTCAGTACATGCAATTGCTGAGGCCGTAGCTCCCCATCCCTCGAGGTTGAGTTTGATCCCCATTTTATTATGCGGTTGATCAGGGCGTGCCCGCTACGATCGGCTCCGTTTGATTGAGCCTTGATCGGTTATTTATTTTCATTTCAATACATGCAATACGCTCGGCTCCGTTTGATTGAGCCTTGAGTGCACAGTTCAATTTACATTTCAAGTTCATGCAATACGCTCGGCTCCGTTTGATTGAGCCTTGAGCACATAGTTCAATTTACATTTTCAGTTCATGCAATACGATCGGCTCCGTTTGATTGAGCCTTGATCTCACAGTTCATTTATGTTAATTATCATATGATGTTGGTATGTTCATGTATGTAATCGATTGTTAATGTATGTTATAATTGTAACCGATGTTGCCATTGCTTGATTTCATGCATATGCTCTTTTATGATTATGCACAATATTTTATTGATAAACTAACCAGAAAATCATTATTAAATGTTTATCTATAAGGTTCACTCGCCAACTTATGTTGACCCAAAAACCTCCCATTTTACACATGATACAGGTGAACCAGCAGCAGCTAGGAACACGTAGGATCTGGATTAGAAGAAATAAAATGATTTAGTGTTTGGATTATTATGTTTGGTTATTTTCTTTTGTAATGAATGAACATGTTTGATGGTTTGAGAAATGTAACTTTGACTTCATTTAATTATGAAACATAATAGTAAATGTCATGTGCTTTGGTGATAACCCAATTATGCCCCGACTCTTATTTCCGCTGCGGGTCGGGGTGTGACAACATTGACAAACTAGCTGACGCGTTACCTGAAGGTGAATGAACGACGTATCTCATGGTGCTCAAAGAAAGTCCAAGCTGGGAATTCTTCAAATTATCCACTTTCTTTGATAAACTGGAGGGGAACGAGATGGAGTTGTTGAAAATAGCCAAGTCAAAGAATTCAAACATGTAGGGCTGTACTACAAGACCGGAGCTCAAGAAAACATTACAAGTCCGAAGATCCAAACCGCTTTTAGTGCGAATCTGAATTCCTTGAATCATTCGCCACAGAGTCAAACTCAATCATATCCAAACTATGATCAGAGTCCTCAGAATTCATCATATTCAAGCACGGGTTCTAATCAGAATAGTCAATCAAATTCTGATCCAAATGTGTTCAAATGCAACATTGCAGTCAACCTAAACAATGCCGTTTCTGAACAAGTCGCCAAACAACATATGGCACTACTTGCCACATTGTTGGAATCTTATGAAATTTGGTGGCCGGGAAGATTGGTAATCCGGAAATGACTGCCGAAGATTATGATCAAGTAGATGAGGAAGAGCTTGAGCTGATGGACATCAAATGGTCCTTAGCATCGATTATTCGGAGGGTTACTAAATTTGTTGCACTAACCGGCAGAGATATCGGGAATTCAAGCAACAAATTAGGATTCGAAAAAACGAAGGTTACTTGCTTCAGATGCCGACAAAAAAGGGCATTTCAAAAGAGAGTGCAAGAATCCAGAAGCAACTGGTAATCAAAGTCCTTTTGGCTTGGTGGCAGTGAATACTACAAGAAGTCACTACAATACAAGCCTTTCCCAAAGAAGACTCAAGTCAAAATCCAAGAAAAACTATCCAATACCACAGAAAAAGCAATAGTTGCTGCGAACGAAGATGATGGTTTTGAATGGAATTTATATATTGCTAAGAAGATCGGAGTTGCTCTAATGGCTGAGATCATGGAAGATACATCAGCTGAAGATGTAGCATTGGAAAGTGCAATGCTAGAAGAATAATTGCAACAACAAGAAGAAGAGGAAATCTATCATCACACAAAGATGCAGGGTATCCTTTCTCCTAACATGTCTACTAGTTTTGCAGGTTGCTTTGGCAATACAACATCTTCAGAACCTGTTGCTGAGGAGAAACCTGTGTTTGAAGAAGTTATCAACATGAATAAAGAAATGAAACAAGAAAACCTCACGGAGATTGCCAACAAAGCTATGATGGCAAATTTGACAAAGGTAGGTCCGAAGGTAAAAGTTGTAGAAAAGGAGGTGGTCAAAGTACAAATCGTCGAGGTTGAAAAATCATGTACGAAATGTGCTTAACCTTGTGTCCAATGTGCTGAAAAGTCTCAAATCATAAGTGAACTCAATGTGCATAATAACAATTTCAAATATGATTATCGCACAATGAAAGAGGCTTATGATAAAATGAAAGATGATTACAGCAGGTTTTGACAATAACAACATTGAACAACATGATACTGTGAGAATGTTAAAAGCAACAGTAATGGAAAAACAAAAAGCAATTAATATTTACATAAACACCATTACTGAAGTAAAACAAGAGCTTCAAGATATGAAAATCGAAACCGAAAGAGTGAGACAGCTTTTAAAAAGCTATACCACGAACGCCTATGTCATCTATCATATTCTTCCAACAATCGCGTCGGAAGAAGATGATAAGAAAGTAAAAGGTAAGAAACGTGGAGATTATACCAATGTTCCACCACCCTTATGCGAAATATATTGTCGAAAAAAAGCTGAGGGGACGGAAAAGGCGCTCAACATTGAACTTTTAACCGAAAAAAATGAGCTGCCTGAGAACATTGATATAACCTACACAAGTGATGATGGCGAAGTGTAGTTAAAAATGTTGTTGAAAATGTTTTGAATGAATCTAATGATGGCAGCTATGAGAGCGCCAACTCGAGTTTGAACAATTCTAAATCACAATCCGAAGATAACGGTACATCATTGGATGATAGCCTAAGTGATTATCCTAACGTTGTCATGTACAAAGTTAAGGAATCTGATAGACAATATTTTGACGATAGCTTTCCGATTCGGAATGTGAAAGAAGATCAGCTTGATAAATTCTTCAAACTCGTTGAAGTATCATCAGAGGATTTGGAAATAAATGAAAAGAAGTTTTATTCTAAACCTAAAAGAAACAACTACCGAAGGAATGGTGGTGATTTTCTCAAACACAGGAGAGCAGGGTTGGGTTGGAACTAGAAATGAACCGAATAAGAAAAATTATCATTTCGCGAATATAAAGATAAAAATGTTATTTTTGTATGGAACGAGTACGGTTCAAGAAGAGAATTTGATTGGAAAACAATCAAATGATGAGTTTAAAAAGGAAAAAGAACTTCGAGATAAGGCTAAAGCCGCAAGTGGAGTAAAACCCACTAGTGGACATTCTCATGATAATCGGACTTGCTTCAAATGCAATGAAGTTGGTCACATTGCTCGCAAGTGTCCGAAATCAAAGCATGTCTATCTTCGAAGAAAAACAACTTCAGATGATGAGAAACTTAAGCAACCAGAGATAGTGAAACCAATCACAATTCTAAAACGAAACATTGAATCTAAAAATGAAGTGAAACCTAAAACTGAATTGAAGTTTGAAAACTCAACTTTTGAAAAAGGTGGAATCTTCCAAATCGAATGAAAACAAAGATTCAAGGTTTTATATCAAGAAAGCAAGGGTTAAATCACAATCCTGGTTGCAAAGAAGAAAACAACATCATCTGAAGTTGTAAAGTCTGTGTCTGTTGAAACCAAAGTCGACAAGGTGTCTAAATCTGAGGATAAAACTGAAACTTTCAAACTTTCAAAAGAAAATAAAGTCAAATTTGAAAACTCAAACGTCAAAGAAGATTTAAGTAATGGTTATGAGGCTTGTGAGGATATTTACGAAGATTATTATCCTAAACCCAAGACCAAGAAGGCTTGGGTAGCACTTTTTCGCTGAATGTTTGTCACACCTCGACCCGCAGCGGAATAAGAGTCGGGGCATAATTGGGTTATCACCAAAGCTCATGATGTTTACTAAAATGTTTCATATTTATTAAATTCAAATTACAACTTAAATATCCAAAACAAAATTCATACAATTACAAGAAAATGAAACTACATAATTATTCCAAAACTTAAACTTGTTTATTCTTCTAGGCCTTCCTATGTGTTTCTTGTCTCAGCTGGATCACCCGTATCATGTGTAAAACGAGGGATATTTTGGGTCAACAAAAGTTGGCGAGTGAACCTTGATAAAACATTGTTACTAATTTCTTGTTTTATTTAATAAAGAAAATTTGTGCAATAATCACATGTGAGCAAACATATATAGATAAACAAACACAAACCACTTCGGATGAGTATATGATATGAATGATGATGTATGTGAGATCAAGGCTCAATCAAACGGAGCCGATCTAATGAGGTACCTGATGCTCAACCCGTCTCCCACGGGGAACTGATGGGCCTAATGAAATGCATGCACTGAAAATGATAAATCCAATCTACATATAATTCACACAACAATTGATACACATTTGATACACATTTGATCACGGATATAATGTATGCACAAGTGTTTAAATATAATAAAAGAATTATACGACACATGATACACCACAAAACATGATTAAAACGGGGAATTGGTAGAGATTCACTCACTATGGGTGCGTTCTTTGATGATGATGAAGGCGCACGAATTTATGATTCGATTGACGAGGGAAGAACTAACCTAGATAATAACAAAATGATTCGATAAATAAATAAATTTTGGTTGAGATTAATATTTTTAATTAGTGCTCTTAAATGGGATTTTTAGATTTATTTTTGTGAGTTTAAGGAAATTTTCTAACCTTAATAATCTTATTTTTAAGTATTTTTAAATAATTTTCTAATTAAATAGATATAAAAATAAATAAAAAAAATTGAATTTTTTTGACCGTTGACCGTTGATCGGTCAGACTGTGTTTTTATATGCGATGCGTGAGGTTCGAACTCGGGACCTCTCGTATATGTGCACGCAGCTCTACCAACTGAGCTACGTGTCTAACCCGAAATATTCTCTGTTTTAATTATATTTATATACTAATTAATTTTAAACTTATTTGGTTTTTATTAAAAATGATTTATATGGCCGAACCGGTTGCAGGGACCCGGAGTCAAACTCGGGTCCTTCGGTTCGAGTGCGCACAGCCCAACCAGTTGGGCTGTGTGTCTAATCTGTTTAACTAAGGGAATTATATTACTCTTATAAACATTCTGTGACTTGTTCTGATTCAGTTCTAAAAATGTTGGTTTTAATTCTGAAAGTCGGTACGTGTGCGATTCAAACTCGGGACATGTGTATTGTTTGTGTACACAGTCCACCGCTGGACTGTGTGTCTAACCCGTTTGAATATCTGATTTTAATTATACTAATACTTATTTTCGACTTCATCTTCTTCGTTTATAAGAACACAGAACAGTGAAATCCGACTGTTCTGTTTAATCGTTCACGACTTATACTTGATTGAAATGGACAGAAAAATTAAATGATATGGTATACCAGAATAGCGGGTTTGCTTCGGTTTTCCGGCAAGTGTCGTTGGCTCTGATTTGTGATTTCCGGCGGTATGAACTGTTTTAACAGTTTCGATTATTGGGTTGAACAATTAAAGTATAAATTAAGAGATAGTAGGAAAAGTTTAGATGATTATACCGTCTGATGAACGGACGCGGTTTTCTGATCAGGGATTTCCGGCGATGTTCCGGCGAAATTGGAAATCTCCAGCGACGAGCTTTTGAGGAATTGCAACTTCGAAAAAGTGTGCGGTTCTGAGCGAAAGGATTTCCGGAAGATTGAGTGGGTATTTATAGGGAAGAACTGGATGAATTGTGTCCGATTTTGAGTCTTGATTCGCGGTCAAAGGTTTTCCAGCGGTTATGACCGAAATTGACGGCCGACAACAGTTATGATTGATGTCGCGATCGGTTATCGCGTTTTAGTCAAAAGGGAAATGGCCAAAATCGCGGATTGCCGGATTTTCCGGTGATTGCAAGTTCTGAGTGCGCGGTGATCTCTGGTTTTGAATTCGGGTTTACTTTAAGTATTATTTATTTCAGTATTGTCACAAAGAAAGCGTGTGGCGGAGTGGTGTGTTGTGTGTTTGTTCATGCGGGTGACCGGGTTCGAAACCTGGCGTCTCCATTTATTTTTTTATTCATTATTTATTATTAATTATAAATTATGGTTTTTAAATTCTAATATATTTATTAATTATGTATTGTTTAAAATTAATATGAACCATAAATACGCAACGAAATTTATAACTGAATATTTGATTGATAAACGAAGCGGGTTTTGAAACCCGTTTTTCGACGAATGTTACAATGTTAATGTGTGCGGGGGCTCCAAAGATCCATATTATCGAAGTGGATTCTGGATAGCGAAGCGTCAAGGCACATGACCGTGATGAAAGCACTACTCTTTGATATCAAAGCGATTAACGGAGGATATGTAGGCTTCGCTGGAAATCAAGGAGGTCGTATTGTTGCTGAAGGAAAGCTTTCGAATGGTGTGGGATCGTTTGATCAAGTGAATTACATCACCGAGCTAGAGAACAATCTTCTCAGTATCTCACAGATTTGCAATAAACAGTTAGTTATTCATTTCAATGATAAGAAGTGCATAATTCTAAAGTCGGGCTTCAAGATTCCTGATGAATGGATTCTAATGCGGGCTCCACGTGAAAATGATCTCTATGTTCTTGACATGAGTGTTGCTACTACGTCATCAAAACCAGCTCAATGTTTTGTCACAAAAGCCACGGAGAAGGATTCGATTCTATGGCACAGAAAAATGGGGCATATACATATGAGGGAAATGAATTTTCTAGTTCATAACGATTTAGTCGAATGGGTGAATCTTCAAAGCTTCCACATGACAGATCATTGTCTTGAATGCAAGAAAGGGAAGCAAATTAAGAACTCACATCCTAAGAAGATTCTGAATTCCATAAAGTTTCCGCTTGAACGTCTGCATATGGATCTTTTTGGTCCGGTGAACGTCCGAAGTATTTCAGGAGATCTATACTGTTTGGTTGTCACAGATGATTATTCTCGATGTTTGTAGGTCCACTCAGAGGATCAAGATAACCTACTTCCTTGTTTGTTAACACACACACAAGTGCGGAATCCAAATGTGAATGCAAACCGTAGCAAAACAATGTATAAGAAAACACAAGGTAACCAAAAGATTCACTATCTTTGATTAACATGAAGAGAATCAGTACATACACATACACACAGTGTAAACTCTCTAGGGACTCTCTTAATGATACTGTGAGATAAGGTTATGTTTTATAGGCAAGGTAAACCAGCAGCCCTACGAAGAAGGCTGCTGGCCAACGAACAAATGGATATCCCATGAAGAATGATTCTTCGTGGGTCTTCACCACGAACCATCATTACTACGAAGGATGACTCTTCATATCCTTCCTGATCAACGAACAATCCATTGTTTGTTAGCATGTTGTCCTACGTAGAATGTGGATTCTTCATAGGATGCCCTTGTCCAACAGAAGCACAGTTCACTAAGAAAACAAAATACAAACAACTAACACACTGCAACATGCACTGTTTTACAACACTAGTAAACCAAACGTCATGCTAAGTCAAGATAGGAGGATATCTTGACTTGGTCGACTCGACCAAAACTTTACAAACACCAAACAAAGACCGTACAGACTACGTTAGCTAAGAACAAGCTACAGACACAAAACTGTACCAACAAACTCCCCCTTGTCTATAGCTTGGTCTTCGGTCTTCATTCTTTGTGCGCCTCGGTCCATGAGCTTCCGGCATGAATGCCTCGATAGAAACAGAAACAAGCGACACGTTGAAATAGCGCTTGGTACCGTCCTTGTCTTCATAGAAGATATCATGTTGAAGGAGGGTCTTGATGTCGCGGGATGACATGTTCACGATCCACATCGGATCAAGCATACGGAAGTTGTCTTCATTGTTCTTGAACACAGTAACCGCTTCTTGAGTGTCGAGTCGTAGCACCACAGCTTCATGTTTCCAAGAAAATCTTGAGGCATGGGCATGAGAGGAATCTTCTCCAAAGCTTTCCACCGGCTGGTACAAAAGCTTGTAATGAGCCGTGTTAGTATCCAGATCCAATTTATACTTTATCTGCTCATGCATTGGAAACTGAGGCTTGTACATTTCATCTTTCCAACCTTGTCTTCACTCAATTCTGATCTTCTTTGCAAACAACGATGCTCCTTCGTAGTTGGATCTATTGATCAGCTTTAACTTGGATAGCGCTGCAACATCATAAAAGAGCAAAGTTAAAATGCTCAGCAAAGAATTAAAGTACTGGATTCTGTATTCTCTTTTCACCGCCATGCAGTGAATGTCTTCACAAACATCCAACTCAGGATCTTCCGTAAGGCTAATCTTCTGGTACTAAAGAATCACTTGAGCGGGAGGAGGAGATGGCCTTTTCGCTTTTGCAAGAAACTGCTTCCGCCATTCTTCAAAAGAATCAGCTGGAATGTCAGATGTATCTCTCCTTTTCAACTTTCATCGATATCATCTACATTCTCACGAAGCCAAGTCCTTCTCAAATGGCTCAAACACAGACCCATCATCATGAACAACTTCGACTTTCCAACGTCTCCTCAAACGCAATTTCTTCCAACCCTTCGACATTTCCTACCTCGGTTCACTTGGAATTTCATCAATGGTAGCTTCATCTACCTCTTTCAATTCTTTGAGTTTCAAAATCTATTCATGCGAGAGTTCAGAAACAAACTCCCCTTCCTCTAACTCCTCACTAGTAACAGGATGTAAAGACTGTAGCGGTGGCACATCAAAACCAACAGAAGAAGAAATAACTTGATCAGACTTTAAAACTTCAGCAACAACCACATCATCTTGATCTTCCACAAGAACTATCTGCAAATCTATGTTGTCCAAGGCTTCTTGAACACTTCCAGAGCCGGCAACAACTTGAACAGAACTTGAAGCACCAGCTGGGGTAGACGCAGAACCTTCTGGTTGAGCAGACCAAGTAGACACATCAGGATTTCCTGGATCTTCACTATGATGATCCCGCTTTTGTAGAACCTCCTGTGTCTTACATCTATCAGCCCACAATGTGTTGACCCATTTTCTTGTCATTTCATAGCTAGCAGTCATTTGTCTTACATGCTCAGCTATGGTCTTGTTTCTCGTGTCATACCAGTTGGTTATCTCTGTATACTTCCCAGAGAGCCTCTCGCTAGAACGTAGTAACTCAGTGCTCCGTTCTTTCATCCTGTTCACTCTATACCCCGAGTGTTGTCAGGCGCACGCATTTGCTGTAACTGAGTAGACCTTTCTGCATCAGCAGCTCGCAATTGAGCATTTTTAGCTCTCAACTGATTGATCTCTACTTGTTGCTTCTTAACAGTCTCAGTCAGGGTGTTGATCTCCAATCGTTGCTTAATGGAGTCATTCCTTGTAGCAGACATAAAGTCCATGTGTCTATCTATCTGAGTCTGTGCTGCTTGAAGTTGTAAGAATAGAAATCTAGATCGCTCGCTTTCAGACATTCTTGTAAACCTTTCATCAAGAGATTATGAACTTTGCTTGCGAGTTCTTTCACGAGCAGCTTGAGTAGCATCAGGAGCTGTAAACTGGGGAGGAGGTTGCTGTGGACTAACTGTCGCAGTTGCAGTTCCCGATGACCTACCAGGAGAAGCTAGCAAGGCTTCAGTCTCCTCGCAGTGAAAACTTCTTCTGGTATTGGCCCTGTGGAGGTATCAGGTTGTGGAATAGATTCTGATTGAAATGATGAAGAACCAACTGTTTTCCGACTCTTTTTCTTCTGACGGATAGCAGCTTGTTTCTTTCGAGCCTTCTCAGACTCAGTATCAGAAGGCACATATCCGGGTCAGTTTCAGTTCTTTCAGTGCTAATCCTTCTAACCCGTCAACACCACGATCGTCAAGGTAATATTCATAACCAGGTTCTGGAGGATTATCTTCCTCTTCTACATCTGTGGCACTTTCCGGTTGCTTCCTAAATCAACACCGGTTAGCGCAGCACCACTATCACCGCCATCACCACCATCTCACCATCACCACCGTCATTGCCATCATCACTATCATCATCATCACTCTTCTTCCCAAACCTATCTTCAAGCATCTTTCTTAAAGTAGGCTCTTCGTTATTCAGAGTCGCTATCATCGTGTCGCCACTTGTCATTCTCCGGTGCTACGTATGAGTCTTTTTCCAGAAATCCAAATAACCTTCGAGGAGGATCGCTTTCCTTGTAACTTTTTGCAGCGTATCCTTTAAACACCTTCAATGAACGTTCTGTCATTGGTTCCATTTTCCGAACATCATTATCCTCTCTAGGTATATCGGGATGTTGAGCATTTAACACCATCTGCAGAAATCTGGGATACATCCAGAATTTGCTTCCCGTTGTAACAGCTCCTGTTCTGGATAAGTTTTCTTTCATGCTGGAGAAAATATACTTAGATATGCTAAACAGTTTGTTCAGCACCAAAGCCACCATCAACCCAACTTAGTCTGGATTCGCCATATCATAACCGCTTTGCCGATTGCTCAAGCATTGTATCAGCACATGTAATAGAAACTTGTAGCGAAGAGGTAAGCCTGACTTGTTAAACTGATTGCCAAATATATCTCCAGTACACTTCATACGTAGCAAACAACCTCTTTGACACATTATCGGAACTGAGTGTGGCGCATCAGGGTCATCACGAAGCTGTAATACCGTGTTGAGAATCTCAGGTGAAACAATAACATCTTGATTGCTCACACGTCCTCTTATAACTTCCTTTCCATCAACCTCTTCAACTTTCGCTGAATCCCAAAATGCTTTGATCAGGGACTTGTATATAACAGTTTGATGAGTAATGGCGTGATTGATCCTTGATTCCCTTAGCCAATTCATGATTCCAGCATAATCAACGAGTTTGATTTCCGGATCCAAGTATGCGACCATATTATGTCGAGATTCCGACATAATTTGAACCTCACTTTTATCTTCCTTCTTCGTAGCGGGCTTTATCTTTTGACCTTTAGGAGCCATTCTATACAAAACATACCCAAAATATGAAGAAAGATACATAAAATGATGAAAGCAGGCTCATAACATGTTAACTGTGTGAAGATATGAATTTACTGTGAATTTAAAGTGTTCCAACGAACATTTCTTTGTTCACTGTGAATATTGTTCTTTCCAACGAAGAATCACCTACGAACAAGAGTTTGGACGAACAATTATGTATAGCTAACGAACAATCATGTTCAATGAAGAATCCATTCTTTGTTGACTGTGATTCTTCGTCCACATCTTACCAACGAACAATCCTTGTCAACAAAGAATCCATTCTTCGTTGACAGTGATTCTTCGTCTACAACATACCAGCGAACAATCATGGTCAACGAAGAACCCCTTCTTCGTTGACTATGATTCTTCACCGAGGGGATTCTTCGTCACAATTAATTTCATGTCAGAGACAAACATCCAAATGGTTAAAACTCCCTGATAAACAAGATCAAAACACTCAGTTCATTAACTTTTACCAACATTCTTGGTACAAACCCAAAAACTTCTTAGTTCATGTAAAACTCATTCATGTATTTCACAAACCGAATGCGTCTATTGTTAGAACACCAAGTCAATAACATTTATAGACCAACCGATTACAAGTTTATATTTATTACAAACAATGAGGGTGACTCATGACTTTTAATGGATTCAGGTGAATGATCTTGTTTGTGATCCTAAAAACCGAAACATTATGATACAGTTGTTAACAAACACGAAATCTACCTTATATTTGTGTTTAATAAGGAACAAAAATCAAAAGTTTCAAGGTTGTTTAGGATTTCTTCACAATGAAGAAAGAAGAAGATGAACAGTGACTTTGAGAGAAAAGGGAATGGTTAAAAAGGTGATTTTGAAAAGTGATGGGGTTTGGTGAATGGCCATGCCTTTTATCCACTTCTGTTTAACCGCCTCTTCGACGAACCTTCTTTGTTCGACGAACAATCAATTCGCTCGACGCAGAATCATTCTTCATCGAGGGTCTCTACGAAGAAAACAATTTGGGCCAACGAACAATCAGATACTGGACTCAACATTTTGGCCCAATCACTTCAACGAAGAATCCATTCTTCGTTGATCTAATTCTTCGTCGAGCTGGATTCTTCGTCGAGCTGAATTCTTCGTCGATCACCAGTACCAATCTTATGAAGTTGTTTTAACAGAACATATTTTGAACATCTTTGGGTTTATCAAAATGCATTGTGACCTTTATGAAGTTGTATTGTTTAAGCAAGGCTGATTTTAGGACTTCAACGGTAGAAACCATTCGAGCTTCAAGATCGAGTAAACGAAAATTAACGAAAGGACTAAAATATCTAAAATAAAGCAACCTATGTTAAATAACTACGAACTACATTATACAATACTTAAACATCTTTTGCGAGTTTGAAGGTAAGAGAATCATACCAGCTTACGGTTTGGTCAAGCACGATTTTCTAAATTCACTTTACTTTTGATAAGCATTTTACCTAGATTACCGATATTGTTGCCCACATAAACTCAACTTATCAGATGTAATCACGTTTAAGAGATATGATTTAATGTATGATTTATACCTACTAGCCAGTGTTCATCCACTTCACGACACATTCCCGTATCAAGACATGCACAAGAATTCGTCTTACAGGCGAGTATACCGCTTATCATCTGTTTTAACGTATATGATATGAGATACTCACTTATTTTTGGATGAAAACAAGCCCTATGTGATAGAATCACTTATTGATGAGGAACTTGATTTTCAAATGCATGCAGGGCACAGGTGCAAGTCCGTGAAGAGGTTAGTACCATCGTACCGACAAAGAGACGAACTTGACACCCGCAATAAACTGTGATATTTTATCACTTATTCGATTTGGTGGATGTGATATGATTATTATTGATGGTCGTATGCAATATTTACACGTATGTATGGTATCATGGAAGTTCTTGACTTGCGTCCCCGTTATTTTTAGGTAAAAGATTCAACCATGATACCCAGATGATAAACAACATAAGCACCACGCATATCAGAACCTTGCATACTTCAAATGAAATTTCGATACCAAGACCATATGCCAATGAATGGTTCCCACCTGACTTTCAGTTTGTTAAGTTTATATCAACCTGCACGTTTTAGTCTGATTGTGAGTCTACCGGTACATCGTTAGTAAAGCTACTTATCATTTCATTTTACATTTTTTACCGCACTTGACTAACCACCGGTGTATCACCATCTTCTCTTAGCTTACCAAAAACTCATTTTGGATTTTCAATTTTCTATTGTTTTTGTGTTTTTCTGAATTTTTCTCCCCCTTAAATGCAGAAAGTAAATAAAAAAAAAACATATTTTTGTATTTTTGAGATTTTCTCACGTTTTTGTATTTTCTTGAAATTTTCTCCCCCCTAAAAAGCAGAAAGATAAATAAAATGAAAATCTTTGTCTTTTTGATGTTTTTAAGAAAATATTTACAAACACGATTAGTCGATGATGATTTACTCGAGTTTCACCTTAATGCCATTTATCAAAAGCAAATAGTCAAATCGAGATTTATCAAAAGCTTTTGTAAATAAGTCGGCACGTTGGTGATCAGTGTGGATTTTAACAACATCGATAAGTCTCTTTTCATAACAATCACGTATGAAATGATACCTAATTTCGATGGGTTTTGTTTTCGAGTGCTGCACAGGATTACGGGTAATCTGTAAAGCGGCCTCATTATCAACATGAATAGGAGTAGTTAGAAATTCAAAACCGTAGTCGCGCATCTACTGTTGGATCCATAAAACCTGGGAAAAGCAACTGGAAGCTGCAATATACTCAGCTTCACAAGTTGAGGTAACTACACAGGTTTGCTTTTTACATTGCCATGTGACTAAACGATTTCCCAGAAACTGACATCCTGCCAATGTTGATTTTGCATCAATTTTGAGCCACCGTGATCCGAATCACTGAAAGCGATAAACCCGAAATTATCATCCTTAGGATACCAAAGACCAGTGTCTAGACATCCCTTCAGATAACGAAAAATCCTCTTGACAGCGATGAAGTGAGAAGACTTTGGATTTGATTGATAACGAGCAAGTAGGCATGTCGGATACATAATATCAGGTCTTGATGCTGTGAGATACATGAGAGATCCGATCATTGCACGATAAAGAGATGGATCCATACTATCACCCGACCCCTCAGGAGTAATCCCATGATTTTGAGCTAATGGAGTTCCAGCGAGCTTTGAATCTTCCATCTGGAATCGCTTGAGAATATCCCCGACGTACTTTGTCTGATGAATGAAGATCCCTTCCTTAGATTGATGTACCTACAAACCTAAGAAAAAGTTCATTTCTCCCATTGCGCTCATCTCAAATTTCTCTTGCATCACACGTTTGAATTCTTTGCACATATCATCATTTGTACACCCGAAAATGATATCATCCACATACACTTGAACCAGCAACAAATCCTCACCCCTTTCCTTGATGAAAAGAGTGCAGTCGATCAAACCTCTTCGAAAACCATTCTTGAGAAGATACGAAGACAAAGTCTCATACCAAGACCTCGGAGCTTGATGAAGACCATACAACACCTTGTTTAGAAGCCAAACCTTATCAGGATGCATTGGATCTTCAAAACCAGGCGGTTTCTCAACATATACCTCTTTTTCAACCACACCATGAAGAAATGCACTTTTCACATCCATTTGATACACAGTGAACTTCTTGTACGACGCATAATCCAAGAAAATCCTTATTGCCTCAAGACGTGCCACTGGTGCATAAACTTCATTATAATCAATGCCTTCTACCTGTGCAAAGCCCTGAACAACCAATCTTGCTTTGTTACGCACAACAACACCTCGGTCATCCCGTTTGCACTTGAACACCCATCTTGTACCAATCTTCTTGTAGTTCTCAGGTTGTCAACCAGTTTCCATACTCCCAATTTCTGGAACTGTTGAAGTTCTTCCTGCATGGCTTCCACCCATGAATCTTCCTTCAATGCTTCTTTCCAAGACTTTGGTTCTACTTGGCAAACATAGCATGCGGAAGACCAATCGTTTTGCTCCCCGGATTCTCTAATAGTTGCATACAATCCAGCGTTCTGATTGTTTCTCAGCTGGTTACGTGTCTGCACACCGCTTTGAACATTTCCTATAATATTCTGCTGAGGATGAGTATTATGAATTCGAGTTTCTGGCACATCAGGAACATGAGCATTGATACCCAAATTGTTGAAGTTCAAATCAACTACCAGATCAATATCTGGCATCGCCAAAGACGTCGAAGCATTACCTTCACCAGTACCTACATTATTATCCACAGAAGCACCTTCAGAGACACCTTGAACAGGAGCTGATGTAGCTTCATTTGCATCGTGAAATTCTTCATCTTCAGACAAAACGTTGTAGTTAGCTGCATCTTCAAATACCTCATTTTGACCAATATTGTTAACCGATCCCGAAGCTTGAGGAATAACAATAACAGGTCTCACCAAAGACGAATCAATCGCAGTATCACTTTCTAATAACATCTGTGCTACTGTAGAAGCTTCATCAAAGGTTGGCAGATTAAAGGAACCAAAAAGACCATCATAGTCAAACATCCACGGATCTCCCAGAGCCCTAACAGACTCAGTGTATCTTTGAACCTTAACTTCACCCCATTCCTCTATCTTCCGAGTAGATAAATTCCAGACTCTAAAATTTGGAGTGGCATACTCAAGAAAGAAACCTTCAATCGCCTTTGCCCCAAACTTACCATCCAGTTCAATCATGGTGTATGGAGCTCCAAAAGGTTCCAAATATGACACATCAGGTTTCCGTCGATGCAGTAGTTCAAAGCAAGTTTTACCATGTCTCTTCACTGTAAGAACCCTGTTTAGTGTATAACACGTAGTTGCCACAGCCTCCCCCCAAAATTGAACTGGAAGTTGTGATTCCACTAACATAGTTCTAGTAGTTTCTATAAGCGTCCGATTTTTCCTTTCAGCAACACCGTTTTGTTGAGGAGTATAGCCAGACCTGTATTCGTGCAAATACCTTTAGAAACACAATACTCATCCATAACCCTGTTCTTAAACTCAGTGCCGTTGTCGCTTCGAATCCTCCGTATCTTCAAGTTGTACAAATTTTCAATGAGGGTAAAGAGATTCTTGAGAATATCTGGAGTCTCGCTTTTGTGTGCCATCACCGCTATCCATGAAAATCTTGAGTAGTCATCCGTAACTACCAAGCAGTAAGCATCACCAAAGGTTGTCTTGTGTTTCATAGGTCGGAAAAGGTCCATATGAAGACGTTCCCGTGGCATGTTAATAGTATTGACTTTCTTGACAGGGTGTGATTTCTTCACTTGCTTTTCTTTTTGGCATGATACGCAGATGTCTTGAAGATGAAAGTTTTTGACAGGCACACAGGTTCATCTTCCTCAAGTGAATATGTCCTATCCGTCGGTGCCATGAGATAGACTCCTTCTCGGTAGCTTTAGAAACGAAACAGGTAACTTGTGCAGTTGTCGTAATTGCTTGGCTCATATCAAGGATGTACAAGTCATTTATCCTCGGAGTCGAAAGAAGAATCCATTCATTTGGGATTTTAAAACCGGGTTTCAACACATAACAACCAACATCATCAAAATGCACGGTAAACTTCTTATCGCAAATTTGAGACACACTAAGAAGATTGTGATCAATTTGTTGCACATAATTGATCTTGTCGAAACTCACCACACCGTTAGAGATCATACCTCTCCAGTGATGTATCCACCTTTATCTCCAGCAAAAGCGACATAGCCTCCTCTAATGTTTTTCACATCATACAGAAGTCTAAGATCGCCTGTCATGTGCCTAGATGCTCTACTACCAACGATCCAATGACTGTTAATAATTCCTCCTGAAGCACCCTGCACATGTGGTTACACAATTAGTTGGAGATGGGGACCCAAGCCTTAGTGGTCTTGGGTCGCCCCTTATCATCAAGAAATGTAATTTCAATTTCTTGATGATTCGGAAATGAAATACCTCCCCCTGAGATTGTATCCGACTTAGGTTTCCAATATGACTTTTGTGACTTACCAGATTTATTTGTATTATTTACAGATTTTGAAGATTCTAGTTTTGACACATTTGATGGATTTGGTTCCCTTTTAACAATTTCTGGTTTTAATGCTTTTTCAAGAGCTTTAACATTTTTCCATTTTTGTTTAGCTTCTTGTTCTTTAACGACTCGTTTATCTTGTTTAGGGGATACCGATCGTCGCAGTTCTACTTTCTCAGGTGGAGCATTATCCACAAACTTTGGTTTGGTGAGTTTGTACAACTTTTGATGATGTGTCCAAACTCACCACATCTAAAACACGATCTCCTCTCAACAAACTTAGGAGATGAATTTTTCTGACTGGATGTAGAACTTGTTGGCCGTGAGGTACTTGGTTCACCATCACACCCGTTGGTATGTTGGGTGTAATTGTTTTGTGCATTTCTTTTTCAAAATCTTGACTTTGTTAACAAAATCCGTGTTAGATAAGTTTTCAAACGTCTCGATTTTATGAGTACCCGTTGAACTCACAAATTTTACATCCTTTTGCTTCTTCTTGTTTCGAGTCAATTTCCAATTGCCGTTAGGTTTTGAGACCATAGAGTTATCGATTCCATTTTCTTGTTGCTTTTCTTTGAAAGCTGTTGGTTGTTGACGTTTGAGAGGTAATTTTTTGCATCGAGTTACGATAACATTCAAACTTTTCTTTCCCAAAAACTTATTTGTTGAGTTTTCAAAAACTTGATCAATCAAGGCTAGATTGACATTTCTGATAGGGAAGTCCTTGTTTGAGTAAACTCTCTCATCATCAACCAACGTTTAGAGTAGACTGTTACTTTCAAAGGTATCAATAAGCGCTTCAACTGACTTAGCAGGATCAATCTCTTGTTTAACAACAGGCTTCACAGCTGGAGTGGGAGGATCACATAAGATGTGATTCTCAACTGGAATTTCCACTCCCTTCTTATTGTCAAGAGATTGGTCTTGCTCGATCATGTCTAATTCATCGTCTGATGTTTCCGCATCCTCAACTACTGAAGGACTTTGTTCAGAGGATGAATTATCAGACTGCTTGATTTCACTTGAAACCTCATCTAATTTGAACCCTAATCCTGCTGCAAACTCATCAGGATTGAGTGGTACAGAAGGTTCAAATCGAGGCATTTCCTCTTCATCGGGCATATTGGAATAGTTGTGTCCAAAAGGGGGCGGACACGACTGATATTCGATGCATGTCACATTTCCTTTTAGCTTTTGAACATCGATGATGTGATCAAGCACATACTAGGAATTTGAGTAACTTTCCAGTTTGAGCTTGATCGCTTCATATTCACATTTTGCAATTGTTAACTCCTTTTTGGTTTCTTTAATGATATTAATATAGTTATTAATACCCTTTTGTTTGTTTAAAACCGTTTTGGTTAACTCAGAAACGCTTCTTTTTAAAGTGTCAATTATATCTTTGGAATCCTTTTCGTTTCTTGTTAAGGCCAAGTTAGCTTCTCAGCATTTTGACAGTTCAATTACTACATTGTGATTATGAAAATTTGTTGTTTCAAACTTTTGTTTTAGAACAGAGCAATCATTGCAGACTTGAGTAGTATCAGATTATACCTGACTTGTTGAGACTGACACATTCGCCATAAATGCGGTGTTGCAAGGGAACGATCCATCCTTGTTGAAAAGCTTTTCAACTTCCCTTGCTGCAACTTCAGCCTTCTTAACTAGCACCGATTTCTGGTTGTTCAGCTTCTCAGCTTCTTTCAGCAGACCCTCAACCTCAGCATCAATATCCAATTTTACTTCAAGATCCGAACTGTACCCTCTAACACTGGAACTTTCTTCATCTGAAGTACCGCTGTAACCTGAACTGTAATCATCTTCGGAAGCTTCATCCCTTTGGACCGATTGCACATGATTGATGACTTTGGCATAGCAGGCAGTACCCCCTTGATTACCATCACCTAGTTGAACGGACCAGTCACATCCTTCATCAGCTTGTACCACCAATGCTCGGTTTGTATTGGAAGACCCTGCTTGATTTGGGTTATTAACAACCACTATTCCGCTTTCATTATTGACTTGGGTGGTGTTGGATGTAGTTTGATTTCTGAAAGGGTTTTCGTTTCCTTTCTTCGCAGGTCTTGTGCATTCTCGTTTGAAATGCCCTTTCTCACCACGATTGAAACAAGTAACGACATCCTTATTGTAACATCCGCCAAAAAATGGATTTACCAAACCCGCTTCGTTTATTAACCGAACAACCAGTTAAAAATTTCGTTGCGTATTTAATGCCCAAATTAATTTTAAACGATACATAATTAATAAGTATATTAGAATATAAATTTTATTATTGAAAATCTGTTAAAAATAATGAAATAAAAATAAAATACTGCTGCCGGGTTTCGAACCCGGGTCAGCCAAAGGTTACACAAAGACTTAACTCACACTCGCTCAACCGCTCCGCCACTTGTGTTGTTTGTTAACATATTGAAAAAATTAATACATAAATCAATCCGGAAATCAAAACCCAGTTACTCAAACGCGCCCAAATCCGTTCACGTCGGAAATCCCGACAATTTCGTCGAATTTGGCCGTTTCTTTTTAGTCATAACGTATGCATTAACACTAAGATCGGTTATAACCGAAGAAAACCATCAATTTCATTCATTTCTTTGAATTTCTATTGAACCGAAAATACAATCCAAATTCGGGATTGTACCTTGTTCATCAGTTAGGCTCACGTATCTATTCAACTCACACTCATCATTTCTCGCACAGAAAACTTCGCCGGAAGTCGCCGGAATGCTCTGAAAAATTACCGGAAAGTTTCGCCGGAAAACCGAATTCAATCCACCTTTTCTTATTACCCAAAAATAAGATCATAGAACTCGTACTGACATCACCCCCACTCACCTTAAACCACTGAAGAATCTCGGTCGCAAGAAATTTCACTCGCCGGAATTCTCTGCAAGTCGCCGGAAAACCGGGACTCTCATATACACGGTAATTACCTCGATGTTTCTGTTTCATTCCATTATAAGACGAATTCTAACACCATTTCATCGCTCAGAATCAACCTCAGACGACATTGCCGGATTTTTCTGTTTTCGCCGGAAAATTTCTGAAAGTTTCAGAATCACGCTGATAACCGGTATGATCATGTAAATCTACTGATAGTCGTTACCCAGTGATTCAATTTCACCTTTAATTCATCCAAACTAATTATTGACTCTAACAGCCGAAGGTCACCAGAACAGAGCCGAAGAGCTTCGCCGGATTTTTTGAAGAAGACGATCTGTTCGGTATTTTCTTTCCCCAAAATCTTCGGTTCAATACTTTTCAATTGTTCATCTTGTTCATTAATCGAATTAATCAAGTAACAGTTAGATAACCGTTGCCTGAGTTTTGAACGAAGAAGACGAGTTCAGATATGATATAAGATTAATTAAAAACAGTTTTATGAACGGGTTAGACACACAGTCCAGTGGTGGACTGTGTGCAAACAATATGCATAACGTCCCGAGTTCGATTCTTGACACACGCACCTTCACCGAAATAAAATGTTTTTTTTAGAGACTGAACCGGGTTAATTCAGTAATATGTTAAGTATAATAAAAACTAGAATATTTACCAAGTTAGACACACAGTCCAGCGGTGGACTGTGTGCCAAACTAAACCACAGGTCCCGGGTTCGAGACCTGTGGAGTGCACCGAGTCGCTACATTAAAATCTTTTTAAAATAAATGATTTTCGGATTAATTTAATTAGTATATAAATATAATTAAAAACAGAAATATTTCAGGTTAGACACGTAGCTCAGTTGGTAGAGCTGCGTGCACGCGAACGGGAGTTCTCGGGTTCGAGCCTCACCCGGCGCACACAATTACACAATAAAACCGGTCAACGGTCAACAAGTCAACGGTCAAAAAAGTCAATATTTTTTTATTATTTTATTTATTTATTTTATTTAAAAATCAATTAAAAATACTTAAAAATAACATTTTTAAAGTTAGAAAATAGCCTAAAACTCACAAAAATATATCCAAAAATCCTATTAAAGTTGTTAATAAAATCCATTTATTTACCTTACTTTTCATTATTAATTAGGTTAGTTATTCCTCGACGATCAATCCTTTAAACTCGTGCGCATTCATCATCATTCACCGAACGCACCCAATGTGAGTGAATCTCTACAAATTCCCCGTTTAAATCACGTTTTTGGGGTGTATCATGTGTCTTACCATTTATTATATTTAAATCATTGTGCATACATCATATCATGAATAAATGTGTATCCAGCCTGTGTAAACGGTTTGTGTGATTATTGTATAGATTTAATTTATTGTTTTCAGTACATGCAATTTCATAGGCCGCCGCTCCCCATTACATTATGAGCGTTGAGCATGTTCCCCATTACATTATGAGCGTGAACCTGGCGTGCCAACATACGATCGGCTCCGTTTGATTGAGCCTTGATCGCACAGACATTTTTCATTTTCAGTACATGCAATACGATCGGCTCTGTTTGATTGAGCCTTGATCATTTTCAGTACATGCAATACGATCGGCTCCGTTTGATTGAGCCTTGATCGCACAGTTTCATTTATGTTATATATTTATGCAAGTTGATATGTTATTGTATGCTGTTGGTTTGTTAATGTAAGTTATTGTTTGTTGTTGTTTAATATCGTATACTAATGGTTTGTGATTGCATCCTGTTGGTTTGTTAATGTATGTTATTGTTTGTTGTTGTTCGATATCGTATGCTAATTGTTGTTATGGTATGTTTATTTACGTTTGTTCATATATGAATATTGCACAATTTTTCCATATTTAATACAATCAGAAATAAATAATAAATGTTTTCTAACAAGGTTCACTCGCCAACTTTTTGTTGATCCAAAAACCATTTTTACATATGATACAGGTGAACAGGATGAAGCAAGGAAAACATAGGAAATTGCCTTAGAAGAAAAATAATGAAGTTTAGAAGGATGAATAGAACATGTTGTATTTGTTTGATATGATTGTATGATCTCTTTTAAATTGAAATAATAAATATGAAACCTTGTAAAAAATGTCATGAGCTTTGATGAAAACCTAATCATGCCCCGGTCACCTTTTCCGCTGCGGGTCGGGGTGTGACACTTATCAAAGCCGTACTTAGTATCCTTTTTGCTTTCCAGACTTGTTCTCCCTGGTCTAGCCATATAATCCTTTGCCCTTCGAACTGCACTTGCAAAAGCCCATTTGATATCCATAAGATCCATTTCGTCTTTGTCGATTTGTTGGTAGTCCTCATTGGTCAAATTAATATTTCCAATTTGACCAGCCACCAAACCATAGTAAGCACTAACCATGGTGTTTAGAAGTTCCATGTGTTCCTTAGCAACTTCTACACTCACCTTGGAAAGATGTGAGGTATCAAATCTAACAGTGTTGGGACTTTGAGATTGAAAATGGTTTCCATAACAGGCTTGTTGTGTTGCTTGTTGAGCACCAAAATCTTGAGGTTTTGGTAAGAAGGCACTAGGATCAAATCCTTGACCATATGATTGGGTTGATTGATCTGGTTTTGGTGGTGGTGGCATAAACGGATTTGCATTTGATACAAATGCCGTTTGTAATTTTGGTGGTGAAGAGGTACCAACACCTGCATTAATGCCGCCAAAATACATTTCAGGATTCTGAGGAACTGGAACCCTTTTTGCTTTTCAATTTCCTCTTCATCCTTGTTTTCTAACTTTTGAATGAATTCACAGATTGTAATTGAATCTAACACTCTAGTGTGTTTGAGCAAATCTATGAATTGACCCCACTTTGGTGGCAATGCATCAGCAAACCTTGATATTATTTCCTGTTGAGATGCATTCACATGATATGAGTACATTTCACTTAGCAAGTGATAGAATCGAGTTGTCATATCATTTAGCGTCTCATTTTCCATAAACAGGAAACCTTCAAACTCCTTCTTCAGCAAGTCGTGCCGAACTCTTCGTGTAGTTGCATTTCCCTCACCTCTTGCTTCTAATGTATCCCACAGATTCTTGGTGGAAGTACAATAGATGAACTGATGATAAATATCTTTGTGAAGAGCTTGTGTGAGAATTGCAAAGGCCTTCTTCTCAAGGTCATAAGCCTTCTTATCCAATTCGGTAATGCTTGCCAAAGTAGTTGGATTAGAACCAGCTTCTTCAAGTGTGACATTGTAAGGCGTGGTCAAGCATGTCCATAATTCAGTGTTTTGATCAAGGACATATGTATGAAAACGTCCTTTCCATGTGGGATAATCATTCATATGATTCAGTTTGGGTGGACGATTGTTACTACCAGCTTCACTTTCGCTTATCAGTAAGGTTTGAACGCTTTGGTTTTGGTTTGCGACACAAGCCCACTGACTAGCTGTAATAACTGAGGCTTGTTGAGGCATAAGTCCTTTGACCCATGACATGTCGAAGCTTGATTGTGAAGTACCTTGACTTGTACTGCTCGTACTGCCCCAATTCCAAGGATTAGAGCTCATTTTGATTAGTTAAAACAAACTATTAACTTAAAAGTTCAAAGTTGTTAAATTTGAGCAAGTTATAAACTCTCTGTGAAAAATTTAGCACACTTTCAACAAAGAATCTGATTCTACGAAGAATGAGTATCTACGAACAATGTGGTCTACGAAGAATTAGTGTCCAACGAAGAACTGATTCTTCGCTGGAGACTAGATCAACGAAAAGTAAGGATTCTTCGTCAGAGAGGAATCAACGAAGGATTATTCTTCGTTGAGTTATTGTTCGCAGAAGATAGTTCGTAGATACTGAATTGTTCGTAGTCAATGAATCTTCGTAGGATTTGGTTGGTGAACTTTTTCTTAAAATAGAAACATCCTTTTTCTGACAGAGAATAAAGCAAAGATTTTGTTTCCATTTTTAGAAAAAAAGAAAAGATTTCAAACAACCTATTGTCCAGTGGTTTGTTATCCTACCAACTTTTCCTGTGAGTTTTTCCGGTGAACCTTTGCCCCGTGACATGTCGGGCTTGATTGTGAAGTACCTTGACTTGTACTGCTCGTACTGCCCCAATTCCAAGGATTAGAGCTCATTTTGATTAGTTAAAACAAAATATTAACTTAAAAATTCAAAGTTGTTAAATATGAGCAAGTTATAAACTCTCTGTGAAAAATTTGGCACACTTTCAACGAAGAATCTGATTCTACGAAGAATGAGTATCTACGAACAATGTGGTCTACGAAGAATTATTGTCCAACGAAGAACTGATTCTTCGTTGGAGACTAGATCAACGAAAAGTAAGGATTCTTCGTCAGAGAGGAATCAACGAAGGATTATTCTTCGTTGAGTTATTGTTCGCAGAAGATAGTTCGTAGATACTGAATTGTTCGTAGTCAATGAATCTTCGTAGGGATTTGGTTGGTGAACTTTTTCTTAAAATAGAAACATCCTTTTTCTGACAGAGAATAAAGCAAAGATTTTGTTTTCATTTTTAGAAAAAAAGAAAAGATTTCAAACAACCTATTGTCCAGTGGTTTGTTATCCTACCAACTTTTCCTGTGAGTTTTTCCGGTGAACCTTTGCCCCGTGACATGTCGGGGCTTGATTGTGAAGTACCTTGACTTGTACTGCTCGTACTGCCCCAATTCCAAGGATTAGAGCTCATTTTGATTAGTTAAAACAAACTATTAACTTAAAAATTCAAAGTTGTTAAATATGAGCAAGTTATAAACTCTCTGTGAAAAATTTGGCACACTTTCAACGAAGAATCTGATTCTACGAAGAATGAGTATCTACAACAATGTGGTCTACGAAGATTATTGTCCAACGAAGAACTGATTCTTCGTTGGAGACTAATCAACGAAAAGTAAGGATTCTTCGTCAGAGAGGAATCAACGAAGATATTCTTCGTTGAGTTATTGTTCGCAAGAAGATAGTTCGAGATACTGAATTGTTCGTAGTCAATGAATCTTCGTAGGGATTTGGTTGGTGAACTTTTTCTTAAAATAGAAACATCCTTTTCTGACAGAGAATAAGCAAAGATTTTGTTTCCATTTTTAGAAAAAAAGAAAATTTCAAACAACCTATTGTCCAGTGTTTGTTATCCTACAACTTTTCCTGTGATTTTTCCGTGACCTTTGCCCCATGACATGTCGGGGCTTGATTGTGAAGTACCTTGACTTGTACTGCTGTACTGCCCTAATTCCAAGGATTAGAGCTCATTTTGATTAGTTAAAACAAACTATTAACTTAAAAATTCAAAGTTGTTAAATTTGAGCAAGTTATAAACTCTCTATGAAAAATTTAGCACACTTTCAACAAAGAATCTGATTCTACGAAGAATGAGTATCTACGAACAATGTGGTCTACGAAGAATTAGTTTCCAACGAAGAACTGATTCTTCATTGGAGACTAGATCAACGAAAAGTAAGGATTCTTCGTCAGAGAGGAATCAACGAAGGATTATTCTTCGTTGAGTTATTGTTCGCAGAAGATAGTTCGTAGATACTGAATTGTTTGTAGTCAATGAATCTTCGTAGGGATTTGGTTGGTAACTTTTTCTTAAAATAGAAACATCATTTTTCTGACAGAGAATAAAGCAAAGATTTTGTTTCCATTTTTAGAAAAAAAGAAAAGATTTCAAACAACCTATTGTCCAGTGGTTTGTTATCCTACTACCTTTTCCTGTGAGTTTTTCCGGTGAACCTTTGCCGGAAAATTTGCCGAGCACAAACTTTGACCGAAATTCTTAAGAAAAACTAAACCTTAACATGTCTACACTTGTTTTAGTCAAGTTTTAAGAAATATTATCTTCAAATATCAAGTTTAACACAGACTTTTGAGCAATATTTCTGGAAAAACTAAGTTTTCTAGCTTTCAAGTTCAAAAATCCTTCAAGAACACTTCACAAACAAGCTCACCTACAAGATTTTCCTTGGTTTTGAACAAGGAAAAGAGCCAAAGCTCTGATACCACTTGTAGGTCCACTTGGAGGATCAAGATAACCTACTTCCTTGTTTGTTAACACACACATAAGTGCGGCATCCAAGTGTGAATGCAAACCATATCAAAACAATGTATAAGCAAACACAAGGTAACCAAAAGATTCACTATCTTTGATTAACAGGAAGAGAATCAGTACATACACATACACACAGTGTAAACTCTCTAGGGAGTCTCTTAATGGAACTATGAGATAAGGTTCTGTTTTTGTAGGCAAGGTAAACCAGCAGCCCTACGAAGAAGGCTGCTGGCCAACGAACAAATGGATATCCCACGAAGAATGATTCTTCGTGGGTCTTCACCACGAACCATCAATACTACGAAGGATGACTCTTCGTAGCCTTCCTGATCAACGAACAATCCATTGTTCATTAGCATATTGTCCTATGAAGAATGTGGATTCTTTGTAGGATGCCCTTGTCCAACAGAAGCACAGTTACGAAGAAAACAATATACAAACAACTAACAGACTGCAACATGCAGCTGTTTTACAACACCAGTAAACCAAACGTCGTGCTAAGTCAAGATAGGAGGATATCTTGACTTGGCCGACTCGACCAAAACTTTACAAACACTAAACAAAGACCGTACAGACTACCGTTAGCTAAGAACAAGCTACAGACACAAAATTGTACCAACAATATTTATGAGTTTTCTTTCAAGAGTCTAAAGATGAAACATTTGATAATCTGGCGATTCTCTTCAAGAAGCTCGAAATTCTATATCATCTCCCTGTCAGACGTATTCGCAGTGATAACGGCATGGAGTTCAAGAACAAAAAAATGAAAGAGTTTTGCAACGCCAAAGGAATTCTGCACGAATTTAGTGCACCTTATACTCCACAACAAAATGACGTAGCTGAGAGGAATAACAGAACTTTGATCGAAACGGCAAGAACCATGCTTGCAGACTCAAAACTTCCTGTTAGCTTCTGGAGTGAGGCGGTTGCAGCGGCATGTTACACTTTATACAGGGTCTTAACTTTCAAACCAACTAAAAAGACATGTTTCAAAATGATCCACCGAAGGAAACCAAATCTGAAATATCTAGAGCCTTTTGGTTCACCATGTACAGTGATTGATCAAGATGGAAAGTTTGGTGCTAAATCGCTTGAAGGTTTCTTTGTCGGTTACGCTAGTCCGCTTAGAAGAGTTTATATTCCTGCTTTAAGAAGCGTGGTCGAAGCACAACATGTTGATTGCTTTCGGTACACAACTCCTATTCAAAGAAAAAGTGATGCGTGGTTGTTCAATTACCAAGATTTGTGGAAGTCATTCGACTTGCCAGAAGAACCGTCTGATGAAGAACTTACAGCTCTTTATTATCTACAACAGTCGGCAAACCAAGAACAATTATAAGGCCAATTGTGGTTAATCAACCCACTGTTGGTATTTCGTCTTCTGGTGCAGGTCTGAGTAATAGTGGTGTTCCGGTTGAAGAAGTTTCTGAAGCAAAAGCAATACCTACTATAACTCCTACAAATGTTTCCACTGAACCAGTAAATGTAACTACAGAGCCAATGTTTCTTAGAATCAGAATTCCGAATCTGATGAAGCTCCGACTTTCGATGATGGTGGAGAATCCTTTCCGATGAAGAATCCGGGCAGATAACAAGCATGTTGAATCAATCTACTGGCCCGAGCAATCAAAATGAAGTTACATCAAATGCTCCTGAAGTTGATTTGATCGTTGATCTGAATATTTCAAATCAGAACAGTACGGTTGATGTTCCTAGTGAGGAGATGCCACGATCTTATTCATATCATCCTTCAACAAACATTATTGGAGAGTTACAAACTGGTGTGTAATAAGAAGCCAAATCAACAAAGCATTAATTTGTTTCTATACTCGAGTGGCTGCGACTCAAGACTATTGTTATTATTCATGTTTCATATCTCAAATCGAGCTGAAGACTGTGAATGAAGCTTTGGGTGATGAGAACTGGGTGATAGCGATGCAAGAAGAACTGCTACAGTTCGAGAAACTGGGAGTTTGGAGACTTGTAGACTTACCACCTAAGCATAAAGCGATAGACACGAAGTGGGTCTTCAACTACAAGAGGGATGATGAGGTGTGATCGTTAGAAACAAAGCTCGGTTGGTTGTCAAAGACTTCCACCAGCAAGAAGGAATTGACTATACGGAAGTCTATGCACCGGTTGCACGTTGAGTCAATCCGCATTTTCCTTGCATTCGCTGCTTGGAAAGGTTTTGAAGTGTATCAGTTAGATGTAAATCCGCATTTCTCTATGGTAAGCTACGCGAACAAGTGTACGTCGGCCAACCATCGGGGTTCGTCGATCCGCTGAACAAGAACAAAGCTTATCTCCTAGACAAAGCCTTATACGGATTACACCAAGCCCCGAGAGCTTGGTACGAGACGTTATCTTAACATCTCGTTGGAAACGGCTTTACTAGAGGCACAATGGATAGTACATTGTTTACCAAAGAAGTCGGAAGTCATCTAATCATCGTAAAAATCTATGTGGATGATGTCATCTTTGGTTCAACGGATGATAGTCTATGCAAAGAGTTCGAAAAGATCATGAAGAAGAAATTCGAAATGTCTTCTATGGGTGAAATGAAATTCTTCCTCGGATTACAAGTTGATCAGTTACCAGATGGCATATTCATTCATCAAACCAAATATGTTCATGATATTCTGAAAAAGTTTGAAATGGATAGCTCGAAGCCGCTTTCGACTCCTCTGGCGCTGAATCACGGAATTTGCATTGACGAAACAGGAACCAAAGTGGATGATACGCTGTATCGGTCGATGATAGGATCTCTTATGTATCTGACGGCATCTCGCCCAGATATCATGTATCCTACCTGTCTTTGCGCAAGATATCAGTCCAGTCGCAGACTATCTCACATGCAGATTGTGAAGAGAATATTCCGTTACCTAAAGTGATGTCTAAGCACCGGCTTGTGGTATCCAAAGAACGACAATTTTGATCTGATGGGATATGCTGATTCTGACTTTGGGGTTGACAAGCCGAATTCAAAGTCTACGACGGCTAGTTGCTAGTTCTTCAGAACTCGATTAGTAACATGGCAATGCAAGAAACAAACCACGGTCTCTCTCTCTACGTGTGAGGCAGAATACATTTCTGCTTCCAGCTGTTGTTCTCAAATCCTATGGATTCAACAACAGATGAGGGACTACGGATTGCAATTTCTTGACACGCCTTTATATGTAGACAATAAGGCAGCAATCGACATAACCAAAAATCCTATTCATCACTCTCGAACTAAACACATAGAAATTCGTTATCACTTCATCCGTGACTGCTATGAAAAGAAGTTGGTACGAATTGAAAAAATCCACACCGATGAACAAAAAGCTGATTTGTATACCAAAGCATTTCCTTTAACAAGA
The DNA here is from genome assembly GCA_947069175.1 of Scalesia atractyloides. Lineage (NCBI taxonomy): Eukaryota > Viridiplantae > Streptophyta > Magnoliopsida > Asterales > Asteraceae > Scalesia > Scalesia atractyloides. The sequence goes on from CAMTDV010000024.1 coordinate 84,993,228, forward strand.
TTTAAATATCTAATGAGGCTTGACGGTATTAAAAATTTGGTGACAGGTGCGGAGGCAGAGGTTGAATACGGATTAGACGACGAGTTCACGTGATCCACATTGGTTTGTATATCTTTTAGATTAGTATTTCTTAAAAACTAAAATACAAAAATATGTTTTTGATTTTAGCGGAAGAAATATTTGAGAAAATAAAAAAAACATATGGAAAATTCAAAAAGTACAAAAACATTGAAAAAGACAAAAAGAATTTTGTGTCACAAAGGAAATGATAGTACATCAGTGGACTATCACAGTATGCTAAAAATTTGTAAAGTTTAAAAAGTGATAAATAAGTCTTACTGTAGATGTGTCGATAGGCTTTACACACTCAGTAAATTGTTTCTGAGATATAAACTAAATTTTATAACTGCTTAATCTGGTGGATTAACATCTCTCGGATATATCCGAAATTTCGTTTGAGAGATTGCCTGATTATGAGATACAAGGTCTTTATAGATGATTGATATCTAGGGTATTATACAAGTTCTTCTGATTTTGCGGAAGCAATAGCCTAGAACTTCTATAATGCTTTTGCTAAAAACCCTAAAACTGCATGCAAAATTGAAAAAATAGAAAGATCTAATCATTTGCAGTGCTTAAAAGATTCCTTAAGTAGAACACACCTTTAAGTCGAGCCTTCATATCTTTGTCGATACGGTGGTATTAACCTGAGCTCTCAAGGCTTCGCACTAACCTAGATACAGATATCAATTACGCTATATTCACCTATAAGATGAAATCTAGGGAATCTTGATACGGGAGTATATTCTGAGATGGGAACCATAGCTAAGTCAAGTTTCATAATTCATACCTAAGATATCTTGGAACAATTGAGAAATGTGTCGAAGTTTAAGTGGACAAACATATCGACAATCTAGGTAAACGAATTTAGAACTTAAAGTCATCATAAGGTCAACGGTACTGGTGATACGTCTCAAACAACTGGTATGATCCTTAGATACGAATTCACAAAAATATGTCTGTAAATATGTTTGTACATAGTTTACTTGTTAAATTTCTGTAAATATGTTTGTACATAGTTTACTTGTTAAATTTCTGTAAGTATGTTTGTACATAGTTTATCTGCTTTTACAGATTAAAACCAAAAAGTTTTTCAGTGTGTTTTAGCATAAACTTTCTAAAATATAAAAAGATTTTGTTTCTACATTAGTTTCAACAAGCCAATGTTGGAGAACGGATCTTCAAAGTCTGGTAATGTGCTAAACTGGTGGAAATATAATTGACAACGGGCTGGGAGCTAATATGTAAAATCTGATAAGCTAAAACGATTAAAAGTTCATTAAATTGAAACTTGATTTTGAGAAAAACCAACAGTTTGTTCAGAACGGGTCGAACCGAGGTCAGTAACTTGGACTCGGAAGACAAATTGGTTAACCAACGTCATTAGCTTGGACTTGGTCAACTGAGTGGATTGTTAATGTTGGTAAAAAATGAAAAGTTCAGGGTCTAAAATTGAAAATTTTGAAAAAATTTTGATTTTGGGTTTGATCAAGTTCAACTTGTTGGGTCTTAATTAATATACTCTGAACAAGTTCGCCCGGACTTATGTGTGATTAATTGGTAAATCTCACAAGTTCACCCGGACTTGTAATTGATCTTAATTGATTGTTTGTGCAAGTTCACCCAGACTTGTTAGATATAAATAAGTCACAAGTTCGCCCGAACTTCATTATCTGGTTTTACAAACTCTGAGCGAACATAAGGCGAATTGAGCGAACTTTCAAAATTGTCAACTTTAAGTCGAATTGCTGCAAAATTGAACCTGAATCTTAGTGATTTGCACACTAGGGATCATGGCTATGGTGAGTAATTGAATTTTGGACCGTGTTTTGACTGTGTTTGAACTTAGTAGATCTGATCTTGTTGAATGGACATGAATAAAGCAGTTATAGAACGAATTGGATCTTTAAAACATGTTAAACACACATAAACGATCCTAAACATGCAATTAATTTTGATCCAGAAGTCTTGAACATGCATTTACAGGTTTCAAATGAAGATGATGACAAGTTCGCCCGAACTTGTCAACTGGTTCTTTGAACCAAGTTCGGCCGAACTTGTCCTGAAATGATAAAATAATGAAACTTTCACAAGTCCGCCCAAACTTACCTTCAAAGTTTGTAATGTTGAGAAACTCACAAGTTCGCCCGAACTTGTCTGATGAGTTCAAAAGGTTTTAACAAGTTCGCCCGAACTTGTTTGAGTTTTAATCAAAATGTCTTTACAAGTACGCCCGGACTTGTTGATTTGTAATGCATTGTTTGTCTAATCAAGTTCGCCCGAACTTGATGTGAAATTGTATGAAAATTGAAAAATTTTGACTAATTTTGTCTCGATTTTCATGCTTGCAGAATATTTAGCTCTCGTTTAATAAATTCCACAATACGTCGTAACACTCGACAAAACTGTCTGTCCATCTTTAGAAGCATACGACAGTATCATTGAGTTCATGGAGCATATTCTGATTCATAAGGCGATTACAGGGAAAGATGATGGTATATCGATCGCACGTTTACATATTTTGGAACTCTGCATCTCTAAATGAAGACAACACGGTGATAAAGTCAATTTTCCGTGAGGGAAATGAAGATAAAAAGTTCGCTGTGACCTAAGCAGATATTCGCAGAGTATTGAACTTTAACGACGCGGCAAATGATCCAATGATGCTTGATGAGAGAATGGTACGAGGTTGCTTTTGTCGCATGGGATACAAAGGGCACGTAAACGAATCGACATTGAAGAAAGGGGGAGTTCCGAATCCCTACAAGTTCCTAATGCACGCAATAATTTATGCTTTCAGTCATCGAAAGGCTGGTTTGGACGATGTTCAAGATTACATGGCTTGCATGGCCACAACGCTCGTGTTAAACAAGAAATTCAACTTTTCAAAGCTTGTATTCACGCACATGAAGAACAATATGGGATCGAACAGACTCGTGATGTATCCGAGATTAATACAATGTTGATCGACGACAAATTCAAGAGAATAGCGAAAGATCCGAATGATATTGTGTATCTCATTCACATGGATGAAGTTACTGTGAAAAGCTTATAACATTCCAAAAGAAAGCTTCAGCCTGTCGCAAAACCTTTATTTGGTGCTATAGCTTCTGCTAATTACATTGCGCCACCAGAATACAAATGGCGAAAAGATGACAGTGGCGATGAAAACGAAAGGAACGCTGAATTAGAATGGCTATCTACTTTCAAAGAAAAGCGCAGTGATTGGTTTTTAAAGAAAGTTGTCGTTGAAGAAAAGAAGAAAACTTCACAAAAATCAAAGAAAGTTGAAACAATGTTGATAGACGAAGATGAACCTGAATACGTTCAAACTGAGGCTGGTTAAAGTGCTGCAGTGAACATTGAAAGTCAAGAGAACTCTACTCAAGAGGATGACGTTATTTCTGTGACATCAGACAAGGATGAAGATAGTGACGATTCATTGGAAAAAGCTACAAAGAAAGCTATCGCTGAGCATGAAGCAGAAAAGGTTAAAGAAACGGATGCAGATTATGAACCAGAGATAGAAAAAGGTTCAGATGAGGAGAGACCAAAGAAGAAAGCCAAAAGAGTTAAGTCTTCTGTCAAAGAAACATCTTAAAAGACTACAGGTTCTTCGAGCACCAAAGTAAGAAGATACAGAAACCGAAAAGTCATCGTTATATCGGAAAGAAAAAAGGCACAGAAGTCACACAAGAACCTTCTGCTGCAAAACAAACAGGAGTTACACAAGAACCTCCTGCGGATGAAAATATTCAATCTTCTGAAGTTCAAGAGACGATAGTACAGACAGGAGTCACACAAGAACCTCCTGAGTCTGAATTGCTCGAAATTCCTATCATTATGTCTCAAGATCCACCAATGTCTTCTCAACCAGAAAGCTCTATTCCGAAAGATGTTCATACACCAAAGAGTACTCCTAAGTCTACACCAAAGACTACTCCGAGGTCGAAGCTATTTGGAAACATTCATAATGAGCCAGTTGATATTCAAGATTTGAACAATTTTTTCCCAGAATCTGACGTTGATGAACTTGAGAAGAGAGTTAAAGTTTTGGAAGACAAAGTTTCAAAGAATGAAGCTGAAAAAGCTGCGTTAGAAAAGTTGGTGAAACAGAGCGAAGTCGAAAAAGAGATTCTGAATGATAAAGTCAAATTCCTAGAAGGTGATCGAGGATATCTCAAGGCCCTAATTGAAAGTCTGCAGGACGCAAACAAAAGATTACAGAAAGAGATTGCAGAGCTACGATCTGAAAGCGATTTGAACGATCGAAGGTTCAACAGGCTGCAGAAAGTATTATCGAATAGTTTGGGGATAGATTTTGCTGCTGAATATGCCAGATTAGATCTGCAAGAAGCGAAAGAGAAATCAGAGAAAGAAATTGCAGAACAAGGAAAGGGCAAGCATGTGATAGAAAGTATGACTGAGATAACTGAGTCTGTGATTGAATCTGCGAAAGCTTCTGAGTCTAAAATTGTTGCCGAGAAAGAAAATAAAGTGAAAGACGATGAAGAAGCTGAAGATGATGATAATGATGATCCTGTTGATGATTCAAAGAATGACTCTAATAACGATGATGGTAATGACGATGATTAGGGAGGAGTTGGTTTAAAGATTGTTGATGCCAAAGTTTCTGATGAATTTGATTTCTCTTCGTTGCTGAATGATGATGCGAATAGAATGGAAGATCAAAGTCAGCGGGAGCAGAAAGAGCAGATAGGGCAAGAGGATGTTGATATGACTGACGCTATTACTGCAATGCCTATTGTTGCTATGCCGACAAAGCCTATGATTATGATGCTAGAACATAATGTCGAAGAAGGTGAATTTTGTTCATAACTATTCGAAGGAAGATCTGGCTAAGCTGCTGAATGTTGATGCTGAAACGTTTGATTTCGATTTCGAAGAGCAAGTGGTGAACATAGATACATTCGAACTTAATGAGTATTGTTATAAAAGAAGGTCTGATGCTGACGATTACAACAAAGTGATTATTGAAGATTGGTCGTCAGATGATGAAAAAGATGAAGCAGAAAAGTACGTTGGTCCGAATACTGATAGTTTTCCTACTTTTGAAGAGATGTACGAGTAGCTGAATGAAGATTTGTTGAAAGATAAGATAGCTGAGTCTGCACGAGAAGGTAAGATTCCTAAACCAATGACTAAAGCCGAGATAGCTGAAGCTAAGAAATCCTGGTTCAAAGAGATGCCGAGGGAAAGAAAGTTTCGACGTCCATTAGCATTCTTTACCAGAGATGCAGATGTATCATTGGGTGACATACTTAGTTGGGGTTGGTTTAAAGAATTGAACGTTTATGCCATCAAAAGAGAATTTGGGGTACAATACTTCTGACATATGGCAGATTTCAAAACACTTCCATACTAGGATGTAGAAGAACTGGTGCAAACAAGAATGTTACGTATCATATGAAGTTTATTGATCAGTTGCTATGGAAGATGATAAAATTTGAAGCGACGCAGGGTTTTAAGTATTGGAAACCGTTCATTCCAAAGCGTCGTATCAAGACAGATAAAAAGACTGGAGAAAAGGATATAACATTAATCATGAAGCGTCCAAGAGCGATGAGAAATATGCCCCCAATGCCTGTTGAACAGGATTTCTATCCTCTGTTTAAGTGGTGGCAAGTTGATCCTACTACATGTGAAGCTGTGATAATGTTGAGGTTTGAAGAACATCTGGATATCACGAAAGAAAGAGTTGAAATGTTTCATAATGAAGGATTAAGAGGGTTATGGAGGACGATTCGCATACTAGACCCGATGTGGCTGGTAAATTGTTCGAAGGAGGATATTAATTGTTTATTCTTCAGTAAGATATGTTATGAGGAACGTGAGAAGGAACAAGCGATGCAGTATCAGAGGATTGTGAATGTTTGTTACGCGCATGGTGTTAATTCTGGAAGAATGTGAGAATCCAGTTGGAGAGAACTAGAGCGCAAAGAGTTTTTGAAGGACAGAGGTGAATTGAACATATACACGAAAGGGGTAGAGAGGCAAGACTCAGACGTTTTCAGTTCATGTCTAAAGTGCCGCCTACTGACCAAACGCCAATTCAGAGCAAGAACGTAGAAAGAAGCCGTATAAAAACTTCCTTGGACGCTGCAGATAGAGACAGAGCTTTGAAGAATGATCAAGACGAAGACGATATCCAAGGGGGAGTCTGTTAGTACATAATGTCTATGTCTTAGTCTTGGATCGAGTCTGTTTAGTTTGGTCTAGATTATGTCAAATATAAAGGGTATTTATGTAAATACTAGACAAGTTCGCCCGGAACATAATGTGAGAACAAGTTCAGCCGAACTTGTTCTAAACAAGTTCGCCCAAACTTGTTATCATACCAAGCGAACTTGTACTAGTATAAATAGTGGTCCTTAGTTTGTCATTTGTAACTTTTGCAACTTTGTCACGAAAGAGGCGAAGCTCTGCCAGATCCGGATCTTACATGTAATTGGACTTATTGATCAATAAACAACATTTAAATGAGTAATCTTTGCATATTTGATTAACACGTCACATAGTTTCCGCCTATATGAACGTTAGATACCAAATTAGGTTCCTATGCTAATCAAGGAGCGATATAACACTTACCATCCTCAGACTGACGGACAAAGTGAGTGTACTATTCAAACCTTAAAAGACATGTTGCGTGCATGTGTGATCAACTTAGGCGGAAGTTGGGATGATCACTTACCCCTAGTCGAGTTCTCTTATAAGAATAGTTACCATACAAGTATTAAGGCAGCTCCTTTTGAAGCCTTATACGGAAGAAAGTGCAGGACGCCTGTATGTTAGGCTGAAGTTGGAGAAGCCCAACTATCTGGACCGGAAATTGTTCTTGAAACCACGGATAAGATTGTGCAAATCTGTGATCGACTTAAGGCAGCTCGTGATAGATAAAAGAGTTATGCCGACAGGAGGCGTAAACCTCTACAATTTCAAATCGGGGACAAGGTCATGTTAAAAGTATCACCTTGGAAAGGTGTAATGCGCTTCGTGAAGAAAGGCAAGTTAAGCACAAGGTATATTGGACCATTCGAGATAATCGAATGTGTCGGATCAGTAGCTTACAAGCTTAATCTACCTGAGGAGCTTAGTGGAATTCATGATGTCATCCACATCAGTAATTTGAAGAAATGCCTAGTGAATGAATCACTAGCCATGCTACATCATGATGTGCAGATAGATAAGAACTTGCGTTTCATCGATAAACCGATAGCGATCGAAGATCGGCAAGTCAAGAAGCTTCGAAGAAAAAGCATGTACCTATTGTTAAAGTCAAGTGGGACGCTCGTCGAGGTCCCGAATATACTTGGGAGGTCGAGTCCAATATGGGACATACGTACCCTTATCTATTTGAATAAATCTCGAGGTCGAGATTTTTGTTAAGGGGGTGAAGATGTGACACCTCGAAAATTTTGTCTAATAAAATCCCAACACGTGTCCTGTAAATTCTTGGTTGCCACGTATAGCCGAGAGGGACAAAAAATGCCATTATGTTATGTTAATAATCACTGAACGAGTATCGGAAAAAGTCGGAGGACCAATATTGTAAATATGCTAAATTCTCACTTCTGGAAGGTGGTAACGGACCGTAAGCCTGTATGGTTACGGTCCTTAACCAATTCAAATATTTAGGGCGCGCCAGGTCCTTACGGACCGTAAGCAGTCATCCTTACGGTTCGTAAGGATGTCGTTGGAAAGTTTGTGCAGCTGGCACAAAGCCTGCTGTCCTTGACACCTAGCTCGCGAATTGCCACCCTTCCTCTGCTTCTTCCACCTCATTTGACACTACTCAACTCCAGGAGAAGCTTGGGGACACTTGGCATGCTCTTGATTTCCATGTTCAAGTATAAATAGCAAGCCTTCCTACCCCTATTCTTTGCTCATTCTCGTTTAATCTTCTCTATCTTGTTCTCTGGAGATTCCCATCTAAAGGGAGCTTCCAATCAAGTCATTTTCATGCTAAGGGACCTGTGTAAGTGTTCTTAGCCTTCCTTCTTCAGTTTTGATAGGCTTTAAGCCAAAGTCAAAGCGTTGACGTAAAAACGCTTTTACCTTTGGCTAAGACCATTATGGTCCAACCATTATTTGTCACAAACATGGCTACGTGATCGTAATTAGGTAGGTGTTAATCCCTCAAGAGGACACCTCCTGATTACCACGTTTTCTTGGTCAATTGGCGGGCCAAAGCTATGTTAATAAAAGTCAAACGGGTTAGTTTTGAAATATATTCATAACTAGTAATGTAGGTGTTATAAAATCTGTTTTGACACTCTAATAACTTGGTAATAATTATAAGAACATGTGGGAACATGTTCGGCTCGTCAATTCCAGGTCTAAAGTCGGTTCGCAACCGAAAGTCATGAAGTTTGACTTTTGTGTTGACTTTCAGTTCGGACCCGATTTAGCAACCTTTGCTACTGTTTCTAAGATGCAATATGACCATGTTATAGTATACTATAACCCTCTGGAGTTATAGGACATGGCCATGTAGTAATCCAAGCTTTTATACAAGTATCCGTTAAATATGTCAAATTCTGCAAAAAGGCCCTTAATGTATAAAAATGAGGTTTTAACCATTAACAAGCATATAAATGAGTTGTAAACTGATTTTTTAAATTAATGAACTTATTTTGAAGATTAATAATCTGGTCATAAACCAAGTTTTGATTATTTAACATACAAACGCGTTTAAAGTGACCATATCATCCTTTTGGCGTATAAAATAGTTTAAACATGGTTTTGACATAAAAACTCATTACCTACTAATGTAATATCATTATTAGGATTATTTGGGATATTTATTCAGATTGCAAACTGAGTTTAAGCTTTAGTTTGCATATTATGTCTTTAAATGAATATTGCCCTTTCGGCACTTTAAATGGGTTTTAAGCATTGTAATAGAACTAAACCATATACTTACCGATATAATATATATATATATATATATATATTAACATATTTTGATTATACAAATCTGGTCACAACAACAGTTTCACTTAAATACCATTTAAATCGCCATTTAACGACTTAATCGTCGTTTCGGCGCATAATATGGTTTAAAACCATATTAGAGTATCAAGGCTTGATACTTACTGATTTCAAAACATATTTTCAAATTATTAACAGTAGGTACATGTCCCAAACTCAGATTCCCAAATAAGTTATCAAATTATATGTGAATTGACCAAAATGCCCTTTCGGGACATAGTTTGGTCTTAAACTATAAACCACACATATAATTGATATCCTACTGATATAACATCATAAAATAAGTGTTTTTACAGAATCTTTATCACCATAACATCAGTTTACATATAACTCATTTATTATGTTGTAAAATGACGAAATTGCCCTTTTGAGGCATAATTTGAGTTTAAAATCATAACGGGCTGAATTGTTGATATCTTACTGATATTTTAATATATTTTAAACATAACGGCATATGGAACTTGTATAGGATTCATTCAGTTACCCGGTTTCACTTGGTTAAGCCTACGTGACCATTTTACGTAATTTAACCGAAACAGGATTAACCATATCATTTTATTCTTAAATTCCAGAATGTGAAATGTTAACCCATATTATACAAGTCCTAGCGCTTGTTGGGTTCAAATTACATTCTTTTCTGGTCATCGCTTAATCTAGCGTATCGTACCGTTATCTTTATTTTAAGTTAGCCGGTCTAAGTAAATGACTAATAAAGACCCGCTAACTATCTAATCGGTTAATAATATCATCCATTCCAGACTAGAGACTTCCGGTAGGTTGTCACCAAGATAGACAATTGATTACGGCTATGCTTTGCTTATTTTCTTATTTTAAAGATTTTGCTAGCCAGGTAAATACTTTTAACTTATTTTCCCTTATACGGGCTTGGGATACGGTATAATAATACCGCATGGTTGGATATGGGATCAAAGACCAATGAGTCGAGAATTCAAATAATCCATTTTAATTTGTATTGCTTAATATTAAACATTTGGGGGGTTAAAACGACCATGTCTTGGATATCCACGGCTCATTTAATTGAAAATGGCCACGACCTAAGCACAGGGTGTAGGCATACACCTGACAGATGCTAAAATAAACTATAACCCATTAGGGGTGTACCTATTAAAGGTATTAAAGTGGTGTGTCGATTAATCATGTTCCCGACATAGTTTTTGGACTCTAAATGTATTTATTAGCATGTAAAACTGATAACATGAGTATAATTTATCCCAAGTAATTTATTAAACAAAGAGTACCATCGTGTACACTAAACGTTTTCAAATGTTTTCAAAATGAGTCAGTTAATGGTATTTACCAGATTTATCTGACGTATTTTCAAAAGACTAAGCGTAGGTGACGAATGTAGTAAATAGGTTGGAAGTGCTTGGCGAGCTTAAGATGAAATTGCAAATCCTTTGCTTAGAAGGCCTTAGTCTAATAAACATCCTTTGTATTCACTTTTCGATCCGCCTATGGATCTAAATTACAAGCATTGTATTTTATTTTGAACTTTGTACATTCAAACGTTTGTAATAGTAATTCCAGACTTCGGCTGTGTTATTTGTATTGATTGGTAATGATGATATCAACTTACGTCACGATATCCCCCACCGGACCAACCGGGTTACACGTGGAAATTAGGGGTGTGACACATTCAACATATACAGATTTAGTTTCAAATTGGAACGGCATCAACTTTTAAATATATTATCTATATTTTTATGATACTAAAGCAAGGAAACATTGTGTTTAACAATCCAAACCGAGGCGCCGGATGAAACCTTGGAAACGTTGGGTTTAAAAATCCTAAGTGAGGCACCGGATGAAACCTACTTTACCAATGACAATCCAAACGACGCAGCTAACAAAAACATTCACAAAACACGGACAAACATACCCAAAACGACGCAACCAAGCCACCGAAAGAAATCTATTTTACAATTCAAACGGCGCGCCGAATAAAACAGATTCACAAAACTTTACCGTTAAAAAACAAACCGAAGAGTCTCCCCGACCCCCGTTTCACACTATATAATCCCCATCACCACAAAAAGTCTTCAGCCGGACTAATTTTGATGGTTACGAAGGGGAACATTTTTGGTACGGGGGTGGCGTTGTGATGGGGCCGATGATGGCTGCGGTGATGGATGATGAAGAGTTCAGTGTTTATAGAGAGAGATGAAACACTATCCGGTGGTGGCTGTTTGGTGGTTGTTCTGTGGTGGTAGTGCAACGGCTAGATGGTTGTAGTGACGGTGGTGTGGTTTTGATCTCTTCTCCTATGCCTTTGGAGACATTTATTATATATGTGTGCTCGTCCATAAGTGTGTGTGTGCAGAAGTGGTAAACCAAACCAAAAACGCATTAGATCTAGTGGATTTATAAATCTTATTTCATAAAACATTTGGGTACGTAAATTGATTTATAATAATCAGAATGTAATCAGGAGGATGGTTATACTTTTAAATCTAAAAGAAATTTTCATTTTAAATAACTTTTTATTATTGAACTTAAAATTAAATAAATTAATTTTTTTATAGCTTTTGAAAATGTTTTTTTCTTTTTATAAAAGAACAAAGCAAATCAACTATTTGTACTATCATATTTTTTTGGTTTGATTATGATTTTTTAAATGCTTAATTTTATTACCATCTAACTAAAATCCACTTAAAAAAATACCAATTTCAATTTAACCATTACAGGTAACCTCTGCAATATTTATATCCAAAAATAGTAGAAGTAAACAAAATAAAACTAAATACTAGCAAAGGAATTATAAACATTTTAGTATATATTTAAACCAAAAGGTTAAATGAGTGTGCTTGATTTGAAGTTTAAAATTCCATATATTTTGTTTTTTTTACATATTAGAAATAAATTTTAATATATTAATTATTACGTAATCAGATTTTTAATCCGTTCAAAGGAAGCTAAATACTTTAGTTTGGTATTGTTGGTTGAAAATAAAGCAAAAAAGAAAAGAAAGTTTTGTTTCAATTTTAAAAAAATTAGCATTGCATAAAGTCATACTAAAAAAATGATTTTCAAGTTCCCGTTGCAACACATAGCTAACATCTAACTCGTTACAAAACAAATATCAAATCCGTAACTTATGTAAAGGAAAATAAATATCACACTTTGACCATACTGATCAACCAAGTGTCTTATTAACTAATAATATTCAACATGTGTCTAATTATTCCACTCATAAAAAAAGTTGACTTAGTTCCAACAAAAAAAAAATACTATATAAATTCAAGAAAACCGGAAAGAGCACCACACATTAATATACCACCAACAGTCCTTAGTAATGGATAAGAAGCAAATAGCCATAATCGGAGCCGGTATAGGTGGTCTCCTTGCGTGCAAATACTGTCTCTCCAAAGGTTTCAACCCGATAGTCTTCGATTTTGGATCCGAAATCGGAGGCGTATGGGCTAGAACCATCAAAACCACCAGGCTCCAGATACCCAAAGCCTCCTATCAGTTTTCTGATTTCCCATGGCCAGCTTCTGTCACTGATGAATTCCCTACCCAACAACAGATAATAAACTACATTCGTTCTTATGCAAAACATTTCAATCTCTTGCCCCATATCAAGTTCCATTCGTTAGTGAAGGGAATCAGCTACGATGGACCATCATCGGATACATGGTCGGTTTGGAACGGTACTGGAGAGGCGTTTCCGCCTGAAGGGAAGTGGAATGTGACGGTGGAGGACACTAAGACGGCCACAACGCAGGTTTACACGGTGGATTTTGTGATTTTATGTGTGGGAAGGTATAAGGATGTTCCAAACATGCCGAAATTCCCAGCGGGAAAAGGGCTGGAAGTGTTTAGGGGAAAGGCGATTCACTCGCAAACGTTCGCGGAGATGGATCATGACGCGGCTGCAGAGATGGTGAAAGGGAAGAGGGTTGTTGTTGTCGGGTTTGGGAAATCAGGGCTTGATATTGCAAGAGAGTGTGCATCCATCAATGGTTAGTTGCAACATAACTTCCTTTCGTTACTAGAAAAATGGGTCGTTTCTGCAATATTTGTTGGAAATCCGTAAGAAATCAACTATGTTTAACGACACTTTCTGACCAAAATAATTTGGTAGGAAAATTTGTTTCCGACAAATTTTCAAGATATGTTCTACGAATTTCTAACAAAAAGTTTTTCTACGCATTTTCAGGTCCAGAACATCCATGCACGATAGTGTACAGACGAGATCATTGGAAGCTATCAAACTGGTATCCGATGGGAATTCCATTTGTGAATTTCATCTTCAGTCGGTTCACGGTGCTTATGGTTCATAAGCCCGGCGAAGGTTTACTACTTAGTCTTCTCGCCACATTGCTTTCACCTCTAGTAAGTTAAATATACAAATATAATTTTTTGAAGCAAATTTGAATTTAGCAGTTTAAATGATCTTATTATCTTTCGTCAATAATAATCTATACTCACAATTTAATTAATCATTTTCATTAATAACCATCCTAGATTTTTATTGATTTCCCTTGTTTTTGTTCACATATAAAATCATGTACATGAATGAAATCAAGTGAAATTAAGTGTAAATCTATAATGATTACGTGAGTGATTAATCTTAATAGCGAAATCTAATGTAACTACAACAGCGGTGGGGAGTGTGGAAACTTGTGGAAAGCTATGCCAAAATGACACTTCCACTCGCCAAGTTTGATATGGTTCCACAACAATGCGTATTAAAAGACACGAGCTCGGGTTTGCTTGCGTATATGCCTGACCCGGATAACTTCTTCGATGCGGTCAAGAAAGGAAGCATCAAGTTGCGGAAAACTCCAAGTTTTACATTTTTCGGAAAAGGGATCTGTATCGAAGATGACGACGACACGGAGATAGAAGCAAACGTTGTCATTTTTGCTACTGGATTCAATGGTGTAGAAAAAATTAAAAAGATTTTTCAATCACCAACATTTGGTCATTACATTGCGGACACACCACGAGTCGGTCTTTACAGGTTCATCACGACATTAATTGATAGGAGAAAATCACAAAATGCATGTTAAAGTTCGAATTAAAAAAGATGGTCGTTAACTTTTATTTTTACTAAATTGGTAAACTTAGTTACTAACTAAAAAACTTTGCGCTAACAGTGGCAGGATCCTAATTTATGTGGTGCAAGCTATGTTTATTTTTTTTTAAATTAAGTTTTAAGTTTTTTTAATATAAATTTTAATAAATATAAGTTTTTAATTCTTATAAAAAGTAAGTCTTAGAAATTTAAATTTTTTAAAAAACTTTAAAAGCAAAGCTTTTAAATAATATATATAATTTAGAACAATTTAAGTTTATGTGATTAACAAAGATTGCTTTTAATAAAAATATGTTATAAATACCTTTTTAAATGCAAGTTTGTTAACATTTTTTTTTAAATATGTTTTATTAATTTATTAGAATTAAGTATTCTAAGCGGTTTTTTTCAAATAAAATAATGTTAACGACCGTTAGTAAAAAAATTAAAAATAAAAGGAAATTAAGTTATTATGTTAATCTGATTTAATCAAATAACAACTTGATATTTTCCTTTAATTATTTTGGATCCACCTCCAAAACTGGACATTTGTCTGACAATATTAGTCGCTATATATCTTAACTGGTTTTTTTTTCTACCAATCAAGAGCTAATTTTACGACTTTTTTGTTTTGCTTTAGCCTCAAATTCTAGTTTTGTAGGAGTGTAAATGACTTGAATCCATAGTATTGTTCGCTCATCAATGATTTATTTTTTATCAACCAGGGAATGCATTTACCCACGTATACCCCAACTAGCCATAATTGGATTCTCTGATGGTATTTCGAGCCTTTACACCTCTGAAACGAGGTGTAAGTGGCTCGCGGCACTTCTAGAAGGCTCGTTTAAGTTACCTAGTATTAAGGAGATGCAGAAAGATATCGCGAGATGGGATGAATATATGAAGCAATCATTAGGGGAATACCATTACAGATCCTTTCTTGGTGCATTTGAAATTTGGTACAATGATCAACTATGCAAAGATATGGGCGTGAATCCTATGAGAAAAAAAGGACTCTTAGCTAACCTATTTGAAGCTCATGGTCCCATCGACTATGCCCAGATATGAACCCAACATCACCGATGGTCCATCCATCATAAGAAAAAAAACAAAAAAGCATGTTTAAGAGTTAAGCTTGATCCATATGCATGTGTAATGTTTAAATTTAATCATCATAATAGCTTATTATCAAGGGATCAATATGTTATTTTTAGGTTTCAGGTATACTTAATCAAGTTGTGTAATGTTTTAATTTAATCACCATAAGAAAATACCGCCATTCGTTAATCTTTCATTATTTTAAGAGGAGGGAGATCAACTACCCAGAAACAAAGTAAATCGCAGTGGAGTGGAGGATCTAGAAAATCATTATTGAGGCAATATTTTAAATTAAAAAAGTTCTAAATTAGGGGTAACGAAATCGAAAAAAAAACATCAACTTTTATATCCGCCCCTGTTGATACGCCAAAATATATTGAAACCAAGAAACAAAAGAACCATATTGATTTTTGGTTAACTAAGCTGGTTTTCCCTAGCATGAGGATCCTAAAGACTCATACCAAAGTGAAATTTCATATATAACTGTGAGGGTGAACCTGTGTGTACGTAGCAGAGAACTTGTAGTGCACAACGAACTTTACAAGCAGTAGAAGTATCATAAGAAAGAAGGCTAAGAGAGAGGACCATGGAAGGGGATACTAGGGGAATATGGCCTACAAAAGTTGAACCAACTAGAGTAACCGAACTCTGAGGTACGAGTGTATGACCAGAGGAAAACGCTAAAAGGAAGGACAACAACATACTACAAGAAAACGGGGCAATAGCCTCAACAAGGGTCGCCGCTAAAACCCCCGATCTGCGCCGCTATGACCAGAGGAAAACATGTGTCGCCGCTAAAGGTTAGCCGAGAAAGGACCAAGTGTCGCCGCTATTGCCTCCATGTGTCGATGGTAATACGTCTTCGCAAAAGCTGTGAACCAATAGCAGCGACATATGTCGCCGCTAAAAGTCAAAAAAAATTTTAAATTATTTGCTGCATTTTCAATATTTCCGATTGTATATACAAACCTGTCAATTTTCCAGTTTTACGCAACACAAACAAACTATATAAACATAATACTTAACTTTCTAAAATCGCATAAAACGTACAATAACATCCTAAAGTTGCATAATACTTAATAACATCCTAAATAACATCCGAAAGATACAAGATAGTTGTCATACGTCGATAATACTTAATAGTCATAGTCATTGTCATCCTCATCGTCATTGTCAAAAATGTCATCATCGTCGTTTGCGGCTTCCTTTCCCTTTGATGTAAGATAGGAATCGAGTTGATTTAAAAATGCCGGGGTTTGGAACAAACTCGAAACAAATTCCTACATTAATACATTTCAAAACCTATATTAGCATTTAACATACTACCAACATATATTTACCAAAGTAACATGCGCTCATTGATACTTGTATAGCTTTTTAAAGTAAAATTATATAATTTACCTTAGAAAAGGGTTGGAAGTTTGAGGTTGCGCACCCAACACATTCAAGGGCATATTGGAAGAAGGTTTATGCAGCAACCTCATTCGGTGGTTGAGAACTGCCGCCTTCTCCGTCATATTCATTTCCGCCCATAATCTCGCGTTCATATCAAGTTGTATTTGACGAAGATGATATATTATATTATAGAGAATTATACTTTAGATATATACTTACAAAATTCTGCTCGGCTACCGCGTCAACCTGATGCGTGGTCGAAAACCGGTGTTCGTTAGTTTAAGTTTATGTTTTTACGTAACTTTTAATCTCGAATAGGCTACTTTTAATGGATTTGTGTTTTGCGGGTCTTACAAAGTTTAAGGAGCTAAACGGAGCACCAGGACACGAACTGGGTCATACGGCGTAAAGAATTGAAGAAAACAGAAAATGAATCAAACAGGCATCATCGCCAACGCCCCGTACATGCTTCCGTCGCCTGAAATGTTCGTAGACAGCGAATTACCCGTCGCCAGAATTTTGAAGCTGCACATGTCGTCGCCGACGCCACTTCTGGCCGTCGCCAACGGCCTCTCCTGATGCACAATGCGAATTTTTCTTGTTTGTTGATGGGGGACGGGTTATATGTTTTGTTTTGATCATTTTCGAGGAGTGACACAAGTTTGGAGTTTTGAACCTCACCTTGGAGCCAAGAACACCATCAACTTCATCTCAAATCATTCCCAATCCATTCCATCATCCCGAATCACCAATCCCTTCGATCTTAACCCTAATCCTCCATTACCATCATCATCATTCATCCATCTCCATCCTTCACCATAAACCCTAACCACCACCATCATCATCATTCAAGGCTTCAAGATGTCAAGATCCAAGCTTTCATCCATGGTTGATCAAGTTCCGTTCGTCATGAGTGGCTAATTCCCGGAGGTTTCACCCCGGTGTAGATGTTTGTAAGGTTTAGGGTTTGTTTATGAATTCTAGTTGATTTTGTGACAAATTGAATTATGTTTTGAATTGATTGATAATTGTCTTACATTTGAACTACATTTGTGAATTGTTTAGTGATTATAAAATTTGACTTTGCAAAATAAGTTTGTGTATTTATGCTTTATCATTCGAAAGGATTTACTTGTCCAAAGTAAAGAAGTGCATTGTGGTCCGTTGTCTATGACGTTGATTGCAATCGGCACCTAAGATTTGTGATATCAAAACCGTTAATACAAATTCAGTTGAATCAATCTAAAATTGTTAGAAACCCTAGGCTTTGCAATTATCGAACCGGGCGTGAACCTTGTTTTCTCACCATAGTTTATAATCGTTAATTAAAGTTTTTATGCAATCGTTTGAATTTAGTAGTTAATTAATCAAACCAAACTTGTTGGTTCATTCCAACACTTTTCTCAAACAAACAAATTAATCATTTTCTTAGCAAGGTTCATAAAGTGACAATCTTAATTAAAATCAATCATATCCGATCGCAAACCACAAACTCTTCGTGGTTCGACCCCTTACTACCACTAACACATTGTTAAGGGTATTAGGATATATAAATATTATCTTTGACCGGAGCACGACAATCCGATCAAATTTTGGCACCCTTGCCGGGGATTTTGTGCGCTTTGCATTGGATTTTGTTTGATTTAGCGATTAACTGCTTAAGGTGTTATATAAATAATTTGATCGGATTGTCACTGGGTGTGGCGGTGTATCTGATGGGTGAAGGTTTAATAAAAGAAACCTAGGTTGGCGATAAAGAGAATTCAGTTCCGCAACTTCAGTCAGTTCATTGAGAAGATATACGGATTCTTTTTTAATTTAGACTAATCCATAAACTTGAGCAAGAAGCCAAATAACCATACCATTTAAATGATCTTTTTTCAAATTTTAAAACTTTTTAAAGATTCTTTTTATTCATACGTATATTCTTTCCAAAAGAATATCAACTAAGTTAACATAATAATATACTTTAATTTTTAATATTACAATTCTACCAACCCTAAAAAAAGTTCGTCTGCGAAATTGTTAAAGTATGGATGATGAGCAAATTTAGATACAACGGTTACGAAACGGATTTTAAACATCGTATACTCATATATGAAACCTACTAAAGTTTGGAGTTCTGAGATGGTCAATAGACGCATACTAAACGAATTCAAATTCAAAAATACAAAACAAGTAAAGTGAGACTTAAAATGCTAAGACGCAACAAATTTGGGTACACACTAATCTACACAATAGGAGTCTAAAAGCACACATATGTACCTGTAATTCACGATTATGTTCGCGACCATAATTGTAAATTACCTTACATAAGTGGTCTAACGGTCCTCTTATCATGCATCTCACTGACCTATTAAAATTGTAAAGAAAGGTAGTGTGGCGATAAACAAATCATGGTTAGCTATAGTTCTAAAAAAATATTGTAGTGATATCTAAAGTAGTTGCGACGATTCCGCAAGGATACATACTGATTTGAAAAACCTCTTGAAGCACATATGATAGCAAGGTCCACGGGGCGCGTACTTGAGTTTGTTCGATGACATAGTCACTTCAGGTGTGTAATCAACCATGTTCCAATTTATTTCATGATTTCAATAATGGAACCGCAATGATGATGGAAATAACGATAGGATACAGCCGAGATACATTTAATAACTCTACAATTGTTTTTTTTTTCTTAGAGCAAGATAAGCAACAAAACTGTTCACTTTAAAATAGACATTTCGACTTAATCGAAAACAAATAATTCATCAAATTATTATCCGGTAAAATAACAAATTTTCTACAATTGGAAACCTTATACTTAAGAAAACCTAACTTAGATAACCTAGATATCAAAAGAAAGTACTTGAGAACTCATGGAAATATTGTAAACTGATCGGAGACTAGTATGGAAATGATACAAAACAGAAGTCAGACAGAGGCTAGACCGGTACTAAACCCAATACATAAATTGGCACAGAGACTGATACACCATCAATAATAATACATCGGAACACTTATCATTTTATGAACAATTTTCTCTTAAACGTCGTTTAGTAATCCCTCGAATTTAAAATCAAGTTAGTTGTCATTATTATATAAATACCAAAAGTATCATCTTTTAATAACCGTTAACCATGACATTAAACAATTTTTTTTCCTTCTCTCAAATAGCTTTACTTTTAATATAACAAGAGAAAATTTGAAATTACTATCTTATAAATTAACATTTAGATGTAAAACAAAATTGAATGATAACCCAAATTTCTTAACAAAACATTATTTAACCAAAAAAACTATATTTTTAACTTTGAAAATATATATTTAATAAATAAAATAATTTAGATAACCTGAGTTTTGAAAACATGTAAACCGATACTTGAAACAAAACAGTTCTAAAATCAAATACTAAAGCGAACACCAGAACAAATGTTGAAAATAGATACTGACGGATACAAACTAATGTATAACACGACATGTGAATCTAAGTAAGTAAAACTAATATTAAGACGGATACTAAGGCAAAACTGATACAGATACTGAGTCCAAACAAATATAACCAAAATCAGATATTGAACATGATCATAAACAAGTCTGCTAGCGATTGACAAACGAAACGCCTCTAGTAGATAGACCCAAGAAGACAAACTGACGAGTATGAAGATTTATCAGAAGTTAACATCCTAACCAAACGTCTACCCGTTAGCTCACAGGTTTAGTTTTTAAGGTAAAGTTTTCTACAGGAAAGAGCATTTGCTCTGATATCATAATTGTAACACCCCTACCCGAAATGGGCTGACGTGTCACTCATACAGATATCAAAACTAAAACCAATACATAACATTGAAAACAAAAGATCCTAATTATATTTTCACTACATTACCGAAATAAAATGAATCTTTACCTTCACGACACTCTTCACTTATTTCCCACCTTTCCCAGATTACCCGTCAAACAAATAAGACAAACACAAGAAAGAAACTACGGCTGAGCCAAAAAGTTTCTCAGTAACGGAGAAATCAATAGTAAAAGTAAGGCAGACATACAGAACGCAAACGGATCGGTACTGACACTAAACAAACCCAAAAGATGGCACTGAAACAGATACTTATATAACTTGAATCCCAAAACTTATATTGAACAGATAATAGACAGTAAACATAATCAGATGTATATAACATATCTAACATATCATAACAGAGACAAGACATACGTGACAACATATAACAGTATAATAAGTCACGTAATATAGAAGCACCCGCGAGCCTAAACAGAGGCATACATGGCTATAGTCCATGTGCCGAGATGGTGCGTGTAGGCGTACACACATTATTCCATCTCAATAGGAGTCAGGAGTCAGAGTTAAGATCGATCTATTCGCCTCTAGGGGCCCCGTGCTACACAATCGCAAACTAGAGACGCCGTGAACTTTAGTTACGCACCGTCACGATGAGTGCCATGTCGTTGACACCCCAACGAAAAGTCTTAACTTATAATTGCTCGGGTGACAGAGTACAAAGTCGTATAAAAAATAAATGACATAAGTCTAGAGGGAACATGCAATAACAAGCACAAAATCTAAGGTCTATTGCATGCTACAATAAATACTAATCATATAACAATACGAACCGAAACATCTAACGAAAACATTCGTACATCAAAGTACCGGATAGGAATCCAAATACTATGATGACAAGGACAGGAATCCGTACCAACGAGTAACGAAAATTAAAAGTATACTACGATGAAAAGAAAACAGACGCCGTACCTTAGTGTTAGCAAACCAAGCAACACAAAAGTCAAGTCGTTCCCAAAAGTACGCGAACCTATATTTTCATTATTAGATTACCAATATTAATTCTATGATTTGATGACACATCGATTGTCCGGCGACGAAGAGCTTCACGACTCTTGACTAATTAGTTTAATGGTTGAAAGCATGTTCCTTGTTGTGTTATATAACTTATGTAGTCAAATCTTTACCCATTAAACTATTTCATTTCTGAACTCTATATATGGTAATTTGTAAAGTATATAGGATTTTGTTTTAACCATACAGTATTCGTATACATGACTTAACAACCAAAGATAGAAATTATAAATTCACCATTATTCATTGTGTTTAGTTCTCTGAAACTCACTAACTCTTTTGAATATATCGTGTAGTAATTCTTACATATAATAATTTATTATATCTTATAGGAACTACTAACAGCCCTCATGGCCATGTACAGATTTTAACCTGCTCAAAGGATCATTAAAGAAATACACATGCAATAAAAATTAACAAGTTCCGTTGTTGCAAATTAATCATCAAAAGCTCAAATCATCAAACCTGAGATAACAAATGAACATAACCTTATTCATGTGTTGAATCATTAGTATTGTTGTTCATCTTCTTAAATTCCAAATTTTAAAAGCCTTAGCCGCCGGAACCATCGGAACGAAACTGGAATTCACATATCTATATTCGAATAAGAGCGTTTGATTTAGGTACCTTAGTTTACGAACTGAGCCGCCGGAGACAAACAATAAAAGTTTTCTAACGATCGAACGAAAACGAATCAAAGCAACAGCTATGGCCGTAGACTTGATCTAGATTGATGGCGGCGGTGATGGAGTTGCAATGGTCACGAGGACGCGGATGTGTGTAGCTAGAACTACGGTGCCACTATAAGAAATTTGGGCAATAGCGGCGACATGCCATATGTCGCCGCTATTAGTCGATCCGGGACGCGGTGTCTAAGGTTAAACCCAGCCGTTCATTTGTTATCTTGATCTAACGGCTGAGGTGAGAGATGATCAATAGCGGCGACGGAACTAGGTCAATAGCGGCGACAGGCGTCGCCCCTATTGCCTTTACGCAGAATGCAGCTGTAAAAGCGGGATTTCCCCTCTTTTCACCCATTTTCCCACCAAACTCTTCATCTCTCTCACGGGTTTACCCCTAAAATCGACCATCCTTCTTCAATTTCACCAAGATCTCCTCCAAATCGGTTAGTATTCTTTTTTTAAGTTGATTATGTTCTTGTTTTTTATATACATTTTGGTAATTTCATGATTTTCGGTGTATGTGTGTGTGTTTGCTAGAGAATTCCGGTCACCCACCACGTCTCCTCCTCCACCACGAGTAGAATCATCACTTTGACGGTTAGTTTTATATTTATTTTTGTTCAAAGATGAGAAATTGTATAATTTTGGTTTGTGTAAGTATGTATATGTGCATGTAAAGATGTATGTTGTATGTAAATACGTATATGTTAGTATATGTGTATGAAAATGTATAATTTACGTATACTTGGTGAAAATGTGTGTATATAAGTCTATGTATGTGTATGTTAGTATCTAAATATATTTGTTAAAGATGAAAAATTGTGTAATGTAGTGTATGTTAGTATTGTTTCAAGATAGAATTTTAATGAGTGTATGTTAGTAAAGTGTCAAGATGAAAATTGTGTAATGAAGGTGTATGTTAGTATATATGTTTGTCAAAGATGAGAAATTGTGTAATGTATGTGTATGTTAGTATATATGTTTGTGTAAAGTATGAGAAATTGTGTAACGTAGGTGTATGTCGGTCCATATTCTTGTAGTGTGCGTCGGAGTGCGAGGACTAAATAGCGGTGATTAGTAGTTGCGGCAAGGTGGTTACTGGGTGTGGCGGTGTATCTGATGGGCGAAGGTTTAATAAAAGAAACGCAGGTTGGCGATAAAGAGAATTCAATTCCGCAACTTTAGTCTCTTCGTTGAGAAGATAAGGATTTTTTTTTGAATTTTAGACTAATCCATAAACTTGAACAACAAGCCAAATAACCATACCATTTAAATGCTCTTGTTTCAAATTTTAAAACTCTTAAAAACATCTTTAAAGATTCTTTTTATTCATACGTATATTCTTTCTAAAAGAATAGTCAACTAACTTGATATATAAATATACTTTAATTTTTGAATATTACAATAAATACAAAACTGAAAACCCAAATTCTCATATCGTATAGTTTGATAAGACGGTTCCAATATTGCTTAAATGAGGTCAGTTGGAGTCTGTTTGATAACCTTCTTAAGACTTTTTATTTTTATGAGACTTTGTTTTTTACTTTAATGATATATGATTTTCCTTTAATGTAATTCTAAGTTCTATGTAGGCCATTCTAGAGGCAATTAAAACACTCGTTTTATAACATAATCGGGTAATATTTGAAGTACGTGTTATATTACAAATTTGTGTCATTGTTGTGGGTTCACATGGGGTCTAATTTGCGTCCGTTAGTGTGTTACGGCACCATCTTACATATTTCCACGTTTTTTTGTCATTAATGGTGTTATCGATTTGTTTACGTGGCAGCATAATCTTCACTTAAGTTATATATAAAACCGTACCCAATCAATCACATGAGCATTACACTTCAAATTTAATACTCAAAAACAGGAAGATGGAGGGGATACAACACAAGTTCATAAATGTCAACGGGCTCAACATTCACATTGCTGAAAAGGGTGAAGGTCCATTAGTCTTGTTCCTTCACGGATTCCCCGAGCTTTGGTACTCATGGCGCCACCAGATTGTGTATTTGGCCGATCATGGTTACCGAGCCGTAGCACCAGACCTTCGCGGCTATTGGTCGATCCGTGTCCCGGGCCCTCAGACCAAACCCAGCCGTTGATCATTTTCTAGATCTGACGGTTGGGGATTCAACAGGCAATAGCGGCGACAAATATTAGACCATTAGCGGCGACGCCGTCTCCGCAAAAGATCCCTAAACCACAATAAACCCTAGCCACACAAATGTTATCCAGGTTCAACCAGTTGCGGCGACGGTAGTACCAATAGCGGCGACAAGGTGTCGCCGGTAATGGTCTTAACGTACAGACCCAATATCAGCGCCTTTCTTCCCTTCTCCTTCATTTTTCCCTCGAAAAAACGCCTAAGCTCCGTCGGAGACACCCGTCTTTTGCTCAAATCGGTTAGTTTAACTCTATTTATGTTAAATTTCTTCTCTACATTGGTTATGTACATGGTATAGGCTTTAATTTTTGCTCGTTTTTGTGTATTTTTGTGTTTGTGGAATAAAACTCAGATCACCACCACTCTTCTCCGGTCACCACCATCATTTCTCCTGCACCACCTCTTCTCCGCGGTCTTCGTATCCTTGAAACTTTAAAAAAAGGTTAGTTTTATATGTATTTTTTTTAAGTTTAGAAATTGTATAATTTTTTGTTTAGGTACGTAAATGTGTATTTAAGGATGAATGTTTGTATGTAAAATGTATAATGTAGGGTGTTTGGTAAAAAAATATGTATATGGAAATCTATGTATTCGTTGATGTAGGTGTATGTAAGGATGAATGTTTGTATGTAAAATGTATAATGTAAGTGTGTTTGGTGAAAATGTGTATATGGAAATCTATGTATTTGTTGATGTAGGTGTATGTAAGCATGTATGTGTGTATGTAAGTCTATGAATGAATGTATCAAGTTGTATGTTAGTATGTAGGTGTATGTAAATGATGAACAATTGTGCATCTAAATGTTTGCAATTGGTGAAAAATGTTTATGCTAGTATGTATGTTTATATAAAGTATGCAAATGTGTATGTAAGTATGTATAAATCTTGTGTTTTTGTTCAAAATGTTTGTTTATAAGTATGTATATGTGTTGGTAGTGTAAATTATGTTTAAGTTTCATGATTTCTAAGTTTATGGTTATGTTTGAAAAAAATATGTTTAACTTGATAATTTCTATTTTATGTTTAGGTTTGAGAAAAAAAATATTTAACTTGATAATTTGAATGTTTATGTGTAGGTTTGAAAAAAAAAGTTTAACTTTGATAACACTTGTTGAAATATTTATCTGAATATGAGTTACAATTGTTGTACTTATCATTAATTTCTATTAGATACACATGCTGTAACATTTGCAACTTTTTAGGAATCATGATTTCGGTACCATTGATATTTGCTTATTTGATGGCCGATCTGGCCCATGGGGACATGGGGGAGACGGCGCCGGTGATCCACCGCCTCCAAATCATTTTTTTAGAGGCACGCACGAGCTTGATGGTAAGTCTTTTAATTATTTATATTTTAATTATTTTTTTTAGTTGTTATGTTTCATATATTATAAATGTTGTTACTAATTATTTATGTTTTAACGCAGCTGATCCCCGAAGAGGGTTAGGGGAAAGCCAAAAACCAAAAACTCCGCCGTATGGTTAAGGCGGGGGGCTCGTATCTCTAACATTTGAAAGGGATGTCACGTTTACCCTAACGTTTGAATGTAGCTGTATTCAGGTTGCGTTTTGAAACAGGTTGCGTTTTTTTCGACCCGAAACAGGTTCGGTAGCTGTATATAGCTGCTGTATTAAAAAAAATTGACTTTTAGCGGCGACACATGTCGCCGCTATTGATTGTCCGCCCAAACCACTAAAGACGCAATAGCAGCGACGGAAACCTTTAGCGGTGACACGAAGAGCAATAGCGTCCCAGTAATAGCGGCGACGCTTTAGCGGCAACGTGTCGCCGCTAAAGGTCAATAGCGGCGACAAAAGGGACTAATAGCGGCGACAAAGGTCGCCACTAAAAATAGCGATTTCTTGTAGTGGTTTGTAAGGAGACAATCATTTGCTCAGGACCCAAATCATTTGAATTTGCATGTTTTGCCGTTAAGAATGACGAATTTAGAAACTGCCATTACAAATGGCGAATTTTTTTCAAATGTTGCCATTACAAATGTCGAAATAATAAGACTGCAACAAACCAGAAAAATCGCCATTATGAATGGCGAAATGTTGAAAAAAATGCTATTCTAAATGGTGAAATTTTGTAACCTGCAAATCTCCATTTTGAAAGGCTAAATTTATGGACTTTTGCCATTGTGAATGGCGAAATTATCAACTTTTGCCATTGTGAATGGCGAAAATGTGAACAAATAATTGCTTTGCATTCAATTGTTTCTGCATGCAATTGAAAGTTAGTGAAAATAATTAAATGATCCCAACTACTTAAATGTCCGAATTGTGAAATGAATTGTTTCGTCACTTGTAATTATCAGAAAACATAAAATTCGCCATCTTGAATGGTGAATGTCAGTGGTTATAACTTTTCTCCATTTAAAAAGAATCTTGCATATTTTTTCGCCATTACTAATGCCCGAATTTATGAAATTTAATGATTCACCCGTTTATTACAAAATTTCGCCATTTAGAATGGCATTTTTACGAGTGTAGAAACCGGGTAAAAAACTCCTTATTCTTGTGATTAATGATTTGTATTTACGAGTGTAGAAACCAGGTGAAATTGAAGCTGAGTTTGCTAAACTTATGAGTTATGAAACCTTCATGAAAAAGTTCTTGACATTAAGAGATCCAGGGCCTCTTTAGCTCCCTAAAGGTAAAGGTTTTCCACACTCACCTCCTGGTGTCCCGGTGATCTTACCACCTTGGTTGTCCGAAGAAGATATTGAGTACTATGCTAGCCAAATCGAAAAAGCCGGTGGAATTACCGGAGGACTCAACTATTACCGAGCTTTTCCTTTGTAAGTAACAAACTAAACGAATAAATCTTCATACATGTACAAAAAGAGATGGTACAAAAGTTATATATTTGGGTTTGGTTACATGACAACAGGAATTGGGAACTGACTTCAGCATGGAGGGGTGCTAAGGTTATGGTGCCAACAAAATTTGTCGCGGGAGACCTGGACACCGCCTTATATGGCAGGTGCGGACGAGTACGTGACAAGTGGTGGGATGAAGAAGGATGTTCCATTGTTGGAAGAAGTTGTGTTGCTGGAAGGTGCAGCCCACTTCGTTAACAAGAGAAGGCTGATGAGATCAACAAACTCATAATCGACTTCATAAAAAAGTTCTAAGTTATATTTCCATTTTGTCAAAAATAAGCGACTCATGTTTCTTATATCGTTGCATGTTTGCGTTACTGATACTATTAAATTGGGCTAGCATAAGGTTGATGAAATAAATTTCTTTAAATCTGGTGCTTAGTTTTAACTTTAGCTGGGTGGTTCTAATATAAGTTCTACCGTGCGTCAAAGGCTTGTAGCATCATAGTACTAAGAGCTACCACAACGCAACGTTTGGTGTTTGCGGTTTGCTTTTCAGACGAGCAAGGAAACGGACGTCTAAAGCCTTGGAACCTAAGGACTCAACAGTCCGGAGGGTTCCTAATCTGCTGCAGTGGACTGGTCTGGTTGTTGATGAGCATGCGCCAATATTTTTGAACAGTAATAATTTAAAAAAATAAATAAATTTAGTTTTCAAAATTTAAACGTCAAACAATTTTTTTTAAATAAATAAAACTTTATAGTTTTCAATAAATATGAATCCATTTCAACTTTAATTTAGACCCTCAAAAATTCACACCAAGCTCAAATATTCAAGCTTTCACTCTTAACGTTTCATTTTCAAACTTTCACTCTCAATAGATCTTTCATTTTACACAAACCTTTAACACTTAACCCTTGACTCTTCTCACAAATTCTTCCATGGGTGACCAATGAAGTTTTTCAAGAAATGTTAAGCTTTGGTTTAAACCTGGACCAATCTACCAACATTCCATTCTACCAAAGCTATGGGTTACCTAATCAACCTGGTTCCATGCCTTCGCCGTTCCAACAATTCGGGATGATGACTCAACCCGGTGTAATTCATCCACAAGTCCAAAACTATGGTTTCATGTCTCCATGTCTCCGCCTGATTCCATGCCGATACCCGGAATCACTAAGGTTTTAAGTGTGTGTTTTTATTTAAATTGTTGTATGTTTTTTTATTTAATGGATTATTTAGTTTTTAAGTAAGGTTTTAAGTGTGTGTTTTTATTTAAATTGTTGTATGTTTTTTTTATTTAATGGATTATTTAGTTTTTAATTTCACTTTTCTAGTTTTTAAATATTTAAAAAACTGAATAATGTCATTAAGTAAAAGAGTAAAAAAAATATAGGAATATTGAATTTTAATAATCTCAACTATTTGTCGTTGGTCGTCAACAGTTTAACTTAAAAAATAACCACTGATAGTCCCAACTATTAACATATTGGCCTCCAATGAACCCTGACTAACAGAACCCTAACGCCGTTAGTCTCCGGTCGCCGGAAAAACGTTTTTGGCCGGAAAACTCATTTTTGGTCGGAAAACTCAACTTTTCTTCCCAAACCTTTAGTAACCTTATTACGGATCTTTAGAAACATTTTTCTAGTAAAAGCCCTAATTATTGAAGTCGCTGGAAAACTCATTTTATCGCCGGAAAAAATCTTTTTGGCCGGAAAACTTAACATCTTCGTCCCAAACCTCTTTGTAACCTTAGATCGCACCTTTAGAAACCTTTTTTCTGACCAAAACCGGTCTTCCGGCGACCGAAGACTAACGGCGTTAGGGTTCTGTTAGAGATTACCACTTTGCTGAATGGTTTGAAAACCACGTAAGTAAAGCTAATTATCTCAATGATTGATATTAGTGCGTCATTAACCAACACATTGTGTGTGGTTTCTTCATTGTAGGTAATGAATGGCTTAACTGATGGAAGCACTCGACATTTGGAAATTTTAGCAAGACAACCATCAATATACGCTCAATCTCACAATAGGTACTTTGTAAATGGTTACAAGTTTCACACCCAGAAGTATGGTAAGGGACTTGTGACCTCAAACTGTGGTGTATGCGTGAGAGGGGAAACGTATAACGCGGAAGAGTCTGACTACTACGGCTTAGTGGACGAGATATTAGAGCTTAAGTATAATGGCAAGGAACCTCAAATTGCTGTAGTATTTAAATGTACATGGTTTGATAACAACCTGGGTGTAACAAAAATAAGCTTGTTGATGTCAAACCCAAGTTTCAACTTCCAGGTGACGATAAGTTTATCTTGGCATCACAGGCAGAACAAGTGTTTTACACATCATATCCTGCCATGACCCGTGATACAAAAGATCTGTGGCCGGTTGTCAAGACAAAGTCCCGTCACATTTATGAGGTCAGTGCACCTGAAACTGATGTCATGAATGCACCTGAAACTGATGTCACGAATGATGGAAACACAACATCACACAATTTTCTACAGACTGATGAACGGTTCGAGTTACCAAATACTGTAACTAGGAGCGATCCCTTAGACCGAGTTACATTTGATGATAATGATGATGCAATGGTTTATTCTGACCACTTTTCAGATGAAGACGAACATGATTGTTAGGAACATAAATTACTTGCTATTGTATACTTATTATTATTTGAGATTTATCATATGGTCTGTACATTTTATATATTTTTTTTATGTCATAGGGTTTGTCAATCTTTTATTTTTGTCTAACCAAATATGTTCTTAAATGCAGAGTATATACAATATGAATGGTAGTAAAGATGATACAAGTAGCGGTGGTGGTCGTGGCGGTGGCCGTAGTGTGGTAGTGGTCTTCGTGGAGGAAAGACAAAGCAAGTTGCAGGGAAATGCACTGATTGTGGCAT
The DNA here is from genome assembly GCA_947069175.1 of Scalesia atractyloides. Lineage (NCBI taxonomy): Eukaryota > Viridiplantae > Streptophyta > Magnoliopsida > Asterales > Asteraceae > Scalesia > Scalesia atractyloides. The sequence continues at coordinate 85,023,293 of CAMTDV010000024.1, forward strand.
TGTTATTCGGGAGCCTGATTTCAGAAGATGTGATGGTGATGCTGTTTCTGGGAGACCAAGAACCCAAAGGTCGGATCCAAAACATCCCAATGGGAAGGCAACTATTGAGAAACCTACTATATGGACTAGAGGGCCGTATGTGATGGTACGACCACCAAAAGGTCCTTCAATTACATACCGTAGAGGTACAACAGGTAGTTATGGCCGTGTGGGTACAGCTGGGAGTTCTAGTCGTGTGGGTGAGGGTGACCCAATGGCTGATTTAGCTAGGACGTTACAGAATTTGTCACCTAATATTCTTTATAATGTGGACAGTACAACGTTACAAGATTTGTCACGTGATATCATTGATGATGGTGATAACGGCAATCAATATAAATTACTAAATTTTGTATTAGTTATCATTTTTATTTATTTATTGTTTTTATCTTTTTAGATGATGACGTTGGTGATGATGGGGATCTTGGTGATGATGGTTACGATGGTAATGATGGTGACAGTGGCAGCGACGACGGTGAAGACTTTGAGGGTGGTGGTGACGACTTTGAGGGTGGTGGTGACGGTGATGGGAGGCAATTCATACAAAGCAATGGGAAAAAGTATGTTTCTAGTTTTTTAACATTTTAATTTACATTGTTTGTTGATGTTATAAACTAATATTGGTAGCATTGTTAGAATGGTGAGGTTCGTAAACGCTAAAAACATAAATGGAAAAATCAATGCAACCCAATTTAATGTTTTATGTAGTAGCAGATTTTTAAATATTTGGCCAGATAATAGTGCCAGATTTTTACATCAAGCTGCTAGTTGTTTACATAAAGCTTTTTTAGAATTGCATGTTCTTTTTACGTAAAGCTGCTAGTTGTTTACTTATAGGTTGATTTTTCATGTCTTGGATTTAAATTTAGTTTGCTGCTTCAGAAATGTATGTGAATATAACAAGATCTCAACTTAAACGGGTGTAGATATACTAGTATTAGGAAAGCAAGATTGAATGCTTTTTATTCGTATATGAGTTTCCCGCTCTTGTAAAATGTTGGTATGATGTCCCTTTAGAACAAGCTGGTCATTTTTGGTTTATTATGAATGAGAACTTCTCAAATATCTTCTAATATATTTATCATCTTAATCCCCAATGATTAATGCTAACTACAGGCACAAAACACAAAGCTTCTCAAATATCTTTCTAATATTGTAGGTTTGTAGACCCAAAGGTACATAGACGTGTCAAGGAAATACTTGAACAATGTCTTGATGGAGATTGGATCACATTTAAAAATATCCCTCAAAACGTAAAGACGCGCATGTTTGTTCGCTTTCGGGTAATTTATCAATTAATTAGTTGTATAGGTTATAATTATATGTTTTATTTATTGCATTTTTATCTTTATCTTTGTAGACTATGTATAGATGGGATCCAAAAACACACCAGAGCATACGTCATGCATTTATTTGCGTGCTTAAAGATCGATTTAGAGGCATAATAAGCGATATGAGGAGAAGTTCTAAAAAGAAAGCTATAAAGGCAAGGGAACGTATTCCTGATAAAGGATACAATGTTGAGATACAATGCAAATATCCACCCAATGGAGTGCCTCGTAGGAAATGGGAACGTATGTGTATGGTAAGGGTTTTAATAATTTACATTTTTTTTATCTTAATGTTTTTATTATTATAGATATATTTTTACCACTATAGTCTTGGAACACTGAAGAGTGGGAAAAGAAGTCCAAAGCAGGGAGAGAGAACCGCAAGAATGACTTATGTCGTCATATAGGCGGGTCAATGGGGTTTGACGAACACCGTCGCAACTTGGTAAGCTAGTCATAATTATTAATTTTAGAAACCTATATGTAATTTTAAACTTATCAGTTACATTACTCCTTTTTATGTAGGAAAAAACAAAGGGTAAAAAGGTTGGATTTGCAGAAGTATTACTTCATACCCACGCAACCAAGGAGTGTAAAAAGAGATTACTTGATGGGAGATCAATGCAGATGACTATGATAAGTTAGAGTTTGTTACCGATCGTTCAAAACGTTCATATGTAAATTATCTTTTATCTTTTATTTATGATTATTGTATCAACTTTTAGTACAATATCAAGCACTTTGTTTTGATTAATTGTAGGTCTCTTACATGAAACAACTTGAAAAGGTTTACGGGAACACGGACTGTGATGATATGGAAGTGTGGGAGAGTCTGCATCCCGAGTGTCAGGGCCGCCAGTTGTTCGGGGTAGGATCTTCTGATCCACATTTTGTGCTGGCCGGAACACCATCTTCCACAGCTAGTGTGTCAGATGCCCGACAATCACATGAGGTATTGTTGTGTTTTTTATTATAATTGTTTAGCCATTGTTGTTGCCGGCCTACCCGGACCGGTTTAGGAAACCATTGTTTTTTTATATCGCACAGAATGTCTTTGCATATATGCGTGTGTTCTGAATAATTTATGGAATTGTATGTAGGAATGAATGTTGTATGAGTGTTCGGAATGATACTAGAAGTAACAGTATTTAAATATATGAAGTGAAGATGGTTGTAAACAAAAAAATTATCATATAGGTTTTTAAGCTTTAATCGATTTGAGTGACAAAGTGAGGCTGGGAGACCAGGTGTTTTCATTGGTGAGGGTGGTTTTGACATTTAGGTTATTCCATGGAATTTTTTCTTTTATATTTATTTTACATTCAGGTTGTTCATAACCGTGACAAAATATTGAACATTGATTACCTATGGGCAATCTTCTCTGTCTATAAACCCTTGTGGAACTGTGGTAGGTAGACGGTTAACCAGATGCTTATGTATGTTAATCATTTGTTTTCTATTATATAATGATGTCAAAGTTCTGATAAAAATGGGCAAGTGATCACAAAGTTTTGATCAGATGTGTAACATTATTTATTATGCATGTATATGTATGAATGCATGTTCTTGTTATATACGTGTGTGTATATGTATGAATGTATGTGATTGTATGACGTGTGTTATCTAATATAGACATATGTTTGTGTGGGTCATTTTTTGGAATCACCCGTTACGTGTTAATATGTATTAATATATATGTTTTGAAAAATTTTAGCTCCAAAAAGTTCAACCAGAACTAGAAAAGGAACGAGAGGCCCGACAAAACATAGAGCCCGTTTTGAACAATTTGAACAAGAGCGAGAACAAGAAAGGGCTGAACGTGAACAGAGTGGAACGGGAACATGTTGAACATGAACGGGAGCGGGCCGAACAAGCTCGATGGCAGAAAAACATGGAAGCAATGTTTAAAAAATTCGGAAAGAAGTAACTTTTTTGAGTATGTTAAAGATCGTGTTCGTTTTGTTACAAAAAATGATTGTTTTGTTATTTTTATTCTAAGATTGTAAAGATGTTCTCTTTTGTTGGAATTTTTAAGATTTTATGCAATTTATTTAAAAAAATTTGGTTATTTTTATTTGGGATATTGGATTTAAATAATCCGAACTTTCACATATTGACCGATAACACTCTGAACTTTCAGTTTGGACAGCAGCACTCTCAACTTTCAACTTATTAGCCAATAGCACTCCCAAATGCTGACGTGGCAGCTGACGTGGCACTGGTTTTGGAGTGTTAACGGCCAATAAGTTGAAAGTTGGGAGTGCTGCTGCCCAAACTGAAAGTTCAGAGTGTTATTGGCCAATATGTGAAAGTTCGGGTTATTTAAATCCAATATCCCTTTTTAGGGATTTAAAAAAATTATTTATGATTTGTGGCTGTTTGGTCACAATCTAGAAATAACATTTTGTCGCAAAATAAAAAAATATTAATTTGATTTACAAATAGTGGGAATTTTGTCGGAAAGTTTAAATATATCTTTTAAAACCGTGAAAATTTTGTAACAAAGTTTTGAAAAAAATGTTTTATTTTAAAAAACCGTGGGAATTTTGTCACAACATATTTCAAATCTGTAGGAATTTTTTCGCCATATTTAAAAATATTTTTTAATTATTTTTTTTATTATTACAATTAATAACTAAATTAAATATCTAAAATATGTTTTGTGACAAATTTGTCGTTAAATAGAAGGAAAAAGTTTATTACAAATTTTGTGGGAAGTTTGTCGCACATCTTGCGACGAGTTCGTTTGTGGGAACATTGCCACAAGTTTTGTAGGAAAATTGTCGCTCATGCCATTTCCGATGAAGTTTTTTCACACAAAAAGAATTCGTGGGAAATTTGTTGCTACTACCTGTTTCCCACAAATTTGCCACAAAATACGCCATGAGAAAAGACTTGATTTTCTAGTAGTGACAATCAGATAGGGTGTTCAACAATATTTTCTTATCTCATTATTACATCATAAATCACTAATTTTCAGATTATTTTTATATATTTAATATTAAGTATAATGTTAATTAATAGCGGAGATAAGGAAGTAATTTGAAATTTAAAGCTCATATGGATATGTAATATGCATTTAATGCACTTTAGTAGCCTTCATATTAATCTCTTACTCTTCATTCCCATTTCATATAAACTTCAGTCTTTTCTCCTACTTTCCATTCTTCACTTTCAGCTGACGAATGAAAATTTTAAATTTTGAATCTGAATCAAAACCAAGTCAATGCCAGTTGAGAATAACAATCTGAGTTTCATTGTTGATTAGAATCCTGTTCGAGACATATGGAACATTAAGGCACGAATCATCCGAAAATGGAATCCAGGGTTTAAGATGGATCTTATCTTGATTGGTGAGAAGGTAATGTGTATATGTGTTTTCCGTTACTGTATAACATCATTCCATGGATATAAATGTCTGATTTCATATTTTTAGCAATTCTCGGTTTGTATGATAAACTCCATATTGTTCAGATGTTGTTTATGTTTGTATGCTAGCAGGGATTTATGCTCATCTCCTTATTGGAGCTTATGTTTGTGCTGAATGGAATTTTGGGTAATTTTTTTAGAAATAATCTTCAAATGTTTATGCCTCACATCTAGAATTTTCTTTAACTTTTTAGTGTTTAACACTTAACAATTAATATTATGTAAAATTACTAAAAATTTATTTGTATTAATTCTTTCAGAGGATTCCCAGTTTGGCTGAAATATGTTCCTTGAATTAGCTTCAGAACTGATAATGAGTCTTCATTATTGGTTTCACTACTCTTGTATCCGAAGATCCTGATGTCACCATTATTGGTGATGGAATGTCGAGTCTTCATTGTGTTCTTCAGTTGGAGAAGAGATGAATTTGATAAACTGGTTTGGAATACCTAGACACCGCCTCCGAGCATGGCGGCTAGGGTTTTGTTGAACTTATGTCGATGTTGGTTCATTGGTATCTTCATTTATGCACTATAACTGATACAACATCAATCGGAAACATTGTATAACTGCTTGGTGTTGTATCACGTGGGAAATGGTTGTACGGTGGTTAGGAATAGTAATTTAACGTCTGTTAAATAAAGACCGTTAAATAGGAATAGTAGTTGTGTTTGGTTTAAATGGATCGTTGTTACATGAGGGTTGTGATGAGCTATAAAAATTAAGGCAATATGTCGCTATTGTGTGGCAGCTATGGAAGATGGCAGCTTAGTACCTGCAACCCCTATTGTAGCCATAACGACTGTTAAATAACGACCGTTAGTAGCTGTGTTTGGTTTAAACGGTACGTTGTTACACGGAGGTTGCGATGAGTTATGAAAAAATTAAGGCAATATGTCGCCTATGTGTGGCAGCTATGGAGGATGGCAGCTTAGTACCTGCAACCCCTATTGCAGCCAAAACGACCGTTAAATAGGAATTTTAGTTGTGTTTGGTTTAATTGGATCGTTATTACACGGAGGCTGTGATGAGCTATAAAAAAATGAAGGCAATATGTCGCCATTGTGTGGCAGCTATGGAGGATGGCAGCTTAGTACCTGCAATCCCTATTGCAGCCATAACGACTGTAAAATAACGACTATTAAATAGATATATTAGGTGTGTTTGGTTTAGATGGATCGTTGTTACACGGGAGTTGTGATGAGTTATAAAAAAATTAAGGCAATATGTCGCCATTGTGTGGCAGTTATGGAGGATGGCAGCTTAGTACCTGCAACCCCTATTGCAGCCATAACTACTGTTAAATAACGACCGTTAAATAGGAATATTAGTTTTGTTTGGTTTAAATGAATTGTTGTTTCACGGAGGTTGTGATGAGTTATAAAAAAAATTAAACAATATGTCGCCATGGTGTAGCAGCTATGGAGGATGGTAGCTTAGTACCTACAACCCCTATTGCAGCTATAACGGCTTGGTCTTTTTGCATTTTGTGAGCCTCTTGAATTGTTCATTAATGCATATTTGTTTAGAAGATCATGTTCACTGTAATGTAATGAGAAAATAGTGTTTTAATGGTAACAAACTTAGATTTATGATTGTAACATTCGTCGAAAAACGGGTTTCCAAACCCGCTTCGTTTATAAATCAAATACTCAGTTATAATTTTTCGTTGCGTATTTATTGCTCATATGAATTTTAAACAATACATAATTAATATATATATCAGAATTTTAAAACATAATTATTAAATAACAAAAAAATAATGAATTAAAAAAAATATGGAGACGCCGGGTTTCGAACCCGGGTCACCCACAATCTCAAACACACAACACACCGCTCCGCCACACACTGTTTTTGTGATAAACACTAACCCGAATAACATATATAATAAAACTGAAAGTCAAATCCGGTAATCAACGTGCCAGAACTCGCAATCACCGGAAAATTCGGCAATCCGCGATTTTGGCCAAATTCCTTTTGACTGAACCGCACAAATTGATGTCGATGTCGGTTATAACCATTGCCGGCAGTCAATTTCCGTCATAACCAACGGAAATCTTCAATCGCGAACCTTGACTCGATTCAAACCCAATTCAGCCTGTTTCCACTATAAATACCCACTTGAACACTCTGGAAATCCTTTCGCTCAGAACCACGATCGTTTCCGAAGCTTTATTCATCCCAAAACACGTCGCCGGAGATATTTTGCATTCGCCGGACTTTCACCGGAAAACCGAGGCTTACTTCAAATCGGTAAAATTCTCGACTCTTTTGTTTGTAATCCATTATTCGGCATGTTTAACTTTAATCATTCAACCAGAATCTGTCTCAGACTACGCCGCCGAAAAACCCACACTCACCGGAATATCACTAAAAATCCGAAGTCTCACTGTCGATCGGTATAATCATCTAAACCCTCTTGATATCTCTTGTTTAGTAACTTAATTGCACAACACATTGATCAAAACTATTAATCAATTCACTCAGCCGGAAGTCACCAATCAGAGCCGACGACTCTTACCGGACATCTGAGAAAACATTCTGTTTTGGTACATTTTATTCCATAATCTTCTTTATCTATTTCATTCCAACCAATTATAAGTCTTGATGATCGATTTAAACAGAACAGTCGGACTTCACTGTTCTGTGTTTTTGTAAACGAAGAAGATGAAGTCGAGTATAGGTATAAATATAATTAAAACTGGATATTCGAACGGGTTAGACACCCAGTCCAGTGGTGGACTGTGTGCACAAACAATACACACGTCCCGGGTTCGAATCGCACATGTTACCGACTTTCAGAAATAAAACCAACATTTTTAAAACTTAATCAGATCAAGTCACAGAATGTTTATAAGAGTAATATAATCCATAAGTTAAACAGATTAGACACACAGCCCAACTGGTTGGGCTGTGCGCACTCGAACTGAAGGACCCGAGTTCGACTCCGGGTGCCTGCAACCGGTTCGGCCATATAAATCATTTTTAATAAAAACCAAATAAGGTTTAAAATTTATTTAGTATATAAATATAATTAAAACAGAGAATACTTCGGGTTAGACACGTAGCTCAGTTGGTAGAGCTGCGTGCACGTATACGAGAGGTCCCGAGTTCGAACCTCACTCAGCGCATATAAAAACACAGTCCGACTGGTCAACGGTCAACGGTAATAAAAAAGTCAAATTTTTTTATTTCTTTTTATTTATTTATTTAATTAGAAAATTATTTAAAAATACTTAAAAATAAGATTTTTAAAGTTAGAAAATTTCCTTAAACTCACAAAAATAAATCTAAAAATCCCATTAAGAGTATGAATTAAAAGTATTAGTCTCAAATAAAATCCATTTATTTACCGAATCATTTCGTTATTATTTTAGGTTAGTTTTTCCCTCGTCGATCAAATCCTAAAATTCGTGCGCATCCAACGTCATCAAAGAACGCACCCAATGTGAGTGAATCTCTATCCCGTTTTAATCAGGTTTTGGGGTGTATCATGTATCGTTTAATTCTTTATTATATTTAAACACTTGTGCATACATCATATCCGTGATCAAATGTGTATCAAATGTGTATCAATTGTTGTGTGGATTATTTGTAGTTTGGATTTATCATTTTCAGTGCACGCATTTCATTAGGCCCATCAGTTCCCCGTGGGAGACGGTTGAGCATCAGGTGCCTCATAAGATCGGCTCCGTTTGATTGAGCCTTGATCTCACATTCATCATCATTCATATCATATACTCATTCAAAGTGGTTTGTGTTTGTTTACTTATATATGTTTGCTCACATGTGATTATTGCACAAATTTTCCATATTAAATAAAACAAGAAATTAATAACAATGTTTTATCAAGGTTCACTCGCCAACTTTTGTTGACCCAAAATATCCCCCGTTTTACACATGATACAGGTGATCCAGCTGAGGCAAGAAACACATAGGAAGGCCTAGAAGAATAAACCAGTTTAAACTTTGGATTATTTACATAGTTTCATTTCCTTGTAATTGTATGAATTTGATTTGGATATTTAAGTTGTAATTTGAATTTAATAAATATAAACATTTTAGTAAACATCATGAGCTTTGTGATAACTCAATTAATGCCCGACTCTTATTCCGCTGCGGGTCGGGGTGTGACAGATATTTTAAAACTTAATCAGATCAAGTCACAGAATGTTTATAAGAGTAATATAATCATAAGTTATACAATTAGACACACAGCCCAACTGGTTGGGCTGTGCGCACTCGAACTGAAGGACCCGAGTTCCTGCAACCGGTTCGGCCATATAAATCATTTTTAATAAAAACCAAATAAGTTTAAAATTTATTTAGTATATAAATATAATTAAAACAGAGAATATTCCGGGTTAGACACGTAGCTCAGTTGGTAGAGCTGCGTGCACGTATACGAGAGGTCCCGAGTTCGAACCTCACTCAGCGCATATAAAAACACAGTCTGACCGGTCAACGGTCAACGGTCAAAAAAGTCAATTTTTTTTATTTCTTTTTATTTATTTATTTAATTAGAAAATAATTTAAAAATACTTAAAAATAAGATTTTTAAAGTTAGAAAATTTCCTTAAACTCACAAAAATAAATCTAAAAATCCCATTAAGAGTATGAATTAAAGTATTATTCTCAAATAAAATCCATTTATTTACCGAATCTTTTCGTTATTATTTTAGGTTAGTTTTCCCTCGTCAATCAAATCCAAAAATTCGTGCGCATTCCAACGTCATCAAAGAACGCACCCAATGTGAGTGAATCTCTATCAATTCCCCGTTTTAATCATGTTTTGGGGTGTATCATGTGTCGTTTAATTCTTTATTATATTTAAACACTTGTGCATACATCACATCCGTGATCAAATGTGTATCAAATGTGTATCAATTGTTGTGTGGATTATTTGTAGTTTGTAATTATCATTTTCAGTGACGCATTTCATTAGGCCATCAGTTCCCCGTGGGAGACGGATTGAGCATCAGGTGCCTCATAAGATCGGCTCCGTTTGATTGTGCCTTGATCTCACATTCATCATCATTCATATCATATACTCATTCAAAGTGGTTTGTGTTTGTTTACTTATATATTTTGCTCACATGTGATTATTGCACAAATTTTCCATATTAAATAAAACAAGAAATTAATAACAATGTTTTATCAAGGTTCACTCGCCAACTTTTGTTGACCCAAAATATCCCCCGTTTTACACATGATACAGGTGATCCAGCTGAGGCAAGAAACACATAGGAAGGCCTAGAAGAATAAACCAGTTTAAACTTTGGATTATTTACATAGTTTCATTTCCTTGTAATTGTATGAATTTGATTTGGATATTTAAGTTGTAATTTGAATTTAATAAATATGAAACATTTTAGTAAACATCATGAGCTTTGGTGATAACTCAATTATGCCCCGACTCTTATTCCGATGCGGGTCGGGGTGTGACAGATATTTTTAAAACTTAATCAGATCAAGTCACAGAATATTTATAAGAGTAATATAATCCATAAGTTAAACAGATTAGACACACAGCCCAACTGGTTGGGCTGTGCGCACTAGAACTGAAGGACCCGAGTTCCTGCAACCGGTTCGGCCATATAAATCATTTTTCAAAATAAGTTTAAAATTTATTTAGTATATAAATATAATTAAAACAGAGAATATTCGGGTTAGACACGTAGCTCAGTTGGTAGAGCTGCGTGCACGTATACGAGAGGATCCCGAGTTCGAACCTCACTCAGCGCATATAAAAACACAGTCCGACTGGTCAACGGTCAACGGTCAAAAAAGTCAAATTTCTTATTTCTTTTTATTTATTTATTTAATTAGAAAATATTTAAAAATACTTAAAAATAAGATTTTTAAAGTTAGAAAATTTCCTTAAACTCACAAAAATAAATCTAAAAATTCCCATTAAGAGTATGAATTAAAAGTATTATTCTCAAATAAAATCCATTTATTTAGCGAATCATTTCGTTATTATTTTAGGTTAGTTTTTTCCCTCGTCAATCAAATCCTAAAATTCGTGCGCATCCAACTCATCAAAGAACGCACCCAATGTGAGTGAATCTCTATCAATTCCCCGTTTTAATCATGTTTTGGGGTGTATCATGTGTCGTTTAATTCTTTATTATATTTAAACACTTGTGCATACACCACATCCGTGATCAAATGTGTATCAAATGTGTATCAATTGTTGTGTGGATTATTTGTAGTTTGGAATTATCATTTTCAGTGCACGCATTTCATTAGGCCCATCAGTTCCCCGTGGGAGACGGGTTGAGCATCAGGTGCCTCATAAGATCGGCTCCGTTTGATTGAGCCTTGATCTCACATTCATCATCATTCATATCATATACTCATTCAAAGTGGTTTGTGTTTGTTTACTTATATATGTTTGCTCACATGTGATTATTGCACAAATTTTCCATATTAAATAAAACAAGAAATTAATAACAATGTTTTATCAAGGTTCACTCGCCAACTTTTGTTGACCCAAAATATCCCCCGTTTTACACATAATACAGGTGATCCAGCTGAGGCAAGAAACACATAGGAAGGCCTAGAAGAATAAACCAGTTTAAACTTTGGATTATTTACATAGTTTCATTTCCTTGTAATTGTATGAATTTGATTTGGATATTTAAGTTGTAATTTGAATTTAATAAATATGAAACATTTTAGTAAACATCATGAGCTTTGGTGATAACTCAATTATGCCCCGACTCTTATTCCGCTGCGGGTCGGGGTATGACAGATATTTTTAAAACTTAATCAGATCAAGTCACAGAATATTTATAAGAGTAATTAATCCATAAGTTAAACAGATTAGACACACAGCCCAACTGGTTGGGCTGTGCGCACTCGAACTGAAGGACCCGAGTTCCTGCAACCGGTTCGGCCATATAAATCATTTTTAATAAAAACCAAATAAGTTTAAAATTTATTTAGTATATAAATATAATTAAAACAGAGAATATTCCGGGTTAGACACGTAGCTCAGTTGGTAGAGCTGCGTGCACGTGTACGAGAGGTCCCGAGTTCGAACCTCACTCAGCGCGTATAAAAACACAGTCTGACCGGTCAACGGTCAACGGTCAAAAAAGTCAATTATTTTTATTTCTTTTTATTTATTTATTTAACTAGAAAATAATTAAAAATACTTAAAAATAAGATTTTTAAAGTTAGAAAATTTCCTTAAACTCACAAAAATAAATCTAAAAATCCCATTAAGAGTATGAATTAAAAGTATTATTCTCAAATAAAATCTATTTATTTACCGAATCTTTTCGTTATTATTTTAGGTTAGTTTTTCCCTCGTCGATCAAATCCTAAAATTCGTGCGCATCCAACGTCATCAAAGAACGCACCCAATGTGAGTGAATCTCTATCAATTCCCCGTTTTAATCATGTTTTGGGGTGTATCATGTGTCGTTTATTTCTTTATTATATTTAAACACTTGTGCATACATCATATCCGTGATCAAATGTGTATCAATTGTTGTGTGGATTATTTGTAGTTTGGATTTATCATTTTCAGTACACGCATTTTATTAGGCCCATCAGTTCCCCGTGGGAGACGGGTTGAGCATCAGGTGCCTCATAAGATCGGCTCCGTTTGATTGAGCCTTGATCTCACATTCATCATCATTCATATCATATACTCATTCAAAGTGGTTTGTGTTTGTTTACTTATATATGTTTGCTCACATGTGATTATTGCACAAATTTTCCATATTAAATAAAACAAGAAATTAATAACAATGTTTTATCAAGGTTCACTCGCCAACTTTTGTTGACCCAAAATATCCCCCGTTTACACATGATACAGGTGATCCAGCTGAGGCAAGAAACACATAGGAAGGCTTAGAAGAATAAACCAGTTTAAACTTTGGATTATTTACATAGTTTCATTTCCTTGTAATTGTATGAATTTGATTTGGATATTTAAGTTGTAATTTGAATTTAATAAATATGAAACATTTTAGTAAACATCATGAACTTTGGTGATAACTTAATTATGCCCGACTCTTATTCCGCTGCGGGTCGGGGTGTGACAGATATTTTTAAAACTTAATCAGATCAAGTCACAGAATATTTATAAGTGTAATATAATCCATAAGTTAAACAGATTAGACACACAGCCCAACTGGTTGGGCTGTGCGCACTCGAACTGAAGGACCCGAGTTCCTGCAACCGGTTCGGCCATATAAATCATTTTTAATAAAAACCAAATAAGTTTAAAATTTATTTAGTATATAAATATAATTAAAACAGAGAATACTTCGGGTTAGACACGTAGCTCAGTTGGTAGAGCTGCGTGCACGTGTACGAGAGGTCCCGAGTTCGAACCTCACTCAGCGCATAGAAAAACACAGTCCGACTGGTCAACGGTCAACGGTCAAAAAAGTCAAATTTTTTTATTTCTTTTTATTTATTTATTTAATTAGAAAATAATTTAAAAATACTTAAAAATAAGATTTTTAAAGTTAGAAAATTTCCTTAAACTCACAAAAATAAATCTAAAAATCCATTAAGAGTATGAATTAAAAGTATTATTCTCAAATAAAATCTATTTATTTACCGAATCTTTTCGTATATTATTTTAGGTTAGTTTTTCCCTCGTCGATCAAATCCTAAAATTCGTGCGCATCCAACGTCATCAAAGAACGCACCCAATGTGAGTGAATCTCTATCAATTCCCCGTTTTAATCATGTTTTGGGGTGTATCATGTGTCGTTTAATTCTTTATTATATTTAAACACTTGTGCATACATCATATCCGTGATCAAATGTGTATCAAATGTGTATCAATTGTTGTGTGGATTATTTGTAGTTTGGATTTATGATTTTCAGTGCACACATTTCATTAGGCCCATCAATTCCCCGTGGGAGACGGGTTGAGCATCAGGTGCCTCATAAGATCGGCTCCGTTTGATTGAGCCTTGATCTCACATTCATCATCATTCATATCATATACTCATTCAAAGTGGTTTGTGTTTGTTTACTTATATATGTTTGCTCACATTTGATTATTGCACAAATTTTCCATATTAAATAAAACAAGAAATTAATAACAATGTTTTATCAAGGTTCACTCGCCAACTTTTGTTGACCCAAAATATCCCCCGTTTTACACATGATACAGGTGATCCAGCTGAGGCAAGAAACACATAGGAAGGCCTAGAAGAATAAAACCAGTTTAAACTTTAGATTATTTATATAGTTTCATTTCCTGGTTATTGTATGAATTTGATTTGGATATTTAAGTTGTAATTTGAATTTAATAAATATGAAACATTTTAGTAAACATCATGAGCTTTGGTGATAACTCAATTATGCCCCGACTCTTATTCCGCTGCGGGTCGGGGTGTGACAGATATTTTTAAAACTTAATCAGATCAAGTCACAGAATGTTTATAAGAGTAATATAATCCATAAGTCAAACAGCTTAGACACACAGCCCAACTGGTTGGGCTGTGCACACTCGAACCGAAGGACCCGAGTTCCTGCAACCGGTTCGGCCATATAAATCATTTTTAATAAAAACCAAATAAGTTTAAAATTTATTTAGTATATAAATATAATTAAAACAGAGAATATTTCGGGTTAGACACGTAGCCCAGTTGGTAGAGCTGCGTGCACGTATACGAGAGGTCCCGAGTTCGAACCTCACTCAGCGCATATAAAAACACAGTCCGACCGGTCAACGGTCAACGGTCAAAAAAGTCAAATTTTTTATTTCTTTTTATTTATTTATTTAATTAGGAAATTATTTAAAAATACTTAAAAATAAGATTTTTAAAGTTAGAAAATTTCCTTAAACTCACAAAAATAAATCTAAAAATCCCATTAAGAGTATGAGTTAAAAGTATTAATCTCAAATAAAATCCATTTATTTACCGAATCATTTCGTTATTATTTTAGGTTAGTTTTTCCCTCGTCGATCAAATCCTAAAATTCGTGCGCATCCAACGTCATCAAAGAACGCACCCAATGTGAGTGAATCTCTATCCCGTTTTAATCAGGTTTTGGGGTGTATCATGTGTCGTTTAATTCTTTATTATATTTAAACACTTGTGCATACATCATATCCGTGATCAAATGTGTATCAAATGTGTATCAATTGTTGTGTGGATTATTTGTAGTTTGGATTTATCATTTTCAGTACACGCATTTTATTAGGCCCATCAGTTCCCCGTGGGAGACGGGTTGAGCATCAGGTGCCTCATAAGATCGGCTCCGTTTGATTGAGCCTTGATCTCACATTCATCATCATTCATATCATACACTCATTCAAAGTGGTTTGTGTTTGTTTACTTATATATGTTTGCTCATATGTGATTATTGCACAAATTTTCCATATTAAATAAAAATAGAAATTAATAACAATGTTTTATCAAGGTTCACTCGCCAACTTTTGTTAACCCAAAATATCCCCCGTTTTACACATGATACAGGTGATCCAGCTGAGGCAAGAAACACATAGGAAGGCCTAGAAGAATAAACCAGTTTAAACTTTGGATTATTTACATAGTTTCATTTCCTTGTAATTGTATGAATTTGATTTGGATATTTAAGTTGTAATTTGAATTTAATAAATATGGAACATTTTAGTAAACATCATGAGCTTTGGTGATAACCCAATTATGCCCCGACTCTTATTCCGCTGCGGGTCGGGGTGTGGACAGATTGGTATCAGAGCCATGACTATAGGGATATAGGATAGGTTATTAGACCCTTAGAGCCTATACTATAGTTGATTAAAATTTTAAATTGCTTATGCGTAACATACAAAATTCATGATGTTTATATGCTTTATGTTTATTGTTACACTCAATGTTATGCAAGCATGCTCACAAATACATAATATTTTACAATGCTCATCATGAATCATATTTTCATAACATATCATATCCATGAGAGCACACACCTCACGATAACCATGATTTTTGCAATGATTTTTGTATTTTCAAATCACATCAAAGTGAGTTCTTATGACGGGCATGTAGTAACTGGAAGGATACGAGTACCGGTAGTCGGAACGTCCTGTCTAGGCTTGGCATTCGTATAAATCCAAAATAAAGGACCAGTTTGCCTACCTGGGGACTAACGATGAGAGTACGAAGGACCTATTAGGCCGAAGCATGCTATACCAAACGTCGTGTGAGCTAACCCCACTTTGAGTTGTCATTGTGTCTACACCTGGACACCCTCCTACCATATATCTCGCAATCATATTTTACGGTTTTCATTCGGGTGATGCGAGTGTTAGTCCGCCAACACCAATGTGAATCCTACCAAGCCCAATAGTCATGGGGTCCCACATGACTACACAGGCGATGGTATGGGGGACATTGGAGGCCCAAACATGAGCAAACCCAAGACATCCTATGGATGTAGTTGAATTATTGTTAGTTATGTTATTTTTTCTTTTTACGACACATGACACCTAGAAAAAAATTCTTAAACTCACAATCTTCCTATGTATGTTCCTGTAGATGTCGGCTAGGCAACTACGTGGAGGTAGAAAGTTAGGAAGGTCAAACGAACGCTTGGCCACAAAAATTGCTAAACAAATGGCCGCCGTGCTTCCTGACATCGTGATTCAAGTTCAACAAGCCCTCACCGCAAATCCCATCAACCCTACCAAATCAAGAAGACCTGAGCATCGCCAACCCTCCCTCCAAAAAAGTGCTCCTACAAACACTTCAAATCTTGCGATCCCCCAAAGTATGAAGGGACCGAAGGTGTTACTGGTCTCCTTCACTGGTTTGAAGAAATGGAGAACACCTTCCTCAATTGCGATTCTCCCGAGGATCGCAAGGTACGTTATGCAACAGGAAGACTGTTTGGGGTAGCCCTTACCTGGTGGAACACGGAAAAGGGTAAACGAGGAGTTGAAGATGCCATGGACTTCACCTGGGAAGAGTTTAGGGAACTCATGACAAGACGCTTCTGTCCAAGAAGCGAAATCAAAAAGCTGGAAGACAAATTCCACTCAGTAAAACAAAAGGAAGGAGATCACACTTCCTATAATAAAAGATTTCTCGAGCTAAATCAGATGATCCCAAATTTGTTCACCCCCGTGTACCGCTTGGTTGAACATTACATTCGAGGTCTTCCCTCGAAAATTCAAGACTCGGTTCTAAGCACTTCCCCTGCAACACTTGAAGCCGCAATGGAACTAGCTACCAAACTCACTGAGAATCGCATCCGAAACGGCAAATTTAAAGATGATAAGAAGAAAACACCCATAGAGACCTCAACTGTCACACCCCGACCCGCAGCGGAATAAGAGTCGGGGCATAATTGGGTTATCACCAAAGCTCATGATGTTTACTAAAATGTTTCATATTTATTAAATTCAAATTACAACTTAAATGTTCAAGCCAAATTCATACAATACAAGGAGAGGAAAATTAAATAAACAATCCAAAATCTAAACTGATTTATTCTTCTAGGCCGTCCTATATGTTTCTTGCTTCAACTAGATCACCTGTATCATGTGTAAAAATGGGGAATTTTGGGTCAACAAAAGTTGGCGAGTGAACCTTGTTAAAAACCTTTGTTATTGATTTCTTGTTGTATTTATATGGAATAATTGTGCAATAATCATATGTGAGCAAACGTAAATAAACAAACAATCACAAACCACCTTGCATGAGTATATGACATGAATGATAATGTATATGTTGGCAACGTCACGTTCCGCTCATAGGTAATGGGGAAGCATACGAGCCTATGATGATGTATGTGAGATCAAAGCTCAATCAAACGGAGCCGATCGTATGTTGGCAACGTCACGTTCCACTCATAGATAATGGGGAACAGACGAGCCTATGATGATGTATGTACTGAAAATGATAAATTTAATCTAAACATTAACCACACAAACAATTGATACATATTGGATACACATTGGATCATGGATATGATGGATGCACAAGTGTTTAAATGTAATAAATAATAAGCGACACATGATACACCCCAAAATGTGATTAAAACGGGGAATTGGTAGAGATTCACTCACATTGGGTGCGTTCTTTTGATGATGTTGGATGCGCACGAGTTTTGGGATTTGATCGACGAGGGAAAACTAACCTAAAATAATAACGAAATGGTTCGGTAAATAAGTGGATTTTATTAACAATTTTAATAGGATTTTTAGATTTATTTTTGTGAGTTTAAGGTCATTTTCTAACTTTAAAAATATTATTTTTAAGTATTTTAATTGATTTTTAAATTAAATAAATAAATAAAAATATAAAAAAATGTTGACTTTTTGTTGACCGTTGACCGGACCGTTGACCGGTCGGACAATGGTAATTGGTGCGCTGAGTGAGGTTCGAACCCGGGACCTCTCGTACGTGTGCATGCAGCTCTACCAACTGAGCTACGTGTCTAACCCGAAATAATCTGTGTTTTAATTATATATATATACAAATTAAATGTTAATTTATTTGGTTTATATTAAAAGGTTTTAAAATGGTCGAACCGGTTTGCAGGGAGCCGGATCGAACTCAGGTCCCTCGGTTTGTAAGCGCACAGCCCAACCAGTTGGGCTGTGTGTCTTATCTGTTTAACTTACGGTTTATATTAATCTTATAAACAAACTGGAATCTGTTCTGATTCAGTTTTAAAAAGAATGGTTTTAATTCGGAAAGTCGGTGTGTTTGTATGGTTCGAACTCGTGACGTGCGCTATGTGTTTGTACGCAGTCCACCGCTGGACTGTGTGTCTAACCCAGTTTAATATTCAATTTATATTATACTTATACACAACGTCGACTTCGTCTTCTTCATTCAAAGACACAGAACAACGATATTCGACTGTTCTTGTTAAAATCGTTCGTCGAACATTTTATTGATTGAATTGTAATGGATAAAAAGAGTTAAGGAATCGAATGTACCGAACAGACTGATTTTCTCAGAACTCCGGCAATGGTCGTCGGCTCTGATTTGTGAATTCCGTCTGGATGAATCAATTAACAGTTTTGATCGATGAGTTGTGAAATTGAGTTACTAAACAAGGATTATCAGAGGGTTTAGATGATTGTACCGATTCACAGCGTGATTTCGGAAATTTCCAGAAATTTTCCGGCGAGTGCAGAATATCCGACAACGTCGTCTGGGATTGATTCTGGTTGATGGATTGAAGTTAGTATAAGTCTAACAATGGATTGAAAACGAAAGAGTCGAGAAATTTACCGATTTGATGTATGTCTCGGTTTTCCGGCGAATGTCCGGCAATTGCAGAATATCTCCGGCGAGTGTAATTGCTTCGAGAAATTGTGTGATTTTGAGCGAAAAGATTACCAGAGACTTGGTTGTGTATTTATAGGGAAGAATCAAGATGAATTGGGTCTGAATTTGGTCTTGATTCGTGGTCAAGACTTTCTCCGGCGGTTATGACTGAGATCGCGGGATTAGACATCGGTTATAACCGACGTCGATGTTAATACATGCGTTTAGTCAAAGGAAACCGTCGATAATTGGCGAAGTCGTCGGTATTTCCGGTGAATGCGAATTGGGCGCGCTGATTCACTGGATTTGATTTAGAGTTTCAATATAAGTATTAATTGTTTCATTTATCAATAAACAAGTCAAGTGGCGGAGTGGTGAGATGTGTGTTGGTTGTTTCTTCCGGCTGACCCGGTTCGAAACCCGGCAGCCTATTTTTTTTTTATTTACTTTATTTTTACTTTTTAATAATTATAGTTTTTTAAATTCTAAATTGATTATTAATTATGTATTGTTTAAAATTAAAATTAATCATAAATACGCAACGAAATTTTATAACTTGATATTCGATTAATAAACGAAGCGGGTTTTGAAACCCGTTTTTCGACGGATGTTACAGTATCCCTACTTTTTGAAATTTCGTCCCGAAATTTAAGTAGTAGTGGTAACAGGAAAAAGATGTGGGTATTTCTCGTGCATTGAGTCTTCACGTTCCCAAGTAAACTCAGGTCCTCGTTTCGACTCCCAGCGTACCCTGACGATTGGAATACGGCTTCGTCTTAAACATTTCTCTCCGAAGTCCATAATTTCTACTGGTCTTTCAATGAAATGCATAGATTCATCGACTTGAATGTCTTCTAGAGGAATATGGAGGTTTACATCGGCGAGGCACTTCTTCAAGTTTGATATGTGGAATATGGGATGAATTCTGTTGAGCTCTTCTGGTCGGTCAAGCTTGTATGCTACAGGTCCTACTCTTTCGAGTATCTTGAAAGGTCCTACGTAGCGTGGTGCTAGCTTGCCCTTCTGGCCAAAACGAACCACTCCCTTCCACGGTGATACTTTTAAAAGTATTTGGTCACCAATGTTAAACTCCAAGGGCTTTCGTCGTTTGTCTGCATAACTCTTTTGACGACTTTGTGCCGCTAGAAGATTGTTTCGAATTTGATGGATCTTGTCTGTTGTTTCTTGAATTAATTCTGGACCGGTGATTTGTACTTCTCCAATTTCGTGCCAACATATTGGTGATCGGCACTTACGACCATATAAAGCCTCGAAAGGTGCCATGCCGATACTTGAATGATAGCTGTTGTTGTATGAAAATTCAACTAATGGTAGATGAGCTTCCCAATTCCCTTTGAAGTCTATGACACATGCTCGAAGCATGTCTTCAAGAGTTTGGATGGTGCGTTCAGATTGTCCATCAGTTTGAGGATGAAAAGCGGTACTGAGGTCTAATCATGTACCCAAAGCGGCTTGTACGGCTTGCCATGTTCGTGAAGTGAAACGACAATCGCAGTCTGAAATGATGCTTAAAGGTACACCATGACGGCTTACGATCTCGCTAATGTAGATACGAGCTAACTTCTCGTTCTTGAAGTCCTCGCGAATTGGAATGAAGTGAGCTGATTTTGTGAGAAGATCAATGATTACCCATATAGTGTTATACCCAATGGAGGTGCGAGGTAACCCGGTAATGAAGACCATGGTTATGTTTTCCAACTTCCATACAGGTATTTCAGGTTGGGTTAGAAGTCCTGAAGGTCTTTGATGTTCAGCTTTTACTTTAGAACAGGTAAGGCACTTGGAAACAAAAACAGCAATATCATTTTTCATGCCAGGCCACCAGTAGGTGTATCGAAGGTCTTGATACATCTTGTCGGCTCCTGG
Organism: Scalesia atractyloides; assembly: GCA_947069175.1. NCBI lineage: Eukaryota > Viridiplantae > Streptophyta > Magnoliopsida > Asterales > Asteraceae > Scalesia > Scalesia atractyloides. The sequence continues at coordinate 85,044,225 of CAMTDV010000024.1, forward strand.
GTGTACATAGTACCGTGTTTTGTGCGCCTCATTCATAAGGAATTCACGAAGGTTATTGTGATCGGGAATCCATATGTGATCTAGATAGTACAGAATACCGTCAGATTTGGTTTCGATTTTAAGTTCTGCTCCACAAGATAGCTCATTGCGTACGTCGTTTTCTGTTACAGAAACATGTTGAGCTTCTCGGATTCGATATTTGCTGTCGGTTATGATTTGCGAACATAGAAGACGAATGGAGTTCGCATAACCTTTTCGACTGAGCGCATCGGCCACCACGTTTGCCTTGCCAGGATGATACCGAATTTCACAGTCGTAGTCATTAAGAAGTTTGACCCATCTTCGTTGCCTCATATTCAACTCCTTTTGGTTAAAGATATGTTGGAGACTCTGTGGTCAGTGTATATTTCACACTTGGTACCGTAGAGGTAATGTCTCCATATCTTGAGAGCGAATACAACGGCTCCAAGTTCCAGGTCGTGGGTAGTGTAGTTCTTCTCATGAACTTTGAGTTGTCTAGAAGCGTAGCTATCACTTTTCCTCTTTGCATTAATACACAGCCTAGCCCTTGCCCTGATGCGTCGCAATATACTACAAAGTCATCGCAACCTTCGGGGAGTGTGAGGATAGGTGCGTCACAAAGCTTTTGCTTAAGGGTTTGGAAGGCTTCTTCTTGTTTAGGTCCCCATATGAAGGGTTTTCCTTTATGTGTCAAAGCTGTGAGTGGTACAGCAATACGGGAGAAATTTGCAATGAAACGGCGATAGTAACCCGCCAAACCAAGAAACGATCTTACTTTGGTAGGGGTACGTGGCGCTTTCCATTCCTGTACTGCTTTGATCTTTGAGGGGTCGACATGTATTCCCTTGTCATTGACGACATGTCCAAGGAATTGTACTTCTCTTAACCAGAATTCGCATTTGGAGAATTTACCGTAGAGCTTTTCGGTTCTTAAGAGTGTAAGGATGAGTCGAAGGTGTCGTTCATGATCAGATTTAGACTTTGAATAGATGAGGATGTCGTCGATGAAGACTATGACAAAACGGTCGAGATAGGGTTTGCATACCCTATTCATTAGATCCATGAATACAGCTGGGGCGTTGGTCAATCCAAATGGCATGACCATGAATTCATAATGACCATAACGAGTTTGGAAGGCGGTCTTTGGGACGTCTTCTTCATGTACTCTGAGTTGATGATAACCAGAACAAAGGTCGATTTTTGAAAAACAGGTGGCGCCCTGAAGTTGGTCTAGTAGGTCATCGATGCGAGGTAATAGATAGCGGTTCTTGACCGTTAATTTGTTGAGTTCTCTGTAGTCGATACACATGCGAAACGTTCCATTTCTTCTTCACAAACAGAACAGGTGCACCCCAAGGCGATGAGCTAGGACGTATGAATCCTTTGTCAGTCAGCTCTTGCAGTTGACTGGCCAGCTCTTGCATTTCGGATGGGGCTAACCTATAAGGAGATTTTGCGACTGGAGTAGCGCCAGGTATAAGATCAATGCGGAATTCGACTTCTCTCATGGGAGGAAGTCCTGAGATGTCGTCAGGAAAGACTTGTGGGAATTCTTTCACTACAGGTATATCTTCTAGTTTCTTCTCCTTGTTTCCCTTCTTGACGACGTGAGTTAAGAATGCGACATAGTTCTTGCGGAGATACTTTCGGGCTTGAAGGCAGGACATCAATTTGAGTCCTTTCGAAGGGGTTTCTCCAAAGATTCGTAGGGTTTGACCGTCTGCGAGAGGAATGCGAATGAACTTTTCGCGGCATACCACTTCAGCATGATGTTGGCTGAGCCAGTCCATACCGATTATAATGTCGAAACTTCCCAACTTCATAGGAATGAGGTCAACTGGAAAATCGTGATCGTTTAGAGTGAGGGTACAATTTCGTATAATAGAGTTTAATGAGACCGGTTTCCCGTCAGAAACTTCCACCGTTATGGATTCCATGAGATTATCACGAGTTTGGTTGAGGATGGGTTCAAATTCTAAGGACACAAAACTCTTATCCGCGCCAGTATCAAATAACATGGATGCATAACTACCATTGATGAGAAACGTACCGTTAACCACGTTGTTGTCGGCCGTAGCTTGATTGGCGTTGATGTTGAAAGCTCTTCCTCTAGCAGGTGGAGGAGCTTGGTTAGCTTGGTTCACCGGATTTGCTTGAGCTTGGGCATGAATGATGTTCACCAAGCGTGGACAAGTGTTTCTATAGTGGTTTGGGTCACCACAGTTGTAACAAGCCCGCATGGGTTGCATCATGGGGTAATTGGGTTGGTAGTAGGTTTGGGCCGTATGTTGTGTAGGTGGTAGAAGTAAGGGTTGTTGGGCTTGACCCACTATCATGATGGTGGGTTTGGGTTGAGGGTTGGTTGCGGTTCATTCGCTGAAGTGTCGACAGGTTTGGATGGTGTGACCTGCACGGCCACAGCTGGTGCAATATTGGCAGGGATGTTCGGGAAAGTGATGGTATTGGCAACGGGTGCATTTCAGGTATGGGCCGGAGTATGCTTTTTGTATGGTGCAGCTGAGGGAGCAACTTGGGTGATTGGTGCGGCAGTGATAGGAGGGTTTGTTTGAGTGACAGCAAAGTTTCTGGTGTTTCGCTTCCTTTTGCCAGTAAACTTCGAAGAGGAGCCAGAATGGTTTGAAGTTTGAGCCTCAATGGGGGCTTTCTTTTTCTCCTCCTTGAATTTACCGTTTCGGATGCGATTCTCGGTAAGTTCGGTAGCTAGTTCCATTGCAGCTTCCAGTGTTGCAGGTGAAGTGCTTAGAACCGAGTCTTGAATTTTCGAGGGGAGGCCTCGAATGTAGTGTTCAACCAGGCGGTACACTAGGGTGAACAAGTTGGGGATCATTTGGTTCAGCTCGAGAAATCTTTTATTGTAGGAAGTATGATCTCCTTCCTTTTGTTTTAGGGAGTGGAATTCGTCTTCTAACTTCTTGATTTCGCTTCTTGGACAGAAGCGTCTTGTCATTATTTCCCTTAACTCTTCCCATGTTAAGGCCATGGCGTCTTCGACTCCTCTCTTACCCTTCTCTGTATTCCACCAGGTCAGGGCTACCCCAAACAGTCTCCCGGTTGCGTAACGTACCTTGCGATCCTCGGGACAATCGCATTGAGGAAGGTGTTCTCCATTTCCTCAAACCAGTGGAGGAGAGCAGTGACACCTTCGGTCCCTTCATACTTTGGGGGATCGCAAGACTTGAAGTGTTTGTAGGAGCACTTTTTGGAGGGAGGGTTGTCGACGTTCTGGTCTTCTTGATTGGGAGGGTTGATGGGATTTGCAGTGAGAGCTTGCTGGACTTGAATTACGATGTCAGGAAGCACCGCGGCCATTTGTTTTGCAATTTGGGTGGCCAAGCGTTCGTTTGACCTTCCTGACTTTCTACCTCCACGTAGCTGCCTAGCCGACATCTACAGGAACATACATATGAAGATTGTGAGTTTAAGGAGTTTTTAGGTGTCATGTGCCGTTGAAAGTAATAAAATAACATAATCATCAATAATGCAACTACATCCATAGGATGTCTTGGGTTTGCTCATGTTTGGGCCTCCAATGTCCCCCATACCATCGCCTGTGTAGTCATGTGGGCCCCCACGACTATTGGCTTAGTAGGATTCACATTGGTGTTGGCGGTTTAACACTCGCATCACCCGAATGAAAACCATGAAATATATTTGCGAGATGTATGGTCGGAGGGTGTCCAGGTATAGACACAATGACAACTCAAAGTGGGGTTAGCTCACACGACGTTTGGTATAGCATGCTTTGGCCTAATAGGTCCTTCGTACTCTCATCGTTAGTCCCCAGGTAGGCAAACTGGTCCTTTATTTTGGATTTATACGAATGCCAAGCCTAGACAGGACGTTCCGACTACCGGTACTCGTACCCTTCCAGTTACTACTTGCCCGTCATGAGAACTCACTTTGATGTGATTTGAAAATACAAAAATCGTTGCAAAAATCATAGGAATTGTGAGGTGTGTGTTCTCATGGATATGGTATGTTATGAGGATATGATTCATGTGAGCATTGTATAATAATATGTACTTATGAACATGCTTGCATAACATCGAATGTAACAATAAACATAAAGCATATAAACATCATGAATTTTGCATGTAACACACAAACAATTTAAAAATTCTAATCAACTATAGTATAGGCTCTAAGGGTCTAATAACCTATCCTATATCCCTATAGTCATGGCTCTGATACCAATCTGTCACACCCCGACCCGCAGCGGAATAAGAGTCAGGGCATAATTGGGTTATCACCAAAGCTCATGATGTTTACTAAAATGTTTCATATTTATTAAATTCAAATTACAACTTAAATGTTCAAGCCAAATTCATACAATACAAGGAAAGGAAAATTAAATAACAATCCAAAATCTAAACTGATTTATTCTTCTAGGCCGTCCTATATGTTTCTTGCTTCAACTGGATCACCTGTATCATGTGTAAAAATGGGGAATTTTGGGTCAACAAAAGTTGGCGAGCGAACCTTGTTAAAAACCTTTGTTATTGATTTCTTGTTGTATTTATATGGAAAAATTGTGCAATAATCATATGTGAGCAAACGTAAATAAACAAACAATCACAAACCACCTTGCATGAGTATATGACATGAATGATAATGTATATGTTGGCAACGTCACGTTCCGCTCATAGGTAATGGGGAAGCATACGAGCCTATGATGATGTATGTGAGATCAAAGCTCAATCAAACGGAGCCGATCGTATGTTGGCAACTTCACGTTCCACTCATAGGTAATGGGGAACAGTTCCGCTCATAGGTAATGGGGAACAGACGAGCCTATGATGATGTATGTACTGAAAATGATAAATTTAATCTAAACATTAACCACACAAACAATTGATACATATTGGATACACATTGGATCATGGATATGATGGATGCACAAGTGTTTAAATGTAATAAATAATAAGCGACACATGATACACCCCAAAATGTGATTAAAACGGGGAATTGGTAGAGATTCACTCACATTGGGTGCGTTCTTTTGATGATGTTGGATGCGCACGAGTTTTGGGATTATCGATGAGGGAAAACTAACCTAAAATAATAACGAAATGGTTCGTTAAATAAGTGGATTTTATTAACAATTTTAATAGGATTTTTAGATTTATTTTTGTGAGTTTAAGGTCATTTTCTAACTTTAAAAATATTATTTTTAAGTATTTTAATTGATTTTTAAATTAAATAAATAAATAAAAATATAAAAAAAATGTTGACTTTTTGTTGACCGTTGACCGGTCCGTTGACCGGTCGGCATTGGTAATTGGTGCGCTGAGTGAGGTTCGAACCCGGGACCTCTCGTACGTGTGCACGCAGCTCTACCAACTGAGCTACGTGTCTAACCCGAAATAATCTGTGTTTTAATTATATATATATACAAATTAAATGTTAATTTATTTGGTTTATATTAAAAGGTTTTAAAATGGTCGAACCGGCTTGCAGGGAGCCGGATCGAACTCGGGTCCCTCGGTTTGTAAGCGTACAGCCCAATGTCTTATCTGTTTAACTTACGGTTTATATTAATCTTATAAACAAATTGGAATCTGTTCTGATTCAGTTTTAAAAAGAATGGTTTTAATTCGGAAAGTCGGTGCGTTTGTATGGTTCAAACTCGTGACATGCGCTATGTGTTTGCACACAGTCCACCGCTGGACTGTGTGTCTAACCCGGTTTAATATTCAATTTATATTATACTTATACACAACGTCGACTTCGTCTTCTTCATTCAAAGACACAGAACAACGATATTCGACTGTTCTTGTTAAAATCGTTCGTCGAACATTTTATTGATTGAATTGTAATGGATAAAAAGAGTTAAGGAATCGAATGTACCGAACAGACTGATTTTCTCAGAACTCCGGCAATGGTCGTCGGCTCTGATTTGTGAATTCCGTCTAGATGAATCAATTAACAGTTTTGATCGATGAGTTGTGAAATTGAGTTACTAAACAAGGATTATCAGAGGGTTTAGATGATTGTACCGATTCACAGCGTGATTTCGGAAATTTCCAGAAATTTTCCGGCGAGTGCAGAATATCCGACAACGTCGTCTGGGATTGATTCTGGTTGATGGATTGAAGTTAGTATAAGTCTAACAATGGATTGAAAACGAAAGAGTCGAGAAATTTACCGATTTGATGTATGTCTCGGTTTTCCGGCGAATGTCCGGCAATTGCAGAATATCTCCGGCGAGTGTAATTGCTTCGAGAAATTGTGTGATTTTGAGCGAAAAGATTATCAGAGACTTGGTTGTGTATTTATAGGAAGAATCAAGATGAATTGGGTCTGAATTTGGTCTTGATTCGTGGTTAAGACTTTCTCCGGCGGTTATGACTGAGATCGCGGGATTAGACATCGGTTATAACCGACGTCGATGTTAATACATGCGTTTAGTCAAAGGAAACCGTCGATAATTGGTGAAGTCGTCGGTATTTCCGGTGAATGCGAATTGGGCGCGCTGATTCACTGGATTTGATTTAGAGTTTCAATATAAGTATTAATTGTTTCATTTATCAATAAACAAGTCAAGTGGCGGAGTGGTGAGATGTGTGTTGGTTGTTTCTTCCGGCTGACCCGGGTTCGAAACCCGGCAGCCTATTTTCTTTTTTATTTACTTTATTTTTACTTTTTAATAATTATAGTTTTTTAAATTCTAAATTGTTTATTAATTATGTATTGTTTAAAATTAAAATTAATCATAAATACGCAACGAAATTTTATAACTTGATATTCGATTAATAAACGAAGCGGGTTTTGAAACCCGTTTTTCGACGGATGTTACAGTATCCTCTACTTTTTGAAATTTCGTCCCGAAATTTAAGTAGTAGTGGTAACAGGAAAAAGATGTGGGTATTTCTCGCGCATTGACTCTTCACGTTCCCAAGTAAACTCAGGTCCTCGTTTCGACTCCCAGCGTACCCTGACGATTGGAATACGGCTTCGTCTTAAACATTTCTCTCCGAAGTCCATAATTTCTACTGGTCTTTCAATGAAATGCATAGATTCATCGACTTGAATGTCTTCTAGAGGAATATGGAGGTTTACATCGGCGAGGCACTTCTTCAAGTTTGATATGTGGAATGTGGGATGAATTCTGTTGAGCTCTTCTGGTCGGTCAAGCTTGTATGCTACAGGTCCTACTCTTTCGATAGTGGGTCAAGCCCAACAACCCTTACTTCTACCATTTGCACAACACATAGCCCAATCCTACTACCAACCCAACTACCCCATGATGCAACCCATACGAGCTTGTTACAACTGTGGGGACCCAAACCACTTCAGGAACACATGTCCACGCTTGGTGAACATCATCCATGCTCAAGCCCAAGCGAACCCAGTAAACCAAGCCAACCAAGCTCCTCCACCTGCCAGAGGAAGAGCTTTCAACATCAATGCCAACCAAGCTAGGGCTGACAATAACGTGGTTAACGGTACATTTCTCATCAATGGTAGTTATGCATCCATGTTATTCGATACTGGCGCGGATAAGAGTTTTGTGTCCTTAGAATTCGAACCTATCCTCAACCAAACTCGTGATAATCTCATGGAATCTCTAACGGTGGAAGTTGCTGACGGAAAGCCCGTGTCATTAAATTCTATTATACGCGATTGTACCCTTACTCTAAACGATCACGATTTTCCAGTTGACCTCATTCCTATGAAGTTGGGAAGTTTCGATGTTATAATCGGTATGGACTGGCTCAGCCAGTATCACGCTGAAGTAGTATGCCGCGAAAAGTTCATTCGCATTCCTCTTGCAGACGGTCAGACCCTACATATTTTTGGAGAAACCCCTTCGAAAGGACTCAAATTAATGTCCTGCCTTCAAGCCCGAAAATATCTCCGCAAGAACTATGTCGTATTCCTAACTCGCGTCGTCAAAAAGGGAAACAAGGAGAAGAAACTCGAAGATATACCAGTTGTGAAAAAATTCCCACAAGTCTTTCCCGACGACATCTCAGGACTCCCTCCTGTGAGAGAAGTCGAATTCCGCATCGATCTGGTACCTGGCGCTACACCAGTCGCAAAATCTCCTTATAGGTTAGCCCCATCCGAAATGCAAGAGCTGGCCAGTCAGCTGCAAGAGCTGGCCAGTCAGCTGCAAGAGCTGACTGACAAAGGATTCATACGTCCTAGCTCCTCGCCTTGGGGTGCACCTGTTCTTTTTGTGAAGAAGAATGATGGAAAGTTTCGCATGTGTATCGACTACAGAGAACTCAACAAGTTAACGGTTAAGAATCGCTACCCACTACCTCGCATTGATGACCTCTTAGACCAACTTCAAGGTGCCACCTGTTTCTCAAAAATCGATCTTCGTTCTGGTTATCATCAACTCAGAGTACATGAAGAAGATATCCCAAAGACCGCTTTCCGGACTCGTTATGGTCATTACGAATTCATGGTCATGCCATTCGGTTTAACCAACGCCCCCGCTGTCTTCATGGATCTAATGAATAGGGTATGCAAACCCTACCTCGACCGTTTCGTCATAGTCTTCATCGACGATATTCTTATCTACTCCAAGTCTAAATCCGATCATGAGCGACACGTTCGACTCATCCTTACACTTTTAAGGACTGAAAAGCTCTACGCTAAGTTCTCAAAATGCGAATTCTGGTTAAGAGAAGTACAATTCCTTGGACATGTCGTCAATGACAAGGGAATACATGTCCATCCTTCAAAAATCAAGGCAGTGCAAGAATGGCAAGCGCCACGTACCCCTACCGAAGTAAGGTCATTTCTTGGTTTGGCTGGTTACTATCGACGCTTCATTGCCAATTTTTCTCGTATTGTTGTACCACTCACGGCCTTGACTCATAAAGGAAAACCCTTCATATGGGGACCTAAGCAAGAAGAGGCCTTCCAAACTCTAAAGCAAAAACTTTGTGACGCACCTATCCTCACATTCCCTGAAGGTTGCGATGACTTTGTAGTATATTGCGACGCATCAGGGCAAGGGCTAGGCTGTGTATTAATGCAAAGAGGAAAAGTGATAGCCTATGCTTCTAGGCAACTCAAAGTTCATGAGAAGAATTACACCACCCACACCGTGGAACTTGGAGCCGTTGTGTTCGCTCTCAAGATATGGAGACATTACCTCTACGGTACCAAGTGTGAAATATACACTGACCACAAAAGTCTCCAACATATCTTCAACCAAAAGGAGTTGAATATGAGGCAACGAAGATGGGTCGAACTTCTCAATGACTACGACTGTGAAATTCGGTATCACCCTGGCAAGGCAAACGTGGTGGCTGATGCGCTCAGTCGAAAAGGTTATGCGAACTCCATTCCTCTTCTATGTTCGCAAATCATAACCGACATCAAAGATCGAATCCGAGCAGCTCAACATGTTTCTGTAACAGAAAATGACGTACGCGATGAGCTGTCATGTGGAGCTGAACTCAAAATCGAAACCAAATCCGACGGTATTCTATACTATTTAAATCGCATATGGAATCGCATATGGATTCCCGATCGCGATAACCTTCGTGATTTCCTTATGAATGAGGCGCACAAAACACGATACTCTGTACACCCAGGAGGCGACAAGATGTATCAAGACCTACGATACACCTACTGGTGGCCGGGCATGAAAAAGGATATCGCTGTTTTTGTTTCCAAGTGCCTTACCTGTTCCAAAGTAAAAGCTGAACATCAAAGACCTTCAGGACTTCTAGTCCAACCCGAAATACCTGTATGGAAGTGGGAAAACATAACCATGGATTTCATTACCGGATTACCTCGCACCTCCAGTGGGTATGACACAATATGGGTAATAATCGATCGTCTTACAAAATCAGCTCACTTCATACCGATTCGCGAGGACTTAAAAAACGAGAAGTTAGCTCGTATCTACATCAGCGAGATCGTAAGCCGTCATGGTGTACCTTTAAGCATCATTTCAGACCGTGATGGTCGTTTCACTTCACGAACATGGCGAGCCGTACAAACCGCCCTGGGTACACGATTAGACCTCAGTACCGCTTTTCATCCTCAAACTGATGGACAATCTGAACGCACCATCCAAACTCTTGAAGACATGCTTCGAGCATGTGTCATAGACTTCAAAGGGAATTGGGACGCTCATCTACCATTAGTTGAATTTTCGTACAACAATAGCTATCATTCAAGTATTGGCATGGCTCCTTTCGAAGCTTTATATGGTCGTAAGTGCCGATCTCCAGTATGTTGGCACGAAATTGGGGAATCACAAATCACCGGTCCAGAGTTAATTCAAGAAACAACCGACAAAGTCATTCAAATTCGAAACAATCTTCTAGCGGCTCAAAGTCGTCAAAAGAGTTATGCAGACAAACGACGAAAGCCCTTGGAGTTTGACATTGGGGATCAAGTACTTTTAAAAGTATCACCGGGGAAGGGAGTGGTTCTTTTTGGCCAGAAGGGCAAGCTAGCACCACGCTACGTAGGACCTTTCAAGATACTCGAAAGAGTAGGTCCTGTAGCATACAAGCTTGACCTACCAGAAGAGCTCAACTGAATTCATCCCACATTCCACGTATCAAACTTGAAGAAGTGCCTCGCCGATGAAAACCTCCATATTCCTCTAGAAGACATTCAGATCGATGAATCTATGCACTTCATTGAAAGACCAGTAGAAATCATGGACTTCGGAGAGAAGCGTTTAAGACGAAGTCGTATTCCAATTGTCTGGGTACGTTGGGAGTCGAAACGAGGGCCTGAGTTTACTTGGGAACGTGAAGACTCAATGCGCGAAAAATACCCGCATCTTTTTCCTGCTACCACTACTTAAATTTCGGGACGAAATTTCTAAAAGTAGAGGATACTATAACATTCGTCGAAAAAACGGGTTTCCAAACCCGCTTTGTTTATAAATCAAATACTCAGTTATAATTTTTCGTTACGTATTTATTGCTCAGCTGAATTTTAAACAATACATAATTAATATATATATCAGAATTTTAAAACATAATTATTAAATAAGAAAAAAATAATGAATTAAAAAAAATATGGAGACACTGGGTTTCGAACCCGGGTCACCCACAAACTCAAACACACAACACACCGCTCCGCCACACACTCTTTTTGTGATAAACACTAACCCGAATAACATATATAATAAAACTGAAAGTCAAATCCGGTAATCAACGCGCCAGAACTCGCAACCACCGGAAAATCCGGTAATCCGCGGTTTTGGCCAAATTCCTTTTGACTGAACCGCACAAATTGATGTCAACGTCGGTTATAACCGTTGCCGGCAGTCAATTTCCGTCATAACCGACAGAAATCTTCAATCGTGAACCTTGACTAGATTCAAACCCAATTCAACCTGTTTCCACTATAAATACCCACTTGAACACTCTGGAAATCCTTTCGCTCAGAACCACGATCGTTTCCGAAGCTTTATTCATCCCAAAACACGTACCCGGAGATATTTTGCATTCGCCGGACTTTCACCGGAAAACCGAGGCTTACTTCAAATCGATAAAATTCTCGACTCTTTTGTTTGTAATCCATTATTCGGCATGTCTTAACTTTAATCATTCAACCAGAATCTGTCTCAGACTACGCCGCCGGAAAACCCACACTCACCGGAATATCACTGAAAATCCGAAGTCTCACTGTCGATCGGTATAATCATCTAAATCCTCTTGATATCTCTTGTTTAGTAACTTAATTGCAGAACACATTGATCAAAACTATTAATCAATTCACTCAGCTGGAAGTCACCAATCAGAGCCGACGACTCTTGCCGGACATCTGAGAAAACATTCTGTTTTGGTACATTTTATTCCATAATCTTCTTTATCTATTTCATTCCAACCAATTATGAGTCTTGATGATCGATTTAAACAGAACAGTCGGACTTCACTGTTCTGTGTTTTTGTAAATGAAGAAGATGAAGTCGAGTATAGGTATAAATATAATTAAAACTTGATATTCGAACGGGTTAGACACACAGTCCAGCAGTGGACTGTGTGCACAAACAATACACACGTCCCGGGTTCGAATCGCACACGTTACCGACTTTCAGAAATAAAACCAACATTTTTAAAACTTAATCAGATCAAGTCACAGAATGTTTATAAGAGTAATATAATCCATAAGTTAAACAGATTAGACACACAGCCCAACTGGTTGGGCTGTGCGCACTCGAACCGAAGGACCCGAGTTCAAATCCGGGTCCCTGCAACCGGTTCGGCCATATAAATCATTTTTAATAAAAAACCAAATAAGTTTAAAATTTATTTAGTATATAAATATAATTAAAACAGAGAATATTTCGGGTTAGACACGTAGCTCAGTTGGTAGAGCTGCGTGCACGTATACGAGAGGTCCCGAGTTCGAATCTCACTCAGCGCATATAAAAACACAGTCCGACCGGTCAACGGTCAACGGTCAAAAAAGTCAAATTTTTTTATTTCTTTTTATTTATTTATTTAATTAGAAAATTATTTAAAATACTTAAAAATAAGATTTTTAAAGTTAGAAAATTTCCTTAAACTCACAAAAATAAATCTAAAAATCCCATTAAGAGTATGAACTAAAAGTATTAATCTCAAATAAAATCCATTTATTTACCGAATCATTTCGTTATTATTTTAGGTTAGTTTTTCCCTCGTCAATCAAATCCTAAAATTCGTGCGCATTCAACGTCATCAAAGAACGCACCCAGTGTGAGTGAATCTATATCAATTCCCCGTTTTAATCATGTTTTGGGGTGTATCATGTGTCGTTTAATTCTTTATTATATTTAAACACTTGTGCATACATCATATCCGTGATCAAATGTGTATCAAATGTGTATCAATTGTTGGGTGGATTATTTGTAGTTTGGATTTATCATTTTCAGTGCACGCATTTCATTAGGCCATCAGTTCCCCGTGGGAGATGGGTTGAGCATCAGGTGCCTCTTAAGATCGGCTCCGTTTGATTGAGCCTTGATCTCACATTCATCATCATTCATATCATATACTCATTCAAAGTGGTTTGTGTTTGTTTACTTATATATGTTTGCTCACATGTGATTATTGCACAAATTTTCCATATTAAATAAAACAAGAAATTTATAACAATGTTTTATCAAGGTTCACTCGCCAACTTTTGTTGACCCAAAATATCCCCCGTTTTACACATGATACAGGTGATCCAGCTGAGGCAAGAAACACATAGGAAGGCCTAGAAGAATAAACCAGTTTAAACTTTGGATTATTTACATAGTTTCATTTCCTTGTAATTGTATGAATTTGATTTGGATATTTAAGTTGTAATTTGAATTTAATTAATATGAAACATTATAGTAAACATCATGAGCTTTGGTGATAACCCAATTATGTCCCGACTCTTATTCCGCTGCGGGTCGGGGTGTGACAATGATGGTGGAGCAAATGAGTAATGGTGTTATATTAAGTTTATTTGACGAATTCAAATTTTGTATTCGTCAACTAAAAGTGAAGAATGGAGAGTAGGAGAGAAGATGGAAGTTTATATGAATTGAGAAGAGGAGTAAGATATTGATATGCAGGCTCCTGATGTGCATTAAATGCATATTACATATCCGTATGAATTTTAAATTTCAAATTACCCTCCATATATCTTATTAACATTAAACCTAATATAAATATATTAAAGATCATTCCATGAATATATATGTCTGATTTCATCTTTTTAGGAATTTCGGGCATGGAGGCTAGGGTTTCGTTGGACTTATGTCGATGTTGGTTCATTGGTATCTTCATTTATGCACTATAATTCATACAACATCACAGTAACATTTTATAACTGTTTACTGTTGTACCATGTGGTGAAATGGTTGTACGGTGGTTAGGAATAGTAATTTAACGACCGTTAAATAATGGTGATTAGGAATAGTAATTTAACGACCGTTAGATAGGAATAATATTGTGTTTGGTTTAAATGAATCGTTGTTACATGGAGGTTGTGATGAGTTATAAAAAAATTAAGGCAATATGTCGCCTTGGTGTGGCAGCTATGAAGGATAGCAGCTTAGTACTTGCAACCCCTATTGTAGCCATAACGACTGTTAAATAACGACCGTTAAATAGGAATTTTAGTTGTGTTTGGTTTAAATGGATCGTTGTTACACGGAGGCTGTGATGAGTTATAAAAAAATTAAGGCAATATGTCGCCATGGTGTGGCAGCTATTGAGGATGGCAGCTTAGTACCTACAACCCCTATTGCAGCCATCACGACTTGGTCCTTTTGCATGCTCTGAGCCTGATGAATTTGTTCATTGTTGCCTATTTGTTTAGAAGCTCATATACATTGTAATGTAATCAACAAACAGTTTCTACTATAGTTAATAAGTTATTCAATTATATATATAATAATGAGTTCAAATTGTCAATTGCAACAACAAACATTCGTGAGATGTCCAGAAATCTGTTGTGGCCATAAATTGGTGGTTATCTGACAGTCCGGCGGCTGATAGCAGATTGAGTGGGCTGGGTAATGGCTCAACATGTATTCGGGTTAAGGTTCAGATAAGAAAAAAAAGTTAATAAATCTGATTTAAAAAATTATCTTGTATATAATACGATTTAGAACATTATTAGCAATTGAACACACATTAACCAGTTGTTGGCCATAAATGGGTGATGCAGGTGGTCAAAGGATGATGTTGGAGGTGGTATCGCCGAGAGGTAGTGGATCGTTGGGAGGGAACGGTGGGTTTGGGGGGAAAGGATAGTGTTATGGTTTGATGGTTAGATGAAGAGTGGGTCTTATAGTGGAAGAGAGGGTACAATTGGAGTGAAAAGACGAGAATTCCCATCTGGTCAACACTAACATAACAGTCAACTTACCAGCCAATTAACTATAAGTTGTAACCCATAACGCCTTTTAAACTTCAAGGTTGTAAACAACAATACGTTTCTTAGGGGGTCTGAATTAATTTTTGCCCCAAACCATGGAGTTGTAAATCGAGGTTTACTCTACATTTTAAAACTATGTATGTGTTTGTAAAGTGTAATTTTTTTGGAACTACATTATTATCTTGTTTAAAACTATGGTCCATGTTCGTAAAGTGTAACTTTTTGGAAGTACGTTATATATAATTTATGAACTTCTCAGCTACAATTAATTTTATCTTTTTTGTGATTTGTCTTTTATGAAAAAACAAAATTCATCTTTCCTTTTTCTTTTCTATTTATTGCTTTTTTTTCTTTTTTAGGTTTCAATCGAACTCGAAACTGGTGTTGTACATGTAATAAAACAAATGGTCTAATACTGACCGAACAACATCAGTACCGAAATTGATATTCGTTTTTATTGTTTCTATCGATATAAACACATCTCGGTATTTTTTTGGTCGTATCATTACTTTTTTTTTGTTTCTCTTCCGGTAAGTGTCGGTATCTTAATAAACCGAACCAATATCAAACGAATTTCTGACATTAACATTATTTTTACTATTACGTCTATGTTTCTATTAAAAATTGGGTCGCCCTGCCGCAGATTGCGGGTGTAACCCACTAGTTATCTCGATAGTTGTACGCATGGTGGTGAAAATGATTTGAGAACGTTTATGGTATGTACATGTTAGGTTAAGATATTATAGCTTAATAACTGATTTGAAAATGCATTCACCTTCTAGTTGAAAATGAATTCAATTCTAGAATTTTGAGTTTATAAGTTAAAAAGGATTGAAGTTTTTAAAAGCTTTTAAGATTATGTGTAGTGGGACTTAAACTTTAAACTCCTTTCTTGAGCATTATATGACATGTGGCTTCTAGTCAATAAAGGGATTTGAATTTAAAAAAGGATGTAATGGTCTAATGCCTCTTGAAATGATTAAATATTAAATTGAATTAAAAAAATAAAAATAAAAACCCATCAAAAATGTTCCATTGGCCATTCTCTCTTCCATCCGGCGTGTTTAAGGAAACGGACAACAAAAAAAACCATAAAAAACGCCCCGGGGCGGTGATGCAGCCGTGAAGGGGCGTTTTGGGGGAAAAACCACCCAAAACCCCTTCCACTACATGTAATCTTATAGAGCTTTTAAGTTGCGACTATTAACAAAGTCTTTAACGATCCACAACAAGGGTAAAGTTATCTTTTAAAGTGTTTTAAATCTAAAAAGTGTATAAAGACTATGAATCACAAAATATAACACAATTTTGAGCAAAGTATAACAAAACACCGAAAAATATAATATAACGTCGAGGAGAAAAGACGCAATGACGTAAAAATGGATAAAAACACAATACTAAATAAAAAGATACAATGAAATAAACAAAAAAATTAAAATCTAAAAGCTATAAATTCAAAAGTAAAAACCTAAAATCGAATATTATATCGCAGAGTTCGATTAGATGGTTTAAATGCAGCTTTATATATAAAATTTTGTATTGATCCTAAACCTCGTAACAAAACCGTTACAATGATATATTATTTTCTTTTAATGTAATTCTAAGTTCTACCTCATGTAAGCCATTCTAGAGGCAACTAACACCACTCATTTTATAACATAATCGGGTTATATTTGAAGTACGTGTTATATTACAAATTTGTATCATTGTTGTGGGTTCACATGGGGTCTAATTTGCGTCCGTCAGTGTCTTACGGCACCATCTAACCTATATTCCCACGTTTTTGTCTTTTATGATATAATCGATTTGTTTACGTGGCAGCATAATCTTCACTCAAGGTTACATATAAAACTGTACCCAATCAATCACATGAGCATTACACTTCAAACCTAATTCTCAAAAACAAGAAGATGGAGGGGATACAGCACAAGTTCATTAATGTCAATGGGCTCAACATTCACATAGCTGAAAAGGGTGAAGGTCCATTAGTTTTGTTCCTTCACGGATTCCCCGAGCTCTGGTACTCCTGGCGTCATCAGATTGTGTATTTGGCAGATCATGGTTACCGAGCCGTCCTACCAACCTACGTGGCTATGTTCAGACTACAGGTGCACCGATCAATGACTACACCAAGTTCACCATCCATCATGTGGTGGGCGACATAATTGGGTTCTTGACGCCATCACAGACGAAGGTGAGAAGGTTTTTGTTGTGGGTCATGACTGGGGTGCGATCATTGCTTGGCACTTGTGCTTGTTTAGGCCCGACAGGGTCAAAGCCTTGTTCAACATGAGCGTTGCTTTTCAACCGTGGAACCCAGATGGAAACCTGGTCGAGGTTGTAAGACGTCAGTACGGTGATGATTACTTCATGTTGGAAATTAATGAAAAATAATATTATATTAATAATTAATATAATAATTATTTAGTGATTAAAGCAATTGAACGAAGAGATCATAAGCTTTAATTATGTGTTGGAACCTTAATGTGTGGGGAATTGTGCTTGTCCCACATTGGTGGAGAGCTAAATCTTTTGTAGATTTATAATTAGATTTCTCTACACGAATGTATTCTTGTGTGGCAACTCACACCCAGTGGGAGCCAGGAGGGTGCGAAGCACCCGACACGCGCACGGGCACGGGACCGGGACCGGGACGAGGGCGATGGGCGCACTTTGCACTTTGCACTTTGCACGCTCGCATCGCCGCTTGGAGCCGCCTTTAGTATTTTTTTTAGATGGGTCTTGGTGTGGTCAGCTAGAGACTTTTCAAGTTCCTAACTGACAAGTGATTAAGTCTCAGAATTCATTGTGTAATTGAATTCTAGAGGTTATTTTTATTGAATTATGTATTCAACAGGGACTGATCACTTCAAATTCTGTTCAGTTGTTATATACAAAGCTTTGTGCTTTGTTTTATATACCAGAACTCAGAAATCGTATGGTTGATACAACACACACAAATGAATTCCCTAAATTCGATTCTCTGCGCACTCTTGTTTCAGGTATACTTTCGGGTGCTAGGCTAATCCCGACAGTACAATCTGCTTAGGCTGTTGTACCCTGGGAAGCAGACGGGTTCACCTGGGTGGCCCGAAATCTGTTTTAAGGGAAGCGTGATCTTCACGTGCCTCAGTCACCATTTATATTCGTGTTCCTTTATTTCTTTGTAATCTGTTTTTCTTTAGTTTACATTTCTTTGTATTTCCTTCTTTTGGCTCTAGCCATTTTGTGTATTGTAATCAGAATCGTGATTAATAAAATTGTTATTTTATTTATTTTGTGAACGGGTGTCCTACAAGCTTAAAACGGATTTTAAAAACACGTTCACTATTTTGGTTTTTTAAAGTTTTTATAAATTGTTTTTTTTTATTAGCAAATTTTGTAGTTTGCATTGGTTTATGTAAACCAATTTATTTCTGCCTTCACTATTTTTTTGTATCTTGTTTTAGAAATGGCTATTGTTCAAGCAACCACATCAACCACTGTTGGATCCACATCCACCACCATGGGACCATTAGTTGGTACCCAAGCAGCCTAAGCTGTGGCTAATCATGCTGAGAAGCCAGAAAAGTTCACTGGCTTGAACTTTAAGAGGTGGCAACAGAAAATGTTGTTTTATTCTGACCACCTTGAACCTTGCGAGGTTCTTAACTGAGACCCCTCATGTTCTTGCAGAAGGGACCAGTGATGCCCAATCTATGAGTGCAGTTGATGCATGGAAACATTCTGAGTACCTATGCCGCAACTATGTGTTGAATGGCCTCTCAGATGCATTATATAATGTGTATTTCAAGGTTCCAACTGCCAAAGAATTATAGGAGTCATTGGAATGCAAATACAAGACTGAGGATGCGGGTACTAAGAAGTTTTTTGTGGCAAGATTTTTGCACTATAAAATGATTGACACAAAAACTGTTATGAGTCAAGTTCAAGAATTGCAGATTATTCTTAGTGACATTTTGTCTGAATGAATGAATCTTAGTGAAACATTCCAAGTGGCAGCAATTGTTTAAAAGTTGCCTCCTAGTTGGGTGGACTTCAAGAACTACCTTAAGAATAAGCGAAAGGAAATGACAATTGAAGACCTTGTGGTTCATCTTCATATTGAGGAAGACAATAGGCTGTCACACAAAGGAAGTCAAGTTGAAGCTTCAGCAAAAGCAAAGCTTGTGGAACATGGTCAATCCTCAAGGGGTCACAACGGTAACAAAGGCCACAAGTTCAATGGCAAGGGAAAGAACAAAGGTGTTGACCTTGGGCCAAAGAAAGGTGGTGTGAAGAAGAAGGTTGGTCCCTTTAAAGGGAAGTGTTACAATTGTGGACAAACTGGTCACCGTGCTGACCAATGCAAAGAGCCTAAACGTGACAAGGCTCTTATGGTTGATGATGATATGCCATTAGTGGCCATGATTTTAGACCTCACTGCCATGATGGAGGAGGTAAACTTGGTGGGTAATGAGCCAAAAGGGTGGTAGGTAGATACTAGGGCAACCCGCCATGTGTGCCCGGACAAGAGCCTCTTTAATACGTTTAAAGAGGTGGTGGTAGAAGAGAAGCTGTACATAGGAAATGTTGCTACAGCTGATATCAAGGGAGAAGGTGATGTGATTTTAAAGTGGACTTCTGGGAAAGAGCTCACTTTGAAGAATGTGCTTTATGTTCCTGACCTGCGCAAGAGTCTTGTGTTGGGTTGGATGCTTAACAAGTTTGGTTTTCGTTTGGTTTTTGAGAGTGACCAGTTTGTTTTAAGTAAGCATGGTATGTTTGTTGGAAAGGGATATGCCCAAAATGGCATGTTTAAACTTAATGTAATGGCTGTTAAGAAAAACATGAATAAAAATGCTAGTACTTCTGCTTACTTGGTTGAGTCTCCTGATGTTTGGCATGGACGTCTTGGTCATGTAAATTTTAATTCGATGCATCGTTTAATTAAATTAGATTACATACCAAATTTTGCCATTGACTCTAAAACAAAATGTAAAACATGTGTTGAAGCCAAACAAACAAGATCATCCTTCAAATCAGTTGAAAGAATAATTGAACCCATTGATCTGATTCACACTGATGTGTGTGACTTAAAATCAATTCCCACAAGAGGCGGTAATAAATATTTTAGTACTTTTATCGATGACAATACAAGATATTGTTAAGTTTACTTACTTAAGAGTAAGGATGAAGCAATTGACAAGTTTAACTTGTATAAAGCTGAAGTTGAGAATCAACAAAACAAGAAAATAAAGCGTGTGAGAAGAGATAGAGGAGGTGAATATGTTTCACCATTTAGGGAAGTATGTGCACAAAGTGGCATCATACACGAATGTACCCCTCCTTATACACCCCAATCAAATGGTATTGCGGAATGAAAGAATCTTACATTAAAAGAAATAATGAATGCCATGTTGATAAGTTCTGGGATGAGCCAGGACATGTGGGGGGAGGCCATTTCATCGGCCAATTTTTTGTTGAATAAAATATCTTTCAAGAATAAGGATGTAACACCTCATGAGTTGTGGCGGGGACATAAATCATCCTATAAATACTTGAAAGTGTGGGGGTGCCTGGCCAAGGTGACTGTTACACCCCCTAAGGCACTTAGAATAGGGCCCAAAACAGTTGATTGCATTTTCATTGGATATGCCAAAAATGGTAGCTCACATCGTTTTCTTGTATATGAATCTAAGAATCCTGATGTGCAAAAGGACTCTATCATAGAGACAAGGCCAGGAAATGTGACTTACTTTGAAGAAGAGTTTCCTATGTTAGTACAAACTCATACGAGTTCTTCAAATCATGCAAGTTCATCAACAATGGTTGATGAGCTTGTTCGAGAGGAAACTCAAGAACGGTCAGAGGTTGAAGAGGGTGAGCAAAGAAGAAGTAAAAGGCAAAGGATTGAGAAATCCTTTGGACCTGACTTTCTTACATACATGGTTGAGAGTGAGCCTCAAACCTATCGAGAAGCAGTCACCTCTTCAGATGGACCTCAATGGAAAGAAGCCATCAAGAGTGAAATTGATTCTATCTTGCAGAATCATACTTGGGAGTTAGTGGATCTTCCACCAAGGTGCAAGCCACTTGGATATCGATGGATATTTAAGAAAAAGATGAAAGCGGATGGTTCTGTCGACAAGTATAAGGCAAGGCTTGTGATCAAAGGGTTTAAACAAAAGGAAGGTCTTGACTATTTTGACACATACTCGCCTGTGACTAGAATAACCTCTATTAGGTTGGTGCTTGCAATAGCAGCTTTGAGAAACTTGGAAATACATCAAATGGATGTAAAAACCGCATTTCTCAATGGGGAATTAGAGGAAGAGATTTACATGGAGCAACCAGAGGGTTTCTCTGCTCCTGGCCAAGAGGGCAAAGTGTGTAAACTCGTCAAGTCATCATATGGCCTGAAGCAAGCTCCAAAACAATGGCATCAAAAGTTTGACCAAGTTATGCTTAACAATGGTTTCAAAATAAATGAATGCCATAAATGTGTCTATGTGAAGGACACTTCTAAAGGTTATGTGATCTTATGCCTTTATGTAGATGATATGCTTATCATTGGGAGTGATGATAAGATGATCAGATCTACTAAAGACATGTTGAAAGCGAGATTTGACATGAAAGATATGGGTCTAGCTGATGTGATTCTTGGAGTAAAGATCATTAGAACCCAAACTGGCTTGGTGCTAAGTCAATCTCATTATGTTAATAAGATCCTTCAGAAGTTCAATCCAGAGGACACGAGTGTAGCTCAAACTCCGATTGATACCTCTCAACATTTATCAAAAAATAGAGGCGGGAGTGTTGCTCAATTGGAATACTCAAGGATCATTGGCAGTCTTATGTATCTCATGTCATGTACTCGGCCAGACTTGGCATATGTTGTGAGCAGGCAAGTAGATATACTAGTAATCCTAGTTCAGAGCATTGGAAGAGTATGACAAGATTATTAAGATATTTGAGATACACGAGAAATTATGGACTGCATTATGGCCAAATCTAGCAGTTGTGGAAGGATTCAGTGATGCCAACTGGATATCCGATCAGAAAGATTCTAGATCTACAAGTGGATATGTGTTTACCCTTGGAGGTGCAGCTATTTCTTGGAAGTCGTCCAAGCAAACTCTTATAGCTAGATCCACGATGGAATCTGAGTTTATCGCGTTAGATAAAGCTGGAGAAGAGGCAGAATGGTTACGTCAATTCTTGGAATATGTTCCAAGATGGCCTAAGCCTGTGACGGCCATCTGCATACATTGTGATTCCCAATCAGCTATTGGTAGAGCTCAAAATGCAATGTATAATGGCAGATCAAGGCACATACGACGTCGGCATAACACGATACGACAACTACTCTCAACTGGAGTTATCACGATTGACTATGTGAAGTCAAAGGATAACATTGCGGATCCGCTTACAAAAGGCTTAAGCAGATAGGTAGTACATAAGTCGTCGATGGGAATGGGACTAAAGCCCTTGGAGTAAGTTTGTACAACGGAAAACCTATCCTAGAAGATTGGAGATCCCATGATCTAGGCTCAATAGGACCACCTAACTGTACGAGCTAAGGTCACTGTGGGGGAGTACCTCGAATTTACAAAAGGGAGTTACAAACTTCCTAGCCCATTCCTACATGAAATCAGTGATATCAAGAGAGGTTAAGCATATGGCTTTTAATGATTTGTAAATCACCTATGTTAGAGAGAAGTGGGGTCGCTTCGAATGGAATTGGGGCACAATTCCTATAGCTCTCGCAGAACCAGGATGGTGTTCCATGACCATAACAGACACAACTATGAGGGGTTAGCCAGACCAGGAAGAGTAATGTGTGATGTGTAATAACGTCTACGTAAAAAAAAGGGGTTGGTTCAAGGACATCGCATCTACTAATCGCTAGGAGACTAAGTATACGTCACAAAGGAGGGTTCAAAGGGAAACCTACCTATCCTGCATTACTTGCCCGCTGAAAATTTTGTCGTGACACTTGAGTGTGTGGGATGATCTCCATTCATGTGGGGGATTGTTGGAAATTAATGAAAAATAATATTATATTAATAATTAATATAATAATTATTTAGTGATTAAAGCAATTGAATGAGAGATCATAAGCTTTAATTATGTGTTGGAACCTTAATGTGTGGGGAATTGTGCTTGTCCCACATTGGTGGAGAGATAAATCTTTTGTAGATTTATAAGTAGAATTCTCTACACGAATGTATTCTTGTGTGACAACTCACACCCAGTGGCAACCAGGAGGGTGCGAAGCACCCGACACGCGCCCACGCCCGCGCCCGGGCACGGGACCGGGACCGGGATGAGGGCGATGGGCGCAATGTGGCGCTTTGATGGTGCACTTTGCTCTTCGCATGCTCGCATCGCCGCGAGCCGCTTGGAGCCGCCTTTAGTATTTTTTAGATGGGTCTTGGTGTGGTCAGCTAGAGACTTTTCAAGTTCCTAACTGACAAGTGATTAAGTCTCAGAATTCATTGTGTAATTTAATTCTAAAGGTTATTTTTATTGAATTCTGTATTCAATAGGGACTGATCACTTCAAATTCTGTTAAGTTGTTATATACAAAGCTTTGTGCTTTGTTTTATATACCAGAACTCAGTAATCGTATGGTTGATATAACACACACAAACGAATTCCCTAAATTCGATTCTCTACGCACTCTTGTTTCAGGTATACTTTTGGGTGCTAGGCTAATCCCGGCAGTAAAATCTGCTTAGGCTGTTGTACCCTGGGAAGCAGACGGGTTCACCTGGGTGGCCCGAAATCTGTTTTAAGGGAAGCATGATCTTTACATGCCTCAGTCACCATTTGTTTTCGTGTTCCTTTATTTCTTTGTAATCTGTTTTTCTTTAGTTTACATTTCTTTGTATTTCCTTCTTTTTGGCTCTAGCCATTTTGTGTAATGTAATCAGAATCGTGATTAATAAAATTGTTATTTTATTTATTTTGTGAACGGGTGTCCTACACTTCATTTTCAGATTTCAGGTTAGTTATTATTATTTTCTAACCATACAAACTTTGGTTTCTTGTGATTAATGATGTGTAGTGTAGAAACCGGGTGAAATTGAAGCTGAGTTTGCTAAACTTATGAGTTATGAAACCTTCATGAAAAAGTTCTTGACACTAAGAGATCCAGGGCCTCTTTATCTCCCTAAAGGTAAAGGTTTTCCACACTCACCTCCAGGTGTCCCAGTGATCTTACCACCTTGGTTGACCGAAGAAGATATTGAGTACTATGCTAGCCAAATCGAAAAAGCCGGCGGAATTACCGAAGGACTCAACTATTACCGAGCTTTTCCTTTGTAAGTAACAAACTAAACGAATAAATCTTTATACATGTACAAAAAGAGATGGTACAAAAGTTATAAATTTGGGTTTGGTTACATAACAACAGGAATTGGGAACTGACTTCAGCATGGAGGGGTGCTAAGGTTATGGTGCCAACAAAATTTGTCGCGGGAGACCTGGACACCGCCTATTATATGGCAGGTGCGGGCGAGTACGTCACAAGTGGTGGGATGAAGAAGGATGTTCCATTGTTGGAAGAAGTTGTGTTGCTGGAAAGTGCAACCCACTTCGTTAACCAAGAGAAGGCTGATGAGATCAACAAACTCATAATCGACTTCATAAAGAAATTCTAAGTTATATTTCCATTTTGTCAAAAATAAGTGACTCATGCATGTTTCCTATATCGTTGCATGTTTGCGTTATAATATTGAATTGGGCTGGAATAAGTTTGATGAAATAAATTTCTTCAAATTTGGTGCTTAGTTTTAACTTTAATCGGGTGGTTCTAGTATATATTCTAAGGCGCGTCAAAGGCTTGTAGCATCATAGTACTAAGAGCAACCACAACGCATCGTCTGGTTTTTGCGATTTGCTTTTCAGATGAGCAAGGAAACAGACGTATAAAGCATTGAAACCTAAGGACTCAGCAGTCCGAGGGTTCCTAATCCGCTGTAGTGGACTGGTCTGGTTGTTGATAAGCGGGTCATGCGCCAATATTTTTGATCGGTAATGATTTAAAAAAATAAATAAATAAATAAAGTTAGTTTTCAAATTTAAATGTCAAGCAACTTTTTTTAAATAAATTAAATTTTATAATTTTCAATAAATATCAATCAATTTCAACTTTAATTTAGACCCGCAAAAATTTACACCAGGTTCAAATATTCAAACTTGAACTTTCATTTTCAAACTTTCAGTCTCAATAAATCTTTCATTTTACACAAACCTTTAACACTTAACCTTTGACTCTTATTACAAATTCTTCCATGGATGACCAAAGAAGTTTTTCAAGAAATGTTAAAGCTTTCGTTTAAACCTGAACCAATCTACCAACATTCCATTCTGCCAAAGCTATGGGTTATCTAATCAACCTGGTTCCATGCCTTCGTCGTTCCAACAATTCGGGATAATGACTCAGCCCGGTGTAATTCATCCACAAGTCCAAAATTATGGTTTCATGTCTCCACCTGATTCCATGCCGATACCCGAAACCAGCACTACAAGAAACAAGAGCAATAGCGGTGACATATGTTGCCGCTAAAAACCCCGATTCTCACCGCTAAAAGGTTTTAGCAGCGACATGTCGCCCCTAATACCCCTTGTCGCTGCTAATGTTCTTGCCGGAGAATTTGCAGGAAAGATCGCCTGAGATAGATTGCTGGAGATTATATAACATGTCGAACAAATAAATTGTTTATCAAAAACTTGCCAGAATTAATAATTCAAAAGATTACATAACGTTTTATATAAAATCATATCTGAAAAAATGGATTCTTGAGCTTGTCGATATAACTATAAATTTTCTATACATAACTATACATTTTCTAAACAACAAAACGAAACTGGCTAGAACTTGAGCTTTGTCAACATTACGGTGGTGCTTGACGTAGCTTGCCGGCGTAGGGACAACGTGGTTGACGGAGCATGACGGTGGTGGTGGTGCAGCTTGATAGTGGTGGTGGAGCTTGATAATGGCGGTCCAGTGGTGGTGGGTGGAGCTTCAGGGTGGTGGTGGTGGTGGTGGTCCCGTGGTGGCAGCTTCACGATGGTGGTGGTAGCTTCATGGAGGTGGTGGTTGAGGTTGTTGTTGGTGAAGATGGAGTTTGTGGTACGAGAAAGTGGGTTTAAGATGAAGATTGTGTTTATTTAAGGGAGAGAAATCAAGAAAGAGCCCAAACCGTTGGATCTGTTAGAAATCTGAAAGAAAAACAGTAAACGGAAAACGTCTATGGTGAACCGGGCTTGTGTTTAACACAATTCCCTTAAATAGATTCGTCATCTGTTCCCAGGGTACGCTGGTTCGAGACAGTAACAGCGCACTGCCGGACTTGACACTCGCCTGAAATCGTAACGGAGAAGATAGTAAGATCGCAGAGAGAGAGATAGAGAACTGGTTCTGGTGTGTTGGAACTGGTAGCCTTGGCTTACTTTTATAGGCACAGAACATAACCGAAATCTGCTAGTAATGACGCGAATTATTTCAGCAACTAATGACTGAATAATGGTGGTCATTAGTGCTGTGTCAGCTAGAAACCGACAATCATTAAGTGCAGATATTCAAACGATTATAACTGTTAACTATTCAAAATAATTATAACTGTTAATTAATGATGAATTCAAAATTCAAAAACAGTTTATAATTTGAATAAAAAACCGCCTCACGTGGGCCCGGTTTTTCTGAAGCTGATTCGTGTCCGCAGGACGCACGGGCATGCACGAGCCAAGCCAAATTTTCCAGTTCGATTGCACCCCCCCCCCCTGCGCACGGGGTAGGGCTTGTGGTAAAAAAGTCTTAAAATAGTCAATGGAGCATTAAAGATTTTAACTTATAAATCCCTCCATACTTTCTCATCCCACCAATGTGGGACAAGTCCACATTTAAGACTACATTCACACCCAAATTCCAACAATCCCCCACATGAATGGAGGTCGATCTCAAAAACAACATCTTAATCCAATTAGATTTCAACAGTTGAGTTTTGCATACGATAGGTAGGTGTTACCCTTTGAACCTTCGCTCATGAAATGCACTTAGCCAACTGGCTCTGAGTAGACATCGATGTCTTTGAACTCGTCTGCCGTTTGTTAGACGACAATACATTCACACAAGACTCTCCCTGACAAATTCAAGTCCTCATATTTATGTTCGTTATGGTCATGAACATGAGCCTAGTTCTGCGAGAGCCATTAAGTATTGTGTCCCAACAATACCCTTTGAAGCGACCCCACTTCTCTCTCACATAGGTGATTCACTATGTATGGATACATCGTCGAATCATTAAAAGCCATAGGCTTATCCTCATACTTGTCACTTTTAGGATGGACTAGGAAGTTTACCACGCATTGTAATAAACTCCCTTTGAAAATACGTAGGGTTATCCCCCACAGTGACCTCACTAATTCATAAATTAGGTTTTCCTATTGAACTCAATTCTTGGGATCTCCAGTCTATTGAGTTAGGTTTCCTTCATATGAACTTGATTTTTCAAGGGCTTCAGTCCCATTCCCACGGATGACTTCTGTACTAACTCTCTACTTAGGCCTTTTCTTAGCGGATCCGCGATATTATCCTTTGACCTCACGTAGTCAACAGTGATAATTCCTGTAGAGATTAGTTGTCGTATCGTATTATCTCTACGTCTGATATGTCTGTTCCTACCATTATACATTCTGTTATGAACTATGCCAATTGCTGATTGGCTATCACAATGTATACAAATGGCCATTGCCGGCTTAGGCCATCTTGGTATATCCTCAACAAATTGACGTAGCCATTCTGCCTCTTCACCCGCTTTATCCAAAGCGATGAATTCGGCTTCCATCATGGATCTAGCAATAACCGTTTGTTTCAACGATTTCCACGATATAACTGCACCTCCAAGTGTGAATACATACCCACTTGTCGCTCGAGAATCCTTCGTGTCAGATATCCAATTTGCATCACATGTCCTTCTACAACTGCTGGATATCTGGTATAATGCAACCCATAATCCGAGTGTATCTTAAGTAACGAAGCAACCGAGCGATACTAATCCAATTATCAGAACTTGGGTTGCTTGTGTATCTACTTAGCTTGCTCACCGCATATGCTAAGTCTGGTCTAGTACAACTCATAAGATACATCAGGCTGTCTATAATTCTTGAGTATTCCAACTGGTTAACAGGCTCACCTCTATTCTTGGCTAGATGTCGACTTGTGTCAATGGGAGTTCTAGCGACATTAGAGTTACCTACATTAAACTTCTCAAGAATTTTGTCCACATAGTGAGATAGACTTAAAACAAGTCCACTTTCGGTTCCGTGATTTTAACTCCCAGAATCACATTAGCAAGACCCATGTCTTTCATGTCAAATCTTGCCTTTAGCATGTTTTTCATAGACGTTATGATTTGGTTATCACTTCCAGTGATGAGCATATCATCCACATATAGACACAAAATGACATATCCATCTGATGTGTCCTTCACGTATACACATTTGTCACATTCATTGATTTTAAACCCAGCATCAAGCATGACATGATCAAACTTTTGGTGCCACTGTTTTGGAGCTTGTTTTAATCCATACAAGGATTTTACAAGTTTACACACTTTCTTTTCTTCCCCAATGGCTATGAAGCCTTCAGGTTGCTCCATGTAAATCTCTTCCTCTAGATTTCCATTTAAGAAAGCTGTTTTCACATCCATTTGATGAACTTCCAAATTTCTTATGGTGGCAATGGCAAAGCACCAACCTAATGGAGGTTATTCGCGTAACTGGCGAATATGTATCAAAGTAATCTAAACCTTCTTGTACTTATCGATGGTCCCATCTGGTTTCATCTTCCTCTTGAAGATCCATCGATATCCTAGTGGTTTACATCCTTGAGGAAGATCCACTAGTTCCCAAGTATGGTTTTGTAAGATAGAATCTATCTCACCTTTGATGGCCTCCTTCCACTGAGGTCCTTCTGAGGAATTTACCGCTTGTTGGTACGTTTGAGGTTCCTCCTCTACCATATAGGTAAGAAAATCAGGGCCTAAGGATTTTTCAGTCCTTTGTACTTTACTTTTCCTGATTTCAATTTCCTCATTATTAGATTGTTCTTGAGGTTCATTATTTGCAACCTCATCCTCTCGAACACTTTCCTCAATCGGTCCAGAGTGACTTGGTTTGCCTTTCCCCAAGCATGGAAACACATGTTCAAACCATGATGCATCTTTGGATTCTATTATGGTGCCATTGCATATTCCCGGATTTTTAGAATCATGCACAAGAAAACGATATGGACACTAGGACGGGTGTAACCTATAAATACACAATCCACTGCTTTGGGTCCTATTAGTAGGCACCACCACCTTTTCTAGGCGCCCCCACACTTTCAAGTATTTATATGAAGGTTTAATTCCCGTCCATAATTCGTATGGCGTCACACTTTTCTTCTTTGGGTATCATGTTCAAGACATAATTCGCCGATAAGATTGCTCCCCCCACAAGTTTTGGCTTGTCCCCGAACTTATAATCATGGCATTCATCATTTCTTTCAATGTGCGATTTTTTCGTTCCGCAATGCCATTTGATTGGGGGAGTAAGGAGGTGTGAGTTCATGGATGATTCCATCTTTTGCATACACATCATTGAAAGGTGAAACATATTCACCTCCTCGGTCACTCCTTACTATTTTGATTTTCCGATTTAGTTGATTCTCAACTTCGGCCTTAAATAAGATAAACTTATCAATAGCCTCGTCCTTACTCTTAAGTAAGTACACATAGCAATATCTTGTACTATCATAAATGAATGTGATGAAGTACTTGTACCCACCACGAGTAGGAATTGTTTTTAGATCACACACATCGGTGTGGATCATTTCGAGGGGTTCGGTAATTCGTTTAACCTTTTTAAATGAAGCTCTCGTTTGTTTTGCTTCTACGCAAGTTTCACATTTATTATTTGAGTCGATATCGAATGTTGGTATATAATTAAGTTTAATCATTCGACGAATGGAATTAAAATTAACATGACCTAGTCTACTATGCCAAACATTAGAAGACTCAAGCAAGTAAGCAGAACTAGTAGTTATTTCATTCATTCCATTAACAACGGTTACATTCAACCTAACATACCGTTGAGGGCATAGCCCTTACCAACGTACACACCATTTTTGGTCAACACGACCTTGTCCGACTCAATAACCATTTTGAACCCAAACTTGTTCAACTGCCAACCCGACACTAGGTTTTTACGAATTTTGGAACATACAACACATTTACAAAGTGAGTTCCTTTCCTGAAGTCATCTTCAAGACCACATTCCCCTCACCTTTAACTTCGGTCGCGGCGGAGTTTCCCATGAAGACTTTTTCTCCATTAGTCACCTCCTTGAAGGTGCTAAAGAGACTTTTGTCAAAGCACACATGACGGGTAGCTCCCGTATCAATCCACCAATCCTCGTTATTTTGGCCAACCAAATTAATTTCGGTGACCAAAATCGATAGGTCCATGACCATGCCGATAAGCTTTTCAACCTCTTGAATGACGTTCACTTGTTGAGCATTTTCTTTCTTTGGAAGCTTGCATTCGTTGGCCCTATGGCCTTGCTTCCCACAATTGTAACAACTTCCTTGGAACTTCTTCTCCCAAGCTCCCTTTTAGGACCAAGATTGGGACGTTTCCCATGGCCCTTCTTCCCAATTTTTCCACTGTTCTTGCTTCCTTTTGACGATTGGCCATGTTCAACAACATTAGCCTTTGCCGTTTCCGGACCATCAACCTTTTCAAGACATTATGTTATCTCTTTCAATGCGAAGGCGGACCACGAGATCCTCAATGGTCATTTCCTTTCGCTTGTGCTTGAGATAGTTCTTGAAGTTCACCCAACTTGTGGTAGCTTCTCAATCATAGCTGCAACTTGGAATGTCTCGCTAAGAACCATTCCTTCCGTATGAATATCAATGAAGAATGATTTGCAATTCTTGGAGTTGGCTCATGACCGTTTTAGAGTCTATCATTTTGTAGCCCAAGAACTTAGCCACCACATATTTCTTAGTGCCCGCATCTTCGGTTTTGTATTTGCGATCCAAGGACTCCCATAATTCTTTGGCAGTCTTGCTTGCTTAACGTTATAGAGTGTATCCACCATACCATTCAAGATATAGTTACGGCACAAGAAATCTGAGTGATTCCAAGCATGAACCACGCTCACTGATTGAGCATCCATTTCCCCTTCTTCAACATGGGGAGCAGTTTCATTCAAGAACCTAGCAAGGTTCAACATGGTCAGGTAGAAGAACATTTTTGCTGCCACTGTTTGAAATTCACACCATTGAATTTCTTGGGTTTTTCAGCATGCGATGCAACAGTGTTCGGCAGCGGCGCAACCAAACTGGTAGTGACAGCAACAACAGCAGTCACGATAGCATAAACAGCAGGAGCAGTGGTCATGCCTGGGATTCCATTCTGAAATCGTAACAGGAAGAAGAATCAGTAATATAATCAATCTGTTTAAGTTTGTTATAAATCTGAAAGAAAAACAGAAACGGAAAACGTCTATGGTGAACCGGGCTTGTGTTTAACACAATTCCCTTAAACATATTCGTCGTCTGTTCCCAGGGTACGCCGGTTCGAGACAGTAACAGCGCACTGCCGTACTTGACACTCGCCTGAAATTGTAACGGAGAAGATAATAAGATCGTAGAGAGAGAGATAGAGAACTGGTTCTGGTGTGTTGGAACTGGTAGCCTTGGCTTGCTTTTATAGGCACAGAACATAACCAAAATCTGCAGTAATGACGCGAATTATTTCAGCAACTAATGACTGAATAATGGTGGTCATTAGTGTTGTGTCAGTTAGAAACCGACAATCATTAAGTGCAGATATTCAAACGATTATAACTGTTAACTATTCAAAATAATTATAACTGTTAATTAATGATGAATTCAAAATTCAAAAACAGTTTATAATTTGAATAAAAACCGCCTCACGCGGGCCCGGTTTTTCCAAAGCTGCATTCGTGTCCGCAGGACGCGCGGAGCCAAATTTTCCAGTTCGATTGCACCCCCCCCCCTCCCGCGCACGCGGGTAGGGCTTGTGATAAAACAAGTCTTAAAATATTCAATGGAGCATTAAAGATTTTAACTTATAAATCCCTCCATACTTTCTCATCCCACCAATGTGGGACAAGTCCACATTTAAGACTACATTCACACCCAAATTCCAACAGGATCATCCTCTCATCAAAGGCCAAGATCAGTTCTTTTTAAGCTTCATACGGATTGACTATTAGCGACGACACTAATAGGGACGACAAAGGGCAATAGCGACGACTTCTTTGCTTGTTGCCCCTATTGCTCCTTGTCGTCGCTAATAGTAGGTATTTCTTGTAGTGGAGTAAGGTTTTAAGTGTGTGTTTTTATTTAAATTATTGTATGTTTTTTATTTATTGGATTATTTAGTTTTAGATTTCATTTTTCTAGTTTTTTTTAATATTTAAAAAAATTAAACAATATCATTAAGTAAATAGAGTAAAAATATATTATATAAATTAGAGTTAATTACTGTTTTCGTCCCTGTGGTTTGACAAAAATCACTATTTCAGTCCATTAGTTTAAAAATTGCGATTTCAGTCTCTGTGGTTTCACTTTCGTAACCATTTCAGTCCCTGTGGTTTCACTTTCGTAACCACTCAATCCAATTCTGTAAGTACAGGGACTGAAATGGTTGCGAGGTGGACTGAAATGGTTACAAAAGTGAAACCACAGGGACTGAAATCGCAATTTTTAAATTAATGGACTGAAATAGTGATTTTTGACAAACCACAGGGACGAACACAGTAATTAACTCTATAAACTATAAATAGTTTAAATAAGAGGAAAAGAGGACAGATAATGAGGTGGAGGTATAGAGTAGTTTAGTATTAGCGGAAAAGTGAGGTTAATTAGAATAGTAATGGTTTGGAATGATGTTAACAGGACTTAGTCTGGATTTTGAACCATAAGTAACGTTGTGGATGGTGTCTAAGGTGTTTGAGGGTGTTGTTTAATTATTATTTAATTTACTTGACTTTTTTCTTCTTATTTGACTTTTTTCAATAAAAGGATAAAAATAGATAATCTGTAATTTTTTGTACGCAAAAACGAAAGATGAAAGTTTAACAAACACAAAAATTACTTTTTTCAGTAATTTTATTTAAATTAAGAGGAGCCAACATTATCCTCCTTATCCTCTTTGTGAGTAAAACCCATTTTTGAAGCCCCATGTTATCCTGGTTGATGATAAGAAACGTGCTCAAAACACAAATGAGTGGGTGAAAGTGAGCATGTTGTGGGGTACAATATCAATAAATGTTGAGTGGTATTTAATATCAAGAGTAATTTAGGATCATCCCCTCAATAAATGTTGGGAAGTAGTTTAGGGCATCCCCTAGTTTGTGCAAATTAAAGAAGAGGTGCGGATCTACGTGGGTGGCCCAGGATACCCCTCTATTTTTTTGGCGAAGTACAATTTTCGTTTATATTATTTTTTATTATAGGGGATACACCTGAACAAATACTAGGATACCCTTGGATGTAAATATAAGATATGAAAAGATGAAATAATATATTTTGACGGAAACAAAAATTCTGGCTGACGGAAAGTTGCAGCAGCAGCAAAGATGAAAAACTGTAGAAGACGAAGTTATATGTTAACTAACTAGTTTTTGCCCCGCCCGCGTTGCGGGGCATTAAGACGAATAATTCTCTCTCATAGTGTTAACATGTACGTCTGTGTTTTGATTACTTTACATAGTATTCATAACACGATCACAAAAAAAAAACGTCGAGTCACCTAATTAAAACAAAACACTACCACACTTTTTCTAGAAACAACTATAATGATGGAAATACTATAATTTTAAACTGGGGGCAAAATTGTAATTTTTCAGGACAATTGAGCGTATGCCAGGCAGCCGTCTAGCACGAATAAAAATTACACGGAGTCAACAAATTAAAACAAAACACTACCATAGTTTTGTAAAAAAAAAAAAGAAACTAAAACCATGGCATGGCTATATTACATTGGGGGTAAAATCGTAATTTGACGGAAATTAAAAAAAAACAAAAGCGATAGCAAAGCTGTAAATTTCAACTGAATGCAAAATTGTAATTTGGCTGGGAGAAAAAAATAAAACCAATAGTAAAACTATAAATGTAAACGGGGCAAAATCGTAATTTGGAAAGAAAAAAAAGACTTTTGTGGGTGGCATGTGGCCGCCCCACTCAACCAATCCCATCAAAATACTATTCCCGGCCACCGTTTTTGTTATTGTAGATAACTAGTTGATGCGTCGCCCGCGTTGCAGGGCGATGGCCGAATAATGAGCGAGTGTTAGGCAGCTCCTTGACACGAAAAACAATTAAATCGAGTTAAACAATTAAAACAAAACACTTTTATAGTTCTGCTAAAAAAACTAAAACAATGGTGATATTGTTATTTTTAACTAAGATAAAGTTATATTTTTTGACTGGGGTAAAATCGTAATTTGCCAAAAGCTAAAGTGGTGGCAGTACTGTAAATTGAAACCAGTGGCAAAATTGTAAATTTGCGCAGGGGCAAATTCGTAATTCTGAACTTGGGGCAACACAATAATATAAATTTGAACTAAAGGCACAATCGTAATTTTAGGCCGGAGGCGAAACCGTAATTTTATTTTGAACCGAGGGCATGATCGTAATTTTGAGTTGGAGCCAAAACTGCAATTTTATTTTGGACAGGGGCAAAAGTGTAATTTTTAACTGAGGGAGAAATCATAATTTTTTAAACGGGGAAAGATCTATTTTTGAAGATAGGGCAAAATCGTAATTTTAAGGTGAGCAAAAACATATTTTTTTCTTTTGAATTGGAGCGAAAAAGTAGTTTTGAGTTGAGAGCCAAATCGTAATTTTGAGTCGAGGAGAAAATCGTAATTTTGCGCTGGGAACAAAAGCGTAATTTATTTTGAGCAGGGGGTTAAGAACGTAATTTTAAACTGGGGGCAAAAACGTATTTTTAAATTTTAAAAAAAATTAATAAACGGTTGGTCAAATGAGAGAGTGCCAAGCTACCATATATACAAACATCAAATGGGGAAATAATGCCAGGCTACAATATGTACAAACATCAAATGGGGGAACAGTGCCAGACAGCTACCATTTCCAATAATATATAAACATCAAATGGGGGAATAGTGTCAGGCGGGGAATAGCGTCAGGCAGCTGCCTAACACTATTCCTCTATTTGATATCTGCCTGGCACTATTCCTCGTTTGAAGATGTCTGACATATTCCCTATTTGATATCTAACTGGCATATATTCTCCTATTTGATATCTGTCTGGTACTATTCCTCGTTTATAGCTGTCTGACACTATTCCCCCATTTGATATCTGTCTGGCACTATTCCCATTTGAAGCTGTCTGACACTATTTCCTATTTGATATCTACCTGGCACTATTCCCCTTTGTATATATGGTAAATGATAATCGCATTGGAATTGTAAAAAGGAAACACGTGTTGAAAAGTAAAAAAGTAAATGTATGTCAACGATCACGTTACTTCGTATTTAAACATTTATTTTATTTAATTAATTGTAAGCATTATTTTTGTTTGTTTTATTGTTTTGATACTTTATTTACTCATTGTTTTACTGTTTTGATATTTTTTTACTTATCATTTTATTAACTGTTATTTAGATTATTATCTTTTTTCTTGAAATTCGGAAATGTACAACAAGTCACGTCGGCTTACCAAATTTCTATTTCTATTCTATTAATTATTTACGATTGTTACATATGATTGTTACATATTTTTATTTTATTACTTGTATAGTATTACAATTTATAATTTAACTTTGATTGTGTTTCATATTTTAATTTTATTATTTGTATAGTATAGTATTTATTTTGAGTTCCATATTTTTATTTTATTACTTGTATAGTATAGTATTTAATTAATTATTTATTTATTAATTTGTTAATTTCTTTTATTTTTTGGAGCTTACTACTTATAACATCTTTTTTATTCGTTGTTATTTGTTAATTTCTTTTATTTTATTTGAAGCTTACCACTTATAACAACCTTTTTATTCGTTATTTTTTAAACAAGTAAATGATTAGATAATGCTTTTCGTCATGTAAAAATGTTTTTTTCAAAATTATTTGGTAATAAGAAACCTCATACAGTAACAAATTTACTAAATTAAAATTTGTGATGAATTATTAGTACATATTAGAGTTACAAAAACTTATGCAAGGACCGGACATGAACCGAGTCGAAATTTTTTATGAAGTATTTAAAAATAGTGACTCCATACAAATAAAATCTTGGATCTGTCACCCAATGTACGTTAAAAAATGGTTTCTCCGTTTTATGAATGTACGACAAAAAACAATTAGGGATACCCCTGAATTTTTATTCTAGTTCTGCCACTGTTACAGAAATGGTTTCTAAGCTTTAATTTTACGAATTTGAATCCTTATGACACTCTTTGTTTTCAAGAATAGACTATGGGTTTACGAATGTTAAAATAGTCTCTAAGTTTCATGAGCATTCTAGTCATTTCACCCTCTTCTTTCTTTTTTCTCTTCTCTTTTGTACATCTTTTTCTTTAAATTAACCAAGACCATCATGTATCCTCTTTGTTTTACACATGCAACATCTAATCAGAGTCCTTGATGATTTGATGCAAAACTGACGACCGTACACTACTAGAAAAAACACCTTTCTTATTGTGTATTGCGCGTCATAAAAGTGTAATTATGACACTCAAAAACGTGTCGTTAATGGACAAGTCATAAAACTAACATGACATGCATCAGTGTGTCATGTTATTATGACACACATCAATGACACACTTTTATGACATACTTAATAACACGTGTTCATGACACGCATTTATGACAAATATTTATGACATTCGTTTACGCGTGCCAGTCTTACCTCTATCCCGTAGGAATAGAGAGTGTGCTTCCAGGGAGACCTCCGGCTCGATAGTAGTTTTGCATCAAACCTTGGACATAAGGCACATAACAGTCAGCAATTGAGACAAAAGCCGATTAGTGCATGTACCTCTTGTCTTTCGGCTATCAACGTCACCACATGATGCTAGAATTCCCTTGATATCCATCATTTATGATACATGCTTAAAGCATGCAAGGTTATACTGATCAGTTCGATCACGAACATAAAGTTCATTGAGAAATCATCTGGAAATGTATTAAGCAATGTCTAATATTCATATTCATCCACAAACACAAATCTTTTTAGCGGTTCATATCCTCCTACTTTTAATACTGTATATACTTATCTGACTATCAAATATCCACAACATTACCGAGATGTTCATTTGAAAATAACAAAACATAAATCGATATAAATATGTACAAAAGAAATGGTCCATTAATTATTTATATAGTTTTGACTAAAGTTCATTGCTTTTAATAGGTATCTAATTCTAAATTATTTGCTTTTTGTAGTTTGAGTGGTTTTGAAAACGAACTAATTATTGTGGTTGTAAACAATTTTGAGAAAATGACCAATCTTCGAGTTTTTAGGTTGTGTAGAAAATCAGGTAACCTGATTACTACTAATTGGAAATCAAATAGACATGATTTGTTAATCTAGTTGTTTGATAAATAACTAACAGATCATATATTTGATTGCAATGATCCATGATCGAAACCGAAAGATTGATGCAGCTGAATAATAACCTAGTTAATTACCAATTATAGCATTCACAAACACAATCAACTTCAATGGTTTAAGGTTAAAGAACAATGACAACTTAGAATCTAATCTCAATTGTTGATAACAAATCAAATAATTGATGAAAAAGTGTGTATGCGATAATCTCAAACCGTTTAATAAACAAACAAGTAAATATAAAGATAAACAAATCTCAATCCAAAAGTATGTAAATACAAGTTGACCCGCTTCCTAACAGAAACCCTAGCCCCGAAGATGATCAAGAATTATTTAGTTGCTCATGCTCTTGATTTGATCTTCAATTCTTGATTGGAACTTTGATTTCTTGATTGAGACATTGATTAGAATGATTAGAAGCCTCAAAATTACTCCTAGTTCTACCTAAAACTGTTGGGAAGGAAGAATATCTTGAAACTCTAGAGATTAGGTTTAAATAGGGCTTGAAAATGGATAATTTCGTAGTTAACTGGGTCACGACGTATGAAACGCCCAGCTTCGGCGTATGAAACACCCAACTAATAATAAGAACACCCAGAATTCTCTGTAAACACCGGTAAAAACGTCTACTAAAACATCTGGGAGTTTTAAACGCCCAACCACGTCGTTTGAAACGCAAGGACCTGATTTCTCCTACAAACGTCCCCTCCTTTCTGATTTGCATTTTCAGTCTTGATTCTTTCGTCCAAATGTTTCCGATACACATATTTAACATGTTCAAACCTGGGAAGCACAAACAATCGGAAAGTAAACATACTCCACATATAAATCCCATAATAACACTCATTAAACACTATAATCCCCATAAAATATCACAATAATCACATCCACACACTTAAACTTTGCTTGCACACAAGCAAACTCTCTTGTACCCATCCAACCATCATTAGCAAATACACTTCACAATTCCTTTACCAAATCTCAGCCATGGTCCAAAGTCACACCCAAACTGACAAGACTGAAAAATTCAACAGGTTTATAATCTTAGTGATGGATGAGTGTAGGAATGTAATTATTTGTGCCTAATGTCTAATCTTATGCATATTTGGTTGTTTATATGTGTGGAATTGGGTAACTATGAGAAAATGATTTTTTGAAGGTTAAACACGAAGATTGGATGTGTTTTGGGGGATGTTAATGGATTGAACATAAATATATTATAAGATGGCATGATAGAAGGTTGAATTACGAAGACGTGGGCGAAAACGGTGCTTTCAGAGTTAAAACTAAGAAGTTATCAAGAAAACAGTTTTGGAAGGAATCTGTCGACCGGGCAGTCGACCATAGGTTACGGTTGAGTGACCAGAAAACTCTCTACCGTAGCTTACGTTCCGTAGACCGTAGCTTACGGTAGGACATCTGGAAAAACACGAATTTGGCTTGTTTTTGAGGTACAAAAGTTTCCTAAACCCTAATTCAAGTTTATTACTTCCTTTGACGAAATTGGGGATTAAAGGAGTGAACTTTTGACACTTTTCACCTGCAACCATCATCATTCTTACCCAATTGAAGATCAAGAACATGAATCCAATCGTTTCTCAAGCCTGTGAAGATCACGTGACCGAGATGTGCGGCTAATTTCCTAGTGGTTTCCTCCGGATGGAGGATTCTTGTAAGTGAACTAGGATTATGTGTTTGAACTCTTGTTAGAATCTGGTAGTCTAAGCATTTGAAGCTTTTTACCAGTTGATTTGATTTGATTGATTGTAAACGATTGTTCTTGCTTTAATTCTTAATTCGAACTCATTCAATTCCCGAGATTTCTAGTAATTGGGATACATTTGATAAGGGTTAAGGTTAGTAATTGCAATTGGTAATCTATATGATAACCTTCCATTGTATGTAATCGAAGTAAGTAGTCTTTAGGTTATCACAATCAATTGATCAGGTATACAATTATGTCTATGTAATTGTAAACAATCAAACACGTAACTGAAATTGCTTTGAATTTGAAATCCGGAGGAACCATTGTTCTCTCCAACTGTTTACAACTTCGTGTTTTCGTAATTCGTTAGTTAATCACACTCTTAAACAACCAAGATTTACATTTTTGCAATTAGTTTTTAGTACTGATTCAAAACACTTTCCACCAGACTCCTCTCCTCTGGATTTTATACCCTATTTACTCTATCTACGTAGTTTATCTAGGTTTTTGTATGACCTGTTCGACAGTTATCACTTAGTAAGTAAAGTTGATGTTACATTTAAAATCAAATAATATACCGAACCAAATTTAACTAAGCTTCAAGTTTACAAAGTTCTCACAACCCTCACAATGTTTCACTCCTCTCGGTTTAAAAGCAGACTAGTTATAGATTCACTAGTATATATTACACTCAAAACAACACTATAAAGTTTTGTTATCATAGGCTTGAAAGACAATCACACTTCCACCGTTTTACATAAACATTGCACACGTCAAAAGGTCTTACGGGTTTTGGGCTTAGGCTAAGGTAGGCATTACTGGCTAACTAAGTGGCTAAAAGGGAATAACATTCACGCATATACACGATGATCCACTTTGGCTTTTTTTCCTTCTCGACGTTGGTTTTCTTCCTATGATTTCATTTTTTTTACGTAGAGGGTTCGGGTGTAGGTTCCGTTTCGGTTACAAATTTGGGTTTAGGGGGCGTTTGGGATAGAGGAGTGAGCGTCGTTGTTGGGGGGTTTGCATTTGTAGTAAAAAAACATAGGGATATTCGCAAGAAGATGCCAGTAAGGCATTATGTTCGGATTGAGTCGGGGTTGGGTCGGTTGAGGCGAGCTAGCATTTGGTGTTTCGCCTACACCATACGGGTTGTTTGTATCGAACGAACGGTTGAGGGGATGCAAATATTTTATACAAAATTGAGATTTTGTAAGTTTTGAGTGTGGTGGAAGAGTATTTGGTAAA
This sequence comes from Scalesia atractyloides, assembly GCA_947069175.1. Taxonomy (NCBI): domain Eukaryota; kingdom Viridiplantae; phylum Streptophyta; class Magnoliopsida; order Asterales; family Asteraceae; genus Scalesia; species Scalesia atractyloides. Next base: position 85,084,699 of record CAMTDV010000024.1, read on the forward strand.
AACGTTGTCGAATGGGTTGGATTTTGAATAGGGTGAGTTATTTGAATTTTAAATTCAAAAATCTTTTTTTTAATAAAGTCATTGGATCCAACGGCTATAACCTCAACCAATCATCCAACGCCACCTCATCACCCATATGTGCTCCATGCCGGTGAAGTTTTTGCCTCCCCGCACACCACGCTGCCCTTCACGCCAATGACTGGCCGGTGTGCCGACGTTGAAAGGCTTCCACGCCTCAAAGAAACACCACCTCCGTATGGTCTAAAGAGTTTCATTAACGTCCTTGTACCATCTCTCAGCTAACCCTTTTGAAGTATGAGTGAAGGACAATAGCCATGTTACAATAAAAAAGAGGTGCCATGAGGTGTCGTTACTGGAAAAGTGGGTACATTGTATAGTACAGGTACATTGTGTAGTACAATTAGTAAAGTCAATAAATGTTGGGATTTGAGTGTATAAAAAAGCAACATTGATTATACAGTCACGTATATTATTTTATAAGGATTTTATTCAAGACACTACAAATATTAGTCTTTGACACGTATTTTCACATCTTGATATGTCCCATTTACCCTCTACCACCTGTAAAACTTCTACCAACACATATACACACCAAACTAGCTTAAATTTGATTCGAATCAACTTCGAGAAGAAATGTTTAGAATTCAAATATTTTTGTTATTTGAATTGAATACTTATTCAATTCGAATAAATAAGTTGAATTCGAATATGAGTTGTTATTCAAATCCATTTGGATAACCTGGATAAAGTGTATGTGTCTGTTGTAATATGTAACAAATGTTGTTTTGGATTTGCATTGTTAGGTGTTTTTGGGTTTAAGAGCCTAACTAAATGTTTGTTCATTTAATGGCCTAGAAAAAGACTTTAACCTATTAACTAATATTATTGTATCTGTTTTGTGGTTGTTATTTAGGTGCTGCTGATTTTCTGTTGTTTGGACCTTTATATTATGTTTTCATGTTTTTTAAACTTCTAATGCTACTTTGAGGTAGTTTATGTAATGTATGTTTTGCTACGCTAGATTGTTAAAAGTTGAATATAGGATGTATGTTTTTTTTTTTGGAAATAGCTTCTTTAGTTCTTTGTTTCTTTTTCCCAGTTAAAATAACTCAAACAAATCCAAATTGAACTCGAATTCGAATAAGTTAACTGGAACCGAATAAGTTGAATTTCAGGCGAATATTTGAGTTGAATTTGATTACATATTTTAAAACTTCAAATTCTAACTCGATTCCAATAACTTGAAATTCGATCGACTTGATGAACACCCCTAATCAGTAAATCTCTTTGAAAAAGAATCATCCAACTCTAGTGTCCAAGTCTTGAAGTGATTGAGCATGGTATTTGAAAAAAGAAAGAAGAAAGATCAGGTGGGTATGGATGCAATAGGATTATCATAGAAGAACATCTAGCCTTAAACTTGGTAAGCCATTTACAAATTAAAACTCAAAGATGTATCTTTGGAGATCAAATGGCGATATAGTAAAAAATCAAGTAAAAAATAGCTTAAATAGATGTTTTAAAACTGGTTTAAAATCATATGAACGTACTGATTTTTAGAAAATTAATGAAACTAAGGTGAGATACCAGCTAATTTCGTTGCAACTATATTATTTTGTAGTTTATAATTAAAAGCTAGCTATACCGAGTGCTTAAAAGCTAGGGTTATACACAGGACATATACCATAAGGTTACGGCGTATAAGACAAGGATTTTACGCGAGCGTATATATGACCATATAACCTAAATACAACATAAAAGTTAAAAATAACCAACAATAATCAGATGTATTTTAAACCTAGGTGATTTGCGATAATACGAGATAAACCTAGTACCAATAACACCATTACTTTTAGATATAGAAAATGGTGATAGAAGCTAACCTATGATAATCATATATAACTAGAGACTTTCAACATGTGATCAGTTTTTATTTTTGTAGTAAACATCGCTTATAATTGTTTGCCCGGTCTTCAAATTTGGCTATATCATTGTGCTCCGTCCGTGGAGCGTATGAATTTCCTGGAATGGAAATTCCATTGTCTCTACGATTAGTATCTTCCCTAGAAAAGAAAGGTTCTATAAATGAAGGGAAGACCCATGAAAATTACATGCTCATCAATATCATTGAAGAAGTTTTTAAGATTAATTTTAAATGGCAAATGACACATGTATGTAAATACTTTATTTTATTAAAATAGTCTAGTCAAAATAATTATTTTGTTCAGAAAGGCAATTGAAGAATGTGGGTATATGGTAATCAAACATATGAAAGAGTTTATCGACTCTACACAACATGATTTGGTTAACCGAGTGAGTTTTTGTAAATATTCATAGACTTTGCCTATTGCATTAAATTATATATATTTGCAATCTAACTTTTGTATTTATTTGTTTTTAGCTTTGGAATGAAGAAGGGTATTTTGAAGAATCTCAATTGAGCATTTAGTGGTAGATTTAATGTCGGGATTTATTAAAAAGATGTTGATCTTGTAAGCATTAGTTCATGTTTCATACTTTTGTAATTCAATATGCTTGAACGGGAGTACTATTAATTTTTGTCGTGAGCATGTGTATTTGTGTGTAATTGGAATTTTATTGGGAAATATTACTGAAAATTCTGGAATTTTGTAAAAATATTAAAAAATATATTTTTTTTCTTGTCTTATTTTTTGGTGCTATGAAGATTTGTTTTTTTGGTGTTATCTAGATTTGTTATTATTTGACACGTGTTAGTTTCTATATTGATTTTTTGGTGATGTGTTTAAAGATTGAACGGGGGCTGCGACTTGTGTTTCATCATTGACTTTTTTAGTGAATAAGCATATATATAGTCTAAGTTTAGTTGAACGGATAACAAAATAGAGTTGTATAAATATGATTTTCATGTATTGTATGCTTACATTTCAAAATTAAGTTATGATGTTTTGTTTAATTCAATTTCATAAACTCACCAGAATAAAGTTAATGTATTATCTTTAAGCATCATGTATTTTAACTCTTTAGAGATCGTTACTTAAAGAACTAAAAGAGCAAACGAAAACTTAAAGTGTAACCCATAAAAGATTATTTTATTACTTCTCTTTTAATGAAACACGATTATCTTATGATATACAGAATTGGTATTATTGGTGTGGATCACATGAGGTCTAATTTAAAATTGCTAACCGTCTAATCCTATATTTAAGCGTTTTTGTCCTCTTCAAGGTTTTAGCTGGCAGCATAACATCCACTCAAGTAATATACAAAGCCTGACATGAATCACATGAGCATTACAGTTCAAATTTAATACTCAAAAACAAGAAGATGGAGGGGGTAAAGCACAAATTCATCCATGTCAATGGGCTCAACATTCACATTGCTGAAAAGGGTGAAGGTCCATTAGTCTTGTTCCTTCACGGATTCCCCGAGCTCTGGTACTCCTGGCGCCACCAGATTCTGTATTTTGCGGATCATGGTTACCGAGCCGTGGCACCGGACCTTGTGGCTTTGGTCAGACTACAGGTGCACCAGTCCACGACCACACCAAGTTCACCTTCCCTCATGTGGTGGGCGATATGATTGGGCTTCTTGATGCCATCACAAACGACGGTGAAAAGGTTTTTGTTGTGGGTCATGACTGGGGTGCGGTCATTGCTTGGTACTTGTGCTTGTTTAGGCCCGATAGAGTCAAAGCTTCGGATAATCTTAGCGTCGCATTTCTCCCCTGGAACCCAAATGGAGACCTGGCGGAGTTGCTAAGACGTGAGTACGGAGATGATCATTACATTTCCAGATTTCAGGTATCAGTTATTATCTTCGGATTATATGATTTGTTCAATCTATAAACTTTGGTTTCTTGTGATTAATAATTGCATTTATGGGTGTAGAAACCAGGTGAAATAGAAGCTGAGTTTGCTAAACTTATGAGTTATGAAGCTTTCATGAAAAGTTCTTGACATTAAGAGATCCAGGCCTCTTTATTTCCCTAAAGGTAAAGGTTTTCCACACTCACCTCCTGGTGTCCCGGTGACCTTACCACCTTGGTTGTCCGAACAAGATATTGAATACTTTGCTAGCCAACATGAAAAGGCCGGTGGGCTCACCGGTGGAATCAACTATTACCGAGCTCTTCATTTGTAAGTAATTACAAATTAGTTAAAAGAAGTGTGTGTAACTAAATATATGTACACAAGAAATGGTACATTAATTGTATATTTGGCTCTGGCTATGCGACAACAGGAGTTGGGAACTGACTTCAGCATGGAAGGGTGCTAAGGTTATGGTGCCAACAAAATATGTCACCGGAGAGCTGGACCTCGCCTATCATATGCCCGGTGTCAAGGAGTACGTAATAAGTGGTGGGATGAAGAAGGATGTTCCACTGTTAGAAGAAGTTGTGGTGATGGAAGGTGTAGCACACTTCTTCAACCAAGAGAAGCCTGATGAGACCAACAAACACATAATCGACTTCATACAAAATTCTAATTTCTATATGCGTTTGTTCAGAACTAAGTGACACTTGTTTCTTGTTATCTATCGTTGCATGTTTGCATTTCCTCATAAATTTGACTCGGGTTGACGGGTTGGAATAAATGTGGTGAAATTAATTTGCAATAATGTTGGTGCCGAGTTTCCACTTTATTTGGTTGGTCTAGATATCTAGTATATATTTTAGTGATTCAATTTTAAAGGGCTTGTAGCCCTATGTTAGCAATCTGTATTGAGACATTTCGTGTAAGGTTGAGTCTTCAGAGGTTAATACTTCTATGTATATAAAATGTAGATTCAAGAGTAGGATTAAAAGATGGATACAAAAGGTAGATTCAAGAGTAGAATTAAAATATGTTTAAGTTAGCTGTTAAAATACCTTTTTGTCCTCTATATGTATTATACTTTTATTAACATAATTATTAAAAGTCTAAAAAATATGTTAAATTAAATTACCATTTTGTCATCCTATATGTATTATACTTTTATATGTATCACTAGGTTATCACCCGGGTGGCAACCCGAGCAGCAAAATTTAAATTACATTAATCATAAGTGTATCAATAAAAGTAATGCAAATAACGTAACATTACATAAATGAGTAGCAAAGTAGATTGTATCATTAGGTATGATGTTTTTTTTATAAGCTGTGTACAAAAATATCAAGGAAAAGACAAATAGCAGTTATGTATACAACTTAGGAATTATACATGTTTGGTACCACTTGCACTAAAGCCTTGTGAATCGCTCTTGACCATCTTTTGACACAAGTAAGAATAGTTTCCTTGACATGCCGAGCAAAATGTTTGATTGATTTTCCCAACCTAATCAACCACAAATTATACACATTAAGTACACAAAATTATAATCACCAAACAAATGCCATAGAATCTTTGGCTCTACAGTTCTCCCCTCAACTAAAAAGAAAGATACGACATCTAGTGACGAAGCCATATTCAACTATAAAGCATACTAAACATATGATTAACACTCCATTATCCCAAATAAAAGGAGATGCATTTTTTTAGTTTTATCACATGAAGCGCATACCTACTTATTTAATTAATAGGAACATGTTTTAAGCGTTCTTTTGAACTTTCAACATTGATTATCCTCTCTCTTTGACTTTGTTTTGTGGTTTATTAATTCCTTCTACTTTTCCTATTTATAAAAGAAAAAAAATATAGTAAAAAACACTTATAGAACCATAAATTAAATTCATCTGATTTTAATGTTCTACCAAAAACATTAAAGGTGTACACCATGGCCGGCTCTGAAGGTGGGCGGGGAGGACCACCGGCCAAAGTCCGATAATTCGAAGGGTACGTTATTTTAAAAAAAAACTCTGATATGTATATGTAAAAATACATAAATTAATAGGGTATACCCATACAAACATAAACTTACAAAACTTTTTTGTGGTTTAGAATAGCTATTAGCCCATTGGCATTAGGTTTAAACTTTTAGTGAGCCCAATACCCAATTTATTTAAAGTCTAAGAACACGTTTTTTCGAAGTCGAACATGGTGTATAAATTCTCAGGGGTGTACACTGTAGAAAGCAGAGTATTATAAAATTTGAGCATAAATTCCTCATTTAACTAATTCTCCCTCCCTAACCTTCAATTTCACATCCCGAAAATAGCCCCAAAAAACAAACAATTAATTAACTAATATAACAAAATAAATGAGAATTTTTTTTATCATCAACCAAACCAATAATCCATATCACCAAACCCATCAACAAAGCCACAATCTTTAAAACATTTTTAAAAAAACTTGAACTTATCAACCACTGATCGTCTCAAACATCATAAAGAATGAATTTGAGGGTGATAAAGTAGATGCAAATTGCAAAATATATAAGCAATTAAGTATTCTAGGTTTTACAAACTGTAGGTAACAAAAACAATAACAAATATTCAAATTGAGATCAAATAAAGCATATAAAAAACTACGAAGTACTAATCACAAAAGTATTAAAATAATAACATTTAACTAAAAATTATATTAATTGTTTTTAAAGCTTTCAGCTAACACATGTTTGGCATGCACAGAAAATTGAAGTTAAAATCAATTAACCAACCATTATCAGTTTCAATTAGGTTGTTAGTAACTGACCGATGCTAATCCAAAACAATCCCGCGGAGTCAGAATTGAAATAATATAATTTTTGTAATCAAAGTAACACATTAGCTATCTGTAAAAGTACATGTAAACTTTAAAAGACATAAAAAAGAGTCAAAATTGAAAATGCGGTAATGCACAAATCTGACTGAAAATGAAATGTTTTTTTTTTTTTTATGTGACAAGCAAGACATCCATTTTATTTAAACAAAGGAAGGCTTCAACCAGCAAGGAGCTGGAAGCAGCCAACCAACATCATACAACAGAAATGGAAACAAATAAAAAAAAAAGGAGACAAACACTGCAGACTCACACAAACAGGATACATCTACGCCCTTACTCACCCAAGGGGAACCCACACCAGTTTCTCCATACATCCCTTGGCACATTGAGTCTGGTAGAAAACATCTTCTTTGATTCCTTTGACAATTGAATGGGTCGTTTTTGCCTTGCCTTTAAACATCTTGTCATTAGGGGGCTGTGGCGGTAACGTTGATGATGACGATGACGACGGTTGCCGGGGCAGTGAGGCCGTGGAGATCCCCTGCGCTAACATTTAATATAGTTCTTCAATTTCTTGTTTAGCTTTATAACGTGCGTAGAGCACTTTGATCACAACCTTCTCCGCCAATTCAATTATTATTTCAGCGATGCGTTGATCAAATACGATGAAGTCATCCACCATTTTTCTTAAACGCTCAAGGAGTTACATGTCCTTCGCACTTCACAATCTCCACACTAAAAACATACCAAAAAAATGTTTAAAAAAGAATAAAAAAACGATGTTTTATTTTCAAATAAAAGATAGAAACCCATATGGCTCAGATAACATCATCACCAAGACCGACTTAAGTTCAATTGTTGGCCATAGTCTCAATCGAATCTCTGTCACAGCTGCAAAAGATCGCCGCGACAGGTAGAGAAAAAGAGAAGTTCATCACAGAGTTTGACCACCATAGTCTCAAATACCCTTTCCCAAAATCTGAAACGGAAGCTCACCATTAACCAAAAACCGGTTTGAACCCGACTAACCCGAACTGGTTTGTACAAAAGTCGGGTTTTACTTTTGCCGACCTGAACTTGTTACTTCCTGTATTAAATTAATGCATCTAGCATATTTAAAAATAGTAATTGTTGATATGATTATGAATGACCCGAATAGAGCTGAAATCGAGTTGTAAAATTACACAGTAAAACTGGTTTGAACCCGGCTAACCCGACCTGATTCAAACAAAAGCTGGGTTTTACTGTTGTCGACACGAACTGGTTTGGGTAAAAAATAGAACAGTTTGTCGCCTCTACTGCACACTGGATATGATATGTGGTATTCTATTATATTAATCTTTAATTTGGATTTAGAAACGGTTTCAGAATCATCACGTGGCTGCAAAATGATTGACAAAATTCATAAACAATCCAAATATGTTGAAATCAAATAGTGAACCCATTCATGGCCCAAAACCAAATTTAACTAACAAACATTTTCTAAAAGTTGAACCAATGCAGCTAATAAATGGTAACAGAAACAGGTGTATGGCAGGATATCTCAACTCAAAGCATGCGAACCACAATTGAAAACCAAAACAACTTCCAAATGCAAAGGCGTTGAAAAAGGCTAAGGGAAGACAAAACATAGCTAACCTTTAGTCAAATGATGGATTGTCACAAACGTTGCTTGATTTCACAAATGTAGATTGCATAGTAAACATGTGTTTGCCCATAAAGCCCTAGATATATCAACATGGTTTAGCCAAGATGCAAAAAAGTTGTTCAAGAAGCTCATCTGCAATATTTGCTTGCACAAATTGCCTATATGACAGTTTGTGGATTTGTATAATGGATTACCCCCTTGAGTCAGAGTCCTACAACCACCACATGATCCTTAAATTTAGACCAAACTGCATCATATTATGTTAAAATGATGAGTAGAGTGAATACTTACGCGCAGACTGCATGACCGCTTTCATGATAGACTACTAACATCTTGTTCTTTCCATTTGTCATCTGAGTAATGATTCTATCAATCAAGTCATCAATCTCTTTCAAACTAATCTTACCCTTGCCTCTTCTGCCATCAAGATTGTTGCATCGTTCATCAGAATTGCCAGCTCAGCACTGCTTAACCCAGGAGTTCGCGTAGCGATCACACTTAGTGACACGTTCTTGTCAAGCTTCTTGTTTTTGCTATGAACTATCAGTAATTCTTCTCTTCCTCTCACATCTGGCAGAATAACACTTACCTACACCAGACAAATATCATTATTTTTTAGATCAAATAACTTATAAACTACAAACCAAATATGAATACGGCAACAATTTCTAAGTCTATCTATGTGATAAATTACTAAACATTTAATATTTATATCATAGAATAAAACTCTTTAGATAAACATTGATATATTAACAATAATAGTTTCTTAGATTGTTGTTAAACATGTAGGTCCACATTAAATCTTAATAACATGTTTGAAGGTTTTAAGTAGAACAACTTAATACTACACTTGTCAAAAAAGTATAATACACATTGGAATTCAGTAGAAGTAAAACATTTTTCAAGAACTACACTAATATAGAATTTAAAAACATTCGTAAAGATTAATAATTATCAACTTGAAGAAAACTAAAAACAAAACAATAGAAGTTGTACTTATTTCATAGTGAAAATAAAATGATAAATAAAATGAAATGGTAGTGTATTCGAGAAGGTAGAAGACATTGACAGAATATACTCTCTTGTATATGCACAATTGATGGATTCATACGCTGGAAATGAATTCCTTTCATGTCATTGTTCTCTAGCGAAATTAACACCCCGAAAACGGCTTTGAAGTCAAACCACGTTAATAATAATGAACGGTGAAATACCATTAGTGGTAAAAAAAATTAACCAGGTAAATATTAGGATTTAAATAAAAAAATACTAATATTAATTAAAAAGAAGAATAGACGCTTTGAGAAGACAAAGTTTATAAAAGGCCCGAGTTAACATGACTTGAAATAAAACGGGTTATAACTCCCTGAACCCAGAAAGTTAACTAGGAATAATTAACCTAGTTAGTTAATTGTTTAAAAACAATAAAGAAAACTTGGTTAATAATCCTTTTGATAACTCTAGAAAGCTTGAGGGACTAAAAAGGTTAAATGAGGAAATGGTTTTAATAAATAAAAATCAAAACACCAAAACACACACTTAAGTTTGTGTTCTGGTCGACATTTGCACAGGAGAAAAAGGGTTCTTCCCTTCAAACCCTAAAACTCACTAAATTGCTCAAAATCAAAGAGAAATCAAGCCAATAATTGGGGATTTAACTAAATTCATGATCACCTAAGCTAGGAGATCAAAAGGTATGTCAAATTTTATAATTTGGTGATATCTTGAAATCTTGATAAACACTCATAATTGAAATTCATGCTTGAATGTTGAATGTATGAGTGTTGTTATGTTGAAACTATGTCTAGGAGTAAACCCTAGTTGAAAGTTTGATGATTTAGTGTTGAAAACTATGAAATTGATGAACACCCATATATGTGCTAAGTGGATTTTTATGTCATTGTGATGAACACGTGATTTTATATGATTAGTTATGAAAAAACTGAAGTTAAGCTGTGAGATAGTGATTTTGATCAGGAATACTAGACCAAGGGCTTGATTTTGATAATATAAACTTGGTTAAAAGTTAGTAATGATGTTGATGCATATGTCTGTTGCCTACGTCATCGTATAAAGTCGAGTCTGTATTTAGGAGCGAAATGTCGAAGACTATATATGTCTAGGAACAAGTTCGCCCGAACTTGTGAGTGGCTAAGACAAGTTCGCCCGAACTTGTCATGGCTAGGACAAGTTCGCCCGAACTTGCCCATGCCACAGTTCAAGCGAACTTGATCTCCTATATATGTGTCTTGTGATTTCATTTGTAAGATTCAGAGATTTTGTGTATTGGACGGCGAAGCTCTGTCCAAGTGTTTCTAGGATCTGTAACGTCTACTAATCAATGAAACAGTGTTAATCAGTAAAGAACTTGTCTACAATGTCGCCTATGCAAACGGATTCCGCACGTTTACCTTAGGTTTGCCAAATTAGGACCCGAACGATCCTTAAAACGGACCCTCAGTTGGTATCAGAGCAGGATTGGCCTAATTTGAAGACATTAGACATAGAAAATCTCATCTTCTACTCATTTCATTCTTTTTAAACTTTTCTTGGACATTTCACGGACAAAATGGACTGATTTTCAAGTATAATACTTAAAATCCTTAATAATAATACCCTTGAAAAAATCAGAGCTTAAAACAAACGAATTCATGTCGAAAAGTTGAAAAAATAATGTTTGAAAACATCATTTCGAACGAACTTGTGATCAAGTTCGCCCGAACTTGACTGAAATTATCACATTTTGTGTGATTTTTCATCAAGTTCGCCCGAACTTGACAAGTTTTTCAAGAATTTTCATCAAGTTCGCCCGAACTTGACTGGTTTTTGTTGAAATTAAGCACAAGTTTGCCCGAACTTGGCTAAATTTTCTTGAAAAACATCACAAGTTCGCCCGGACTTGTTTCAAAGTGAAATTTTCTGAAAAGTTTATACAAGTTCGCCCGAACTTGTTAAGTAGCTGATTTTCATAAGCTGTTACAAGTTCGCCCGAACTTGTACAAAGGTTTCTAAAAAAAGGCATGAAAATTCAGAAAAACGTCTCGGACATTATATATCGTTAGATTCGTATCGACGAGACGAGTTTAAAGCTCTAATCTGGTAAAAACAGTTTTTGAAAAATTTTAAACGTTTTTAGCGAACCGATTGTCGATTAAGAAGTCAAATTTTACTAAAATTGTCTACTTGCTAATCATTTTTCAAGTGTTTTTGAACGATAGATAAATTTGGAAAACGAAATGGGGTCCGTGAAGCCGCCAAAGTTGATGAGTATAGACGAGTATGAAAGCTGGAAAGAAAAATTCGAGAACTGGAAACGAGCAAATTTCTTCTACCAAAATGTTCATGAGAAGAAGATGATCAGCTTGTTACAGCAATCGATAAATGAAGATATCTTGATTCTACTACCAGAATGTGATACAGCACAGAAGTTGTGGAATGCTCTACGTGCTAATTATTTTGATATTGTTGAGATGATTAAGAGCAAGAAAGTTCTAATCATGAAAGAGTTTGACATCTTCACAATGCTGAAAGGCGAGTCAATGAAACAAATGATAGAGCGATTTTGTCATTTGAAAGTGCAGATGAGAAGGCATGGTCTTGAGAAGATAGGAGCAGAATATATTGACAAATTGGCTAATGCTCTTCCGGAGGGTGAATGGATAACCTACTTAATGGTGTTAAAGGAAAGTCTGAGCTGGGAAATTTTTCAAGCTTTCTACCTTCATTGACAAATTAGAGGGATATAAAGTGGAATTACTAAAGAAGTCTGATCTTGTCAGTCATCAACGAAATGATTTGGAAACGCAAAGTTCAAATGATCAGTTGAAGAAAAAAGGAAGTATAACGGCAAAGAACTGTGAAGCACAAGTTTCAAGTACATCCACAAATGAGTCTCAAGTTCTAAACCAATCTGCTCAGTCTTTGATGTAGATCTGAATGATTATCTGGCAGATAATGCCAAACTCTTGAACAATCTGGAGAGTTTGACATTAGAAAATAAAAAGTTAAAAGAAAATGAAAAGATTTTTGAAAATAGAATAAAAATTTTAGAAAATGAAAAATCTGTTTTAAATAAAAATGATTTTGAAAAACAAAATATAATAAACTCGCATCTTGAAAAATTCAGGAAACTTGAACAAGATGTTGAGAATACTAAAAATAAAGCTGTTGATTTAGAAAAGAAGTTGAAAGGTTTTGTGACCTCGTCATTGATTCTAGATCAGATATGTCCAAAACCAATCAATGAAAATAAAAAGAAAATTCCAATAAGTGATAAAGTCACAAATTATGACAATGTCATAATTGAGAATTGTGATGATGATATCGATAATGAAAGTATTAAAAAAGAGAAAATGAATGAAATATTTTTAAAACTAAAAGAAAAATTTCAAGAAATTTTCTACAATCTACTGAAAAAGGTGAATGTTCAACGCAAAAACCTTCTAAGCAGAATGGAGAACGAAAACAAAAGGAAAACCAAAGTTTTAAAAGTTTTCAAAAGAAAATAAAAGCTCATCGGTACGATCATCAAATTATTATAGAAATTCACAAAAATTTGTAAATCAAAACTCACAAAAATTTGTAAATAAGTGGTGCAGGTCGGACCACAGTGCTTCAGCGTCAAATCAAAGTTACAGAAGAAGCAGGAAAGATGGCTACCACACGTCAAATCAGTGTTATGATTTGAGTGTATGGTTTGATAGAAAACGATATGATAACAGGGTGTGTCATATTTGTAGGGTAACTGGATACATTGCTAAAAAATGTCTACAAATTAATCCTAAATCTGTTCATATTGATAAGAAAAATTCTAAGATTTGAAAATACCAACTAGAGTTTTGAAACAATGTACAGAAACTACTAACAAGGTAAAACCAGTTATTACTAAGTTTTCAAATTTTGAAACTTGTGAATCCTCGAATAGTAATGAACAAAAAGTTTCTACATTGTATTTCAAGAAAGCTTTAACGAAAAATCAATCATGGTTGGTCAAAGAAAAAGAATTTACATAATCAGTGAAAATTGAAAGTTTAGAGGATTTTCCAAAACTTGAAAAAATCCAAATAAATCTGATTGTGTAAAGAAAATCAAAATTAAGGTTGAAGAAGCAACGCCTAAGACTACAAAGGCTTGGGTGTCACTATTCAACTAATTATTTGAATTTTTGTGCAGGAACTTCTAAGATGAAAGTAAATTACTGAGAATGAACTTTCGTGGCACACAATGAAGACAACCGGGTTATCAAGTTCTATATAAAGGCCTTATTACATTTTCAAATAACGTTTACCTTACAATTTTAGAAAATTTTTGGAGAAAATGTTTCGAGAAAACATGTTCTAATAATGTTTACTTAAAAAATTTTACAAATTTTTTGAAGAAAAATTTGAAAATTTTCACAGAACCCTCACGGTTGAACAAGACAAAACTTATGTTCAGTAAAGTGTTATAAACACAAAAGTGTCAAGATTTTTGTCATCATGAGGGGGTGTGCTTAAAAGATAATTGTGAAGCAGTAATGGATGGAGAATTGAAGTGATTCTCATCAATTGGTCAATGTTTTTTTCTATAAATCAAAACTTCAAAAATATGCTTTTGAATTTTAGGGGGAGAAAGAAATTTTCAGAAAATCCAAAAACATATAAAATACAAAAAGTACAAAAACATTGAAAAATGCAAAAAGAGTTTTGTGGATAAAAGAAAATGATAGTACATCAGTAGACTATGACAGTACGCTAAAGAATTGTAAAGTTTAAAAAGTGATAAACAAGTCTTACTATGGATGTGTCGATAGGCTTTACACGTTCAGCAAATTATTTTCGAGATATAAACTAAATTTTACAACTGCTTAAACTTGTGGATTAACATCTCTCGAATATATGGACTTAGTACTCTAAAATTTCGTTTGAGAGATTGCCTGATTCTGAAATACAAGGTCTTTATAGATAGTTGATATCTGGGGTATTATACAAGTTCTTCTGATTTTGCGAAAGCTATAGCCTAGAACTTCTATAATGCTTTTGCTATAAACCCCTAAACTGCATGCAAAACTTGAAAAGTATCGAAAGATCTAATCAGTTGCAGTGCTTAAAGATTCCTTAAATGGAACACACCTTAAAGTCGAGCCTTCATCTCTTGGGGCGCCGGTGGCTCTACGGCGGAGCTGACGCTGGAGATAGCGAGGAGGATGCAGAATTTAGTGTGTGTGGAGACGATGATGCATTTGACGTGTACGAATATGCCGGTGGAGAAGATAGATCACGCGTTGGAGACCATTAAGAAGGATGGGATACAGAATGTTATGGCGCTTAGAGGTGATCCACCACGTGGACAGGATAAGTTTGTTCAGATCCAGGGAGGATTTGCGTGTGCTCTTGATCTGGTATGTATCAAATGATCAGTTATCATGACATTGTTGTTGTGTTAGTTTTGTATTTCTGGTTTTTTGTGGTTCTGATTGATTGTTGAGATACTGGCATTGGTTAATTAGGTTTAGAGTGGAGTGTGTGATTTTGAAGTCTAATAATTAATTGTGCTTATATAGGTGAACATGTCACAATTTAAGTCCCTAAACTATAACCTAATACATTTTGGTCTAATGATGATCGATTATTGAGTTATCATGTTTCTGTATCTATGAAGGTTAGAGGATATAAGGGACTGGCATTTTTAATTGAGAGATTTTGAGGTGTGGTTTTAGGGTGTAGTGTTGATGTGGAGTGCTTTTGTCTTATTTCAGTGAATATTTACAGTGATTGGACTTTGGAGTCATATATTATCTCTTTCGAACAAATGAGTGGGTGAATTTTTAGGTTTTGAGATCTGTGAAAGTCTATAGCAGTTTCTTTAAGATGATTTGGTGATTTGGATTATGAAGAGCTTTAAAACATGACTAGTTCTTTATTTTGCTTTTCGTTTTTTCACAGTGTTTTGATTATAGTTAGATTTAAATTTGTGAATTTGAAGTCTGATTGGTTGAGTTGCTGACTTTTCTAAACTAGTTACCAATGTGAGCTAATTGGTAGATCAGTGTTATATTGTGTATACAGCATTACATTTTGAACTGGTAACATGTTACTTTATCGGGATTATGAATTGCTTTTCTGGGGATTACTAACTACTTATTGAATGGACCAATTTTGAAATATAATCTCCGTGTGAAGTATTTGTGATTTGTTATATTATGATACTTGGGCTCATTTTAGCTCATATTATGGTAATTGGTCTTGTTCATTAGCTTCTCTTGAGCATTGTTGGACAGGTTAGTTTAGCTTTTGAGATCTGTGAAGTTCATAATAACGCCCTTAAGCTGATTTTGACTATAAAGAACTTTACAGCATGCTGCAACAAGAATATATAAAAAGTACAGTTGACCTGCTTAAGCTGTAAGAGATGATTGTAGTAATTGCTTATAGTTAAAAATTCTGAATCTTTTTTGGAGTTATCCTAAACTGAAGTTAATAATTTATTATTAGTTCTTTTTGTCACACCCCGACCCGCAGCGGAATAAGAGTCGGGGCATAATTGGGTTATCACCAAAGCTCATGATACTTACTAATATGTTTCATATTTATTAAATTCAAATTACATCTCAAAGTTTCAAGTCAAATTCATACAATACAAGGAAAGGAAAAATTAACTAAAACAATCCAAAATCTAAACTGGTTTATTCTTCTAGGCCGCCCTATATGTTTCTTGCTCCAACTTGATCACCTGTATCATGTGTAAAAATGGGGAATTTTGGGTCAACAAAACTTGGCGAGTGAACCTTGTTAAAAACATTTGTTATTGATTTCTTATTGGAATTAATATGGAAAATTGTGCAATAATCATACATGAACAAACGAATGTAAACAAACAATCACAAACACCTTGCATGAGTATATGATATGAATGACAATGTATATGCTGGCAACGTCTCGTTCACGCTCATAGGTAATGGGGAACGGACGGCCTATGATGATGTATGTGAGATCAAGGCTCAATCAAACGGAGCCGATCTTATGTTGGCAACGCCTCGTTCACACTCATAGGTAATGGGGAACAACTCACTCTCATAGGTAATGGGGAGCGGCGGCCTATGATAATGTATGTACTGAAAATGATAACTTTAATCTAATCATTAACCACATAAACAATAGATATATATTGGCAACACATTTGATCATGAATATGATAAATGCACAAGTGTTTAATTTAAATAATAATAATGACACAATGATACACCTCAAAATGTGATTAAAACGGGGAATTTGTAGAGATTCACTCACCTTGGGTGCGTTCGGTGAATGATGTTGATTGCGCATGAATTTAGAGGATTGATCGACGAGAAATAACTAACCTAGTTAATAACGAGAAGGTACGGTAAGTAAGTGGATTTTATTAGCAATTTTAATAGGATCTTTGGGTATATTTTTGTGAGTTTAAGGCTATTTTCTAACTTTAAAAACGTTATTTTTAAGTATTTTTAATTGATTTTTAAATTAAATAAATAAATAAAATAATAAAAAAATGTTGACTTTTGAATGTTGACCATGACCGTTGACCGTTGACCGGTCCGGTCGCTTATATATGTGCGCTGGGTGAGACTCGAACCCGTGACCTCCCGTACGCATGCACGCAGCTCTACCAAGTGAGCTACGTGTCTAACCCGAAATATTTCTGTTTTTAATTATATTTATATACTTTTTAACTTAATCCGAAAATCATTTATTTTTAAAAAGGATTTTAATTGCATTGAACCGGTGCCGTTAACCAGTCTCGAACTCGAGACGTGCGAGTTAGTGTTGCACACAGTCCACCGCTGGACTGTGTGTCTAACCTGGTTAATATTCCGGTTTTTATTATACTTAACATGATTCTGTGAGTTATCCCGGTTCGGTTAAAAAGAGCATTTTTGTTTAAAGGAGTGAGGTTGGGGCATGGATCGAACTCGATACGTGTTCTTATTATTTGCACACAGTCCACCGCTGGACTGTGTGTCTAACCCGTTTATTAATCTGATTTTAATTAATCTTATTATAGACAGTCGACTTCGTCTTCTTCGCTCAAAGACTCAGTCGACGATTTTTCAACTGTTCTTGATTGGGTCGTTCATCGAGCATATTACTGGTTGAAATGTGATGAATAAAATGAACTCAGGAAACGAATGTACCGATCAATTGCATTTCTTCAGAATTCCGGCAATGAACGTCGGCTCTGATTTGTGTATTCTTTCTACTTGAATCAATTATCAGTTTTGTTTGATTGGTTATGAAAGTGGGGTACTAAACAAGGATTAACAGAAGTTCGAATGATTATACCGATTCACAGCGTGAGATTAGAAATTCCAGAGGTTTTCCGGCGAGAGCTGAATATTCCGGCTACGTCGTCTGGGATTGATTCTGATTGTTGGATTGAAGTTAGTAACAGTCTAACAACGGAATGAAACAGAAAGAGTCGAGGTGTTTACCGTGTTGAGGTGAGTCTCGGTTTTCCGGCGAAAGTCCGGTGATGGCAGGATATTTTCGGCGAGTGAAATTGCTTCGAGAAAAGGTGCGATTTTGAGCGAAAAGGCTACCAAAGATTTGTGGGTGTATTTATAGGGAAGAATCGAGACGCATTGGGTCTGATTTCAGTCTCGATTCATGGTCAGCTGTTCTCCGGCGGTTACGACATATGTCGTGGGTTCAGACATCGGTTATAACCGATGTTAGGATTAATTCTTCCATTAAATCGATAGAAACCGTCAATTATTGGCGAAGTCGTCGGGATTTCCGACGACTGCGAAATGGGCGCGTCAATGACTGAATTTGATTTCTGTGTTTTGTTATTTGAATTAATTGTTTCGATATGTTATCAAATAACACAAGTGGCGGAGTGGTTGGATGAGTGGGAGTTAAGTCATTGGCTGACCCGGCTGACCCGGGTTCGAATCCCGGCAGCCTTGTTTTATTTTTAATTCTCTTATTTTCACTTTTTAACAATTTTTGCTTTTAAATCCTAATTTGTTTATTAATTATGTATTGTTTAAAATTAAAATTAATCATAAATAAACAACAAAAATTTAACACTGATTGTTCGATTAATAAACGAAGCGGGTTTTGAAAACCCGTTTTTCGACGGATGTTACAGTATCCCCTACTTTTAGAAATTTCGTCCCGAAATTTAAGTAGTAGTAGTTACAGGAAATAGATGTGGGTATTTCTCGCGCATTGAGTCTTCACGTTCCCAAGTAAACTCAGGTCCTCGTTTCGACTCCCAGCGTGCCCTGACAATTGGGATGCGGCTTCGTCTTAAACGTTTCTCTCCGAAGACCATAATTTCTACTGGTCTTTCAATGAAATGCATAGATTCATCGACTTGAATGTCTTCTAGAGGAATATGGAGATTTTCATCGGCGAGGCACTTCTTCAAGTTCGATATGTGGAATGTGGGATGAATTCTGTTGAGTTCCTCTGGTAGGTCAAGTTTGTATGCTACAGGTCCTACTCTTTCGAGTATCTTGAAAGGTCCTACGTAGCGTGGTGCTAGCTTGCCTTTTTGGCCAAAACGAACTACTCCCTTCCACGGCGATACTTTTAAAAGTACTTGGTCACCAATGTTAAATTCCAAGGGCTTTCGTCGTTTGTCTGCATAACTCTTTTGACGACTTTGTGCCGCTAGAAGGTTGTTTCGGATTTGATGAATCTTGTCTGTTGTTTCTTGTATTAATTCTGGACCGGTGATTTGAGCTTCTCCAATTTCGTGCCAACATATTGGTGATCGGCACTTACGACCATATAACGCTTCGAAAGGTGCCATGCCGATACTTGAATGATAGCTGTTGTTGTACGAAAATTCAACTAATGGTAGATGAGTGTCCCAATTCCCTTTGAAGTCTATGACACATGCTCGAAGCATGTCTTCAAGAGTTTGGATGGTGCGCTCAGATTGTCCATCAGTTTGAGGATGATAAGCGGTACTGAGGTCTAATCGTGTACCCAACGCGGCTTGTACGGCTTGCCATGTTCGTGAAGTGAAACGACCATCACGATCTGAAATAATGCTTAACGGTACACCATGCCGGCTTACGATTTCGCTGATTAGATACGAGCTAACTTCTCATTCTTGAAGTCCTCGCGAATCGGGATGAAGTGAGCTGATTTTGTAAGACGATCAATGATTACCCATATAGTGTCATTGTAACATCCGTCAAAAACGGATTTACCAAACCCGCTCCGTTTATCAACCGAACAATCAGTTAAAAATTTCGTTGCGAATTTAATGCCAAAAATAATTTTAAACGATACATAATCAATTATTATATGGGAATATATAATTAGTTTTTGAAAAACTGTTAAAAATATGAAAATAAAAATATTTTGTTTCTGCCGGGTTTCGAACCCGGGTCAGTCGCCGGGTCACGGTTCAACAGTTTTATCGCACAACTCTCCAACCACTGCGCCACTTGTATCTTTTGTTAAATGTTAGAATCATTTAATTCATAACATGACTTTCCGAATTCAAAACCGGCGCCCAAATGCAGTCGTCGGAAATCCCGGCGATCTCGCCAATAATTTAACGATTCCTTCAGTTATAACGTAAATATTAAACACTACATCGGTTATAACCGATGTCTGACTTCGCGACACAAGTTATAACCGCCGGAGAAATTATAACCGACGAATCAAGTCGGAAATCGGACAAAATTCATCGACGACCTGCACTATAAATACCCCCTCGAACCTCTGCAAACTTTTTCGCTCAAAACCGCACCCTTTCTCGGCGAAAACTCACTCGCCGGAAAACTGCTGTATCTCGCCGGAAAACCGAACCCTCCACTTATAAGCCTTACTAAACCCCCTGAGCTTATACCGAAGTCACCCACATCCTTTTCAAGCTTTCTGAAGATTCATTGCTGCAAGACACACGACGCCGGAACCTGATACTGTCGCCGGAGTTCTGCCGGAAAACAGAGGAATCCAGTCGGTATACCTCACGCTTAAATCGTTCATTCTTTTCTTTAATCTCACTTGTAATTAACTAAAGATCGCTAAAGAAACCGATTAAAACATTGAACCAGTCGGATTTCCGATTCTGGTTAAAAACGGACGTAGAAGACGATGTTCGGTAACATATAAGTATAATTAAAATCAAGTTATTACTCGGGTTAGACACACAGTCCAGCGGTGGACTGTGTGCACAATAAACACACTAACGTCTCGAGTTCGAATCTTGTCCCACACACGCTGCCTTAATAAAAACGTTTTTTTTTTGTTAACTAAACCGGATTCATTTCATGTATATATTAAGTTTAATAATAACCGGAATAATAACCAAGTTAGACACACAGTCCAGTGGTGGACTGTGTGTATGTTTAATCACAGGACACGAGTTCGAGTCCGGTCTACTGCACCGACTCGGACAATTATCTACCTTTTTAAATAAGTCAGAAATGAAAATACTTAGTTTGTATTTAAGTATAATAAAAATCGGTTTATATAACATGTTAAACACACAGTCCAGCGGTGGACTGTGTGTTAACGTAACCCACAGGTCCCGGGTTCGAGACCTATGGAGCGCACCGGTCCGATTCAGTTAAATCGTTTTTAAAAATAAATGATTTTCGATTAATCTAATTAATATATAAATATAATTAAAAACAGAAATATTTCGGGTTAGACACGTAGCTCAGTTGGTAGAGCTGCGTGCACGCGTACGGGAGGTCTCGGGTTCGAGCCTCACTCAGCGCACATATACTCGCATACGAACCGGTCAAAGTCAACAGTCAAACGGTCAACGGTCAAAAAAAGTCAAATTTTTTTATTATTTTTATTTATTTATTTTAATTAAAAATCAATTAAAAATACTTAAAAATAACATTTTTAAGGTTAGAAAATAGCCTTAAACTCACAAAAATACACCCAACAATCCTACTAAAATGGATTAATAAAATCCGTTTACTTACCGAACCATAATGCTATTTATCTAGGTTAATTTCACTCGTGGGTAAAACCACTTCGCGTGCATTCAACATCATCAACCGAACGCACCCACTGTGAGTGAATCTTACAACCCCCCCCCCCTTTTAATTACACGTTTTGGGGTGTGTCATGTGTCACAAAATAATTAACTTGTTTATTTAAACTCGTGCCATACCATATCGTGATCTAAACTTAGATTGTTTATATTGTTGTGATTACTTATTTTATTTTGTCAAATTATATGAAATTCATTCATTAAGCCCATCAGTTCCTCGTGGGAGACGAGTTGAACAACGCGTGCCTCAAAACCAATCCATTATTGTTCATGTGTGTATCATTGAGTTTATATTGTTTGTAGTTATGTCTTTCATATTATCATGTTTATGCAATTCATTCATTAGGCCCATCAGTTCCTCGTGAGAGACGAGTAGAGCAACGCGTGCCTCTAAACGTCCCATTATTGTTCATGTGTGCTTTATTTAATATCTAATGATTGTTGAGTAAGTTTACATCTATTTTTACTCATGTGTGGTTGTGCACTCATTTCATAATCAATTAAATAAACTTGTTCAAATGTTTTCCATAGGATTCACTCGCCAACTTTTTGTTGATCCAAAAACCTTTTTACACATGATACAGGTGAACAGGATAAAGCAAGGAAAACATAGGAAATGCCTTAGAAGAGAACAAAGAAGCTTAGATTGATGTTAGGTCATGATGTAATTATAGTTGTAAATTTCCTATTAAATTGTATTTAATGAATATGAAACGTATAATAAATGTCATGAGCTTTGATGATAACCCAATCATGCCCCGGTCACCTTTTCCGCTGCGGGTCGGGGTGTGACAGTCATACCCACCAGAAGTGCGAGGTAACCCGGTAATGAAGTCCATGGTTATGTTTTCCCACTTCCATATAGGTATTTCAGGTTGGACTAGAAGTCCTAAGGGTCTTTGATGTTCAGCTTTCACTTTAGAACACGTAAGGCACTTGGAAACAAAAACAGCAATATCCTTTTTCATGCCAGGCCACCAGTAGGTGTATCGAAGGTCTTGATACATCTTGTCGGCTCCTGGGTGTACAGAGTATCGTGTTTTGTGCGCCTCTTTCATAAGGATATCGCGAAGGTTATTGTGATCGGGAATCCATATGCGATCTAGATAATACAGGATACCGTCGGATTTTGTTTCGAGTTTAAGTTCTGCTCCACAAGATAACTCATTGCGTATGTCGTATTCTGTTATGGAAACATGTTGAGCTTCTCGGATTTGATCTTTGATATCGGTTATAATATGCGAACATAGAAGACGAATGGAGTTCGCATAACCCTTTCGACTGAGTGCATCGGCCACCACATTTGCCTTGCCAGGATGATACCGAATTTCGAGTCTTAGTCATTAAGAAGTTCGACCCATCTTTGTTGCCTCATATTCAACTCCTTTTGGTTAAAGATATGTTGGAGGCTCTTGTGGTCAGTGTAAAGTTCACACTTGGTACCATAGAGGTAATGTCTCCATATCTTAAGAGCGAACACAACGGCTCCAAGTTCTAGGTCATGAGTAGTGTAGTTCTTCTCATGAGTTTTGAGTTGCCTAGAAGCATAGGCTATCACTTTTCCCTTTTGCATTAATACACAGCCTAGTCCTTGCCCTGATGCGTCGCAATATACTACAAAGTCATCGCAACCTTCGGGGAGTGTGAGGATAGGTGCGTCACAAAGCTTTTGCTTAAGGGTTTGGAAGGCTTCTTCTTGTTTAGGTCCCCATATGAAGGGTTTTCCTTTATGTGTCAAAGCCGTGAGTGGTACAGCGATACGAGAGAAATTTGATATGAAACGGAGATAGTAACTGTAACATCCGTCACAAACGGATTTTACGAAACCCGCTCCGTTTATTAACCGAACAATCAGTTAAAAATTTCGTTGCAAATTTAATGCCCAAAATAATTTTAAACGATACATAATTAATTATTATATGAGAATATATAATTAGTTTTTGAAAAACTGTTAACAATAAGAAAATAAAAATAAATTGTATCTGCCGGGTTTCGAACCCGGGTCAGTCGCCGGGTCACGGTTCAACAGACTTAACACTCAACACTTAAACCACTGCGCCACTGGTGTTCTTTGTTAAATGTTAGAATCATTTAATTCATAACATGTCTTTCCGAATTCAAAAACCGGCGCCCAAATGCAGTCGTCGGAAATCCCAGCAAACTCGCCAATAATTTACGACTTTTTCAGTTATAACGTAAAACTTAATCACTACATCGGCTATAACCGACGTCTGAGTCCGCGACACAAGTTATAACCGCCGGAGATTTTCTAACCGATGAATCAAGTCGGAAAGGACCAAATTCATCGATAACCTGCCTTATAAATACCCCCTCGAACCTCTGCAAACTCTTTCGCTCAAAACCGCACCCTTTCTCGGCGAAAACTCACTCGCCGGAAATCTTCTGCTCATCGCCGGAAAACCGAACCCTCCATTTCTGAGCCTTACTAAACCCCCTGAGCTTATACCGAAGTCACCCACATCCTTTTCAAGTTTTCTGAAGACTCGCTGCTGCAAGACACACGACGCCGGAACCCGTTACTGTCGCCGGAGTTCTGCCGGAAAACAGAGGAGTCCAGTCGGTATACCTTTCGCCTAATTTCTCTTTCTTTTCACTTATATCTCACCTGTAATTAACTGAAACACGCTAAATAAACCTGATTAAAACTTCGAACCAGTCGGTCATCGTTCCTGGTTAAGACTGACGAAGAAGACGATGTTCGGTAATGTTTAAGTATAATTAAAAGCAAGTTATTACTCGGGTTAGACACACAATCCAGCGGTGGACTGTGTGCACATTAAACACACTAACGTCTCGAGTTCGAATCTTGTCCCATGCTGCCTTAATAAAAATGTCTTTTTTGTTAAACGAACCGGAGTCACACTGTTACATGTTAACTTTATTAATAACCGGAATAATAACCAAGTTAGACACACAGTCCAGCGGTGGACTGTGTGTATGTTTAAATCACAGGTCACGAGTTTGAGTCCGGGCTACCGCACCGGCCCGGATAATTATTAAACTTTTTAAATAAGTCAAAATGAAAATACTTAGTTTGTGTTTAAATATAATAAAAATCAGTTAAGTTAACAAGTTGGACACACAGTCCAGCGGTGGACTGTGTGTTAGCATAAACCACAGGTCCCGGGTTCGAGACCTGTGGAGCGCACCGAGTCACGGATTAAAATCGTTTTTAAGAAATAAAGGATTTTCTGTTTAATCTAATTAGTATATAAATATAATTAAAAACATAAATATTTCGGGTTAGACACGTAGCTCAGTTGGTAGAGCTGTGTGCACGTGTACGGGGGGTCTCGGGTTCGAGCCTCACTCAGCGCACATATACACGCATACGAACCGGTCAAAGTCAAAGTCAAAGTCAACGGTCAACGGTCAACTGTAGCAAAAAAATCAATTTTTTTATTATTTTTATTTATTTATTTTAATTAAAAATCAATTAAAAATACTTAAAAATAACATTTTTAAGGTTAGAAAATAGCCTTAAACTCACAAAACTACACCCAATAATCCTACTAAAATGGATTAATAAAATCCGTTTACTTACCGAAACATTATGCCATTATCTAGGTTAATTTCACTCGTGGTTAAAACCACTTCGCGTGCATTCAACATCATCAACCGAACGCACCCACTGTGAGTGAATCTTACAACTCCCCCTTTTTAATTACACGTTTTGGGGTGTGTCATGTGTCACAAAATAATTAACTCGTTTATTTAAACTTGTGCCATACCATATCGTGATCTAAACTTAGATTGTTATTATTGTTGTAATTATGTATTTCATTTTGCCGACTTATACGAAATTCATTCATTAAGCCCATCAGTTCCTCGTGTTAGACGAGTTGAGCAACGCGTGCCTCAAAACCAATACATTATTGTTCATGTGTGTATTATTGAGTTTATATTGTTTGTAGTTATGTCTTTCATATTATCATGTTTATGCAATTCATTCATTAGGCCCATCAGTTCCTCGTGAGAGACGAGTTGAGCAACGCGTGCCTCTAAACGATCCATTATTGTTCATGTGTGTATTGTTTAATATTAAATTGATTTATGAA
Source organism: Scalesia atractyloides (assembly GCA_947069175.1). NCBI lineage: Eukaryota > Viridiplantae > Streptophyta > Magnoliopsida > Asterales > Asteraceae > Scalesia > Scalesia atractyloides. The sequence continues at coordinate 85,110,042 of CAMTDV010000024.1, forward strand.
TAAGTTTACATCTATTTTTACTCATGTGTGGTTGTGCACTTTATTTCATAATCAATTAAATAAACTTGTTCAAATGTTTTCCATAGGATTCACTCGCCAACTTTTGTTGATCCAAAAACCCTTTTACACATGATACAGGTGAACAGGATGAAGCAAGGAAAACATAGGAAATGCCTTAGAAGAAAACAAAGAAGCTTAGACTGATGTTTAGGTCATTGATGTATTTATGATTGTAAATTTCCATTAAATTGTATTAATGAATATGAAACGTTAAAATAAATGTCATGAGCTTTGATGATAACCCAATCATGTCCCGATCACCTTTTCCGCTGCGGGTCGGGGTGTGACAGTAACCAGCCAAACCAAGGAAAGATCTTACTTCGGTTGGTGTACGTGGCGCTTGCCATTCTTGCACTGCTTTGATCTTTGAGGGGTCGACATGTATTCCCTTGTCATTGACGACATGTCCAAGGAATTTCACCTCTTTTAACCAGAATTCGCATTTGGAGAACTTAGCGTAGAGCTTTTCGGTTCTTAAGAGCGTGAGGATGAGTCGAAGGTGTCGTTCATGATCAGTCTTAGACTTTGAGTAAATGAGAATATCGTCGATGAAGACTATAACAAAGCGATCGAGATAGGGTTTGCAAACTCTGTTCATTAGGTCCATGAAGACGGCTGGAGCGTTGGTTAGACCAAATGGCATGACCATGAATTCATAGTGACCATAACGAGTTCGGAAGGCGGTCTTTGGGACGTCTTCTTCATGTACTCTGAGTTGATGATAGCCGGAAGGAAGGTCGATCTTTGAAAAACAAGTGGCACCCTGGAGTTGGTCTAGAAGATCATCGATGCGAGGTAATGAATAGCGGTTCTTGACCGTTAATTTGTTGAGTTCTCTGTAATCGATACACATGCGAAACGTTCCATCTTTCTTCTTTACAAAAGAACAGGTGCACCCCAAGGCGATGAGCTAGGACGTATGAATCCTTTGTCGGTCAGTTCTTGTAATTGACTGGCCATCTCTTGCATCTCGGATGGGGCTAACCTATAAGGAGATTTCGTGACGGGTGTAGCGCCAGGTATAAGATCAATGCGGAATTCGACTTCTCTCTTGGGAGGAAGTCCTGAGATGTCGTCGGGAAACACTTGCGGGAATTCTTTCACTACGGGTATATCTTCGAGTTTCTTCTCTTTGCTTCCCTTCTTGACAACGTGAGTTAGAAATGCTACATAATTCTTGCGGAGATATTTTCGGGCTTGAAGACAGGACATCAGTTTGAGTCCTTTCGAAGGGGTTTCTCCAAAGATTCGTAGAGTTTGACCGGCTGCAAGAGGAATGCGAATGAACTTCTCACGGCATACTACTTCAACATGATGTTGGCTGAGCCAGTCCATGCCGATTATAATGTCAAAACTTCCCAACTTCATTGGAATGAGGTCAACTGGGAAATCGTGATCATTTAGAGTGAGAGTGCAGTTTCGGATAATGGAGTTTAATGAGACCGGTTTTCCGTCAGCAACTTCCACCGTTATGGATTCCATGAGTTTATCACGGGTTTGGTTGAGGATGGGTTCAAATTCTAAGGACACAAAACTCTTATCCGCGCCAGTATCAAATAACATGGATGCATAACTACCATTGATGAGAAACGTACCGTTAACCACGTTGTTGTTGGCCCTAGCTTGGTTGGCGTTGATGTTAAAAGCCCTTCCTCTAGCAGGTGGCGGAGCTTGGTTAGCTTGATTCACCGGATTTGCTTGAGCTTGAGCATGTATAATGTTCACCAAACGTGGGCAAGTGTTTCTAAAGTGGTTTGGGTCTCCACAATTGTAGCAACCCCGCATGGGTTGCATCATGGGGTAGTTGGGTTGGTAGTAGGTTTGGGCCGTATGTTGTGTAGGTGGTAGTAGTAGGGGTTGATGGGCTTGACCCATTATTTGATGGTGGGTTTGGGTTGTGGGCTGGTTACGGTCTGCAGCGAGCGGCAGGTTTGGATGGTGTGACCTGCACGGCCGCAGCTGGTGCAATATTGACAGGGGTGTTCGGGGGAGTGATGGTATTGGCAACGGGTACATTTTGGGAAGGGGCCGGAGTATGGCCTTTTGTATGGTGCAGGTGAAGGGGCAACTTGAGTGATGGGTGCAGCAGGGATAGGGAAATTGGTTTGGGTAACAGCAAAATTTCTAGTACTTCGTTTCCTCTTGTTTGAAAACTTTGAGGAGGAGGTGGAATGGTTTGAAGTTTGGCCCTCAACGAGGGCTTTCTTTTTCTCCTCCTTGAATTTACCATTTCTGATGCGGTTCTCGGTAAGTTCGGTGGCTAATTCCATAGCAGCTTCGAGAGTTGCAGGCGAAGTGCTGAGGACTGAGTCTTGAATCTTCGAGGGGAGGCCTCGAATGTAGTGTTCAACCAAGCGGTACACTGGGGTGAACAAGTTAGGAACCATCTGGTTCAGCTCAAGAAATCTTTTGTTGTAGGAAGTATGGTCTCCTTCCTTTTGCTTCAGTGAGTGGAATTCGTCTTCCAACTTCTTGAGTTCGCTTCTTGGGCAGAAGCGTTTTGTCATTATTTCCCTTAACTCTTCCCACGTTAAGGCCATAGCGTCTTCAACTCCTCTTTTACCCTTCTCGGTGTTCCACCAGGTCAGGGCTACCCCAAATAGTCTCCCGATTGCGTAACGTACCTTGCGATCCTCGGGACAATCGCAATTGAGGAAGGTGTTTTCCATTTCCTCAAACCAGTGAAGGAGAGCGGTGACACCTTCAGTCCCTTCATACTTTGGGGGATCGCAAGACTTGAAGTGTTTGTAGGAGCACTTCTTGGAGGAAGGGTTGTCGATGTTTTGATCCTCTTGATTGGGTGGGTTGATAGGATTTGCGGTGAGAGCTTGTTGGACTTGAATTACGATATCAGGAAGCACCGCGGCCATTTGTTTTGCAATTTGAGTGGCCAAGCGTTCGTTTGATCTTCCTGACTTTCGTCCTCCACGTAGCTGCCTACCCGACATCTACAGGAATATACATAGGAAGATGGTGAGTTTAAGGAGTGTTTAGGTGTCATGTGTCGTTTAAAATAATAAAATAACATAACCATCAATAAGGCACTACATCCATAGGATGTCTTGGGTTTGCTCATGTTTGGGCCTCCAATCTCCCCATACCATCGCCTGTATAGTCATGTGGGCCCCCATGACTATTGGCTTAGTAGGATTCACATTGTATTGGCGGTTTAACACTCGCATCACCCGAATGAAAACCATGAAATATGTTTGCGGGATGTATGGTCGGAGGGTGTCCAGGTGTAGACACAATGACAACTCAAAGTGGTGTTAGCTCACACGACGTTTGGTATAGCATGCTTTGGCCTAATAGGTCCTTCGTACTCTCATCGTTAGTCCCCAGGTAGGCAAACTGGTCCTTTATTTTGGATTTATACGAATGCCAAGCCTAGACAGGACGTTCCGACTACCGGTACTCGTACCCTTCCAGTTACTACATGCCCGTCATGAGAATTCACTTTGATGTGATTTGAAAATACAAAAATCGTTGTTAAAATCATATGAATTGTGAGGTGTGTGCTCCCATTGATATGATATGTTATGAGAATATGATTCACGATAAGCATTGTATAATAGTATGTATTTATGAACATGCTTGCATAACTTTGAATGTAACAATAAACATAAAGCATATAAACATCACGAATTTTGCATGTAACACACAAACAATTTAAAAAATTCTAATCAACTATAGTATAGGCTCTAAGGGTCTAATAACCTATCCTATATCCCTATAGTCATGGCTCTGATACCAATCTGTCACACCCCGACCCGCAGCGGAACAAGAGTCGGGCATAATTGGGTTATCACCAAAGTTCACGATGCTTACTAATATGTTTCATATTTATTAAATTCAAATTACATCTCAAAGTTTCAAGTCAAATTCATACAATACAAGGAAAGGAAAAATTAACTAAAACAATCCAAAATCTAAACTGGTTTATTCTTCTAGGCCGCCCTATATGTTTCTTGCTCCAACTTGATCACCTGTATCATGTGTAAAAATGGGGAATTTTGGGTCAACAAAAGTTGGCGAGTGAACCTTGTTAAAAACATTTGTTACTGATTTCTTATTGGAATTAATATGGAAAATTGTGCAATAATCATACATGAACAAACGAATGTAAACAAACAATCACAAACACCTTGCATGAGTATATGATATGAATGACAATGTATATGCTGGCAACGTCTCGTTCACGCTCATAGGTAATGGGGAACGAACGGCCTATGATGATGTATGTGAGATCAAGGCTCAATCAAACAGAGCCGATCTTATGTTGGCAACGCCTCGTTCACGCTCATAGGTAATGGGGAACAGCTCACGCTCATAGGTAATGGGGAGCGGCGGCCTATGATAATGTATGTACTGAAAATGATAACTTTAATCTAATCATTAACCACACAAACAATAGATATATATTGGCAACACATTTGATCATGAATATGATAAATGCACAAGTGTTCAATTTAAATAAATAATAACGACACAATGATACACCCCAAAATGTGATTATAACGGGGAATTTGTAGAGATTCACTCACCTTGGGTGCGTTCGGTGAATGATGTTGATTGCGCACGAATTTAGAGGATTGATCGACGAGGAATAACTAACCTAGTTAATAACGAAAAGGTACGGTAAGTAAGTGGATTTTATTAGCAATTTTAATAGGATCTTTGGGTATATTTTTGTGAGTTTAAGGCTATTTTCTAACTTTAAAAACGTTATTTTTAAGTATTTTTAATTGATTTTTAAATTAAATAAATAAAATAATAAAAAAAATGTTGACTTTTGACCGTTGACCATGACCGTTGACCGGTCCGGTCGCTTATATATGTGCACTGGGTGAGACTCGAACCCGTGACCTCCCGTACGCGTGCACGCAGCTCTACCAACTGAGCCACGTGTCTAACCCGAAATATTTCTGTTTTTAATTATATTTATATACTTTTTAACTTAATCCGAAAATCATTTATTTTTAAAAAGGATTTTAATTGCATTGAACAGGTGCCGTTAACCAGTCTCGAACCCGGGACGTGCGAGTTAGTGTTGCACACAGTCCACCTCTGGACTGTGTGTCTAACCTGGTTAATATTCCGGTTTTTATTATACTTAACATGATTCTGTGAGTTATCCCGGTTCGGTTAAAAAGAGCATTTTTGTTTAAAGGAGTGAGGTTGGGGCAGGGATCGAACTCGAGACGTGTTCTTATTATTTGCACACAGTCCACCGCTGGACTGTGTGTCTAACCCGTTTATTAATCTGATTTTAATTAATCTTATAATACACAGTCGACTTCGTCTTCTTCGCTCAAAGACTCAGTCGACGATTTTTCAACTGTTCTTGATTGGGTCGTTCATCGAGCATATTACTGGTTGAAATGTGATGAATAAAATGAACTCAGGAAACGAATGTACCGATCAATTGTATTTCTTCAGAATTCCGGCAATGAACGTCGGCTCTGATTTGTGTATTCTTTCTGCTTGAATCAATTATCAGTTTTGTTTGATTAGTTATGAAAGTGGGGTACTAAACAAGGATTAACAGAAGTTCGAATGATTATACCAATTCACAGCGTGAGATTAGAAATTCCAGAGGTTTTCCGGCGAGAGCTGAATATTCCGGCTACGTCGTCTGGGGTTGATTCTGATTGTTGGATTGAAGTTAGTAACAGTCTAACAACGGATTGAAACAGAAAGAGTCGAGGTGTTTGTAACATCCGACGAAAAACGGGTTTTCAAAACCTGCTTCGTTTATTTAATCGAACAATCAGTTTTAAATTTTCGTTGTTATTTATGACTTATTTTAATTTTAAACGATACATAATTAATAAACCAATTAGGATTTAAAAACAAAAATTATTAAAAAGTGAAAATAAGAAAATTAAAAATAAAACAAGGCTGCCGGGATTCGAACCCGGGTCAGCCGGTCAGCCAAGTCTTAACACACACACAATCCAACCAGTCCGCCACTTTTGTTATTTGATAACATATCGAAACAATTAATTCAAATAATGAAACACAGAAATCAAATCTAGTCAAAGACGCGCTCATTTCGCAGTCGCCGGAAATCCCGACGACTTCGCCGATAATTGACGGTTTCTATTGATTTAACCGAAGAATTAACCTCAACGTCGGTTATAACCGATGTCTAAACCCGCGACATCAGTCGTAACCGCCGGAAATCAGCTGACCATGAATGGAGACTGAAATCAGACCCAATTCGTCTCGATTCTTCCCTATAAATACACCCACAAGTCTCTGGTAGCCTTTTCGCTCAAAATCGCACCTTTTCTCGAAGCAATTTCACTCGCCGGAAATATCCTGCCATCACCGGACTTTCGCCGGAAAACCGAGACTCACCTCAAAACGGTAAATACCTCGACTCTTTCTGTTTCAATCCGTTGTTAGACTGTTACTAACTTCAATCCAACCATCAGAATCAATCCCAGACGACGTAGCCGGAATATGCAGCTCTCGCCGGAAAACCTCTGAAATTTCTGATCCCACGCTGTGAATCGGTATAATCATGCAAACTTCTGTTAATCCTTGTTTAAGTACCTCAATTTCATAACTAATCGAACAGAACTGTTAATTGATTCTAACAGCCGAACTTCACAAACAGAGCCGACGAATCTTTGCTGGAGTTCTGTGAAAGACACTGATCGGTACATCCTTTCCCCAAACTCTCTCCGTTCATTACCTTTCAATTACTTATAATGCTTGTTAATCGAATTAGACATGAATCAGTTGAATTATCATTATCTGTAATCTTGAGCGAAGAAGACGAAGTTCAGTTATATTATAAGATTAATTAAAATTAGTATATTGAACGGGTTAGACACACAGTCCAGCGGTGGACTGTGTGCAAACAATACACGCACGTCTCGAGTTCGATCCCTGTCCCAACCTCACTCTCTTGAAATAAAAATGCCATTTTTAACCGAACCGGGATAACTCACAGAATCATGTTAAGTATAATAAAAACCGGATTATTAACCAGGTTAGACACACAGTCCAGCGGTGGACTGTGTGCACATTAACCCACAGGTCCCAGGTTCGAGACCTGTTGACAGCACCGGTTCGACACATTTAAAATCCTTTTTAAAATAAATAATTTCTGGATAAATCTAAATAGTATATAAGTATAATTAAAAACAGAATTATTTCGGGTTAGACACGTAGCTCAGTTGGTAGAGCTGCGTGCACGCGTACGGGAGGTCACAGGTTCGAGTCTCACCCAACGCACATATATAAGCGACCGGACCGGTCAATGGTCAACGGTCAAAAGTCAACATTTTTTTATTACTTTTATTTATTTATTTAATTTAAAAATCAATTAAAAGTACTTAAAAATAACGTTTTTAAAGTTAGAAAATAGCCTTAAACTCACAAAAATATATCCAAAAATCCTATTAAAATAGTTAATAAAATCCACATACTTACCGTACCTTTTCATTATTAATTAGGTTAGTTATTCCTCGTCGATCAATCCTCTAAACTCGTGCGCATTCAACATCTTCAAGCAAACGCACCCAATGTGAGTGAATCTCTACCAATTCCCCGTTTTAATCACATTTTGGGGTGTATCATGTGTCGCTATTTATTTATTATAATTAAACACTTGTGCATCCATCATGTTCATGATCAAATGTGTTGCCAATATATATCTATTGTTTGTGTGGTTAATGTTTAAATTAAAGTGATCATTTTCTGTACATACGTTTCATAGGCCGCCGCTCCCCATTACCTATGAGCGTGAGCTGTTCCCCATTACCTATGAGCGTGAACCAGGCGTTGCCAACATAAGATCGGCTCTGTTTGATTGAGCCTTGATCTCACATACATTAGCATAGGTCGTTCGTTCCCCATTACCTATGAGCGTGAACGGGACGTTGCCAACATATACATTGTCATTCTTATTATATACTTAAGCAAGGTGGTTTGTGATCGTTATGTTTACATACATTTATGATTATTGCACAATTTTCCTATATTAATTACAATAATGAATCAATAACAAATGTTTTTAACAAGGTTCACTCGCCAACTTTTGTTGACCCAAAATTCCCCATTTTTACACATGATACAGGTGATCAAGTTGAAGCAAGAAACATAAGGGCGGCCTATCAGTTTAGATTTTGGATTGTTTTAGTTAATTTTTCCTTTCCTTGTATTGTATGAATTTGACTTGGAACTTTGAGATGTAATTTGAATTCAATAAATATGAAACATATTAGTAAACATCATGAGCTTTGGTGATAACCCAACTATGCCCCGACTCTTATTCCGCTGCGGGTCGGGGTGTGACAGATTGGTATCAGAGCCATGACTATAGGGATATAGGATAGGTTATTAGACCCTTAGAGCCTATACTATAGTTGATTAGAATTTTTAAATTGTTTGTGTGTTACATGCAAAATTCATGATGTATACATGCTTTATGTTTATTGTTACATTCAATGTTATGCAAGCATGTTCATAAATACATACTATCATACAATGCTTATCATGAATCATATTCTCATAACATATCATATCCATGGGAGCACACACCTCACAATTCATATGATTTTTACAACGATTTTTGTATTTTCAAATCACATCAAAGTGAGTTCTCATGACGGGCATGTAGTAACTGGAAGGGTACGAGTACCGGTAGTCGGAACGTCCTGTCTAGGCTTGGCATTCGTATAAATCCAAAATAAAGGACCAGTTTGCCTACCTGGGGACTAACGATGAGAGTACGAAGGACCTATTAGGCCAAAGCATGCTATACCAAACGTCGTGTGAGCTAACACCACTTTGAGTTGTCATTGTGTCTATACCTAGACACCCTCCGACCATACATCTCGCAAACATATTTCGTGGTTTTCATTCGGGTGATGCGAGTGTTAAACCGCCAATACCAATGTGGATCCTACTAAGCCAATAGTCATGGGGGCCCACATGACTATACCGGCGATGGTATGGGGGGCATTGGAGGCCCAAACATGAGCAAACCCAAGACATCCTATGGATGTAGTTGCATTATTGATGATTATGTTATTTTATTACTTTCAACGACACATGACACCTAAACACTTCTTAAACTCACAATCTTCCTATGTATGTTCCTGTAGATGTCGGCTAGGCAGCTACGTGGAGGACGAAAGTCAGGAAGGTCAAACGAACGCTTGGCCACTCAAATTGCGAAACAAATGGCCGCGGTGCTTCCTGATATTGTGATTCAAGTCCAGCAAGCTCTCACCGCGAATCCTGTCAACCCACCCAATCAAGAGGATCAAAACATCGACAACCCTCCCTCCAAGAAGTGCTCCTACAAACACTTCAAGTCTTGCGATCCCCCAAAGTATGAAGGGACCGAAGGTGTCACCGCTCTTCTCCACTGGTTTGAGGAAATGGAAAACACTTTCCTAAATTGCGATTGTCCCGAGGATCGCAAGGTACGTTACGCAACCGGGAGATTATTTGGGGTAGCCCTGACCTGGTGGAACACCGAGAAGGGTAAGAGAGGAGTTGAAGACGCTATGGCCTTAACCTGGGAAGAGTTAAGGGAAATGATGACAAAACGCTTCTGCCCAAGAAGCGAACTCAAGAAGTTGGAAGACGAATTCCACTCGCTGAAGCAAAAGGAAGGGGACCATACTTCCTACAACAAAAGATTTCTTGAGCTGAACCAGATGGTTCCTAACTTGTTCACCCCAGTATACCGCTTGGTTGAACACTATATTCGAGACCTCCCCTCGAAGATTCAAGACTCAGTCCTCAGCACTTCGCCTGCACCTCTCGAAGCTGCTATGGAATTAGCCACCGAACTTACCGAGAACCGCATCAGAAACGGTAAATTCAAGGAAGAGAAAAAGAAAGCCCCCGTCGAGAGCCAAACCTCAAACCATTCCACCTCCTCCTCAAAGTTTTCTAACAAGAGGAAACGAAATACCAGAAACTTTGCTATCACCCAAACCAATTTCCCTATCTCTGCTGCACCCATCACTCAAGTTGCCCCTTCACCTGCACCATACAAAAGGCAATACTCTGGCCCTTACCCAAAATGCACCCGTTGTCAATACCATCACTCCCCCGAACACCCCTGTCAATATTGCACCGGCTGTGGCCGTGCAGGTCACACCATCCAAACCTGCCGCTCACTTCATCGAATGAACCGCAACCAACCCACAACCCAAACCCACCATCAAATAATGGGTCAAGCCCAACAATCCCTACTACTACCACCTACACAACATACGACCCAAATCTACTACCAACCCAACTACCCCATGATGCAACCCATGCGGGCTTGTTACAACTGTGGGGACCCAAACCACTTTAGAAACACTTGTCCACGCTTGGTGAACGTCATAGATGCTCAAGCTCAAGCAAATCCGGTGAATCAAGCTAACGAAGCTCCTCCACCTGCTAGAGGAAGAGCTTTTAACATCAACGCCAACCAAGCTAGGGCCAACAACAACGTGGTTAACGGTACGTTTCTCGTCAATGGTAGTTATGCATCCGTGTTATTTGATACTGGCGCGGATAAGAGTTTTGTGTCCTTAGAATTTGAACCCATCCTTAACCAAACTCGTGATAAACTTATGGAATCCATAACGGTAGAAGTTGCTGACGGAAAACCGGTCTCATTAAACTCCATTATCCGAAACTGTACTCTTACTCTAAACTATCACGATTTTCCTGTTGACCTCATTCCTATGAAGTTGGGAAGTTTTGACATTATAATAGGCATGGACTGGCTCAGCCAACATCATGCTGAAGTGGTATGCCGCGAAAAGTTCATTCGCATTCCTCTTGAAGACGGTCAAACCCTACGAATCTTTGGAGAAACCCCTTCGAAAGGACTCAAACTGATGTCCTGTCTTCAAGCCAGAAAATATCTCCGCAAGAATTATGTAGCATTTCTAACCCACGTTGTCAAGAAGGGAAATAAGGAGAAGAAACTCGAAGACATACCTGTAGTAAAAGAATTCCCGCAAGTCTTCCGCGACGACATCTCAGGACTTCCTCCCAAGAGAGAAGTCGAATTCCGTATTGATCTTATACCTGGCGCTACACCCGTCGCGAAATCTCCTTATAGGTTAGCCCCAGCCGAAATGCAAGAGCTAGCCAGTCAATTACAAGAATTGACCGACAAAGGATTCATACGTCCTAGCTCATCGCCTTGGGGTGCACATGTTCTGTTTATGAAGAAGAAAGATGGAACGTTTCGCATGTGTATCGATTACAGAGAACTCAACAAATTAACGGTCAAGAACCGCTATCCATTACCTCGCATCGATGATCTTCTAGACCAACTCCAGGGTGCCACCTGTTTTTCAAAGATCGACCTTCGTTCTGGCTATCATCAACTCAGAGTACATGAAGAAGACGTCCCAAAGACCGCCTTCCGAACTCGTTATGGTCACTATGAATTCACGGTCATGCCCTTTGGTCTAACCAACGCTCCAGCCGTCTTCATGGATCTAATGAACAGAGTTTGCAAACCCTATCTCGATCGCTTTGTTATAGTCTTCATCGACGATATTCTCATTTACTCAAAGTCTAAGACTGATCATGAAAGACACCTTCGACTCATCCTCACGCTCTTAAGAACCGAAAAGCTCTACGCTAAGATCTCCAAATGCGAATTCTGGTTAAAAGAAGTACAATTCCTTGGACATGTCGTCAATGACAAAGGAATACATGTCGACCCCTCAAAGATCAAAGCAGTGCAAGAATGGCAAGCGCCACGTACACCAACCGAAGTAAGATCTTTCCTTGGTTTGGCTGGTTACTATCGCCGGTTCATATCAAATTTCTCTCGTATCGCTGTACCACTCACGGCTTTGACACATAAAGGAAAACCCTTCATTTGGGGACCTAAACAAGAAGAAGCCTTCCACACCCTTAAGCAAAAGCTTTGTGACGCACCTATCCTCACACTCCCCGAAGGTTGCGATGACTTTGTAGTATATTGCGACGCATCAGGGCAAGGACTAGCCGTGTATTAATGCAAAGGGGAAAAGTGATAGCCTATGCTTCTAGGAAAACTCATGAGAAGAACTACACTACTCACGACCTAGAACTTGGAGCCGTTGTGTTCGCTCTTAAGATATGGAGACACAAGTGTGAAATTTACACTGACCACAAGAGCCTCCAACATATCTTTAACCAAAAGGAGTTGAATATGAGGCAACGAAGATGGGTCGAACTTCTTAATGACTACGACTGCGAAATTCGGTATCATCCTGGCAAGGCAAATGTGGTGGCCGATGCACTCAGTCGAAAGGGTTATGCGAACTCCATTCCTCTTCTATGTTCGCAAATCATAACCGATATCAAAGATCAAATCCGAGAAGCTCAACATGTTTCCATAACAGAATACGACATACGCAATGAGTTATCTTGTGGAGCAGAACTTAAACTCGAAACAAAATCCGACGGTATTCTGTATTATCTAGATCGCATATGGATTCCCGATCACAATAACCTTCGCGATCTCCTTATGAAAGAGGCACACAAAACATGATACTCTGTACACCCAGGAGCCGACAAGATGTATCAAGACCTTCGATACACCTACTGGTGGCCTGGCATGAAAAAGGATATTGCTGTTTTTTGTTTCCAAGTGCCTTACCTGTTCTAAAGTAAAAGCTGAACATCAAAGACCCTCAGGACTTCTAGTCCAACTGGAAATACCTATATGGAAGTGGGAAAACATAACCATGGACTTCATTACCGGGTTACCTCGCACTTCCGGTGGGTATGACACTATATGGGTAATCATTGATCGTCTTACAAAATCAGCTCACTTCATTCCGATTCGCGAGGACTTTAAGAATGAGAAACAAGCTCGTATCTACATCAGCGAAATCGTAAGCCGTCATGGTGTACTGTTAAGCATTATTTCAGATCGTGATGGTCGTTTCATTTCACGAACATGGCAAGCCGTACAAGCCGCTTTGGGTACACGATTAGACCTCATTATCGCTTATCATCCTCAAACTGATGGACAATCTGAACACACCATTCAAACTCTTGAAGACATGCTTCGAGCATGTGTCATAGACTTCAAAGGGAATTGGGACGCTCACCTACCATTAGTTGAATTTTCGTACAACAACAGCTATCATTCAAGTATCGGCATGGCACCTTTCAAAGCGTTATATGGTCGTAAGTGCCGATCACCACTATGTTGGCACGAAATTGGAGAAGCTCAAATCACCGGTCCGGAATTAATACAAGAAACAACAGACAAGATTCATAAAGTTCGAAACAACCTTCTAGCGGCACAAAGTCATCAAAAGAGTTACGCAGACAAACGACGAAAGCCCTTGGAGTTTAACATTGGTGACCAAGTACTTTTAAAAGTATCACCGTGGAAGGGAGTGGTTCGTTTTGGCCAAAAAGGCAAGCTAGCACCACGCTACGTAGGTCCTTTCAAGATACTCGAAAGAGTAGGACCTGTAGCATACAAGCTTGACCTACCAGAAGAACTCAACAGAATTCATCCCACATTCCACGTATCAAACTTGAAGAAGTGCCTCGCTGATGAAAACCTCCATATTCCTCTAGAAGACATTCAAGTCGATGAATCTATGCATTTCATTGAAAGACCAGTAGAAATTATGGACTTCGGAGAGAAACGTTTAAGACGAAGCCGCATTCCAATTGTCAGGGTACGCTGGGAGTCGAAACGAGGACCTGAGTTTACTTGGGAAAGTGAAGACTCAATGCGCGAGAAATACCCACATCTTTTTCCTGTTACCACTACTACTTAAATTTCGGGACGAAATTTCGAAAAGTAGGGGATACTGTAACATCCGTCGAAAGACGGGTTTTCAAAACCCGCTTCGTTTATTTAATCGAACAATCAATTTTAATTTTTTGTTGTTATTTATGACTTATTTTAATTTTAAACGATACATAATTAATAAACCAATTAGGATTTAAAAACAAAAATTATTAAAAAGTGAAAATAAGAAAATTAAAAATAAAACAAGGCTGCCGGGATTCGAACCCGGGTCAGCCGGTCAGCCAAGTCTTAACACACACACATCCAACCACTCCGCCACTTTTGTTATTTGATAACATATCGAAACAATTAATTCAAATAATGAAACACAGAAATCAAATCCAGTTAAAGACGCGCTCATTTCGCAGTCGCCGGAAATCCCGACGACTTCGCCGATAGTTGACGGTTTCTGTTGATTTAACCGAAGAATTAACCCCAACGTCGGTTATAACCGATGTCTAAACCCGCGACATCAGTCGTAACCGCCGGAAATCAGCTGACCATGAATTGAGACTGAAATCAGACTCAATTCGTCTCGATTCTTCCCTATAAATACACCCACAAGTCTCTGGTAGCCTTTTCGCTCAAAATCGCACCTTTTCTCGAAGCAATTTCACTCGCCGGAAATATCCTGCCATCACCGGACTTTCGCCGGAAAACCGAGACTCACCTCAAAACGGTAAATACCTCGACTCTTTCTGTTTCAATCCGTTGTTAGACTGTTACTAACTTCAATCCAACCATCAGAATCAATCCCAGACGACGTAGCCGGAATATGCAGCTCTCGCCGGAAAACCTCTGAAATTTCTGATCCCACGCTGTGAATCGGTATAATCATTCAAACTTCTGTTAATCCTTGTTTAAGTACCTCAATTTCATAACTAATCGAACAGAACTGTTAATTGATTCTAACAGCCGAACTTCACAAACAGAGCCGACGAATCTTTGCTGGAGTTCTGTGAAAGACACTGATCGGTACATCCTTTCCCCAAACTCTCTCCGTTCATTACCTTTCAATTACTTATAATGCTTGTTAATCGAATTAGACATGAATCAGTTGAATTATCATTATCTGTAATCTTGAGCGAAGAAGACGAAGTTCAGTTATATTATAAGATTAATTAAAATTAGTATATTGAACGGGTTAGACACACAGTCCAGCGGTGGACTGTGTGCAAACAATACACGCACGTCTCGAGTTCGATCCCTGTCCCAACCTCACTCTCTTGAAATAAAAATGCCATTTTTAACCGAACCGGGATAACTCACAGAATCATGTTAAGTATAATAAAAACCGGATTATTAACCAGGTTAGACACACAGTCCAGCGGTGGACTGTGTGCACATCAACCCACAGGTCCCAGGTTCGAGACCTGTTGACAGCACCGGTTCGATACATTTAAAATCCTTTTTAAAATAAATAATTTCTGGATAAATCTAAATAGTATATAAGTATAATTAAAAACAGAATTATTTCGGGTTAGACACGTAGCTCAGTTGGTAGAGCTGCGTGCACGCGTACGGGAGGTCACAGGTTCGAGTCTCACCCAACGCACATATATAAGCGACCGGACCGGTCAATGGTCAACGGTCAAAAGTCAACATTTTTTTATTACTTTTATTTATTTATTTAATTTAAAAATCAATTAAAAGTACTTAAAAATAACGTTTTTAAAGTTAGAAAATAGCCTTAAACTCACAAAAATATATCCAAAAATCCTATTAAAATAGTTAATAAAATCCACATACTTACCGTACCTTTTCATTATTAATTAGGTTAGTTATTCCTCGTCGATCAATCCTCTAAACTCGTGCGCATTCAACATCTTCAAGCAAACGCACCCAATGTGAGTGAATCTCTACCAATTCCCCGTTTTAATCACATTTTGGGGTGTATCATGTGTCGCTATTTATTTATTATAATTAAACACTTGTGCATCCATCATGTTCATGATCAAATGTGTTGCCAATATATATCTATTGTTTGTGTGGTTAATGTTTAAATTAAAGTGATCATTTTCTGTACATACGTTTCATAGGCCGCCGCTCCCCATTACCTATGAGCGTGAGCTGTTCCCCATTACCTATGAGCGTGAACCAGGCGTTGCCAACATAAGATCGGCTCTGTTTGATTGGTTACGACTTATGTGGCGGGTTCAGACATCGGTTATAACCGATGTTAGGATTAATTCTTCCATTAAATCGATAGAAACCGTCAATTATTGGCGAAGTCGTCGGGATTTCCGGCGACTGCGAAATGGGCGCGTCAATGACTGAATTTGATTTCTGTGTTTTGTTATTTGAATTAATTGTTTCGATATGTTATCAAATAACACAAGTGGCGGAGTGGTTGGATGAGTGGGAGTTAAGTCATTGGCTGACCCGGCTGACCCGGGTTCGAATCCCGGCAGCCTTGTTTTATTTTTAATTCTCTTATTTTCACTTTTTAACAATTTTTGCTTTTAAATCCTAATTTGTTTATTAATTATGTATTGTTTAAAATTAAAATTAATCATAAATAAACAACAAAAATTTAAAACTGATTGTTCGATTAATAAACGAAGCGGGTTTTGAAAACCCGTTTTTCGACGGATGTTACAAGCTATTCAAGGTCATTAATTTGGACTTGATTAACTGAGAGGGTTTAAAACTGATGAGAAGATTAAGATTTGAAATGGTGGTATTTAGAGATTTCAAAGTTTGAATTTGAAATGTTTATTTGAAAGTTTGAGTAACTTTGAAACAGAAAGTTGATTTTAAGGGGGAGCTGGATAAAACACGTTGATTGGAGATACCAGAAAGCTCAAAGCAAGGGGGAATGGTGATTAAAGTTTTATCAAGACAAGCTCAAGAAAAGAGAAAAGGGTAGTAGAAGTCACGAAGATCATGGATGATAAAGTTATTCAAGGAATAAAGATCAAGAAAATATTAAAGACTCAGGAATTCAATTGAAAACTGATGACTACGGCAACATCCAAGGGGGAGTTATGTTGATGCGTATGTCTGTTGCCTACGTCATCGTATAAAGTCGAGTCTGTATTTAGGAGCGAAATGTCGAAGATTATATATGTCTAGGAACAAGTTCGCCCGAACTTGTGATTGGCTACAAGTTCGCCCGAACTTGTCATGGCTAGGACAAGTTCGCCCGAACTTGTCCATGCCACAGTTCAAGCGAACTTGATCTCTTATATAAATGTGTTTTGTGATTTCATTTGTAAGATTCAGGGATTTTGTGTATTGGATGGCGAAGCTCTGTCCAAGTGTTTCCAGGATCTGTAACGTCTACTAATCAATGAAACAGTGTTAATCAGTAAAGAACTTGTCTACAATGTCGCCTATGCAAACGGATTCCGCACGTTTACCTTAGGTTTGCCAAATTAGGACCCGAACGATCCGTAAAACGGACCCTCAAATGAACTAGAAAAGAGTAGTATAAAAATCTTGCCCGCAAGGTGTTTGTTAAAATGCCTAAACAAATGTTGATATGTAGAAATTACAAAAGAAACAAGTAATTGGCTAATTTGACTAATTACGTGTGATATGGAATATTATGGGTTCTAAACATGATGTTGGTTGAACCTAATTGTGCATAAATATAAGTAAATAGGCGATTTGCTTTTAAAAGGTCAAACCGACCTATGATACAGTTCAATAAGTAAAACTGGTATAAGGGTTCATAAGGTGTGAAGGTCATGATCTATAATGACTAATCTAATCACCTTGTGAATATTATATGATAGTTTGACGCTTGACAAGCTAGGTGGAAGCTTGGGAAGGAAGCGGGTCAAACGAATCAAATATGAAGGAAAAAGCGTAATTTGGATGCAAGGTAAGTACATCTTACGCCCTTTTTTATAGAATACCTGCTTGTGTGTATTGAATACGAATAAAGTAAGTTCGTAATTGAGATATGATGTTCCGACGTGAAATAATAGGGGTCGGAACAAGTGAAAATGGTGAGAAACCATAAATTATGGTAAAAATGGTAAAACGATAATTTAGTCATGAAATGACGAACATACAATGAGTTTTTGAAATGTTACCTTATGGTGTAACTTATATTGAGAAAAAGGGTAAATTGGTAAATTAGTCACGTGTCGACGAGTATAAATTGAAACTTAAAAGATACCCTATGGCATAAGCCGATATGGGTTAAAAATGTAAGAAAAAGGATTTAAGAGTTACGACCTTATGGTAAAAATCCATAATGGGTCAAACGTGTGTTTTGGTAAATAAATACCATGTGGTTTATGAATATAAAATGTTCGGTCGTTTGGACCAAACGGGTCAAATGGTGATGTTGACACCATTTGACAATAACAACTAATAAGTGCTTGTCGAGTCTTATACTCACGGGGTAAAACGACATATGGAAATTATGTTGCCAATAATTAGCACATTATCAAGGCAAGGTATTAAACTAGTCAATACTTTGAGCCGAGCCAGGTACGTGTAAATTAGATCATAAATAAATGGTGCGATTTTGGTTAAACGTGTCAATGAAAGTCCTTCATCGTAAAAGGAGGGACTAAAGTGACCAAAATGCCCTTGATCGATAAACCGGGCAAACGACCCCTAAGGGTTGTTTAGAAATAAGTCATTTGATCAAGTAAATACTTAGGACAAATATAAAAGCGAAAGGTATGATTCTTGTGAGTCAAATGCCTTAAAATGCGTCTTATCGTAAATTAGTAATCCGAGGGATAAAACTCGAAGTAAATAGTCATCACATTAAAATCCACCACAAATATAGTTGTGGTGGAAGATTATTTGATAAGAAATGTGGTAATATAATGCTAGAAGTGAATGAAAGTGATTATGCGGACAAGTGCTCAAATACCCTTAACGGGTCAAAATAAGCATCTAAGTAAAAAATGGGTTTAAGAAGGTATATGAACTCGTGAATTGAACCTAGTATGATAGATAACATAGAAATTATGAGGTTCATGAGAAATTGGGATCAAACAAACATGTTTGTTTGATAAATACATGAACGGGTCAAATTTAGTAAATATATATATTAAGCCGAAGGCTTAAAAATCTCAAATTTTGTTAATCCGGATGTCGGATTTTAACTCCATGTGATAGAGAACTAAATTACGATTACGTAGGAAGAAACGGATCGTAAAACGGATAAGAAATGAGCAAGTTATGACTGTTTAAGTTAAAAATGGATTGCTGGGAATATACAGCTCCATTTCAAAAACTTTCTACCGAATTTGGACCTTGGCGTCACGCGACGGGCAAGGCTGATTACCGTCGCGTGCGGCGACGGACAAAAAAAAGTTTATAAATGTTGTTTGTTGTTAGTTTTGAGTTACGGGCTTATATAGACATGTTATAAACGTCATGTAACTAAAATATTTCATGTAAAATGTAGGTTACCTAGAATTATCGGATGACGATCAAGCTCGATAATAAACCGAACACGATCAAGATTCAAGCTTCCGCTTTCTGTTTCGTCGTCATGTCTTAAACGACGAATATAATTTATGATATGTTGAAGTGTCTTACTTCGTAAAAAGTTTCAAGCTTCCGCACTATGATTCGTCGTCATTTTAAGCGACGAACTTATAAATAAAATGTTGAAATGTTTTAAATTCTTAAATGTTTTAACAAAACCGTACAAATACATTTGTAATCGTAAATATACCTTTACACTCGAAATCAATATGAAAATCGTATAAATAAATTAAGGATCTTACAAAAACCTATCAATTGAACTTGACACGAGCTTGAGCATAGTGTTCCATTCGAATTAAAGCCAGCCCCCAAGCATTCCATACAGCAAATGCATCTTAAAAGAACTATAACATTAGATAAAAGAAAACTGAAATAAAATTTAGAACATGGCTTTATACTATACATACCTTACACTTTTTACAAGTAGTCACAGTCGTATAGTCGTATATCGTTCTTAAAGAATTAAACGATCACGCAACCATGTATAAGAACTATAATCTGAATAATACAAAATAGAACCCCAAATCTGAAAAAGAAAGATTTAATAGCATAGAACCCTAATCTGAAGAATACCTCACTTGTAGATATCGTCAGTAGAGATTTTCAAAACCCCAATCTGAAAACTAGACAATAGTTAGTAATGAGGAAACATAGGATGAACAAAATCAATAGACAATATATATTTTAGGGAGATTTAGTTGAAGGTTTCAAAACCCCAAATCGTACATCTGACGCTTTCTTTGTTCATAGCATAAAGATAAGAAAATAAAAATATGGATATAGAACATACATCACCTTCGAATCGGATGAAACTCTCTGAGGAAGAATGGTATGCGAGAATTAGAGATGCTCAAAGTAACCTGCTTAATCTCTTCATTTGGAACGGCGATAATGAGATCTCCAGGGTTTGCTCAACCCTAATTGTGAGGAAAAGTGATAAACGGAAATATTTAGAAGGTATATGTACGGATCTAGATTGTGGTTGGATCGGGGCTTGATTGATAAAAAAACCCCAATTTTGGAGCCAAAAGTAGAATTCAGAAGCTCTAATATTGCGCCACGTCAGCAAAATTATTCATGTTTATTATATATAATAGATTATCCAGTATAGATATAGACTTGTTCCGTATGTTATATAAACTAAAGTGATTTTCAAAGTATATAAGAAAGAAATTAAGATTGTATTTCATTCAAATATATAAGAAAGGAAGATTCTATTATATATAGGAAACTAAATTTTACTCGACGTGTGTTGCGGCAACATCAAAACGTACAATAACTTGAATTTATACAGTCGAAAGAAAGTGTATTGTATTTGACTCGATTGTTTCCAAAGAAAATTTACACAAACGCAGAGAAATGGAAAACATACATAAAAATAAACATGAAATCATTATATTTTACTTGACTTGTTTCCGAAAAAAAATTATGTAGAAATATAGACTAACTAAGAATGTAATATTATATTTGACCAAATTTGTTTTCGGATAATATTTACGTCGAAATGTAAACCAACTCGAATTTATACTAACTTTGGTTTTTAGTATTATTTTAAGACTCGCGCGCTACTGGTGAACTATCAAACGGTACCAAAAATAGACGTAAAAACGTTGAATGATGTACATGCGTTACATGGTGTACTCTCGCATAACTTAGACCGAAACATAAAACATTATCATATAGAAGAATAACTAAGTCGAAACGATCACAAAGACGACGTATAAAACTTGATGTCGAAATGACCATAAGAAGAAGCAATTTTTAACGCGTCTAGATAATCAAGCCGCATGCATGAATAAGTAAAGACATTTAAATGTAAGATTAGATCAATTAAAATTTAGGAGTTGTATCTTTATTAAAATTAGGGGTATAAAACGTAAAAATTAAAAGAAAAGATAAAAAATCCTAACAAAGGCTATCTCTTATGTTAAAGACGCCCTTTGTCACACCCCGACCCGCAGCGGAATAGAAGTTGGGGCATTATTGGGTTATCACCAAAGCTCATGATATTTACTAACAAGTTTCATATTTATTAAATTCAAATTAAAATTCAAATCTCCAACAAAATTTCATACAAACACAAATAATAATCTAAATGCTTGTTCCAACGAAATAACTTGATTATTCTTCTAGGCCATCCTAAGTGTTTCTTTCCTCAACTTGATCACCTGTATCATGCGTAAAAACAGAGGAAATTTTGGGTCAACAAAAGTTGACGAGTGAACCTTGATAAAACATTTAAGTAAATAAATTTTATCGTTGTTTAAATAAGATTGTGCATAATCACATGTAAACAAATGTATAATGTAACAAATCACAAACCACATTGAATGAATATATGACATGAATGATGATGTATCTGAGATCAAGGCTCAATCGAACGGAGCCGATCTAATGAGGCACCTGATGCTCCACCCGTATCCCACGAGGAACTGATGGGCCTAATGAAATGAGTGCACTGAAATGATAAAATGTATCCACATATAAACCACACTACAAGCAATACACATTTGATTACGAAATGATATATAAGCACAAGTGTTAAATAAAATAAAGAAATGATACGACACATGATACACCCCAAAACGTGATTAAAACGGGAAATTTGTAGAGATTCACTCACTTTGGGTGCGTATTCTTGAATGGTAAAGAGAGCGCACGAGTTGGGAATTTAATCAACGAGTAGGTACTAACCTAGATATAATAACGTGATAACTCAGTAAATATATAGGATATTATGTAGGTTATAATCTTTTGTTTAAGTTTTTGGATTATTTGTGGGTTTGAAAGCCTTTGGAAAATATATATTTATGTTTCTAATTAATTTAAGTTGATAACTAAAGTAATAAGATAAAATAAATAAATAACTAAATAAATTAAAAATAAAGTGGACAAATAAGGAAATTAATTAATAACAAAATTAAAGAAAATGCAGCAAAAACATTGGTCTGACACGTGTCAGGCCGGTTCGATTGGAAGTTGGCATGCGTGTGTTGAGACTCGAACTCGCGACCTCTCATCGTGTGCACGCAGCTCTTCCAACTGAGCAACGTGTCTAACCCAAAAGAAACCTGATTTTAATTATGTTTATACACAAATTAGGTTTATTCAATTTTAATTAATTAAATTTTAAAAAGATTTTTATTGGATTGAACCGGTCGCACCAAGGGACTCGAACCCGCGACCTAAACTGTAACCCGCACCCAGCCCAACCAATGGGATGGGTGTCTAACCCATTAACACTTGCAGTTTAATTATATTTATATACTTAATACGTTATTCCAGAATGACAGATTTAAAAAGGTTTTAAGTGATCCGACCGGTGTGAGCCAAGGGACTCGAACCCGAGACCTTGGTTATGTTTTGCGCCCAGCCCAACCAACTGGGCTGGGTGTCTAACCCGACCAAACTTGCGTTTTAATTATATTTGTATACACACTGCTAACTGATATATTTCATTCAAAATTAAAACTGTTATGCGTAGCTATGCGGTCATGAGCCGGATTCGAACCGGGGACGTGAAGGCCGTGTTTGCACACAGTCCACCACTGGACTATGTGTCTAACCCGGTTAAACTTAGAATTTAAATACATAAAACACGTAACCCACTTCGTCTTCTTCATTTTGAATTTAAACCAAACCTGAACCCGTCTGAATCAAATTGCTTCATTCCAATTTAATTGTCTGAACGAAAAGCTTAATTGGATTATACTCAAAAGAAAGGAAAAGAGGTCTACGTATGATAAAGTCGGCGGTGGCACGATTCGGCGACCTGTTGCTTCCGGCGAGGGAGAGATTCCGGCGACGTAGGAACTTAGGAGTGAACAGAGGGATTTAGAGGTGATGAGCGAGTTTTGATTGAGGGTATTCGACTAGTATTTATAGAGGTGCTCGAGGGCTCGGTTTCCATGATTCGATTTCGGATTGATTGCCAGTGCGATCAAATCAAGGAATTTACCAAAAATAAGTTTGGACAGTTGTCGATTTTGAGGAACACGCGTGGATTGCCGAGATTCCCGGCGAGGGGATTTGCGGATGTTGCAGGTTTCCTCTTAGCGTAAATATACATGTAATGATATTCCAAAGATAACACAACTTGTGTGTGTAGCGCAGTGGTGTTTGTGGTGTGTATTCACCCGGGTAACCCGGGTTCGATTCCCGGTTCGCCCTTTTTAAATCCCATTTTCTTTATTATTTTTATTAAGCCTGTTAATCATTTATTAAGTATAAATATTTAATATTTAATTGGTTATTTATTATTGTATTAAGATTATTTTACACATTGGTTATTATTATCTATATATGTAATATTCTAGTATTTTAAACAATAAATAAAAAAAAATACTATCGAACGACATAAATAAATACACTTGATTGATAATTTGGGGCGGGTTTTCGAAACCCGATTTACACAAATGTTACAGTATCCCCTACTTTTAGAAATTTCGTCCCAAAATTTAAGTAGTAGTTGTAACCGGAAAAAGATGCGGGTATTTTTCGCGTATTGAGTCCTCACGTTCCCAAGTAAACTCGGACCCTCGTTTTGACTCCCAACCACCCTGACGATTGGAATACGACTTCGCCTCAAGCGGCTTCTCACCGAAATCCATGATTTCTATTGGTCTTTCAACGAAGTGCATTGATTCATCAACTTGAATGTCTTCCAGAGGGATATGGAGATTTTCGTCGGCGAGGCACTTTTTCAAGTTTGATACGTGGAATGTGGGATGAATTCTGTTGAGTTCTTCTGGTAGGTCAAGCTTGTATGCTACAGGACCTACTCTTTCGAGTATCTTGAATGGTCCCACATATTGTGGTGCTAGCTTGCCCTTTTGACCAAAACGAACCACTCCTTTCCACGGTGACACTTTCAAAAGTACTTGATCACCAACACAAAACTCCAAGGGCTTTCGTCGTTTGTCAGCATAACTCTTTTGACGACTTTGAGCCGCTAGAAGATTGTTTCGAATTTGAAGGATTTTGTCGGTTGTTTCTTGAATCAACTCAGGTCCGGTGATTTGCGCTTCACCAATTTCGTGCCAACATACTAGGGATCGGCATTTACGACCATATAAAGCTTCAAAGGGGCCATACCGATACTTGAATTTAGCGGTGTGGTACGAAATTCGACTAACGGTTAGATGAGTTCCAATTTCCTTTGAAGCTATGACACTTGGAAACATAAACGGCGATATCCTTTTTCATGCCAGGCCACCAGTAGGTGTATCGTAGGTCTTGATACATCTTATCGGCTCCTGGGTGTACAGAGTATCGTGTTTTGTGTGCCTCATTCATGAGGAAATCACGAAGGTTGTCGCGATCGGGAATCCATAGCGGTTTAAATAATATAGAATACCGTCGGATTTGGTTCAATTTTGAGTTCAGCTCCACATGACAGCTCATCGTGTACGTCATTTTCCGTTACAGAGATATTTTGAGCTGCCCGGATTCGATCCTTGATATCGGTTATGATTTGCGAACATAGAAGACGAATAGAGTTCGCATATCCCTTTCGACTGAGCGCATCAGCCACCACGTTTGCCTTGCCAGGATGATACCGAATCTCGCAGTCGTAATCGTTGAGCAGTTCGACCCATCTTCGTCGCCTCATATTCAACTCTTTTTATTGAAGATATGTTGGAGACTCTTGTGGTCAGTGTATATTTCACACTTGATACCGTAAAGATAATGTCTCCATATCTTGAGAGCGAACACAACGGCTCCAAGTTCCAGGTCGTGGGTGATGTAATTTTTCTCATGAACTTTGAGTTGCCTAGAGGCATAGGCTATCACCTTTCCTCTTTGCATCAATACACAGCCTAGACCTTGCCCTGATGCGTCGCAATAGACCACAAAGTCATCGCAACCCTCAAGGAGTGTAAGGATAGGTGCGTCACAAAGCCTTTGCTTTAAAGTTTGGAAGGCCTCCTCTTGCTTAGATCCCCAAATGAAGGGTTTCCCTTGTGAGTCAAGGCCGTGAGCGGAACGGCAATACGGGAAAAATTGGCAATGAAGCGTCGGTAATAACCAGCCAAGCCAAGAAATGACCTAACTTCGGTAGGGGTGCGTGGCGCTTTCCATTCTTGTACTGCCTTGATTTTCGAAGGATCGACATGAATCCCTTTGTCATTGATGACATGACCAAGGAATTGTACTTCTCTTAACCAGAATTCGCATTTTGAGAACTTAGCGTAAAGCTTTTCAGTCCTTAAGAGTGTAAGAATGAGTCGAAGGTGTCGCTCATGATCGGATTTTGACTTGGAGTAGATAAGAATGTCGTCGATGAAGACTATGACGAAACGGTCGAGATAGGGTTTGCATACCCTATTCATCAAATCCATGAAGACAGCGGGGGCGTTGGTTAAACCGAAGGGCATAACCATGAACTCGTAATGACCATAACGAGTTCGGAAGGCAGTTTTTGGAATATCTTCTTCGCGCACTCTAAGCTGATGATAACCAAAACGAAGGTCGATTTTGGAGAAACAGGTGGCGCCTTGAAGTTGGTCTAGAAGGTCATCAATACGAGGCAGTGGATAGCGATTCTTAACCGTCAACTTGTTGAGTTCTCTATAATCAATGCACATGTGAAACGTTCCATATTTCTTCCTCACAAAAAGAACGGTGCACGCCAAGGCGATGAGCTAGGACGTATAATCCTTTGTCAGTCAAGCTCTTGCATTTGACTGGCCAACTCTTGCATCTCGGATGGGGCTAACCTATAGGAGATTTTGCGACCGGTGTAGCGCCAGGCACAAGATCGATTCAAAATTCGACTTCTCTCACAGGAGGAAGTCATGAAACGTCATCGGGAAAACTTCGGGAATTCTTTCACAATTGGAATATCTTCGAGCTTCCTCTCCTTGCCTTCCTTCTTGACGACGTGAGCTAGAAATGCGACGTAAGTTCTTGCGAAGATAACTTCGGGCTTGAAGGCAGGACATCAATTTGAGTCCTTTCAAAGGAGTTTCCCCAAAGATAGTAGTGTTGACCGTCGGCGAGAGGAATACGAATGAACTTTTCTGGCACACCACTTCAGCGTGATGCTGGCTGAGCCAGTCCATACCGATGATAACATGGAAAACTTCCCAAATTTCATAGGAATGAGATCAATTTGAGAAATCGTGATCATTTAGGGTGAGAGTACAATCGCGTATAATAGAATTTAATGAAGTGGGTTTTCCGTCAGCAACTTCCACCGTCAGAGATTCAACAGATTATCACGAGGTTGGTCGAGAATAGATTCGAATTCTAAAGACACAAAGCTCTTATCCGCACCGGTATCGAATAGTATGGATGCATAACTACCATTTACGGAAAACGTACCGTTGACTACATTGTTGTCAGCCCTGGCTTGGTTGGCGTTGATATTGAAAGCTCTTCCTCTAGCAGGTGGAGGAGCTTGGTTAGCTTGGTTTACCGGGTTTGCTTGAGCTTGGGCATGGATGATGTTCACTAGGCGTGGGCAAGTATTCCTGAAGTGGTTGGGTCCCCACAATTGAAAAGGCTCGTATGGTTGCATCATGGGGTAGTTGGGTTGGTAGTAAGGTTGGGCTGCGAGTTGTGTCAGGTGTAGAAGTAAGGGTTGTTGGGCTTGGCCCACCATTTGATTTTGGGTTTGGGTTGGAGGTTTACTGCGGTTCGATCGCTGAAGGGTACGGCAGGTTTGGATAGTGTGACCCGCACGGCCACAACTTGTGCAATGTTGGCAAGGGTTTTCAGGAGGGTGATGGTATTGGCAACGGTTACACTTTGGTGTGTGGGCCAGTGTATGGCCTTTTGAATGGTGTGGCTGGAGGGGCAACTTGGGTGATTGGAGCAGCAGTATAGGAGGGTTGGTTTGGGTGACAGCAAAGTTCTTGCCATTTCGCTTCCTCTTACCAGCAAACTTCGAGGATGAACCTGGGTGGTTTGGATTGGGGTCTCAATGGGTGCTTTTTTCTCATCTTTAAATTTGCCATTTTCGAATGCGATTTTCAGTGAGTTCCGTAGCTAACTCCATTGCGGCTTCGAGTGTTGCAGGCGAAGTGCTTAAAACCGAATCTTGGATTTTCGAGGGGAGGCCTCGAATGTAGTGTTCGACTAGGCGGTCATTGGGGTGAACAGATTGGGGACCATCTGGTTCAACTCGAGAAATCTCTTATTGTATGATGTGTGGTCTCCTTCCTTTTGTTTCAATGCGTGAAACTCGTCTTCTAGCTTTTTGATTTCGCTTCTTGGACAGAAGCGTCTCGTCATGATTTCCCTTAACTCTTCCCATGATAAGGCCATGGCATCTTCAACACCTCGCTTACCCTTTTCCGTGTTCCACTAGGTAAGGGCTTCTCCAAACAATCTTCCAGTCGCGTAACGTACCTTACGGTCCTAGGACAGTCGCAATTGAGAAAGGTGTTTTCCATCTCCTCAAACCAGTGAAGGAGAGCGGTGACACCTTCAGTCCCTTCATATTTTGGGGGATCGCAGGACTTGAAGTGTTTGTAGGTGCATTTGGGGGTTTTGGTAGGAGGGTTGGCGCCGCTTTGGTCTTCTTGGTTGGGAGAGTTGACGGGATTACGGTGAGAGCTTGCTGAACTTGTAGTACGATGTCAGGAAGCACTGCGGCCATTTGTTTAGCAATTTGTGTGGCCAAGCGTTTGTTTGACTTCCCTGACCTTCTACCTCCACGTAATTGCCTAGCAGACATCTACAGGAATATGTATAGGGAGATTGTGAGTTCAAGAATTCCTAGGTGTCATGTTTCGTAAAAAAAATGAAAACAATATAACTGAAAATAATTTAACTACATCCATAGGATGTCTTGGGTTTGCTCATGTTTGGGCCTCCAAATGTCCCCCATCCATTGCCTGTGTAGTCATGTGGGCCCCCATGACTATTGGGCTTGGTAGGATTCACATTTGTGTCGGCGGGTTAACACTCGCACTACCCGAATGAAAATCGTAAAACATGATTGCAGATGTATGGTCGGAGGGTGTCCAGGTGTAGACACAATGACAACTCAAAGTGGGATTAGCTCACACGAGTTTGGTATATAGCATGCTTTGGCCTAATAGGTCCTTCGTACTCTCATCGTTAGTCCCCAGGTAGGCAAACTCGTCCTTTATTTTGGATTTATACGAATGCCAAGCCTAGACAGGACGTTCGACTACCGGTACTCGTACCCTTCCAGTTACTACATGCCCGTCGTGAAAACTCACTTTGATGTGATTTGAAAAATACGAAAACATTGCAAACATCATGGAAATCATGAGGTGTGTGCTTTCATAGGTATGACATGTTATGAGGATATGAACTATGATGAGCATTGCATATTAACATGTACTTGTGAGAGTGCTTGCATAATATTGGGTGTGAAAATAAACATGAAACATATAAACATCATGAATTTTGCATGTAACACATAAACAATTAAAATTTAATCAACTATAGTATAGGCTCTAAGGGTCTAATAACCTATCCTATATCCCTATAGTCACAAGCTCTGATACCAATCTGTCACACCCGACCCGCAACGAATAAAAGTCAGGGCATGATTGGGTTATCACCAAAGCTCATGATATTTAATAAGAAGTTTCATATTTATTAAGTTCAAATTAAAATTTAAATATCCAACAAAAATTTCATACAAATACAATAAAAATCTAATAGTTTGTTTCCAACGCAATAACTTGTTTATTCTTCTAGGCCATCTAAGTGTTTCTTTCCTCAACTTGATCACCTGTATCATGTGTAAAACAGAGGAGATTTTGGGTCAACAAAAGTTGGCGAGTGAACCTTTGATAAAACATTTAAATAATTGCTTATTTTGTTTATTAAAGAAAATTGATCATAATCATGTGAGCAAATATAGATATGTAACCAATCACAAACCACATTGAATAATATATGACATGAATGATGATGTATCTAAGATCAAGGCTCAATCAAACGGAGCCGATCTAATGAGGCACCTGATGCTCAACCCTATCCCACGAGGAACTGATGGGCCTAGTGAAATGAGTGCACTAAAATTTATAAATTGAATCCACATACAAACCACACAACAAGCAATTCGCATTTGATCACGAAATGATATAAGCACAAGTGTTTAAATTAAATAAAGGAATGATACGACACATGATACACTCCAAAACGTGATTCAAATGAGGCACCAGTATTCTTGATTGAAGATGGAGCGCACGAGTTGCGGATTTAACCGATGAAGGAGTACTAACCAAAAAAATAACGCATAACTTGATAATTAATTAAATTAATATTTAGGTTAAAATCCTTTGTTTAGGTTTTTAGGTTATTTTTTTTTTTGTGGATTGTGTTGATATTCTAAACCCTTGAAAATGTATATTTTTTAAACCTTTTATTTGATTTTTTATTTAATAAAAACCATAGAATTAAAATAATAAAAATAAAATAATAAAAAAATCTTGTCAGTCTGACAAGCTGACTTGTCAGACCGGTTCGATGGTATTGTAGGTATGCGTGTATCAAGATTCGAACTCGAGACCTCACGTTCACGTGCACGCAGCTCTTCCAACCTGAGCTACGTGTCTAACCCGACATATTCTGGATTTTAATTATATTAATACACACTTTAGACTATTCTAGAAATTAATTTAAA
The DNA here is from genome assembly GCA_947069175.1 of Scalesia atractyloides. Lineage (NCBI taxonomy): Eukaryota > Viridiplantae > Streptophyta > Magnoliopsida > Asterales > Asteraceae > Scalesia > Scalesia atractyloides. Next base: position 85,139,966 of record CAMTDV010000024.1, read on the forward strand.
TTAAAAAGATTTAACAGGATCGAACCGGCGCACACTAAGGGTCTCGAACCCGAGACCTTAGATGTGACTTGCACCCAGCCCAACCAACTGGGCTGGGTGTCTACCCGATGAAACTTATTTTTTTATTATCTTTATATACATACTACGGAATATATAATTTATCAAAAACAAAAACTGTTTATATAACAGTGATACGGTAGGGAACCAGATTCGAACCAGGGGACGTGTATATTGTGCTTGCACACAGACCACACTGGACTGTGTGACCCGTTTGAAACAACCGTTTTAATTACATCAAAACACTTAACCCACTTCGTCTTCTTCATTTTAAAATTAAACCAGAAACTTATACCCGCCTGAATAGCTTTTTATTTTTCTTATTCATCTTATTTTTGCTGATGATCGACCGTATATGATGTTAATTAGGTGAAATTTAAAAAGAATAGTAGAAGAGGTCTACCGTATGAACAGAGCCGGCGGGAAGGCGGTTTTCCAGCGACCTGCTGAGTTCCGGCGAGTCGAGCTTCCGGCGACGGAGGGATTTAAGAGTGAGAGCAATGTGATTTCGAGGAATGTATGAAGGTGTGAGCTTAAAATGCTTGGCAGAGGTGGTATTTATAGGGAATTCGTGATTTCGATTCCTGCGAATAAGGTCTCGGAAAATTAAATACCAACGCGTTTTGATTGAGAGAGTTTCACCAAAAATAGCTGTTGAACAGCTGTTGATTTGAAGGAAAACGCGTATGCTGCGAGATCTCCGGCGAGGAGGTTTGTTGCCCTTGCCGGTTCTACTTCGCATGAATACGTATATTTTGATGTATGAGATCTAGCACATATTGTGCGTGTAGAGAGTGGTGCGGAGTGTGTGTGAAAGTCCAGGAGACCCGGGTTCGATCCCGGTTTCCCTCCTTTCTTTTTGTTTAATTAATTTTATAGCTAATTTAATTTAATTTTATTATGGGTTTTAAAAATAAATTATGGTTTTTATTTATTGATGTTTTATTTATTAATTAGGGTTTTATTTATTCTAGTTATGAATTCTGTTAATATCGACAAATTTTTAAGAAATACGACAATATTAAATACGCACTAGATTAGTAAAAAAAAATAGTGCGGTTTTCGAAGACCGTTTTACGCGAATGTTACATTCTATAACGACTTTTGACGTCTTCCTACATCAAAGTGCATATCCAAGAGGCCTGTTATGCCAGCTTCAATCTTTTGACCAACTTTGACTGGCCCAACACCTTTTGGGGTTCCTGCTCATCATTATATATCGGACCACATTAGAATAGAAAATGCTAAATTAGAGAAAGCAAAGTAAATTTTTTAATCTCATTCGTATCTTTTGGCAAATGACATTTTCCAATTAGAGAAAGAAGTGATTTAACGGTATAAATGTTAGTTTTGAGGATAATATAACGATACCTGTTAATATGACATCGCCTTCTAGAAGTGTCATAATACTACTAATATGACTGATTAAATATGGTATCTTGAAAATCATATCCTCTGTTGATCCTTTTTGACGTATTTCCCCATCTACCTGCGGAGTAAAAGTGTAAAACATGAATGCGGATGGCAAAAGTAAAGCATATTATTGCAAAATTTATATGCATCTTGTATGTATGTACCTTTAACCACAATTCTAAGCTATGAGGATCCGGCACCCTTGATAAGGACAGCTGCAACAGATTTATTTTTTCCATCAAATGAGCAACAAAATTTATGAGAAGTTTTAAACTCTTACAATGGAGCTGATTGGTGTGAAAGTGTCCTGTCCTTTAGCAACAGTCCATGGGAGACCTGACGACTGGCATGTAAAATATGGCAAAGAAAATATCAGTATGCTATAAGCCTATAATAGCATTATACCTTCATCCCTACAACACCATCCCTGCTTGCACTTTTATTCGCTAAAACGAGCGGTTGCTCCCTCTTCTACATTGCTGCCTCAAGTTTACTTTGTTTTCTAGGTTAGCATTTCTTAAACTGGGTGTTCAAATATCGAGGCCGGCTAACATACAATTTGCCTTAACGTACAATGTGTATGGTGTGAAAATATAACATGCGGATTTCCGTTTACAACATGCGGATTTTATAACATGCGGAATTTGGTTTCATAACGTGCGGTTTTATTGTCATGTGGTTTTATAGTTTTCAACATGCAGATTTAATTGTTTACAACGTGCGGATTTATGGTTCTTGAGCCCTATAACGTGCGGAATTCACGTCGCGTACACATCGTACGTTAAGGCTAATTGTACAATACACTTTTTCTTCAATATCATATTTTGATGTTTTTGGTTCTGTTTTGTACGCATCATACTATTTTTCATCTTTCAGGCTAGAATTTTTTTTTGTGATTTCTCAAACGGGCCAGTCTGAAGCCTTTGGAATACATGAAAACGATTTGCCTGACTTTTGGGTCACTTTGGCTCGATAATTTAGTCATTTTCATATTTTTTTTCTAAATCGACCCGTTTGGACCCATGCTCATTTCAGTCAGAATCCGTATTGACCCAAACCAAAATGATCATTTTCTAAAACGACGCGTTCTGAAATGTTACCCCATCCGACCCACCCAACCCGCACGTTTTTCCAGCACTTGGTGCTATACCAAGTCTCCAGAATATTCATTAGCAAGTAAATTTTGTAACATGAACAATTTCTTTGCCAACTAAAGTCCTAGAATGAGTGAAAAGGACGTTTTCACATAAATAAATCATGTTAAACATGACATCAACCGAGATCAAATGAAACTTGCAACCACACAACCCTACATAATTAATATATGAATCAAATTGTTTTGTAACTATTCACAAAGTAGTGAGAGTTTCAAAGCCATTGCCTTTAGCCCTTTAGAATGATAAATTTCCCAAGTGTCACATGGAATAATACTTTCACTACTCATATTTAACATATACCTTTCCTACATCTAGACTAAATCTTCCAATGTTATTTGTCATGTTTATATGACTATATTCAGAACATAACAAGGCATGGTCTTACCTTTGCAGAAGCCTGGATTTCCCTTGCAGTCATATCCAGTGCAAGTGCATAACCTGAAACGAAACAAACATCCGTCTTTCAGATCATGACTATGTTCTATACTTCTATGAAGAATCCTCTTTTCATTCATTCTTATTTCTTTTTCCTTTTTTGTGACAGTCATAATTTGTGTATCGGTTTCTGCTACAGTGCTACTTAACAAGTTTAACCGAACCCTCAACAATCAATGTCAAGCAATTTATAAAACCGCACGGTCCAAACAAGCATATAATCCATTATCCACTAAAACTTACTCCCTATGTCTAGCATGTACTAAGTCAACTTTCAGAAATCTTAAGTACTACTTAACTAATAAATCCACTGAACTTACATTAGTAATTCATGAGTTCAATTAATCAAAAACATTGACTAATCAAATGCTTATCATTACATACAGATTACAACTAACTGCACAGTAACAAACATCTGAAAACCTAAAATCCAAATCTCAAATTCCACAAAACTGAAACGAGAAATCAATCAATTATTGCAACTTATGATGCTAAATCAACATCAATTACCTCCGATGTAATCCATAGCAGTTGCTTCAGCAACATCACGAGCCTTTTTACTAATAACAACCGCCAATTCAACCTCATGATCGAGCGATTCCAACGGATGCGGCACCTCGATCGTTCCGCCATTCGGTAAGTAAGACGACGTCGGTTTCATAAACAGAACCGGCTCCTAATATTATTATCATCGCATGTAAAGTTATAATACACGCAATAAACAGAATCGATCAGATTGTAAGATGGAATTGAGCGAACCTTGGGAACGGCGTTACCGAGTTCTTTGGCGTGAGCGGCTAGTTACGGCCGACGGCGACGATTTTAGTTCCGACGGTTAGTAGTTTGTCCATAGTTTGTTACGATTCCGGTGACGGTGATGGTGAATGATGCACGGTGTCTTCTTGTTGTTCGACTGTTGAGAAAATAGTCAAACTTGAGTTGTAGTGGGCTGGCCCATGTTTGGTTATAAACTATGTGGGCTGAACTGAAATTATGGGCCAACATTTGCTTTTTATAGTATCCAACACTAGAGGGTAGAAAAACCGGTTTGGGCCCGGTGACCCGAAACCAACCCGGCCCTAACCCGATAAAAAACTGGTTTGGCCCAAGCTGGCTTCGGCGGAACCAGCTCGCTGGTTTGGGATCAGTTATTTTTTTTTTCTATTAAAAATTTTTGGTTCGTCTCAAACCAGTTTGGTGCAAAAAAAACGGTTTTCTTGTTTGAACAATTAAAATATGCTTATAGCGACTATGTAATTGTTTTTTGACCGTTGGGTCGAATATGACCTTTTTTGTATTTTTTGATTTAACCTTAAGCTCCGTAAACTAGTATAAATAGCTTGAGTCGATAACCGGGGTATTGGTTGGAAGTGATCGGTTCAGTTTGGATTCGGGTGTTTTTCGGATTTTTACAGGTTTGATAGGACGTAGGGTATAAGCAAGTTGGAACCGGTTTCTAATCATTGGATATGGAATGGATGAATAACGGATGGGGTCGGGTATGGAGATCGGTTCCTTCATAACCGGTTCTTAGTTAGTTCCTGATTTTTCTTTTTTATAGAAAAAGGTTTTTTTTTTTTTGTGCATCTCTAGTATTCGACACGTTTAGTATTAAGTTGCGTACGGTTTATTGAATTAGGGTGTTTCATTCATGATGGATGAATAAACTTTAGGTTCTTTAGCCAAATAGGGAAACTAGAAGAAGTTGATAACACGTAGAATTTGATAAATTAATCTAGTGCCTATCAATTAGGTTGTTAATGTTATGTATAAAATCAAAACTTATAGCGAAAGTAGAAGACGGGTCAAACTAATATAAATCCTCCCCAACTGAAGTTTTAATATTAAAAACTTTCTAAATCATTTTAAATTAAAAAATAATAATACATTACCCTAACTCTTTCACAATTTTACTCAGAAGAGCTAGCAGTGTCTTAATAGTATTATTTTTTTAATTTTATCAAAATAATATTTAATAAGATCATTAACCACATTCATAGTAGCTAATTTAAACAACACGAGTTATAAATAGACATATACAACAATAAAATATTATACCTTTATGAATATGTAATTGAAAAATGAAGAATATGTAATTGGAAAATGGAGAAGCAATGGAATTTGGCAAAAGCGTCTAATAAAGAAATATGTGGCAATGTAGGGCTAACACGTCTTAAGGCACGTGTACCATATCGAAAGGGCATTTTTGTCATATGCCATTCCCAAACAACTTTTCCACCAAACTTAAATATATAATATTCCTTTAACAGATTTAAATTTATAAAATAAAAATTTAAGATGTCTATTTATGAAAGAAATCATCTCTCTTACTCTTTATATTATTTTTAAAGAGTAAAATACAATTATAGTCTTTATGGTTAATATTAGATGGTACCATTTTTCTCTACTTTTCTAATTTCAACAATTAAGTTCCTATAGTTGTTCGATTTAATCAATCGAGTCCCTCATCGTAACTATGGTTAATCAATCGAGAAAGTGAATCTAAGTAAGCTAACAATAATGATACATGCTAACCAACACGACTCCGATGTGGAGTATGCGCGATACGTGTTCACAATAGCGAACACGCACGCAAAGTAAATTTGCGAGGCTTAACAACCCCCGAACCAATCGGGTGCTGAGTCCAAACTATAGTACTATCGTTGCTAAGGGTGGTCTACAAGTCCTCATTATTCACACATAACAAACAAACATTCAGCGATTCATGTAATACATGCGAGAGCGGTTAGCGTTTAAAAGAGTTTAGCGTTGTGTGTAGCGTGTTTTGATATAGAGACGTATGTAACACCCAAAAGTGCGTTAGGCGAAAAAGGGTTCAAGTATACTCACAGTCGGTGCGTAGGAGTAAGACGGATTTGTTGTGGATTGAAGGGAGCGCCAGTTCAGCCTGTAAACGCGAACAGAAGTGCATCAGTCTTCCGAAGTGATGAAACGGTCGAAATGTGAAGGAGCAGTGGACCAGTTCGGGCGAACTTGTACTTTAAGTACAAGTTCAGGTGAAGTTGTGCTGAAATCCTTTGGAGCGTACAAGTTCGGGCGAACTTGACACCCTTTCTCCAGAAATGGGTACAAGTTCGGGCGAACTTGACAGGTTTCCCTTTGAAATGGTACAAGTTCGGGCGAAGTTGGTCACCAATTTGGTGACAACTTCGAGCGAACTTAACCTTTTTAGAGCGAACTTGTCTGTTTTGGTCCAAAAATCTTGCATTTTCGCGTCATTTGCTGAGGAAATCGAAGTGTCCATCCCTCCAACCTTAAGCTACTGAGCAAAACATAGGCTGGAGAGGTCTTTGAGAGCGAGTTTTAGCCATTTTCAGGAACTCGGGCTAATCCGTGCGAACTTGTCGGTTCATATGAGTTAGTCCAGTTCGTGCGAAGTGACTGTATTGTCCTTGTGCTTCCGGATCTGAGTTCTTGCTTGAAACAGACGTAATTCCGAATCTATTTCAAGTATTTTTGTTGACAATACCTCGTTCCACTACTTAGTGAACAAAGCTTATGTCGGGTAATCCGTTGTTAGTGTAAAAATCGATGCTTTAAACAGTTTTACTTAGATCTAACACTTCGTGGGTCGAAATCATCAAGATTTCTTGCTTGGAAAGCCAAGGCTATGTCCAATAACCCGTTTAAGTGTAGATCTAAGCTAAAATAAGAAGTTTTGTAGAAAAAGATGAAGATTTTTATAAACAGAAGGGATTTGATGAAAACGAAGGTAATCCTTGTGTAAAATCGTAGTGAAAAGCGTTGTGGTTTGTATAAAACGGGTTGATTCTTACTTGGAAAACAGAGAAATAAGGTTTTGGGAGCTCTGGGCGAAGTTAGCAGCAAGGAATAAGAGAATGAGGGTGCTTGGTATTTATAAGTAAGGAGAAACAAGTTGGCCGACATCAAGTTCGGGCGAACTTGTCACAAGTTCGGGCAAACTTGTTACAAGTTCGGCCGAACTTGGCCTATTTTCCTTGGTTTGGTCAAGTTTGGGTGAAATTCCTCATTTGCGCATCACTGGTCAAGTTCGGGCGAAGTTGGGGTGCCAACTTCGGCCGAACTTGGTCGGGTGGCAAAGTTTTGTTCGTTATTTGTTCGTTAGGTGCTCGTTTGGTGATTCGATTCGTATTAAAGAGGTTTTGTTAAGTGTTTAGCGCGGTGTTAAGCGTTGAGATAATAAAATAATGCGATTAAGCGATTCGTGCGAGTGAGAGCGTTGCGATAGCGAGTACAACCATAAATCATAAAGCACATATAACACATAAATAACGGAATGTAACATAATTAACCGCGATTGGAGTTTGCGTTGAGAGTTGCGAGTATGAAGTGATTTAAATGCGATAAATAGGCGATGTAATATTCGTTTTAAAATAATCTAAACCATTATAATTAATCCCAGATTACAAAACGATAAGAAACAGGAAATAATGGTAATGATAAGGATTCAGATAACAAACCGAAAGATCGGGTTGTTACAGTTCGTGTCTCTAGGTCAATACCACAACCCAAACAAGTCTAATCCTTTAGAACCACACCTTACCCTTGTTCTGCTAGAGCGGCCTTGAAAGGGATTCTTCAGATAACCGCTATCCAAACAAAGTGATTTACTTTAGGGATTGCCCAACAGTTCCATTTAAAAGCCCATATGTCCGTCACCATCATGAGTTTTCCAGTTATCTCCTTTCTAACCATCCCACTGAAGCTACCCTTCCAAAACCATTTATCCTTGAAGTAGGACACTTAAACCATCTTTAGCTAATTCATTAAGGCCCAATTTTCTCCCACCGTTGCGAACTTGTTGGATCGGAGATCCAATCCCAACTCCATTGCATAGTATTATCAACAATGGAGAAACAATCATACCCTTTCGCCGATATGACCTTGGCTAAATAGAAGGTTAGCGGGAACCTGTTGCGAAGAGGCCCTTCCCCCAAATGTCATATCAACACAAAATGTTCTTATCATCCCCTATAACAACTCTGATGCAATAAGTGAGCTCAATTCCAAAACTGGACAAATCTTTTTCCATCGAAACAGCGTCTATCCACACGCCTGAAACACCTTACTTCACGGGAATCAACTATCGAGTTATAGCCAACCATGGATGGCATTAATGACTTTAGCCCCAAAGCAAAGAATGGTCACTTTTAAATTTCAATTTCCATTTAGTTAATATATCAAAGTTTAGACTCTGCATATCCCCAATCCAAGACCCGCTATCTAATTTGGGCCCGTGATTTTGTTCCATGAGATCCATCGGATTTTACCTCTCCCATTAGACTTACCCCAAACATAGCTTCTCTTTTTGAACGGCAAATGTTACTCCTTAAATACTCCACTTGCCCAGAACCTGAGACCTCTCCTTTAAGAGACACGTGTCTTGTGGGTTACCTGTCAGGATCTAAGTTTGAATTGATTGCTGTTTTTGTTTCAAATAATGAAAATGATTGAAAAACAGAGAATAAGTGCAGCGGATTAATGGTTAACAATCAATCGGTCGTTTGTTTTCATCACCATTATGCTTTCAAGTAATTAAACTATTGCATGTGATTCACAAACTCCCCCTTAGCCCAATAACGATCGTTTGATAGTAAGAAATGAAGAAGATATGCGAAATTGATCTTTTTAAGAAGACGAGTAAAACTGTTACATTGAGCGCCTATTTATACTAACTATCTAACCACTAATCGTCTTAAAATGACGTTAGGGTTGATAGTGACAGCTAACAAACGTAACTAACTACAAAAACTGCTTAAACTAAACTATAGTGCATAGCACTGTTACATTTATTAAGGTAATACTAGACTAAGCACTGCTGGCTATCCTCTGTTCTTGTGATCTTCTATCAGCGGTTGGGAGTCTTCTGTCAGAGGATAGGAATCAATATGTTTCTTTAAAGCAGTGGATACTCATCAGAGGATAGAACATCTGATGGTTTGGACCAAAGCTCGGATGGTGTGTTTTGACTTTGTATCATCCAGGGGCGGATCTACAGCATAAGAAGGGGCAACCCCCGCTACGGCTTGGCGCTTCGGCAGTAGTGTAAAATTAGTGTAAATATTGAAAAAAAAATTGACGTTTTTTCGATTTCGTTACCGCTTATTTATAAAACGTTACGGCTTGGCGGATTTTCTAGATCCGCCACTGGTATCATCTGTTCCTTTCCAAAGTTCAATCCCACTACCTCACATTGGCTTCTTCCAACCTTCGAGAGTATTTACTACTTTAACCTGAGCCTTGTAAATGGATATAAAATATGTTTGTAGGTTTCGGCCTCCGCCTTCGCAAGGGTCAATCTCCCCGCCAAAGAAAGGTTCCTCGCCTTCCAACTAGAGAGCTTAGAGTTAAACTTATCGACCACCATTTTCGAGCACTTTACCTTCTTCATATTGGTACCTACCGGCAAGCCTACGTGCGTAAATGGTAGAGAGAGGTTTTGTATACAACGAAACCCATCTTTTACATCATTACTGGCCTCACCAATATTTAAAATTTGATATGTATATGTGTCTTTTCTCTTCTCAAACAACCATTTTCTCAAAACTTGATTTTTACATTTTTCTATGCAACCCTCCATCTATTTTGATTGAGTAAACTAAAAAGATTACGAATAAGAAATCATCATAAGAACCAATAATTTATGCTCACTCATGGTTTTTGAAAATTCTACATATTGAATCAAGATATGTTATGATATAGTGACAATTTCCAACGATATATTCTTTATTAACTCCTACTTTCAGTATTTCATGACTTGAAAATAATTACTCAATGTAGAATTTCATGACTTCACATTTATTTATGATGGTTGTACTATAATAATAAATAATAATAATAATAATAATAATAATAATAATTAATATTAATAAAATTATAAATAATAATAATAATAATAATAATGACTACTTCACATTTATTTATGATGTTGTATATTATTATTATATTATTATTATTATTATTTATTATTATTATTATTATTATATTTTAGTCCCCATCTTATCTTAGTCATATCTTATAAACTATAATTTTAAAAAATCTAAAAGTATCGTGACGAACTACTCATTTTGCCGACGTTTCGATAGTTGTCTTTGTCAGTATTGACGTGTGGATTAAAATGTATAAGTAGATGATGCCTTAGTGTATAAGTGATTAAAGCCCAACGTACTTAGTCATTATCCTATAATGTTTAATAGCTAGAGAATGTCAAGTGATTAAACACGATCAATTTAATTCTCTCATCTAGATTACACTTGAATCTCTCATCTTTAACAAAATTATAGATAATTAGTTAGTAGTTACACTTTATCCCCTTATAAAAAAAACTAACTCATCCCTTCTAATTTTTAAATGGTCATAACTTTTTGTACGTTGATATGTTTTTTTTTAATTACACAATTTTCTCTTTAATTTGAGTATAGTATTACTATAGTTTTTTTAATTAAAAAATTGATATGTTACGTAATTAACAATGTTTAAGGGTGAGTAATAACTGAAACGTTAACCAAAACCGAACCGATATCAAGCAAAAACTAATTTACCGGAAGCCGAATTAACCAAAAACGGTTTCGGATTTTTTTGTACCGTCATTTAACCAAAATTAACTGAACGAAACCATTCATATTTTCATATATTTCTAGTTTTTATACTTTCAGTTCATGTATTTCATATTTATACCTCCATTTTTTTATATTTATACATCCATTTCATGTATTTATACCTAAATTTCATGTATTCTAATCAAAAGTTGTAGCCTAAGTTTGGTTTTGGCTATTAACCGAATTAAATGAATCAAACCAAAAACCGTCAATCTAATTGAATAGATCAAACTGATTAACCGAAAACAATTTGGTTAATAAAATAGACTAATCGATGACCTCGATTTCGGTTGAGGATGTGGATAATGATCTAACCAACCGAACAACGCACACCATGGCAATGTCTGTGTTTCCCGCCGCATCACGCGATATTCATTGATTATCAACCAAAACCAGTTATCGGTGAGCATAACTAAATCATTAACCTAAACCAAACCAAAAACAGACGAAACAGAACTGAAATCAACCAAAAACTGCAAACCAAAATAACCAAAAACCGGTTATCAGTATTTTTGTACTCTCGCTTAATAAAAATTAGTTTAACCGAAACGAATCATTCATATTTTCATATACTTCTAGCTTTTATATCTCTGGTTCATATATTTCATATTTTATATCTTCATTTCATATATTTATACTTTCACTTCATGTATGTATACTTTACTTTCATATATTTCTAAGCAATTTGGTTTTTGCTATTAACTGAAATTAAATGAAACAAACCAAAAACCGTAAATCTAACCGAATAAACCAAGTGATTAACAAAAAACGATTGGTTAGTAAAATAGACTAACCGATTACTTTGGTTTTAGCTTTGGTCAAGGATAATAACCAAATCGACCGAACCATGCACAACACAATGAAATGGATTACCCGATTACTTCGCTTTTAATATATATCTATCACAATGACGCCACGATAAATATTATATGAATAATAAAACTACAAAAACGAGTATCGCAATGCGTGGGCTTCCTGCTGTATATAATAATAATAATTAATAATAATATATAATAATAATAATAATAAAGAATAATCATTGATCGCATTAATATTAATATCAACATAAATTATGGTCATAAGCTAGTTCGTAAAATACCTCATATAAAAAAATACTATGTATACATCACCTGATTATTTGCAGTCGTCATTCATAAAAAGGATTCATAGCATCCATGTTGCTTGTGTTGTCCTTTTGTATAATAAAGTTAACAACTAGAAAAGTTCCACTCGACTAGTGACAATGTTTCTTCTTTTAAGGCCCCATCCAAAAGTCTTGCTCACTAGATACCATGAGAAGCATGCATTCAATTCTAGGTGCTTAGGCCATGCTCCTAAATGTCTTAAAAGAGTTTGTAGGACCACATCCCTCAACCTTGCAAAGATGCATTTGTCTATTTTAGATTGACGACAATAAACCAGGCGTCTAAACCGCTTGGCGTTCGTTGCTTGTTGTTACATCGTTTAGATCAAGACGAATTGGTCTTAATTACGTTGTTTTTGCCTTTTGGAAGCGTCGACTGTCTCTTGCACAACTAGGTGAATATAACTATCGGACTATAAAACCACTAAAAGTCATCGCATATATGGTTGCGTTGATGCGCAATGCATTTCATATGATAGTTCAAACTATAGTATATGATGTTTAGTATCTAAGAATGACAATATATTCTTATATAAAGATTCAAAAGTAGAAAACGATGTAAATATCCTCACATGATTATTAGCTACCAGAAAACATCTAAAAAGATAAAGTTCAAAAAGAAAACGAATAAGTTATTGTCAAAATTCGTCGATAGTCCCAACTGAATCCTTTATTTTTCATGAATGTCGTCGTCCAACTTCCTCATACGTGCCAATGTATTGTTGAAGATGCTACACTCACCATCAATATCATTAGAGGATTTTGTTAGTTCCTTTTCATACACTATATCATGATGTAGTCTGAAGATGATTCCGTATTCCTAGAATCTCATAGTGAAAATTCTTGTAGTTTTTAACATGTCATCAAGATGTTCCTTCTCATGATCAAACATACATTAATCAGCATGGTAAATTTTCAGAAATAACATTCTTTGGTGATTTTAAGGGGTGATTAACAAAGTCATTGGATGCAAATATTTATTAACAAGAAATTTGAAGGGGTGCTTAAAAGTGAACAAATGTATACGGTTGATAATGCATGTTACACAGGGTGTGTAAATCAGGGCCGTCTTCGAAAATCACAAAAATAATTTTGGCCCTGTGCAAGATAAAAAGTTCGGGCCCTATTCGGAAATCTTTGTATAATATAAACTCATCAATCATTCAATCACATGTATAAAAACTAAAAACATATAATACAATCATAATCATTATGAACTAGATAAAAAAATTTAACAAAAATAATGTAGATAACTGTTATGAAATAGATAAAACAAATTAACAAAAATAGTGTAGAAAAAATGACCGAACCTACTTACTAAGTGAACATTGTGGTTCTCCTAGTGTTTTTTGAAGCAAAACTCTCGATCAACTCTTTGTAGTCCATAGTATCTACTACGCTTATTAGATAAAGAGTTAGTAAAAAAGAAACCAAACGAATATCAAAAAACACGTGGTGATTTGTAGATAACTAAAAGAGTAAATTGCACAAAACGTCCTTTAAGTTTCACCAATCTTGCTGGTTCCAGCCTTAATGTTTAAAAGTTGCCAAAAACATCCTTTAAGATTAAATTAGTTACGGGTTTCATCCTTTATCACTAACCCAGTTATTAAATCATGTTAAATGGCATCACATGCAAGCTATGTGAGGGTAAAACCGTCTATTTCATACTTAAAGGACGTTTTGTGCAATTTACTCAAATTTCAGTTTACTCTAATTTCAGTTTTACTCCTAAATCATCATTCAACTCTCAACTCTTCTTCTCCTCCATTAAAGCCAAAACAGAGCACCCTATCTTCCCCTGTTTTCATCTTCTTCAAAACACCCAAAATCATGCAAGAAAACACCATCAAGAAAACACCCAAAATCATTAAAGCCAAACCGAATCGCTGATTGAAGGAGTAACAAAAGGATTTATGTTATTGGGCGTAATTCGTTTTCTTCGCCTCCATTTTGGAATTTAGGGTTCCAAATCTCAACAACCTACAACTCGCAGGATCACACACGAAACTTCCATCGACCGATCGCAAATCATGTCATCGAAGGTGGCTCTGAAGACGAAAGGAAAATCAACAAAAGGATCAAAGCCATCGGATGACAAATCAGCATCGAAGATCTTGAAAGAATGGAGCACATGGACCATGAAGAAAGCTAAAGTCATCACTCATTACGGTTTCATTCCCTTGGTTATCTTCATCGGCATGAACTCCGAACCCAAACCCTCGATCTCCCAGCTTCACTATCTCCACTTTCGCCACCACCCTGGTCGACCGCCGCCGCCCCTTGCTCGACCGCCCCCACCGCCTGCTCCTTCTACTCGACCGCCTCAGCCACCCCCTGCTCCACGCGGCTCCTCCCCCACCATCTCCACTTCCGGCACCGCCTTGCTCGACCGCCGCCGCCCTGCTCAGTAGGAGGATCTGGATGGAGGCAATGTGTTGGTGTGGTGGATGTAGATGTGTTGTGTGACGATTCGGATGGAGGTGGTGGTGTGGCGGATCTGGATGGAGGCGGTGACGATTCGGATGGAGGTGGTGGTGTGGCGGATCTGGATGGAGGCGATGTGTTGGTGTGGTGGATGTAGATGGAGGCGGTGATGAGTGGTGGATTTGGATGGTTCTGTTGTTGCAGACAATTCATAGAGGGAGAGAGATTGAGAGAGAGGGGGGCATGGATATATTAGAGTAAACTGAAATTTGAGTAAATTGCACAAAACGTCCTTTAAGTATGAAATAGACGGTTTTACCCTCACATGGCTTGCATGTGATGCCATTTAACATGATTTAATAACTGGGTTAGTGATAAAGGATGAAACCCGTAACTAATTTAATCTTAAAGGATGTTTTTGGCAACTTTTAAACATTAAGGCTGGAACTAGCAAGATTGGTGAAACTTAAAGGACGTTTTATGCAATTTACTCTAACTAAAAAGTAATGTTTTTTAAATGGACCTTAACTTTAAGAGTAAATTACAAAAATCGTTCTTTATGTATGCTACTTATTGCAAAGTGTGTCCTTTGTCTTCAATATATACAAGAACGTACTCGATGTTTGCAAAACCTTACAAGTTACGTCCTTTAGCCCTAACCTAGTTAATTTTTTTGGTTAAATCTGACCAAATGGAGTCCATATAAGGGTATTTTAGTCATTTTACCCAATTTACTCAGATTTTTAAACACAAAAAATTATAAATTTAAAAGAGATAATAAACCTCTCTCTAGAACACACACAGACAATATCTTTCTCCTAGAACCATCCACCATCATCTCTTTCAACCTCTATCATCAGCCACCACCACCACAACCTGCCACCACCACCTACCAACCACTGCCACAACCTGCCACCACACCATCCACCCTACACGACCTAAAACCCCTAAAAATCCTCAAACCACAATCGCAACACCATCTCACACTGAGAAACCAGAGAAATAGAGTGTGTCTATCTCGATGACATCAAATCCGACGATGGTTATAGGTGGTGGTTCGCCACCCAGCGGCGCTAAGGTTTCAAGGTGCAAGTGATGGATGGTTAGGGTTTCGAATGGGTATCGGAAGGGAAGGGGTGGTGGTTCCGGTGATCTGGAAGGGAAGGAGATGCTTGTGTTCGGCGGCAGGTGCTGGTATGTTGTGGTGGCGGCGATTGTTGACAGGTGGTGCAAATGGCGAGCGGTGGTTGTAAGTTGTGGTGGTGAAATATCCTTTTTAATTTTTTATGTTTTGAACGGGTATTTCAAAAACCCCAAATTACAACCCCATCAACTTCTCCAAAATTGTTAAGGAACAAACTGAAGATGATTATTAGGATTTTTAATTCTTCATTGTTTCTTCTAACAATTCAAGATGTCAAAGATGATTAAAGATGATTCTTGTTGGCTGTGAAAGTTAGAGAGGGAGAGAGGTAAGAGATAATGAGAGGAAAGATGATCTGATTTATTTATTTTAGTATTTTAATATTTGTGGGTAAAATGACCAAAATGCCCTTATGTAGACTTCATTGGGTCAGATTTAACCAAAAAAATTAATTGGGTTAGGGCTAAATGACGTAATTTGTAAGGTTTTGCAAACAATAAGTATGTTTCTTGTATATATTGAAGACAAATGACATACTTTTCAATAAGTAGCATACATAAAGGACGATTTTTGTAATTTACTCTAACTTTAAAAATCATTTAACAAATTGTTTGAAATATTATAATTATATTGTTAAAAAACTATTAGAGGGAATAAAAGTCAAACAAAAAGGAAATAAAGAACATAAGCAGAAAGCGTAAAGGGAGGCAAA
The DNA here is from genome assembly GCA_947069175.1 of Scalesia atractyloides. Classification (NCBI taxonomy): domain Eukaryota; kingdom Viridiplantae; phylum Streptophyta; class Magnoliopsida; order Asterales; family Asteraceae; genus Scalesia; species Scalesia atractyloides. Next base: position 85,156,056 of record CAMTDV010000024.1, read on the forward strand.
AAACACAGAAAAGGAGGAGGATAAAGGGTTTCAAACCCGTGTCTACCCATGTGAAATTTCCGCAATTGACCAATGCATCAGCAAGCATTTTGTAATAAATTGCAGCACAACAAGTATATATATATACAACTTATTATAATTTTAGGCCTTTAAGGACTTTGGGCCCTGTTCGGTGGCCCATCCTGTACATGGTCTGGGCCGGCCCTGTGTGTAATGAACAAATCTTTGGGCTGAGCCTAGAGATGGGCATAAAAACGGGTTCCGAACCCGAACCGGTAGAACCGAACTGGAACCGGTTCCAGTTCCTACCCGACATTAAGTAGAACCGGTTCCGGGTTCAAAATACCCGTTGGTTCCAACCCGGTTCCACAATTTTACCATTTGAATCGGTCGTACCCGGTTCCTACCCGTACCCGGTTCCTACCAGTACCCGGAAATTCAGTTCTAGAAGGAACCGGTTATACCCGTTAAAATGTTACCGTTGGAACCGGTTATACCCGTTATAATGTTACCGTTGGAACCGGTTCCTGACCGTTGGAACCGATTCTATATATATTGTTTAGAAATCTATTGTTTAGCATACAATTTCTCATATCTATTCTTCTTGTTACATTTCTTTCTTGTTCTTTTTCACATTCTAATCAACAAATGGCCTCAAAGAGTTCCAAAAACGCAAATTCCCAATCCGTTAACAATGTTCCTCAAGATCAATCGGTTCCATATGTGGTTGAACATTGTCTCATAATCGCAGTAAGGAAGTTTGGAGCAATTGGGAGTTGGTCGAGATGAGTGACGGCTCGCAAAAAGCTCAATGTAAACATTGTGGATCGTTATTAGCCAAGGAATCAAACTCAACGTTAACGAAGCATATTAATAAGTATTGCAAAGCTTTAAAGGAATTGACATCCTGGTCAAGTTCCACTATCCAAAGATGGTACCATTTTTCGTTATGAGCAAAAATTAGCTCGCGATCGGATGGCGAAGTTGGTGATACAAAAAGCGTTGCCGTTTGGACACTTCGACGACCCCGATCTTACAAATTTATTCGGGAAACGCTACAACGTCGCTATAAACATGTAAGTCGTCGCACTTTAAAACGTCTTTGTTTAAGTTTATGGGAAAATGCAAAAAAAGATTTAATTGTTTTTTTTAATAATTTAAAAACTAGTGTAAACCTAACTAGTGATGTGTGGTCGGCTCCACATGGTTTACCGGAATCGTACATATGTGTCACCGCTCATTAGGGTTGATCCCGATACAAGGCAAATGATGAAGCGTACGATTGCGTTTGACGAGTTTCCTTCTCCTCATACGGGAGAAAATATTTATAAAATTATAAATGGCACAATAATTAAATATGGTTTAGAAGATAAAATTTTTTCAATATCCTTTGATAACGCTTCAAACAACACAACGGCGATTGAAAAATTAAAGTTGAAGTACAAACCAATACTTGATGGTGTTTTTTTTCACACACACCGTGTTGCACATATTATTAACTTAGTAGTGCAAACCGGTTTAAAAGATCAATTTGTATCGGATTTTATTATAGCATTTAGAGCTATGCTCCAAGATGTTTTCAAAAGTGGAAAAGAAAGATATCAAGAATATAAAAAACTTTGTAAAGATGTCAACCAAAAAATTATTGGACCGAATTGGGATATACCGACTCGTTAGAATTCAACTTGTCATATGTTTGAAATGGCTATAAAGCAAATGGGCACTTTAAAATCTTTTCATACAACTTTAAGTGATGAGTACCTTGTCGTCCCCTTTCCCGACACGGCTTGGGAAAATATTAATAACCTAAGTACTTTTTTACAAGTTTTTAAAACTACAACGACTTTGATTTCCGGTGTTTATTATCCTACTAGTTCTAAAGTTGTGGACCAATTGTATTTGATAACAACTAATTTTAAAAAGTTTGAAAATTCTAGTGACATGTTAAGTAATATGACGAGACCAATGATTCAAAAATTTTAAAAAATATTTTTTAGAATTAACCACCCGTTTTTCTATGTGCCACTGCTTTAAATCAAACTTTAAACGTACCGGGTGTTGAAGCTTTAATTGATGAAATTTATGACAAGTTGGATATGCATGAGGAGGATCCAACTTTAAAAGCAAAAACAAAAAAAATATTCAACGAGTGTATGGCCAAACTTTATGATCATTATTTTAAAAAATATGGTGAAAAAAATCATACAAATTTGTTTGAGTCTCAGTCCACGGCCTCTAACGATGAAACAAGCGGGGATCCACTTATAACCATGTTGAATGTCGTTAGAGACGAGACCGCTAGACAACAAAGGGGTAGTGAACCAACAAGTGAACTTGGGAGATATAAAAAAAATCAGTATTCGCTTACTATGACCACCGAGGAGTATAGGAAATTTGATGTTTTAGCATGGTGGAAATCGAAAGAATCCGAATACCCGATTCTAGCCACCATGGCTCGTGATATACTAACGGTCCAAGCTTCCACGGTAGCTTCGGAAAGTGTGTTTTCTCTTAGTGGCAGGGTTTTGTCAATTAGAAGAACAAGACTAACTCCGGAATCGCTAGAGATGGCAATATGCTTAAAGGACCATTTGGATGCTGTTGATCGTTTCAACATAAAACTAGTCTAGAAGATGAAGTTGAGTTAGAGCATAAAATTGTTGACGAAGAGGAGGACGAAGAAGTGGAGACTAACGATTCGGACGACGATTGTACCGAGGTACCCGCACCTAAGAGAAACTCATCGGAAAGTGTTGCACCTGCCGCTAGTAAACGATCAAAGACATAAATCTTACTGGAACGGTTCTGAGTAATTTTTTAATTTTTTTTGTAACCGGTTAATTTTTTTTATATATTGTAACCGATTAATTTGTTTTTTAATTTAACCGATTATTGTTACTATTTTTATTTATCAATGTAACTAATAATAAAAATCAAACATAACAAACACAATAGAAAGAAACATTACACAAACTTTATTAAAACACCAACGGTAACATTTATCAGGAACCGGTAAGTAGGAAGGAGTTTATATACAAAAAAAAACGATTTTTTAATCAGGAACCGGTTAACATTTTATCAGGAACCGGTTCTGAACAGTAAAAGTCAGTTTTGACTGCGGAACCGGGTTTTGAACATAAAAGTCAGTTTGACTGTCAGGAACCGGTTCTGAACAGTAAAAGTCAGGTTTTGACTGTCAGGAACCGGTTCCCAACACTATCAGAAACCGGTTCCGCACCATACCCGGTTCCGCACCATACCCGGTTCCATAATACCCCTACCCGGTTCTACACGGTTCCATATTCTTGGGTGTGAACCCGGTAGGAACTGGACCCGGTCCACACCATACCCGTTCCAATGACATTCAAGCAGAACCGGTCCGGGTTGAAACCGGTTCCGGGTAATAATAAAACCCGATTATGCTCATCTCTAGCTGAGCCAGTGTTAAATAACAATTAATATGCTCCTTCATATGTATTTATAGGGAAAGGATCGAATAGGAAGTTTAGTTTAGCTAGGAAGTATAGGAAACAATAATAAGAGGATATATGGCAAATAATAAAAAACATGAGGGGCATTTTAGTCAATCTCATTTCATCTATTCTATTTATCATTCTCTGCATCTTCAAAACCCACCATTTTCAAAACCCGCCATCTTCAACCTTTCCTTCACTTTCTCTCTCTAGAATTACTACATCATAGTATGATTATCTTCATCAATGAACGGTTGAAACATTCAATCAACGTGTTCTTCAATTTCTGTTTGAAGAAACCCAATTTATTTTTTGCAATTTCTCATTTTTTTTCAAGTTAACATAATACGATGGAACATGAGAAATCATTTGAACCAGGTACGTCTCTTCTCAAATTTCTCAAATATTTTCTCAAACTTCCCTTCTCTTGATGTATTCTTGTGTTCGGGCAACATTATTGGTCTCAATTTTATTAAGAAATCAGTGATAAAAACTTGCACACCAGGTAATGTCTCAAAGAAAATTACAAAACAGTTTTCAATTTAAACTTTCATTTAGAATTGTGTTATACAAAAGAATTAAAAAAACACATTTTTTGTGTGTTTTTTGTCCATTGTGTTTTACAAAATAATGAAAAAACATAGTTTTTTTCCATTGCGTTTTACAAAATAATGAAAAAAACATAGTTTTTTTTGTGTTTTTTTGTCCATTGCGTTTTATAAAATAATGAAAAGTTATAGTTTTTTTCCATTGCGTTTTACAAAATAATGAAAAAACACAGTTTTTTGTGTGTTTTTTGTCTATTGTGTTTTAGAAAAAACACTTTATTTTGTGTTTTTAGTCAATTGCGTTTTAGAATAAACACTTTCTTTTGTATTTTTAGTCCATTGCGTTTTAGAAAGAACACTTTGTTTTGTGTTTTTGATCCATTGCGTTTTAGAAAAGACATTTTTTGTGTTTTCTGTCCATTGCGTTTTAGAAAAAAAACACTTTCTTTTGTGTTTTTAGTCAATTGCGTTTTAGAAAGAACATTTTTTTATGTTTTGATCCACTGCGTTTTAGCAAAAATCACTTTCTTTTGTGTTTTTTTTGTCCATTGCGTTTTAGAAATAACACTTTCTTTTGTGTTTTTAGTTCATTGCGTTTTAGAAAAAATCATTTTTTTTCGTTTTTTGTTCATTGCGTTTTACGCATCTGGGTTATCGAAAAGTTTTTTTTCGAAAGTATAGCAATAGTGTGCTCGTTTTAAAGATAAAAAACGCTCGTTTTTATGGTGCAATTTTTATAAAAAAAAATAATGTCGTATGAAAGAGTTATTAACGTTTAAAAAACATGGGAGAATCGGAGGAGAGAGAAACTATTGTTTTACATTGACTAGAATGCCCCTGCAAAAACCCACGCGCCTCCTCTTTTTATTCAATTTAATTCATTTAATCTTAACCCTTGAAAACTAAATGGATGGACAAGATTACTTCTTATCCTTCCTAGTGATAGAAACTTCTTATTGTATCATGACCCTGTATTTATAATACATGTTGTGCACATTTTATGTGTTATTCTTCAAGTGTGTAGGTCTTATTAGTTGGGGGGGCTTTATGCAAAGTGTCCAAAGGGTTCAGATGGAAGATTCCTAATACTCGAGGGTTGTTATTGAAAGGTTGATGGTAGCTGGTATATAAACGATGTTAGGGTTTCGAGATCGTTTTATCTGTTTATCAACCCCTCATTTGTTCTTGTTATTCTCTTTCTCCGAGTTGTTAGGGTTTGTTAAGTTCTTGTTAGATCCCGCGAGATCTTGTGATTTCTGTTGTTTTCTGGTATTGATCAACTCAGTTGATCTGGATTGTTGTGTTGTTATATAGATCTTACACTTTGTAAGATCTAGGGTTTGAAGGGTGTTTTCTTGGTTTGGGTAATCAATAAGATTTTGGTCACCGTTTTGTCACTACAAGTTGTGTTCGTTGTTATTCCTTAGTTTTGTACTACCACGATAGGATAGTGTTTGTTTCCTTCGTTAAAAGGAATATTTTCTATTGGTTATCAATATTCCACCAATAGTTTGATCGCTTTTTATAAAGCTAAAATAATACTTACAAAACTGTATATATTACTATACAAGCATGGAATGCTAAGAAGAAGATCTATAGAAGGGGGAGAAGATGGCTATTGGCCTCACATGTTACATATGTACAAACATCACCAAACCATATTGATCGTCTTTGGGATTATCGATAAAAATCATAAGCCTCTCTAAAAATGACACCACAACGATCAGCAATCGGGATTCTTCATCCAAGCCTCTAAATATTAACGTGTATGGAAAATAACTAAGCACTATCACCTAGAACTAGAAGTCAAAAAACAATCACTTAGTTTCCTTGGTGAAGAAAAGGAACACAAATTGAAGACAATTATGACTAGATACACCATTGTCAGAGTCATAATTGATCAATGAATTCAAAGTTAACGAATAAGAAAATTGGAGACAAATGATGGCTAGATATCAAAAACTAAAATCCACAATCTACAATATGCCCAAGGACTTGAATTTGAAAGAAGGAATTGTGACTAACAATTATTAGTGTAAGAGTGTTTGTAGAAGGTTTATTTAGCACCTTCAATAGAGATTACCACTTGGTATGAGGGGCGGACTTAGCTTGTTAATAGGGTATCCCAGCTACCCCTTGACGCTCCAGTGGTAGTGTAATTTGGAAAAAAATGACGTTTGTTCGATTTCGTTACCTCTTTTTTTTAAACGTTAGGATTTTCTATATCCGCCACTCCTTGGTATCCATATTCTTGATCAAACCCTCCTTCTTTGCCTCCTCCCTACAACATCAATAAGAGCGCTCACACACATCGTGTGTTGTGGCCCCCAAGAGCACATAAATAAAAATATGATTTTTAGTTCAATAGCAAATTACTATAAATAACCCTTCAACATTTCAAGGGTGTACTCTTTTAACCCCATGTAAGGCTTCATTTGCAACAAGATCTAGTTTTTTAAGTTTCCATCAAGAAACTTATAAGCCTCAATAACTTCTATAAAAGTTTCACAATTTGGAATAAACATATTTTACATTATAATGGTATATTTGTATAACTCTCCACATATGTGTGGATATATATTCATATATATTATTTAAATATTAATCCTTAAATTTGAATTGTGTAAATAGAGATGATTATGAGGTTTAGGAAAGTAAATTGAACTTGAGAGGGTTAATACGTTACTTTTCATTTTCAAGATACCTAGCATCGACGTATGTGTAAGGTGTATGTTGGTTATGTAGTGGTGGAGATAGGCATGTAAATGAATTCATGTTTGTTTGTTTAATTTTACCGAACAAATAAACAAATGAGAACACTTCAACAAAACAATTTTTTGTTCATGCTATTATGTGTTAAAGAAAATGAGTGTGTTCATATATGTTTGTTTATTAATATTCTATAACGAATATATATACCTATAAATAGAAGAAAATGAACTTTTTATTTTATTTAGTCGATTACTCAAAGCTTGGTCCCGGAATTTGACTACTAATGACACTAAAGCATAATTGGTCGGTTAGTATTACTAATTACCGGTAAATCAATTTTAATGAATATGTAAATGAACATAAGAAACAAACGCAAATAAATAGGCCTAAATAAATGAACGTAAATGAGCGATAGAAACTAATGTAAATGAGTGAACATAAACAAATGTTACAGACGTAAACGAACAAAAGTGGCATATGCTCATGCTCATCCATTTAAATAAACAAAACATGTTCATATATCCGTTTATTTCTAAAGAAACGAACATAAACAAACTTCTTACTAATAATTTACTTAACGTTTGGTTCGTCTATGAGCATAGATGGAAGCCCCTGTAAAACATGAGGTAGGGTTGGTCATGGAGTTCAACATGAAGGAAAACCAGTAGTGTGCTTTTCATTTAGGTGAATCAATTCCCTAAAGCTAAAACAAATTACAACCAAATCACTTAACACACATTGTTTATGGCGTTTTTAATAAGTAATTTTCGGAGTATTAAGACTGGGTTACAGAGAAGATCTATTGAGGCTTTATTATATTAAAAAATGTTGCTACATGGACGTCACATAGGTACACTTTTTTCACCCTTCACATTTCACACCACCAATTGGTGTTGTGATGGGCTCGATTGAGGCTTCATCAATCATTGTTTAATCATTATTTTTTGGATTTATATTTATTTTTTACTTAAACTATAGTTAGATGTTAAAAAACTACAATTAATATTAAAAATATAAAATTTAATTTATATGTAAAAAACATCATTAGATGAAAAAAACACAAACAACTTATATGAGAACATTTGTCCAGTCCACTCTTAAATATGCCTAATAATTTGGACAGGAGGGACTAATTTTGCCATTTTATGAAACTATGGTCATTGAAGGACTAAATACGTTAAACATGCCATTTTTTGGCCTTGCCCTGACGAATATGGTACCGTAAGGAGGGAATAAGGATTATTTCTGACAAGCGGTTATGGACCACAAGACATTGTTCTTACAGTCCGTAACCAATTCAAAACTAGGGGCGCCTAAAGGTCCTTACGGGCCTTAACTAGAAGGCCATACGGTCCGTAAGGGACTGCCAGTGACAATTTGTTTGGAGGCCAAGGCAGTCTGCCCTTGTGCCACCTATCTTGCGAATCAGAGCCTCTTTGCAGTTCTTGACACCTTGGTAAACACTTGGAGACATCCTACATCAGCCCCTAACACCTGTCATGATCTTGAAACATTTCCTTTAGTATAAATAGCAAGCTTGATCACTTGGGATTACTTGCTCATTTCACTCTTTCTCATATCTTTCACTCTTGGAGCTGCTTCCTAACCTAAGGAGGCCTCCCTCTAAGTTATAAAACATTCTAAGGATCACAAATAAGTGTTCCTTTCCAGCACTTTTCATTTTTATAGGCTTTTATAAGCCGAAAGTCGAGTAAATTGACTTTTACTTTGACTTTCGGTTTAGATTTTATGATCCAGTCATTGTTCAAATCAAACATGGCTACGTGATCGTAACTAGGTAGGTGTTTAAAAGGGTTCAAATCGAACGGGGTCAAAGTTTATTGTTTTAAAAGTCAAACGGGTTAGATTTTATAAATATTATAATCTGAGTTTATATATGTTTAAAATATGTTTTGACACTTAAACAAGTTGGTAATAATTATTAGAACATGTGGGAACATGTTCAGCTCGTCAATTCTAGTTATAGGGTCGGTTCGCAACCGAAAGTTGTGAAGTTTGACTTCTGCTTTGACTTTCGATTATGGCTCATTTAGATTAGTTTGCCACTGATTTAAGGTTGCATTATGATCGTAAATTAATGTAGCATAACCCTCTGAGGTTATAATATTTGATCATAATCGTATTCTGAGTTTGTGTACAAGTTTCGATATTATGCCATACTTTGACCGAAATGCCCTTTTTGCAAGAAATAAGGTTTTAATCAGTAACGAAATTTCGAATGACTTATGTACTGATATGTTAAGGTAATTAACATATGTTGATGTTATTAAACTGAAACTGAGTTTTCATATAAGATCGTAAATTGTGTTTTAAAATGACCAAAGTGCCCTTTCGACACCTAAAATGGTTTTAAACATAATTTATCATATCAAACTTATTACCTACTAATATTATATCATGAATAAAGTATTTTTACAGAATGATCAAGTTTATAACATCAGTTTATATGCAAGTTCCTTTAATACGTCACTTAATGACTAAAACGCCTTTATGGGGCATAGTTTGAATTTAGAACCTTAATGGGCATATAAGTTGATATCCTACTGATATTACAACTTATTTAAAGTATATTGGCATATAGAACTTGTTCATGACTCATCCAGTGACTCATCCAGTTACCCGATATCGCTTAAACGCGTACGGTTAAGCTTATGTAACTAGTTTACGTAAATAAACCGAAACGGGTCAAACTTCATTTTCACTTTAAATTCTAGAATGTACATGGTTTACCCATATTATACAAGTCATAGTACTTGTTGGGTTTAAACTACATTCCATTCCGGTCATCGCTAATCTAGCGTATCGTACCGTTTTCATTAATTTAAGTTAACTGGTCTAAGTCTATGACTTAAATAGGACCTGTTGACATTCTAATTGGTTACTAGTACCATTCATTCCAGACTAGAGCCTTCCGATAGATTGCAACCAAGCTAGATAAATTGACTACGACTGTGCTTATTATATATTCTCTTGCACTATAAGACTTATTTTAAGCCAGGTAAATACTCTTAACCTATTTTCCCTATACGGGCTTGGAATACGGTATATTATTACCGCATGGTCGGGTATGGGATCAATGACTATGTTTCGGGAATTCAAATAATCCGTTTTAATTCGTTTTGCTTGATAACTTAAACATTGGAGGTTAATGCGACTGTGTCCTGGATATCCTCGGCTCAGTTAGTTGCAACTGGCCACGACTTAAGCATGGAGTGTAGGCATACACCTGACAGATGCTAATGCTATGATAAAATATTTTTATAACCTAATATGGGTTTGCCCAATAAGGGTATTAAAGTGGCGTGTCGATTAATCATGATCCCGGCATAGTTTCGGGTCATGTATGTATTGACATGGATGTAATACTAATAACATGAGAAATAGTTTGTCCCAAGTTATTTATGAAAATATATGTGACATTGTGTACATAAAATGATTTTGAAATGTTTTCAAAGTGTGTCGGTTATTTGTATTTACCAGTGAAAACTTACGTATTTTCAAAAGACTAAGCGCATGTTGCAAGTACGTAAATAGGCTGGAAGCTGCTTGTTAAATGCTTAATAGGAATTTGCAACTCCTTGCATTGAAGCCTTGTAGTCTGTTTACATAATCGCCTTGTACATTATCTGATCCGTCTGTGGATCTTTTATACACTTTCCGTCTGTAATATATTGAACTTTTGGACATTTGAAAGTTGTAATAGTATTTTAAATCCAAGACTTCCGCTATACTATTTGTGATTGTTTGACTATGACGATACCAATCTTACGTCACGATACTCCCCACCCGGGTCCATCGGGATTTGGTTGGAAATTCGGGTGTGACAATTCTTGATACTCATCACAAGACATGTTGTAAACCCAATTGTCATTTTCCCGCCGATTGCTTCATTTTGTTGTATTGATTTCCAAAAAGTTTAACCATTAAACAGATCTTCGACCAAAGACCATATATTATGCCGGTGGTACGACATTCACTCCCCATAGTATCATGGATTTTTTTAGAATCTGTATCCAAAATTCAATTTTATTTTGGTTATTTGCCACAACACAATAAAAAGAAAAGATTAGTGTAAAAAATAAATGAAAGGTTAATATAATTTCTAATTTATTAAAAAATAATAATTATTATCTTTAAATAATTAAGAAAATTGTTGTCGGTCCTTCTATCCTCTGATACATCAACCCATGTTCGAGCTAACACGCACTCGTCCTCGAACATCCAACGTATTGCTTTACGCTGCATAGATACAAATGACGAGCCTGTTTGTTTTTTTCTTGTGGGATCTTTTTTCGGCACCAGTTGTGGTTGTGTTTCAAGCATGGACTTGAGTAGGGGTTGTGTCTTGGGCACTCATTATAATTGAGTGTGCATTTCTCACCCGCAAAGACCTAAATTGTTTGTACGGGTCAAACTCCATAACGAATCCGTAATTGTATCCTTGGTATAATGCCTTTCAAATAAAATTGAAAACACTACACGAGATTAAAGATTACTAAAAAATAAAAAGAAAGAGATGTGGGGTATGTATATTAAAATGTTGTTCAAATAGTTTTTAAAATTGATTTTCTTAAATGTTAACAATCAAGTCAAACGGGAGGGGGGAAATTCCCATACTTGAAAACCAATAAACCATAGTTTGCAAAAATAATATCTTCTACCAAGATATTCATCGAGGAAGCAGAAGCCATTTAAAAAGAAGTTATTCAGGAATAGAGGGAATATTTTATACATCAGGAACAAGCGGCCTAAACAAATTAATCAACCTTTTCAATAAAAGGGGGTACTCAAACCTTTCGGATTCAAATCATTCAAAAGTTATTTTCGGATCTCGAAATCTAAAAAATATCAAAATGAAATGCGTCCAATATGATTTGAACTTATACTAAAGGTTTAGAAGACCTTTGTCCTATCCATTAGACAATGGACGCTTTCATTGTGATTTTTAGGTATTATTACTTTATTTTTACTCTCTGATCTTTTATTTGAAAACAAAAAATAAGAATCTAGTAGGATTTATGTAAGACAATTTTTTGAATTGTATATTTAATCATGAATGATGTGTTAATTAGAGTATGTTAGAGTATTTAAGATAAATATAGTAAGATAATAGACTAAATATATAAGGATACAGAGCGGGTAGCGGGAATCCAACCCACGTCGTAGCTTGGAAGGCTAGGGGTTATAGTCGACGTCGATTCATCATTTTTAACATCTCTAATTCAAAATCTAACATGAAAATTTGGTTTCATTAGACTCCTTTATGAAAAATGGATAAACTATTAGATCTAAGACGTGAACCCCCTTGTAAAAAATGATACCCATCTAAAAAAAGTATGCCCGTAACATTTATAACATTTATGTCAGCTTTTTATTTACAAATATTCAATTCAAAATGAATTGCTTTCTAGATGACCCCTCTAGAAGAAGGCGATAAAAAAAATTCTAATAATCATTCTAGTTACTTCGTTCTCTATTTCTATTTGGAGGGTCCTAAGGAAAAGGATTTTATTTCCACCGAGCTAAAATAATATGTCGATGTCTCTAGTAAACTAAAGACATTATTTAATAGCTATTTTGCTTCAGTTTTTTCGCTACAAATCAAAACACAAATTGAAGATTTAGTTACGATGAAAAATCTACTTGTATATCTTCATCCATGGATTCTTTATTCATACTTATTCAATTGGACGTATTGACCCAATTTTAAAATTTTGTTCACAACTTCATAATCCAAATTTTCAATTTTTAATTGACTTTGGATAAAAATCCCGAAAACGATTTTCCTTGAATGTGTCAATGAAATGTAAAGGATTTAATCTTTTTAAGGAAATAAAGTTTTTATCGAAATATGAATCAAACTGAAAGACCCCTTAACTATTATGGGGTTCATAGAACGAATCACATTTTTACCACTAAATTATACCCGCTACAATGCAATTAATATATGTAAATGGACCTTTTTGTCGACACGTTTCTCTATATGTGTAGCTGGGCTTCTTATATAAGAAGATCTATTTTACTTACCTAGTATAGTGACCCGTTCAGGAATTCAATGAACCAAGCCCTTTTTAACTCAGTGGTAGAGTAATCCTATGGTAACGCGTAAGCCCTCAATTCAAACCCGAGAAGGGGCTTTGTTTGGTTTTTTCAGTCGTAATATTCATATTCATATGTTTGTTAAAACTGGTTTTTTAAATGTTAACGATCAAGTCAAACGGGAGGGGGGAAATCCCCATACACCCCCAATGTCTTTTTCCCTTCTCACGCATGTCGTTCGCCCCAAGCCCCGTTTCACGTCCTAGTGTGGTGGTGTTCGCAAGTGGCCCCCACCCATGTGGCATCTTTGGTGTCCCATAACCATGGTCGTAAAAGTCCCGATAACATCCGATTAATCGTTAGTCATAACCATGGTCGTAAAAGTCCCGACTAACATCCGATTAATCGTTAGTCGTTGGTCAACCAAGTTTTTCCTCTAATCTGTCAATTCATCGCTAAACGGTTAACGACGTACCTAGGCAGTCCTAATCGTCCAAAAATCGGCGGTTCTGGACATATTCCAATCAAAACTTGTAAATTTCGGTGATTAATCTTGTCTACTGAAACAAAATAAGCCAAAGAGAGATTAAAACTTGTCTTGCTAAAAAATACGCATAAAAATGTGTGCATATATATATGTTTAAAAAAATCCCATTAACCCCGATTAATTGCTAGTCTGTACCTTCACCGAACGACTAACACCTAGCGATTTTTAAAACACTGTCCATAACACATTGTCTAAGTTTGAGAAAGCACATTGTAAAAAAAATTAAAAAAACAAATAATATGTTATTGAAGTATTCAAAAATTAACATTTTAATAATTTCAAATTTGATTGGGAGTATGTATGACAAAAGGTTTAAAGAGATATCCTTATATAAGTCATGGAATACCAAACCTAGTATTATGAACATAATGTGGGGCAGTTGTCGGTCTCAAACCCATATATTTTTTTAAGGAGAGTTCTCTGCTTCAAATATACGAGATATATTCAGGAGAAAATAAGTTCAAATGGGGTTGTGTAATGGGATTTCTAGAACAAATGGGTACGAGCAAAAGTAGAGCACTTTGGATGGAAGGCCTGTTTGGGAAGAATACATAAAAATGGTTGGTTTGCAAGGGGTCAGGATAATATGTTCGAGTTATGGCATTGCACAGGAAACAATAGACCACTTGCTACTTGAATGTTTATGGGCTCGTTCAATCTGGTGGCACATTTTCGTCTGGCTAAAGCTTCCTATCCCAGAGGGCATTGGATCGTGTCAGCAGATCCTAGAATCGGTAAGGCCATTGCACAAGTTCAAGTTATGGAATAATTCGATAAGCGCAATTGTTCTTTTTTACATTGTGGCATGTTTGGAAAACGAGAAACGAAAAGGTGTTCAACTCCAACTTCATGCTAATACCCAAACGATGGAGGATATCAAAGTGTTTAGGTATGTATCTTTTAAACGTTGTTCAGAATTTAAGAATCTAAATTGAGAGATAAAGTGATTTCAATGTAGGAGACATAATCATTAAGTTTTTTGTTGCGGGTTTTACAACTCCTTACTAACACGGTAAAAAATTTACCAATTTTGATAAAAATGCAAGTAACCCACCCTTTGATCTATTTTCTAACACACAATTATATTATGATATTGAATTGACTTAAAAAGTCAAATTCCCCTTTTTACAAACTTACCCTTTTATCACAAATAAACAATCCAAAACCCCCAACTCTTTCAATTTCAACATCCAAGAAAGAGAACCTAGAGAGAGAAAGTTAGAGAGAGAAACCCAGCAACAACTCTCTTGTACCATATGGCGCGTTGGTAAACTAACAGTCATCAAAGAGAGATTGCAAACCCATAAAGATCAACAAACAAAAAGAGTCAGGAGGATCAAGAGAGAGAACCCCCCCCCCCCACACACACACACTTCTCTTCTCATCAAAGATACATACACACACTATACCTATACATCTAGAGAGAGAGAAAGATTGTGTGTGAGAAACAGACCCAGAAACCCAAACCTGAAACCCTCTTCTTTCTCTCTCTAAAAATCCGATCTTGATAATACCCAATTTGTCTTTATGGGGTTTCATTGTATAGTGTTGATAGATTAGATAGATAGTAGATACACAATCGTATAACTGTATAGCTATAGTTATATATATATATATAAATAATTATAAAAATCATATCTTTATTTGTAATCTTGTATAATGGAGATGTCACAGTCCGATCCGGTGACTGAACAAACAGGGCTCGAAGGTCGGTACACTTTGCATTTTCACATTTCAATTTCAGTTTCAATTTGATCATCATTTCAATTGTCAATTTGGGTTTTTTTTGTTTCTTGATTGGTGAATGCAGAGCCTGTGTGGCAGTTAGGGTTGGGGGGTGGGTTGGAATCATACCCTGAAAGACCTGATGCAGCTGATTGTATCTATTATTTGAGAACAGGGTTTTGTGGCTACGGTTCTCGGTGTCGGTTTAATCATCCTCGTGATCGCCGTTCGGTAAATGTTTTGTTTTTTCGGAATCTTTATTGGTTGGAATGTGTTTTTGTTGTTCTGGGTTGTGTATCTGTGTGGGAAATGGGAATTGGGTTGATTTGACATGCATTTAGGTGAATTTGTTGTTGGTTTTGTTGATTTGGGATGTTGGAATTAAGGGTGTTTTTGTGAGTTTTGTTAGGGATATGGAGCTTTGAGGTCGAGTGGCGGTGAGGAGTACCCCGATCGTCCCGGTGAACCCGTTTGTCAGGTACTATTTAAGGATGTGTTGTTTAGATTGTTGATGTAACATGATCCAATGTTGTTGGTTGTTTGTTTGTTTTGTGAAACATAGATGATTCTAGTTACATTTCAAGCGTTGGTTATAAATAGATTTATAACTAACTTCGTCTTTACACTACTTCCAAAACCGGAAGATCACTTGTCATTTGTTTGTTTCTATAGTGGAATCATCTATATGCATTATAGATCATCTGTTAATCTTGTGAGACATGACGAATGCTAATATATTTGGCTGTTCTTAGTGCTTATTTAGAAGGTGTATTTGTGCATCGTTGATCATTCATTGCAGGAGATCCAAGGCGCATGTCATTTTCTTGTTCTGCAAAGATTAAGACCCAAAGTTAATGCTCAAAAGTTTCGTCTTTTTGTTACATTCAATTTTACAGACGCTTTTAGTTATAAGTGATTGTTAAAAGACTAATAGATTTGGTATTCATCGTTGTTGTTTCGTTTTTATGTTAGTTATACAAAGATTGACGTAGCTTTTTCTGTTCATGGATTCGTTTTTTGCTGATAAATTCGTATTTTTGTATTAACTTATCTGTCTTTCTGTTTTGTTGTTAGTACTACATGCGAACAGGAATGTGCAAGTTTGGTGCTTCCTGTAAGTTTCATCATCCGAGACATGGAGTTGGATCATCAAGTACAGTGCCGTTAAATATGTCTGGATACCCTCTTCGTCCTGTGAGTTTCTTTTTTCTTTTCTTTTTTTCTGGAGGTGGCAAAATGGGCGGGCTGTGTAACAGGTCAAAACGGGTGGGGCTGATATATTTTAAAAAGAACCTAACTTTCAATTTGTTTGACCCGTGAGACCCAAAGGGGCGCAATCGCCTCTCTAACTATTTCTATTTGATTCGTTTGAATTTCACATTACAACTTACCATCCCGACATCCATTTTCAGGGTGAAAAAGAGTGTTCATACTATGTCAAAACAGGGCAGTGTAAGTTTGGGGTCACCTGTAAATTCCATCATCCCCAGCCTACCGCCGTCATTCCACCACCGCCGCAAGTACTGCCGCCTGAATCTACGCCTTCCGCTATATACCCATCTCAGGTTGCCGCTTCCCAGCCATGTGGGGTATTCGCAAGACCGTCTCTTCTTCCGGGCTCGTATATGCCAACGCCTTACAGCCCGGTGCTACTTCCACCAGGAATGGTCCCATTTCCCGGATGGAATCCTTATCAGGTATTTATAAAAAAAAATGCTTATTTTTTATAATAAAGTAAAATGCCATTTTTGTCCCTGAGCTTTGGCCAGTTTTGCGACTTTCGTCCAAAGGTTTGTTTTTTTTGCATGGATGAAGTTGAAATCTTGCCATTTCATCCGGCTTGTTAACGCCATCCATGTTTCGCCGTTAGTTCAGGGGTATTCCCGTCTTTTTTAATAACTTAAAGGGCAATTTGGTCTTTTTCACTTTATGTACAAGCATTTAGCCTAATGTACAAGTATTAAAAAAACCGAATGGCCCTTTAAGATAACAAAAAAGACGAAAATACCCCTGACTTAACAGAGAAAATTGGATGTAGCTAACGAGCTGAACGAAAAAGGCAAGATTTCAAACCTTTTGGATCCAGATGCGAAAAAACAAACCTTTGGACGGAAGTCGCAAAACTGGCCAAACCTCAGGGACAAAAATGGTATTTTACTCTTTATAATATTTAAAGTTGATTTTTTTTTGCAAAGTAAATTGATTTTGTATATGTGATGACTTCAGGCACCTGTAAGTCCAGCGGCGTCTCCAAATACGGTTGGAGCGGCTCAGTTTTATGCAGTAACTCCCCAATTATCTCCTCCTGCACCTTCATACACCGGATCGTACCTTTCTTTACCGTCTTCTTCCAGTAAAAAAGAACATCCGTTTCCAGAAAGACCCGGTGAACCCGAATGTCAGTATTACTTGAAAACAGGGGATTGTAAATTTGGTTCTTCGTGTAGATACCATCATCCACCAGAATGGACCGTACCAAAGTCAAACTTTGTTCTTAGCCCAATGGGCCTCCCCCTCCGTCCAGTAAGCATCTCTATATGGCTATACGCCCCTATGTTAATATTTCTTAATGCTATGGTTTTGATTTTTGTACATTTCAGGGCGCGCCTCTATGTACACATTACAGTCAAAAGGGGGTGTGTAAGTTTGGGCCATCATGCAGATTTGATCACCCGATGGGGACGTTAAGTTACAGCCCGTCTGCATCTTCACTGGCCGACATGCCAGTTGCATCGTATCCTGTCGGCTCGTCTATTGTCACCCTGGCACCGTCATCATCTTCGTCAGAATTGAGGCCAGATCTCGTTTCTTCATCCAACGAAGACGGTCTCTCCACCAGCATGCCTAGCGGCTCAGCTGGTTCAAGTTTGTCCCAAAGCATGCCGGTTTCTGATTCGACTGCGGCACCATCACCATCACCGTCACCATTCCACATAACAAGTGGACAAGTGGTACTAGTTATCACATTATATGAACCAAAACCAAACCAAACCGAAATGAACCTAACATGCCATCTTATTTTTTTCTTTTTCTTTTTATTTGGATTTTTGTGGTGAGTCCTGTTATGAGGACTCTGTGTTCACATATTTACATGGCCGCCATTTTAATAAGCCAAAAACGCGCGCAGGAAAAACCACATACAGTTCCCCGCCTGCCCCTCTTTCCCCCCGAGTTAGCGTTAATAACCGCAAGGAAAAAAAGACGAATGGATTTATGTGTTTGTGTGTATTTATATGTTGTGCTTCCAAGTGTTTTTGGATTGGGGGCTGTGTAAGTGGGGAAATGGAATGGATATGGATTTAGCTTGAGTGGTGCCTGCTGCTGCCCTACACAATAAAAAGATGTAAGGATTATTTGAATACTTTTGTATGGATGTTACAAACTTGGATTTTGTACATTTCCTATTTTTATTATTTTTACCCCCCCCCCCCCCCCCCCCCCCCCTAGCTGTTGAATGAATTTATGTGATGAATGGCAGATTGGGTGGTTAAAAGATCTTTTTAGATGGGTTTTAAGCAGCTTAGCTAAAGCATATCCGTTTGTCGAAAACAAGTTTACCCATAGGAGAGGGGTGTCACCAAGTCTGCGTTTTGGGGGCAACACAAGTAGGGTGATGTGGGGCCGTGCGTATTGGAGATGCTCCAGGTGTTGATTGTAAAACTACTTTCGTATCCGGTTTTATATCTATTGGTACCCAATTGCCTATTCATTGGATTTCATTGGTTTTCCGGTGGGTATCAGGATCTTCATTTATAACTAATCTCATGCCCGAATACCTATCTCGGATATGAACCACTCAGAGTCTGGCTTCTGCCATTTGAATGAGAAAAAAATGAGTATTCTTGTTCGCTTTCACCATCTACTTAATTCGACTTTTCTGACTCAAGAATCATGTTCTTGTCGTTCAATATAAAGTCAAGATCACATGGAAAATTCTCCCCAAGTTAATATGGGTCGATCAGATCTGCTTCAGCCACGACTGAACACTTTTTAACTTCCGAACTCATGTTTGAACGTTCCCTATCAACGTCTTGAGTTTGTTCAAGAACAATATCCGCCATTTATTGAAACATTCAAGGGGTGCATGCAAGACGACGCAAAAGTTGACTACTTTCAACTCAAAACGAGTAAACAAGATCTCTATAGTTGACGACTAAGAGATTAGCTTTGAGAACTCAATCATTATCATATAGAATAGTAGTTACGATGTCATTTTAACCATAAATATAACATGATGCAAAGACCTATCCAACATGACATAAAACATCGTCTCCCATTTAGTTTAACTGATTCACAACACGGCTACTTCCTACCAATCCATACATAAACCTTGGTCCCAACTACCAATTTACCTCGGTTTTTGGTGGTAGGAGAGCGCTTGCTTATATTCATTTAATCCAAATAATTTACAATCACGCCATTGTCCGTCTTCATGCATAATACATATACAAACTGTTTGAAGCAGCACAGGCGATCGAGTTTTCACTTGGGTGCCATGCAAGGTGGAGCAACTTTGTTGTTAAATCAAAACTATTTCCATTTGTGTCATCCGATCCTATAGATATAAAGAATTAGTGAATATATAGGTTTGCGCATCTAACAAACAAACTTTAGGTAGAGAACTGCGAGAACAATATATGCACTTGTACGTAGTGCTTGTCAAATATAATTGGAGAGAGGAAGAAAGTCGGTTATGCAGTTACATAACCTCCATACGTAATATAGCTAAAACAATATGTACAGGTGTTTACGAGGTTCTCGTAGTTCTCTACTTAAAGTTGATTATGTATTAAACAACCATCTATATACAATATAGATACACAAAACATGCTTTATATTTAGGTCTAAATTGGTGCCAAAATATAAGAAATCAATGAGTAATTATGAGTTGAAAATGGCGTGCATACCTCCAGGGGATCTTAAGAATCTTGGAGGTGTCTGGATTTGTCTCCTATTAATTATTACATAAGAATACAATAAAGTTATTGAAGTATAAAAAAGTTAGCGGAAATAAATGGATTATTCACATTTGCCAAACGGTACCTTGTGGGATTCTTGGTTGCCTCTAAAGTTGTTGCTTCTGTGCTGCCCTCAGAACAACCGAAAACACGAAACAGATGGCTGAATTATTAAAAAAACAGTTAGTACAACGTTAAATTGATTGCGATTAACTAAAACGGATTGATCGTGAGACCTGTATGAACCAGTTGCTACCCGCTGTCCATCTCCACTGAGACAACATTTAAATTTGTCGAAGATTGCGTCGTTTTCATATAGATCACACAACTGGTGGAAAAACAAAGAACCAGAGATTGATTCATAAAGTCGATTTATTTGTGCTACTTTCCATTATAAAAAGAGAAAAAGTGGTTAAAAAAAGGTTTACCTTGGGTCTCAAATGTTCATGCACCTGAAAAGTTGCGACTGGGCCAGAACCCATATTTATATCCCACATCTACAAAAATGTGTACGGTTAAACAACTATGAGAACTGAGATAACTAGTTTAGCCTACAAATATTTCCTTAAAAAGTACAGAGTAAAATGCCATTTTCGTCCCTGAGGTTAAGCCAATTTTGCGATTTTTGTCCAAAGGTTTGTTTTTCCTCTGGGTCCAAAAGGTTTGAAAACTTGCCGTTTTCATCCGGCTCGTTAACTCTATCCATTTTTCTCGGTTAAGTCAGGGGTATTTCCGTCTTTTTTGTTAACTTAAAGGGCAATTAGGTCTTTTTCACTTTATGTACAAGCATTTAGCATAATGTACAAGTATTCAAAAGACCGAACTGCCTTTTAAGTTAACAAAAAAGACGAAAATACCCCTGACCTAACAGAGAAAAATGGATGGAGTTAACGAGCCGGATGAAAATGGCAAGATTTCAAACCTTTTGGACCCAAATGCGGAAAAACAAACCTTTGATCAAAAATTGCAAAACTGGCCAAACCTCCGGGACGAAAATGGCATCTTACTCAAAAGTAAAAAACACATACCTTAAGGGTCATGTAATCACGGCTTAGTATGTACCGACCCCCCTTCGAGAATTTAATGTCAGAAATTGAAGATATAATATCCGAAAAGAAAGATTTTGAACCAGGAGCTTCATGTTCTTCAAACCTGCAACAGAAAGTTGATAACTTTAACCACAATTAAAAAAAAGTAATCTCTTTTATCCATAAGAAATAACTTTATACACTAACAATTTGCTATGAGTGTCACATAAAGCTGATTGTCGCAAATCAATTAGCCTAATTGAGCCTTTTGAGCTACTATACGCCAACATATTACAGTGTGAAGGATGAAACTCTGCTGACGTTATCACCTCTGCGCCAACAAATATAAATAAGTATTAACGATTAATAAACTGTGCGGATTATTGCTTAATATAAAAAGTAATTGTTGTAAATCAAATCCACCGGTTAAATCCTCCATGTTTGCAGGCTTCTTGTCAACATATTGAAACTTTGACTGCTAATTTCCAAATTCCAAAGGTTTATACGGAGATCATCGGCGGATATAAATGTTTCACAGTCACTACAGGATGAAAATAGAACAGACTTACATCAGTAAATAATAAAATTAAAAAAAATATATATGTATTCCATTAAATCCTTGATTAGTGGGTGTTCATCGACTTGAATAACGAATTTTCGAAATAATGGAATCGATTTTTTTCGTATTTTTATTTACCTGAATTCGTATTCGATTGAATTCTAAGATTTGAATTATTCGATTCGAATTTTATGACCAATTCGAAATTCGATTCGACTCGTATTTGAAACCCGAATTCGAATAAATTTGAGTTAATTCAAATTCACCCTAATATTTGGAAACTGAATTCGAAGCTTGATAATCGAATTTCGAATCGTGTCGAATTTCGAATTATTCAAATCCGAATCGAATACTGAACACCCCTATCCTTGATCCATGTCTTAGTGAAAGGTACTGGAGCACACCTGTTATTCGAGATGGAATTAATATGATAGTCATGGGCGTGAGCATATGTTTTACGACATCTAGCTAAAAGGCTAGTTTCATGACTGGTTACCTGAACATGACAGTTGGAAGTTGAGATTTAAAAGAGTAAGAATAAACTATTGAAATAATAAATAATGAGGATCAAAAGAAGTAAATAACTACCATAGGTAAATGTAGAGATGTAAGTCCCCTCAACGAAAGATTGTTGTTCCTAAAATTCAGCGGATTGTCGTTGCTTCCTCCATTTGTAAAACACGATTTTAATGATGTAGGCGCATTTGAAGTACTTACAAAACCGTTGATTGTCGGTTTTGGAGGGTCTAGATTAAAGTTGCATACCTTCTTGATCTTCTTTTCTTGAACCTGGTCAACATAGAAGGAAGCTAGTAAAGGTGGGCCCGCTTTGACTCATTTACTTATAAATGTGTTGACTCAGTTATGTTTTAAAATTTTCTACCTTCCAGAACTTTATGGTTTTATCGTTGGTAGATAACAAAAACATGGCGTTGTTAGCTGTCTGACACCATCTGATCTTGTTTATTTTCTCCTCGATTTCCAAGCTCTTTAGATAGTCAAACTGATCTCACAAGCATCAACGGAAAAAATATAAAAAAATAAAAACATGATCCGTAAAAAAATGACACAAAATGAACGACAAAACAATAACGAAAAGGACTACATATCTTCTTAAAATTATGGAGATGGTGAATAGTGAATACCTCTGGTTCATGACTTTGAAATTCGGTTTTATAGTGAAATTCGGGGTGCTGGCTACTAGAACAATCCATTGCCTCTAAAGCTCTACGATGAACACCGCCCTAATTTACACATGTTCGTGTTATAATATGGATGTTAGTAAACCATTTATAGATTTAAAATACAAAAAATCAGGAAGAATAAATGTAAAGGAAGACTGTAAAGCAGCATACATCTATTGTGTCGGTTCTTTCGAACAAAACCACACGGCCCCCACGATCTCCGGTTGCAAGATGATCGCCAGTTTTATCAAATTCCATTGCTGAAATGATATCAACTGCAAGTAAAGCCATAGTTGTTAATGGCGAATAGCAACAAATAGCGATAAGGTACCTATATGCTACATAGCGAATAGCGATAAATACCGGGCGCTATTTTATAAATAGTGATACACTAGAAAAAATATTTATATGTATATTATATCAAAAAACCCTGGTGTATACCCTATTTTACATATTATTATATCAAAAAAACTAAAATCCAGCTATTTTATAGCTATATTTAATCGCTATTTATATTTAAAAAATAACTAAAATCCCGCTATTTATGGCTACATACCCTGTAGCGACCTTTGACCTATACGCTACGATATTCGCTATAGCGACATCCGCTATTGACAACTATGAGTAAAGCATTTTAAACTGTAACCAGCAGACTACATTGCTAACTACTAAAGAACGGACTTGAAGTGGCTGTAAGTGTTGCAACAAAACAGTTTACATATTGGTTAAGATGAATGTGAGACTATAAACAAAAGATACTATTTATCACTACAATCATGTAAGCAGCTTTTGTCAGAATACACAATGTAACCCTTCTAATACTATGAACACCATGATAGATTGCTATCCATAAGATTGTTCAAATTGTAGGTACTTGTCGTTTAAACCATTTTACCTTTTCACTTTCAGTTCTTTGACTTTATTTATAAACAGCAATTGTAGGAGAATGATATTCTATTGTATGTTTGATATACTTAACGCCCTCTTGTGGTATGCGCATATAATGTATATATGTGTGGGCCCTTGGGGGGCAAAAGTGAAAGTGCACTAATTTTAACGTTATTTTACTAATTTCGTGAAAATAACGTTAAAAAGTGAGGGACGGTTAATCATGCATCATGTGGTGGCGTTGATAGCCGAAAGACAAGGGGGTACATCACTAATCGGCTTTTGTCCCAATTGCTTAGTGTTATGTGACTTATGTCCAAGACTTGATGCAAAACTACTATCGAGTCGGGGGTCTCACTGGAAGCAGCCTCTCTATTCCTACGGTGTAGAGGTAAGGCTATCTACATCTTACCCTCCTCAGACCTTACCTTAGCTTTGCTATTGGTGGGATATACTGAGTATGATGATGATGAGATATATACTTATTGTTATGAGTTATGACACCTTGGGCCTCTGTTGTCAAGACTCACCCAGGCACGCCTAGGCCCAATGCAGTCTTCTTGCTTTGCTTCAAAAGCCCCATTTTCAGGTCAGGCCAAGTTCCGGTGAAATTATGGCCAAAAATCGTACCCAAAGCAGACAACATTGATTGGTACGAGCGGCCGGATGTTACACATATATAAAAAGCTATCATCTTTTCACTAGTAGTATTACCAATTAACACTAGTCAAAACACTGAACATAAAAACATATACATTTTCCCATTATCCACAATCAAATCCCCCTCCCCTGTATGAATTCCCCTAAACACATAACTTAGATCATCAAACAAAAGGCATAAACCATAATTACATTATACACATCATGCAACCAATTTCTTATAATAAAAATGTCACCTTTAATCATCTCACAAACCAAACAAAAAATAAAATTAATTCACATCAATCAAACAACATTTATACCTTCTTGAACCTCTTCTCCTGCAGCACGTTCACCAAAAACCTGAGAAAACTTCCACTCTAAACCCTCAGGGGTCATAGCCACATCATCCTCACCGTCCATTTTCGCAAACTAAACTTCAATTGCGAGAATACAACGGTCAAAATTAAGCTAACGAACAGCAATCTGCATTTGGGTATCGATCAATGGAAGATGAATTTGGAGAATTTGCAGTGTGAAAGTAAAACCCCAGAAGGGAGTGAATGAATTTGTGAATTTTGTTGTTATATGAGAAATGGAATATCGGGCTTCCCTACAAGACACACTTTCGGCCCGATCGTATTTCTTGATTCAATCCCACTTATCATTGTTTTTATTTTTGGGTCAAATGCAAATTAATCAGTAGGATTGCATTGATTTTTTTTTTATTTTTTATTTTGATATAACAGTTTGTTGACTCATAATTAATTAATGTGTATGAATAAATTATTGGCAAAAAAAATTATTAAATATGTCGTGTGATGATGCGACATGATTAACATGACTGTTAATCTCGTATAGTAGCGGATTCAAGATTTATTTTATGAGAGATTGGGGGGGGGGGGGGGGGGGGGTAAAGGGGGCAATCGGGATTCATTGCTTAGTGAAATAAAGATTCCAGTGAGCATCTTCTTCTATCGGGTCATTGGATCGCAATAAGGACTGCCCTCAGGGCCGTCTATGGCCAAGTGCAGAAGGGGCCTGTGCACAGGGACATATATATATATATATATAGGGGAGGGTTAGATAGAAAACACAATCTCCCGACATTTTTTTTTGAAAAAAATAACACATGTAATATACATGTTTTTAAGAGTTTTATCCAAAAAAATCAAAAAAGCGCGAGTGGATATTTAAAAAAAAAATAAACAAAATTCAGCAACTTTTGTCTAACACATGTTAGTGATGAAAGTTGCTGAAACTTGTTTATTTATTTTTTTAAATCCACTCGCGCTTTTTTGATTTTTTGGCTCAAAACTCTTAAAAACATGTATATTACATGTGTTATTTTTTTCAAAAAAAAATTCAGAAGGTTAGGTTTTTTAGGGTTTCTCAAACTTTTAGGGTTTTCTATCTAACCTTATACCATATATATATATATATATATATATATATATATATATATATATATAAAATTTCTGTATGTTTTTATAAAAAAATATTATTAGGCATGTGTTTAAATGGTACAGGCCTGTTTATTAAGTTTAAATGGGCCCGTGTTTAAATAAACTAGTCTTGAATCCACCAAGTCCATCAAACTCCCCCTTTGTTGATATCATAATCCAGTCTTGGATCCACCAAGTCCGTCAAACTCCCCTTTTGTTTTAGAGAAACAGCCTTAAGAATGGAAGAAATATAATGATAATAAGATTGCGGGTTAACCAGGATATCATCATCATCATCGGTGCAGGAATTTTTTGGAACATCGAATCAAGGGTTTTGCGAATAAGGCCCAAATTTTTTTCGGAGACGGCCCTGACTGCCATCAAAATCATCTGAACATTAAAAGCCCAATCCTTATCAAAATCATCTGAATCGTTAACCGAAGGGTTTTCGGGTGCTTCAACATGAGGGTTTTCTACTGCATGAAACCATATGGTTTTCAAGGTTGTCTACGGGAAGGTTTTTCAGTACGTTCACATGAAGGGTTTTGCAGTTCGTTAACCGGGGGATCTTCAAGTTTGTCTACGGGAGGGTTTCCAGAAAGTCTACCGGAGGCGGTTTCGGAAGCGAAAGATGTTGCTGCATCGATATGCCATTTAGGATGCTTATGAAATTTGAAGGTGGTGACTGAGATGAATACATGGTGGTTTTTATACAGTTTAAGGTGTTTTTTTATTAAAAATAGTGTACATTGTAATTATATAATATATAGAAGATTAAAAAAGGTTCAATTTCAAGCTCAAGTCAATGTATCTAGTTGTGTTATATTTTGAAAGAACTCTATTTTAGTATAATTTGTCACAAAATTCTTAAAAAAAATAGTTATGCAAACTTGTATATCTATATTTTTTAAAGATAACTGGCAATCGAATTTAGTCTTCTGTTGGTCGTTAGATGTATTGCAATTTGATTATATCCAGAATACCGTCTAAAAAGCAATAAAACTTTTGGTCGTTAGACACGTCATCCGGTTGCCGGCCGGGCAACAATTTTCTCACCACTTTAACTTTAAATTACTTGTATACATGCCTTCTTTGTCATTGTCTAAGCTAGATTTACCATGTGTTGTTTGAATTATAAGTCGCTAGACAAAAAATAAATATATGTGAAACTAATTGTTAGAAAAAGAAAAAAAATGAAATGAGAACCACTCAATGAGTTACATATTCCATTTGAATTGGTTGCAACCTAGGTTGCCATAGAGACCGGGTCATGAGGCTTTCCCTAAAAAAATATTTTTTTCTTTATTTTCCTCTAACTAGCGACCAGCCCCAAATTTGAGTCACCAATGCAAGTACTCTAACTAAGTGAGTTTAAAAGAAACAAAAAACTTTTGAGTGACTCTCGTGAAATACCTAAGAAAGTTGGTTAAACATTGATACATACATGTTTAATAAGGAGGTTATACAACATTTAATTATATTGTATCTAACCCTTTTAATGACACGAGTGAGTAGTGACACGTTAGGGCTCGTCTTCGAAAATCACAAAAAAAGACCCATGCGAGATTAAAAAAAACGTGGGTTGTATTTGCAAATCTCCTTACATTCAAATAATCAAAGTCTAAACATTAATTTATAGACATTGGCAAATTGGGCCACAAAATCATAAATCCAAAATTCTGAAAAAGCCGAAAAAACGTTTTTGGTTCTAAATCCAGCCCTCTAAGATATATACATATGTAGGCCGATTATTGTATAAATTGCCTTAACGTACGCTTCATACGAGATGCAATATCAACATGCGATTTTGGTTTTTTTCAACATGCGATTTTTTTAACATGCAAATTATTTTTTTTACATGCGATTTTTTTAACATGCGATCTTTGGTTTTTACAACATACGAGATTTCCTTTTTGGGATTACAACGTACGAACTTGCCATTGCGTACGTTAAGACAAATTGTACGATACACTTTCACTATGTATATAAGAAAAAAACTGAATTTTTTTTTCGGGCCTTATTTTGATTTGGGCCCAGAGCGCGGTATGTGGTTTGATAAATTGCAAGCTCTACTTCTTTACACTTACTTTAAATACTCTTTTTGTTACTATCTTAAATCAATGATTGAGAAAATCGTGAATATATCTATTCTAATATATTTGTACTAGTTTAAGATCTCGTGAATTTCACGGGTTGATAAAAGAAAATATATTCATCATCACCATAGACATAAATAGTATGATTTTATATACGTTAAAACATAAACGAATATATTAGAGTACAACGACCAATTCTAGCTTATTTATTTTTAGGTCCAGATATGAAAAATTAAAAGAAATTACACTGTACTTTGGAAATAGGTAATACTTTGAGCATACCGGCAACATCAAGTTGTTCGGGGTTTCTTTTTAATGGCGTTGCAAATGGTGTGGGTGGATGCAGTGTTGCTGTTTCTGATATGGAGGTATTAGCAGAAGTGGTGGGGGCTGGAAACTCTATTGACCATCACGTATGTGCCATCTCCATAGTTGCTTCTGCGAGACAATATTTTTAAAATCTTGATTTTTAATTTTTATAAAACGATAAACAAACTATATATGTTGTAAAATAGAAAATCATTAAAAGTGCTTACATGAATATTGGCTGCTCGTTCTTTCCATGGTCTTCGCAAACAAACCCTTTGAAGCACCCTTTTGCAATAATCAAAGTTTCGTCTCCTTCGGAATTATCAGAATTGAATCGCAATGTGGAATCCGATTTGGAAGTGCGAGGTGATGAGAAACAGATGGTAGAATCGTGACAATGAGAGGATTAGAAAGAGGCAGAGCGATACTGTCCCAGTAGCAGATATTGCAACAATTTAAATACATAGGTTAAAAACAATACAATTTATAAATATCTACATACTACACAAAGTCATAAAAGAGCCAAACACAATGGTCGCATCTATTGACTACCAAACACAAAGACTACCATACACTACATCTTTGGTCTTGAGCTTAGTACCTAATAGGCCCGTCCAGAGGTTTACAGAACTTTATACACTTTTCACTTTTAAGGTAAAACTCTAGCAAAGTTTTACCTCCAGCCTCGCTATCAATCCTCCTGGATCCTTCTTTTCTTCTCACATAACTTCGTTTCACGCAGTACATAACTTAGTGTAGTTCCCTGTGTGTTGCAGCGGATTAGGATCGGATAATGGCGTAAGGTGTAGTCAAGCGCAACTTTTAAACAAACGTAAGTAAATAATACCAAAATACAGGAATTAATAGAAAGTAAACATCATATTTCAAACCAACATAAATTTTGAACTAAATTTATATCAAAACATAAATAACAATTCAAAAGGCAACTAAAAAGGATACTTCAGTCTTTGATACCTAACTGAACTTCACATGATCTGCAACGTGGCATGAATTCTATACCCACTCCATATGCATGTCTAAATGCGTTTGCACTTTCTTATATAAAGATTTAGATAAGAAATGTGCATGCTCCTATTAAGATATAGCTAACCAATGTAGGTACCAATTGAGGCTCATTAACCAATCGTTCCATATTCTAGCTGATCTTAAACCAAGAAATAAGTATGCAGTTTATTTTTGACATCATTAATTAACAACTACCCATAAAAAGATAGTCAGACACGCCTACAGCAACAACATCGGCCACGCGCGACAGCGTTGTCAGCTGCAGCAAGCAGCGTCGTCCGACACACACAGCAGCGTTGTCGAGTGCACGTCTAGTCGCGGAGACAGTCATGTGCAACAGCCTTGTCGGACGCGCGAAGCAGCTTCGTTGAGTGCACACGCAGCAGGGTCGTCGAGTGCCCACGCAGCAGTGTCGTCAGACGCGGCGCAACAACATGTGTTGAGATATTTGCTGGTGCCATTGCTGTTAATCAGCATGTGTTCCGCGGATTCTTGAAGTGGATAACCCTGTAGTGAGATATTTGTTGGTGCCGTTGTTAATCATATAGAAATTGGATGAATGATTGAAGTCAAGATTTATAAACTCGTTAAAAATTAGAAACTACGATGAAATTTTTTTTTAAAAGAAAACATGAGAATATGATTCTTTTTTTTTCTTTGTCATATTGTTTGGGTCAAATAGAACAGAAACCACAAGCTAAAAAGGTGAAATTTATTGATACGAATCATGAATAAGAACATGTGACTAAATTATTACAAAAATATATAAACATCTTGCTTTTTATTATACGGTACAACTGAGTAGAGGTGCAAAAACAACAGGTAATGCCATTGACCTAGCTTACAACCCATATATAATCCTATTTACATCATCAAACAGACCTAATGCCATTGAGGGAAGCCTAATAATTGCATATGAAAAAAGTAAACGAAATCCTAACAAACCAATGGCTGCCTTACAATCCCATCAAAATACAAACACCAAACTGAAAATAACATGTAACAGAATTAAATTAAAGTTGTAAAAGTACCAACCCATACTGGATTGAATTGTTGCTAACCTCTTCCGAAGCTTTCAAATTACTCTCTGAAATCGAATAAGAAAAAATTGACAAAAATTAGAATAGACAATCACAGGCTGTTTCAAATTTCAGCCAGACTTGTTTAATAAGTGAACCGAGAAACCCGAACCCGAACGCATTTAATCACTAACCTTTGCTATTGACTCGAGTTCACAACATAAACAAAAACTAAAGAAAATATCACCTAGACATGTTTTGGCATTGACTTTTGTCCAAGTTGCACCTAACAATAACAATAATCTTTTATATATAATCAAAACTCTTAACTGTTGTTTCTGTTGAAGGAATCTACTAACATTAATTAAATTAATCATCTCCAAACTTTTGCAGAACTGAATGTTGAAAAAACCAAAATCATTTAACCTTTTCTTGTTTACAGCCTTATAACAGACGAACAAAATCCTTGAAACCATACCCTTTTGCAAAACCTTATCTTGAATTGGATACTTTAGAAAATAAATAATCAAAATTAAGAACCAAAAATGAACAATTAGAGGAAAATTGGTATTTAAATCAAAAGTTAGAGACCTGTAGATACCTTAAATCTCTATGAGATACAATAATCTTGAAGGGTCATGCTTAGCAATGGATTTACACACCTACAAACCCTAAAATTGAGACTTGGTTGCGGCTAAATGACAATTGAATGACAAATGCAAAAACCATTCCCTAAATCAGCAAAAATCGGTGTAAATAAGCGAAACATACCTGGATGAATGAGAGTTTGCCTGGTCCCGATTTAGGATTTCTGAAAGGAAACATAGATAAGATGTGATCTGCTGCATCATCATCAAGCCTATCACATCACCATCCATACTAAGTAATCTATTTTTATAACATGAGCGAACTCACATTATCATCAATAGGCTAACCACAACATCATAACACCCAACAATCCAGTAATAGAGGATCAAAAATTAACACCCAACGGCATCCGTTTATCATTAAATCGACAAAATCGTAAAAATAATACTTTCCCAAATATTTATATAAAATAATATTATATTCAATGGACACACATGCCTTAATCTTTCTATTAAAAGAGTTAGATTATAATTATAATTGTAATAGTATTGTTTTAGTAATCATAATAATGCATTAGTTATTTATATAAAAAAAGGTTAGTGAGCTAACCCCACCCGGCCGGTTCTTAGCCGTACCAAAACATAACCCATTTTCACCAGAACCAATTTTCCAGCTCAACCCACTAACTACTGGTAATTTTCATGCACTGTAGCGTAGTTAAATATGTGAGATGATTTAAAGAGTTTTTAGAAGTTATGGAACTGAATTTCAGCCAGCTAGATGATAAATTTTTTTTAAAGTACTGGCCCTTGTCATTATCTATAACACCTTCAGTAAAACACCAACGAAATGGTCCAAACCAAACAATCGGTTGATCTGTAATTATATTATATTACTAATCAATATGAATCTAACAAAAAAACTGTCCACTAAATAAATTTTGAAACTTTCATGGAACATTTAAAGATCAATTTCATGGAACTTAAGGTAAAAATAAAACCTGTTATAGCTTAGGAGAAACACAAATCGATCAAAGGAAAGTCAAAATTGTTTCCCCTTATAGTTGTTCTCTCGCCCTTCATCGCAGCCGTCACGTATGAATCTTGCAATTTATCAAGAAAAGTGGAGATGCGTGATCATTCTATAACATAAATCAACGGAATTTAATATTGAGCATTTCATCAAGCACCTTGTGTGCAAGAGTTAATTAAACATAAAAAGGGAATGTAAAGGGTGAACAAAATTTGCAAACAACACATGAACACAAACACCTCATGAAAAAGAAACCCTAACCTGATATTCCAGTCGCCTATTACTATTACTGATAGTTCTACCTTTGCAATTCAACAACAGAGATGTTGATATTATTACTTGCTGCTCTGATCGGGTAAGGATGAAGATACATGTTGCTCTAATCGGATGAGGAATACCTGCTGCAGTAATGAGGGCATAGCATAATGAAAGCAAAGCGAGTTATATAAGTTGCAAACAAAGATAATAGCAAAAGGGGAAATCATGAAAACGCTTCCTTTCGATCGAATCATGTATAAAGGAATGGTTTCAGATAGAAGAATGTGGTGGTGGAGAGTGGTAAGCAGCGGTGGATGATTTAGGGTTTTTGAGAAAATGTGAGAACGTGAATACTGAGCGCATGAGAGATAGATAAAAGGAGAGTAGAGGAAAAGAGAATGGCGCCCAAAATGAATTATCTTGCTTTGCTTGCTTTAGAGGGTGTCCACATCAACAATAAATAAAATGATTGACTAAGAATAGGCCATGTGGCTAAGATGAATTCTTTTAGTATAGTAGATAGATGATAAAGGCTGTATAACTTTTAAGTTTTAACAAATCAAGTGTGATGACCAGCAAAGCATGCTACCAATCTTAGTTCATGAAATGGAACCTCTAAATGAACAGTTTAACTAACTCATTTAGCTTGTAAAGATTACACAAAAAAAAGCATATTTTGCTCTAACAGCTGGTTGTTGTCAAGCCTGTTTATACAATCTGACTCAAACTAAGGCCAGATGACTTAGCATTCCTCCATCACACCTTTGTAAAAAAAATTAAGGCAAATTTATTGATGCAAATTAGCTGAACAAAGCATATATATGAACATTCTACGAAAACCTTTTCAATACTTTAAAAAATACACCAAACCTTATCATGTGCATAACAGAGCTACTTAAAAAATATGATTTGCAGAACCGTTATCCGAAAACTTAATGGCAACAAAACACAAATTTAACTTGATTAATAAACATTTTCATGAACCTCGTACCGTATTATCCTTTTTAACGCTAGCGAGCAGTGGTTTGAGCATCTCAACAGGAATTTCTACACTTTCTTCTATAACCAACACCATTATATGTTCGGTGGATGGATATATGGAGTCAATATGATAGTCCCTGAAATTCAAAACTATATAATAACATATCGTTACGGAAATGTAGCATAACTTAACTCAAATGCATAGCACTGACAATTACAACTATAGCACACCTTACTGATTTCAGAAAAAACTTGCCTACCATTACTGTACCTCAAAAGAGCATCCGCGTTCATACCGCATCACACTCTCTGTATTCGGTACCCTGACACACAAAATCAAAATTAACATTAATATTAATATTAATATTTAAGAATAAAATGAACTTCTATAATCAAATTCACAATCACTTTTTGAATAAGAAAAGGTGCAATCAGAGCACTTACCATTAGGATCACAATTAGGGTTTCACATCTAGATTATCAGGTACAGACAACATCAAAATCAAAAAAAAAAAAGAAAAAACATGCCTGTGTTACCAGTTGTGAAATTGACACATAAAGAAGAACCGTACGTAGAATTAACAATTCTTGAAGACAACCCTTAAAAACCTAAATAAAAAATTAGGATAAGATGCAAAAGTTTTAATGAAGGATAAACATAAAGAAGTGAAATTCACCACCGGATAAAGATGCCATGGTCAATGTTCTAATCGGATTACATCATAAAAATCAAAGAAAACATACCAAGATGAGAGTTCGAATGCTTGAGATTTAGGGATTTCTGAAGTGGGTATGGCCAGGTACAATCGCTACAAATGAAGCCGTAGATGAGATTTAGGGTTGTAAAATTGAATCTGGATGAAAGATGATAGCTTGTGAATGTGAAGAGAAATCAATTTGTCAAATTGGAGAATGATTTCAACTGATTCAGAGAATTTATTACGTTTCCAAATTGAAGAAGAAATTTAGGCGGTTTCAAAGAAAGAGCGTAGGAAGTAGGAAATACAATTGCCTCTCCATTCACAATTATCTGAATAAGTAGCAATGATGTATAGAAATATACAAATACATTTTTTTAACGTAAGTTTGGATCATTGACGGATTACTGGAGTATCATCGTGCACAAGCGGAACCACCGATCATATCCATCTTCATAGGCAATAATACTTATACACCAATTCAGGAGAAAACCCAACAAATCTAGGAAAACCCTCTTGTTGGAATCAAACCTAAAACTTAATAGTCACTACGCCTTATCTCACCTCTAAAATGCTAATAGGCTATAATCCATTAGCATACAAATACATTTTGTTTATCTATTTTGTTTCAGCAATCAATAGTTCTTCTTGATGAATATAACTTTTTGTTACTTTTAATTATACACTAAATCTTTGTAGAAAATGCAAAACTTTTTCTACGAATCTAAAGCTTTTAAAAAGGTATAATTTACTATAACTAATAGGTTCTGTAAGGGCTGTGATAAATTACTCATATCCAGCAAAACAAAGAAAAAGTTTGTAGAAAAAAAGTTGTGTTGCAGGTAATTAATATCAATGTTATTAGTAACTAGTAATGAAGCTCGCGCTTCGCGGCGGGATTATATGTACGCTGGCGAGGATGTATTTGTTACTTGATATATTATGATATATTATAGACAATGCAACGGTAAAAATAAGCAATCAGCACTTTAGGTAAAACATGTCTAGAGTCTAAAGTTAGTTTAAATTTGTAACCTGGTATATCGAAATGTAAATACAGACCATGTAGGCTTTAAACTATACGATAGTAAAATAAACAAACAACACGATTAATAAACTGTCTAGAGTTAAACGTTAGGTTTATTATAATAAGTTAAATAAATAATAATTAATATAAAAAAGGAAAAATACTAACTTTATTAAACTTAATGTATGATAACTCTATTAAATTTAAGTTATAAATCTATTAAAGTCTAGGGATATAACGTAATCGTCTTTAAAAAGAAGCATAACCGTTTAGGGGCCATATGATAAATCTATTAAAGTTAAGAGTTGAAATATAAATTAACAAAAAAACAAGAAATTATAAACTTGTAAGTCCAATAGAGTAATTAAATATTAGTAATGTTCACAATTGTGTGTTGTTAGTATATACAATTTTACACCACCCTTAGTTTTTGTTTAACCACTTATAGATTCAAATGCTTTCTATTGGATGACAGTCGAAAGGCATCTCTTAAGTGTATGTTGAATGAGATGGATTTGTGTTGGGTGTGCTTAGGGGCGCTAAATGAGTCGAGCATGTTCGCGAGCTATTCGAGATCGGCTTGAAAAAAAACTTAAAACGAGTTGAGCCTAATCGAGCCTGAGCCTCAAAACAAAGTTCGTTTGTTTATCGAGCCCGAGCTCGAGCCTCGCATGTGAAGCTCGTTAGGCTCGTCGAGCCTTATCGACCTATGTCACACCCAACCGATAGCGGAAACATCGGGGTAGTGGCACTAGGCGAACCAGATTGTCTCATAAGAAATTCCATAACCTATTTAAGCGACAATATTTATGGTCAATATCCCTACTATCAATCCTCAAATAAGTTACAAAATACCAAGTAATCTCATAAAACAATTCAAGTTCGATTTTATTACAATGCGTTTCTAAAGGTAAGATCCTAAGCCAATTCAGCAAGAAGTCATCAACCTGCCACATATGTTAAAATAAAACGTCAATACAATTAAGTTAAGGTGAGCATACAGGTTTGCGTACATAATAGATAGAAAAGCGTTTAGCATACACCGCATGACATTACATAAGAGACGTGAACTATGTATCTACTTAGATTCAAGTAAACCAACAAACGCGATTGATCGAGGCATGCGAACAAGTGTCCACATCCTAAGAGAAATTAAATGAGAAATAAAAATGTGAGCCTTAACAACCCCGGGCCTCCGGGTGGCGGGTCAACCTCTAGCAAGCTATCATGTTAAGGGTAGCGTACAAGCAATCAAGTAACACATACAATTCAGCAGATTTCACGTATAGTCATGTATGAACGGGTTGCGAGTAAGCGTTGAGAGTTGTGTGTTGTGTTTTGATATACGAACATATGTGACACCCAAAAGTGCGTTTAGGCATAAAAGGGTTCAAGTATACTCACAGTCGGTGCGATTAGAGAGAGACGGGATCTAATGTAAGTTGAGTAGAGCGCCGGTTCAGCCTGTAAGCGAACAGAAGTGCATCAGCCTTCCGAATTGCTGAAACGGTCGAAACGTGAAGGAGTAGAGTACAAGTTCGGGCGCAGTTGTACCAATTCCTTGGAATTGGTACAAGTTCGGGCGAACTTGACTGTTTTGACTTACCGGAGGTAAAAGTTCGTGCGAACTTGTCTGGTTTCCTGAGAAACTGGACAAGTTCGGGCAACTTGCCCTGTTTTGCTGAGGTTTGATACAAGTTCGGGCGAACTTGTCTGATTTCCTTGGAAATCATGCAAATTCGAGCGAACTTAGTTGAATTTCTTGGGAAATTGAAAAGTTCGGCCGAAGTTGGTCACAAATATGTGACAACTTCGAGCGAACTTGATCAATTTGGAGCGAACTTGGTTGTTTTGGTTACCAAATAGTGCGTTTTCGCGTCGTTTGCTGAGAAAATCGAGTGTCCATCCCTCCAACCTTAGGCTACTGAGCAAAACCTAGGCTGGGAGGTCTTTTGGAGCGAGTTTTAGCCATTTTACAGAAACTCAGACTAATCCGGGCGAACTTGATGGTTCGTACGGGTTAGTCCAGTTTGTGCAAAGTGACGATTTCGTCCTTGTGCTTCCGGATCTGAGATTTTGCTTGACAACGCCTTGTTCCACTTCATAGTGAACGAAACATACTCATTTAGTCCGTATTTTGTGTAAAAATCAATGTTTAAAAGGTTTTACTTAGATACAAGTATAGATCTAAGTGAAACAGAGAAGTTTTGTAGAAAAAGATGAAGATTTTCGTAAACAGAAGAGTTTTGATGAAATCGAAGGTATAACCTTGTGCAAAATCGTAAAATGTTGTTGTTTGTATGAAAACAGGTTGATTCTTACTTGGAAATCAAAGGTTTTCAGTTTTGGGAGCTTTCGGCGAACTTGCAGCAAGTTCAAATGAGGAGAGGAGCTGAGTATTTATAGGTGAAGGAGAAATGAGCTGGAAATGATCAAGTTCGGGGCGAACTTGTCACAAGTTCGGGCGAACTTGTTATAAGTTCGAGCGAACTTGATGAATTTCATTGATTTGGAAGCCAGTTCGGGCGAACTTGGCTTATATGCTGAGTTCTGGTGGCCTGGACAAGTTCGGGTGAACTTGGTGTGGCCAAGTTCGACCGAACTTGGCCTATTGGCGAAGTTTTGTTCGTTATTTTCGCGTAAGGTGTTCGTTTGGCGATTCGGTTCGTATTAGCTAGTTATGTTAAGCGTCTAATGAATTAGCTTATATAACCATTGTATTGAGAGAGAGCGAGTTGCGTGAGCGTTTTTGCGATAGCAAACCATAACATAAACAAATACAACACACATAAAACACAATTCCATATAATTAATTGCGTTTTGCGATGCGATGAAGCGGTTATTGTACAATCAACACACTCGGACTATTAAAGTAACATAGTTACTTGTGATTGCGTTTGAATTAGCGTTGCGTTTAATAAGCGATTAGATGCGATATCGTTGTGACAAATATAATTATTTAATCATAAGTTTTCCATAAAATTAACAACGAAAAATTATGAGTTGTACACTTAATGTAAACGAGCCGAGCTTATTTAAACTTGTTTACAAGTCGACCTCAAGCCTAAAAATAAGATTATTTCGTATACGAGCCCAAGCTTCACTTATCGAGCTCGCGAGCCTAAAAAATCTATTACTTATATTATTTTTATTTAATATACTAATTAATAGATAATAAATGAGCCGAGCTCGAGCTTGAGAAAATACAAACGAGCCGAGCTCGAGCTTTGAAAATAAAGCTTTGATTCGAGCCGAGCTCGAGCCCGAGCTCTATAAGTTAGTCGAGCTCGAGCCCGAGCCTGATCAAGCTCGGGCTCAGCTCGGCTCGTTTGCACCCTAAGTGTGCTCTTAGATACGAGAGGGGTCAAGAAACTAGATACTTACTTTGAAGAGTTACTTGATACTTGTAATAATTAGTGTATGCGTGTAGGAGTAATATTTATATATTATAACTTAAGTCACATATGTATGCATGAGGGTTGTAATATATGTTTTGAGTTGTTTTAAAAAAAAATTAGAAATTTTACTTTTAACCCAAATATTTGAATTTCTTACAATTAAGTTCACAAAATTGAATTTTTTTTTATAATTTAATCTCAATTTTTTTATATTTAACTTTGGTCCCCTATACTTTCCATCTTTCATATGTTTTTGTTTTACGTTTCGTACTAAATTTTACGAGTTACCACGGAGCAACCGACGTGGGTGTGGCTCAACATTTTTACTTTTCGTTCATAATTTTGCGAGGTAATACGGTGTAACGTCCATGTCACTCAAGATTTTACGTCTATTGTTTTGAATTTCATAGGTTCGTCGCAAAGTGTGAGTTATTGATTGACTTTGTTATTTTTTATATGCTCTATCTTTCGGTTTCTTGCAATTTTAACCTCACAAAAATGATTTTTTATACTTTTAATCCAAAACTTTTTATCTTTTGTTATTTAAACTCACAACTTTTTTACTTTCAATTTTGCTCCCCTGTACTTTTCATCCGTACCAAATATTCGTTTTACGTTTCGTACTATATCTTGTGAGTTAACATAGTGCAATGTGCGTGTGTAATTCAACGTTTTTACGTGTCGTTCATAGTTTTTCGAGTTAACATGGCGTAATGTCCATGTGTTGTTGAATGTTTTTACGTCTATTTTATCTCATTTGACAGGTTCGTCGTAACGCATGAGTCCTAGATTGACTTAGTTAATTTTTTAAATGTTCTACATTTCGGTCTATTTCTTCGCTTTGACACGCCACAACTTCAGCGTTGGTGGTCGTGACGGTTGTGTTGGATTGGTGCTATTTGACATGATTTTATGCCCGCCGCAAAGCGGGGATACTAAGTATTAAAGTTTGTTAGATGCTATTGGATGTATTTTGTATGTATTTTTCTCTTTGTTAGCACCCATTTTCCATCAAGAGGTATACTCTGATTTTACTGACATCTTATCTCTAGTATGGTATCAGAACTTACCTGATTTTGATATTTTTTTTTGTGCTTCTACATATCTTCTTCTAGATAACCTTCTTCTCTTTGCTCTTCTACCTATACCTTTGTCCTCTTTTCTCCTATCATTCTTTATTCTTCATTGCCCTTTTTGTATTATACATTAATTTTTTCTCTTTTCGTTCTTTATTCTTTATTACTATTTCTATATTGTACACTTGTCCGCTTTTCATTTTTTTTCTTCATTGCTTTTCCTATATTGTACATGACCATGCTGCCGTCCCCCTTTGCGGGTCGGCAACCATAGTCACACGGCAAACGTTGTTTGTTGTTCGCCGTTTGCTGCTGCATTTAATTAAAAAAAAACTTTTTCTTTACAATAAAAGAAAACATAACATTATTATTTAAAATCCAAAAACGATGGCACGCGGGCTTGGTTTTTCGAAGCTGCATTCGTGTCCCAGGACGTGTGCGTAGCATGCACGAGCCTAGCCAAATCCTGGTTGGGTTGCACCTCCCTTGCGCGCGGGTAGGACATGTGGTAAAACATGACACAAACAATTCAATAAAGTGTTAGATTTTAATCTTATAAACAACTCCTTATTTTGTCCTCACACCAATGTGGGACAAAGTATTTTTTTTAATTAATTTTGATGTTTTAGTTGTTTTATTTAAACACACAATTTAAAAAAAATGAAAACAAAAAATAAGTTTACCAATTCATCAAGTGTCTAACCATTGCCAACACTTTTGACCAAAAGTTTAAACACTTTAGGTGGATTGACGTGCACGCTCTCATTGGTTGATTTTGGAGTTTAAACACTTTAGGTGTTTTAACCATTCCCTTCCCTAATTGTTACAAAAGTCGAGTCTGATTGACTATGGCTTTTACAACAATCAAGCACCAACCCGGATTAATTATGATTAAAACTTGATGTCTTCGTTGACAAAATATACAACATACAAACTTACAATTGATAAAATATATACTTGTTTGAAAATACAAATACCTAGTCTATTATTTATCTACTCATTGTAGTATTTAATAGAAAACATACAAATTTCAATTGATAAAATATATACTTGTTTGAAAATACAAATACCTAGTATTATTTATCTACTCATTTAATAAAAAGAGTATTTTAGTCCCTGTGGTTTAGGTAATTTTGTCAGTTTAGTACAAATGTTTCATTTTTCGCTTGTGGGTCCAAAATGGTTTCATCGTTGCCACTTTAGTCCACTGGGTTAACTTCATCCATTTTTTCTATTAACGAGAAAGACAATTCGGTCATTTTATATGTAATTCTGTTAACTAGAAGGACAATTCGACCATATAAAGTGACTGAATTGCACTTCTCGTTAACAGAAAAAATGAATGAAGTTAACCCAGTGGACTAAAATGGCAACAGTGAAACCTTATTGACCCACAGACGAAAAATGAATTTTTTTGGACTAAACTAGTAAAATGACCTAAACCACATGGACTAAAATGACATTTAACTCTAATAAAAACATACAAAATTACAATTAATAAAATATATACTTGTTTGAAAATACAAATACCTAGTCTATTATTTATCTACTCATTTTAGTATATTTAAAAAAAATAGATTTTTTGTAAAAAAAATTCAAAATATGTCCGTTACAAGAAAAGCCCCTAAAATTCCCTCGGTCCTTCCTTGTCACTTCTCACCATTATTAGGGTTTTAGCATCTCATTTCACCCCCAACAAATTCTCAACAAATCAACCTCAAATCCTGCATTTCTTCCCCAAATTCTTCCAAAATCCTGCATCAAACCACTCAATTCACACCATGAAACAACTTCAAACCCTCACTCCACCATTACTCGAAACCCTAGAACCCATGCTCAACGAATCAATCTACCACTTTCTAACCGAATTCCACAACGGCAGAACCGATTTCTCCGAACTCACCTCCATTTTCTTCCGCTTGAATCCAGTCCATGACCGATCCACCCCTTGAATTCATCTGGTTTTACTCCGCTATCACTTTTCAAACCCTCAACTCGGCCGCTGTAACCGATTCTCATCGCTTATTCCTTTCGGTTAACGACTTGTTTCACTCGTTAGTCTCGTTTCGTCACCGGTCTGATAATAATAACTGTTTTAACTCGGTGTCGGTTGTTGCTCCGGTTTTTTACACTTTACTTAACTTTAAGTTTGATAGTTCTAGGTTTAGGAATGAGATCGTAGGGTTAGCGGATGCGATAGTCGGTCACATTATTATGTCTTGTAGTGATAGTAATAATGGTTTGGTGGGAGAAGAGGTTGGGGCGGGTTAGCGGATCAGGTTAGGCGGAATGAAGGTCGTGTAGACGGTTTTAAGTTGTTTTTTCTGCTTTCGAGTGAGGATATGCGTAATGGGATTGTTGGGATTGTGGGATGAGGTATCTTGCTGCGGTTGTTATGGTTGAGGCGTTTTTGTTTAGGTTGTGTTTGATGTTTGATTCAGGGGTGGCGCGGGTGGATTTGAGTAAGGATGTTAAGAGTTGTGCTGCGCAGATTATTCAGGGGTTTAAGAAGAATACGTCGTTTTTAGGTGAGGAATTTACGAGATCTTTTAATTCCACTATATGATCATGCTTGAATGTTGCTTAATTTATCTAGATGTGACATACAATAAATTTAAGAAAAACACATTGACTGAAGTTAGCAGCATTAGTACGAATTTGGGTTCAGTTAATGCATTCGAGTCTTCGTAGGCAGTTTCCTTATTGTAGTGAATATGCTAGATATTAGAAATACATTCCACATTTGTTGTTTACGACTGGTTTTAGATATGGTATCACATTATTATTTGCCTTAAACAGTTGTTACTTACTTGCATAGTTGTCAATAGCGATCGTACCGATTGCTATAGCGCGCTACGTAGCGTATAGGTATAGTGTCGCTATTAGGGTTTGTAGCGATGGATAGCGAGAATAGCGACACTTTATTTTTGATATAAATAGCAATTAAATATAGCTATAGAATAGCTTGATTTTAGGTCTTTGTTAAATATACATGTAAAATAGCATATATACCAGGGTATTTTGATATAATATACATATAACTTTTTTTAGTTTTTTTTTCTAGTGTATCGCTATTTACAAAATAGTCATCCGCTATTCGCTATGTAGTATATAGATACCTTATCGCTATGTGTCGCTATTCGCCTTTAACAACTATTACTTGGTTAGAAAGCTTTTAAATTCGTTAACTGCATTATACTTATTGTCATTTTCCACATGTAGAATATTGGTCGAGTCAAAGTCAAAAGAACCATGCTAGTCGTCAAGGCTCAAGCAACTACAAATTCATTCTCTTAGTAATAATTTTGGGTTTTTTTTAATATTAATTCACAGTAATGCTTTTTAAGCTGCTGATGGAACCAAGTTTGCCTGTTGGAGAGCTTTTGGTGAGTTTTTCTATACCAACCGACTTATTATCTTGTCATACTACAACGGATGCCTATATAAGAGAGATATA
This sequence comes from Scalesia atractyloides, assembly GCA_947069175.1. Taxonomy (NCBI): domain Eukaryota; kingdom Viridiplantae; phylum Streptophyta; class Magnoliopsida; order Asterales; family Asteraceae; genus Scalesia; species Scalesia atractyloides. The sequence continues at coordinate 85,198,787 of CAMTDV010000024.1, forward strand.
TAGTATATGTATAATTGTATATATCTACAGGCTACACCAGATGAACTCATCCTCAGGCGACTGCTTTATGATGTTGCATTGGATTTTGGCCCGTTTCTTAGCTGTGATACCTCCCTTGACGATGTTCAGTACAAAGAGATTGTGATCTTATGGCTGTTTGTCGCAAACTCAGCATTGCAGTTTGCAAGGTAAGGCATAATAAATGTCATCAAAACAGCAAAATATGTATATATTAAAGTGGATAATGTTTGTGAATTTTATGGGTTGCAGTGAAAATGGTGACCATGTTGGAGTGAGTTGTTATCTCAACGCCTTTTCAGCGTCTCAGCTGCCACAGCAGATAATTTCATGGGTCACGGCATTACAAGTGTGCAACCAACTGCACCTGATATCTCCTCTCCGAAGGACATTATTGGTACTTTACTTTTTATAACAACTTATAGATTCCCACACGCTCTTTGCCAATACGCTGATTGTTTAAAAAATGCAGACTGGCTATTGGTACTGGAACAGCAGGGATTTAAAATATGTGATCACAACATCTCAGAATACACGAGAAAGCTTTGAAGTACAGCTCAATGGCCAAAGTCAATGGAGTCAAAGACGGTCATGAGAGTCAAACTATGGTGGAAGATGCACCTGTAAGTATCAATGGGAGAAGAAAACGCAATAGCACGGGGTTTTGGGAGGTACAGAAGCAGATTAAAGTTATAAAGTGCTGTCATGAGAATCTGGGAGACGATGGTTTTTGTGGTAAAACTGAGGTTGTGGGTAACTCGGTTTCTGATCAAGAGATGGTAGATATGGTTCGGTGAGTTTACCGCCACAATGGTGGTTGTACAATGTTCTAAATGGGTTGTTGCTGCAAAGATTTAGGTTTAAAGTAGGGTTGCATGTATCGTGTTAGGTCAGTCGGCTTGTTTTGGTTTAGAAAATTCGGGCTGACGGGTTCAGTCTGACTTTCGGAGTGTTGAACCGAAGCAACCCTGTTAAGTAGGGACACGTGTATTAAATAACAAGTTGAGTTATCGTTATATGATGATTTGAAAGGGTTAACTGTCACATGATTTCAATTTATATACATGTCATCAACAAACATGATTACTATGACAAATTTGGATCAGTAAAGTTTGTAGAAGTGGAACCTTCAAAGTGATTTCAATATATACATATAAAAAAAACTGTCACATGGAGTTGGATCATACAAGTCCTAGAAGCCCATTAGACCCAACTTCAATCTGCCATGGGCTTTATAAGCTGGAAAGCATGTGGTTGAAGTTACAGCCCAATAAAACTCGAGTTTCTATACGAGGATATTTTACATTAGGAATATTGGATTTTAATAATCCCAACTATTCGTCATTAGCGGCCAACGGTCTCAATCTCAAACAGAACCCTAACGCCGTTAGTTTCCGATCGCTGGAAAACCGTTTTTGGCCAGAAAAACGGTTAATAGTCATGAGTTTTTATTTAAATATCTTAAAAAAATAAATATGTTAATAGTCATGAGTTTTTGTTTTTCGATAATCATAGATGTTCAACCAGGTCCGGGTCTATGTATTTGATTTTAGTCTTAGGTCTAGGCCTCCGAAATATTGAGGCCCCAATACATAATTCAATTCAGATGGTTTGTTTTGTGGCTACAATCGTCTATTACCACCTTTAACAAAAAAAAATGACAAAATAAAATTGGGCCTAGTGTTTTTATATACACTCCAATACTCCATCCTGCTTTGGCGAACCCGATTTTCTCCGTGCTCACACACAAAAAAAAATAATCCTAGATCTTTCATTCTAAGAATTGTACAAAGACACAATAGATTGTAAAAAATCACACAATATCGAGCAAAATATAACACAATACCGAAAAAATTAACACAATGTTCGAGGAAAAAAGACACAATGGGTCGTAAAAAAAAACAATGACGCAAATGTAGAAAAGACACAATGGTAATAAACAAAAAATCTAAAATCTACAACCTATAAATCAAAAAGTGAAAACCTAAAATCTCACATCGTAAGGGTTCGATAAGACGGGTTCCAATGCCGCTTGAATGAGATCAATCAGAGTCTATTTGATACCCTTTGTACGACTTCTTATTTTTTAGGACCTTTGTATTTGATTCTAAACCATACTTTATAATGATATCATTTAAAAGTACTTTCAATTTTTATTTTGCTTTGGGCCAAAATAGTTGCGCAAGCCATGTTCAAACCAATTACAATCATAAACCCCTAAGTGGCCAACTTTTGCCAACTGAAGATAAAAACCAAAATTTTAAGACGGGTGTAAGCGTGCAAGGGTTTAAGTCTTTACATGCTATTAACTAAAGAGTTAAAGAGTGTAAACAAATCGAGATTTCTTTTAGGGTCAAGTTAGCCTCATTTAAAGCTCTAATTTTAAAACTTGAGCTTGGCTCGTAAACATTTTTCACGCTTTAGCTCAACTCGTTACAAGTTCTATTTCTAAATCTTGAGCTACGTTTGTGAGTAGTTTTTTAGCGTGCAATGGAATATGATTGATTGATATACCAAGAGGCCCACCTTGCTTTCTTCCTCATGAGCTTGAAACAACGTATATCCCCTCCTCTTTACCTCTGTTAACGCCCAAAGGGCAGGTTTAATGTCCGTCACTGTGACAAAGACGTGATCTTAAATAAATGAAAAGCATAACATATTTTCATAGTATAAAATTACTTATCGTTCTACTATTAATTATCTTATCATTATCATCTATTACAATTATCTATCTATTATTACAAATAGAAACCAATGAATAGTGTTTCAATATTATAATAATATATACTTTTTTTGATATTTTTTATTACTTTATTATTATTATTTTAAAATTACAAATAGAACCAATGAATAGTATTTTTAATATTAATAAATATATACAATGAATAGTGTTTCAATATTTAATAATATATCTTTTTAATATTTTATTCTTATCTAATATCTATTTATTATTTATTTATTTATTATTTATTAAAAAATTACAAATAGAAACCAATGAATAGTGTTTCTAATATTATAATAATATATACTTTTTTTAATATTTTTTTCCTCTATTATCTATTTATTAAAATAAAAAATGAATAGGTTTCTAATATTAAATAATATATACTTATTTAATATTTCTATTCCCTTATTATCTATACTAATATAAAATAAACCAATAAATAGTGCTTTCAATATTATAAATAATATATACATTATTTAATATTTCTTATTCTCTTAATTATTTTCACCAAATATGTCATATAAATAATATATACTCTATTATTTAATATTTTTATTCTCTCTATTATCTATCTAATAAAAATAGAAAAATGAATATGTTTTTAATATTATAATAATAATATAATTATTTAATATTTCTATTCCTTTAATATAATATAATAATATAATACTAAAAATACAAACAATAAATAGTGTTTCAATATTATAATAATATATACTTATTTAATATTCTTACTCTCTATTATTTATCTACTAAAATAGAAACCAATAAACAATGTTTCTAACATTATAATAATATATATATTATTTAATACTTCTATTCTCTTAATATAATTACTAAATAATATAAACCTAAGTGAAAGTATACTGTATTTTCAATATTATAATAACATATACATTATTTAATACTTTTGTTAAATATTATCTTTATATGTCTACTTAAAATAGAAAACAATGAATAGTGTTTTTAATATTATAATAATATATATATTATTAATATTTTTATTCTCTTCCTAATATAATACTAATTATTTATTTTATTTTTTAATTTGATAAGCTTTGTATCAACTGGTACCGGTATCGAAAATACCGATACGACCTGATTTGTTATCGGTACATAAAGTAAAAACTGGCACCAGCCTGGTACAGAAACGCCAAAACTCGGTATCGAATTGATTTTGAAAATCTTTTAGTTTGGGAAATTAGGTACTGCTACCCGGTACCATTTGCTCATCCTTGGTCACGAGTACTGTACAAAACAACGGTATCGTGCAACTTTTTTTGTTGATTTTCTTTAACCTTTAGTGATTTTTTTTAGTTTCAGAAGTAGGGATGAGTTTGGTGTCAACCGATACTGAATCGGCACTGGAAGCGAAAATATCGGTTACTACCGATATATGATGGTAAAAACCGATAGTGAACCGGTACCAGGGAACGCCAAAAGTCGGTACCGAATTGGTACTTAAGACAATTCGTTGAAATTCGGGTACCCAGAACCATTTGTTCATCTCTGACCACGGGTTTCATACGAACATCATTACCATACAACTCTTTTGGTTGATTTTCTTTCGGTTATCTTTTAGTGTTTTTTTGTATATTTTCTTTTTATTTTTGTCAGCGGTTCCGTCGCACCGTCTGTAGTGATTTCAAACACATGTAAACACGAAGTAAATAACAAAAGAAGTTCGCCGCAACGCGGCGATTATCAAAAACTATTTAACTTAATACTTACTAATTTGGTGATACTAACATATAACTATTAATTCGGTTTCACATTCCCAACCGTACGCCGTTAAAAAAAATGTGGTGAATGAGTCTAGATTTTATGCTACTTTTTAAATGAAACCATTTTTATATTTCGTAATTTGAAACTAAAGACCATTTGTTAAATAAGCAGCAGGCCCACAGGGATGATGTAGTTTGGGTTGCATTCAATATTTAAGTGCTAAAAATGGCACTTTACTAGGGTATAGGTTGTACTTTTATATTATTTAATTTTCATTTAGATTATAAAATTTTTTTATTTTATTTTAGATGATAAAGAATTGTTTAATAGTAGGATATTCTCCTAAAATCAAATAAATTTCTTTCAACTTAAAAATAAAATCTCATAATCAAGTTCTAGTCCAATTAGTGTAACTGAAAAAGAACATTTAAAATCGTTATGTTCTTATATATAGTCAATGATAAAAAAATGAATGTAAATAATTATATATAGTGCTTTTACTATTTTATGATAAAGAAGGAGATTATTAGTATTATTATGAATATTCTTATGCACGAATACACTTTGATGATTGCAATTTGCAAAGTATATAATCACACACCATAACATGATTACGAACACATTAATGATCATGAAATTCCCATTTATCAAACAAAAGTAAAAAAGCTGAATACAAAACCCACAAATTCAAAATCAAGATCTATAAAGTCGATATACAACTATAGAAGATTAGAAGGTTAATGTGCATGACGTAATCATGTAATTATGCACTTGTTCGGGTTTTACAACTTCTTATGGGTCCTTGCTATAGATTTATATATAATTTTTCGCCGTTAAAAAAACTATAAAAGATTAATGTAGCATCAACAAGCCAAATACAATATGCACAAGCCAAATACAATATGCACAAGTATGGATAAATATATATAAGATTAACAAGGTGTAAAAATTGCAAAAGTCAAATGAAATACGCCAAAAAAATTACAATGATAAGAATAATTAGAAAATCAAAATAGTGCTTTATAAAAGTAATTTTTAATTTTTTATTCTATTTTAACTTTTTAACAACTCAAATATATTAACATTTTTGTTAAACAGAAGGTTTATAAACATTTATAAAACACCTCACACTTCCAAGTATTCAAAATTTGTTGGTGGAAAAATAATTTCACGAGTATTCTAACATGTTCTAAGTATTAATTTTTTTAAAGAACAATTTTTTACTTATATTGATCCGTCTTTGACGGTGCTCAAACTTTTGACTTCAAAGAGAACAATACTTTAACTCTTAATGACTTTGTCATTTTTGAACCCAACCCCATCCATGTTCTAAGCATTAAATAATCATAGTAAATATTTTATTTTTTTAATAGATAATTAATATCATAGTAAATAGAAAGTATATTAAATAAGTATTGAATTTTTAAGTTGCCATTATGCCTCAAAAAACTTCCTAATAAGGTTTTTTACATTTTTTTTAAAAAAATTGGTGAGAAAGAGATATCTTTCAAAAACCAAGATGTGCAGGTTTACAAAAGGGGCCATGATGTGTAGTGTAGGTATAAATAAAAGGGGCCATAACGTGTAGGTCTATAAAAGGTGCCAATGCTATACTTACACTTTCGCTTTGTAATCTCACATTGTTCTACGTCATTAAATGGCCGACCGACGACAAGGAAATAGTCGTTTGAAATTTTGGGACCCATGATTTGACATACAGACTTTCGAACGACGTTTGACCTATGCACACACAACCATTAAAATTCAGGGCGCCCATGATTTGACCTATAGTACCTCAAACCACCGTTTGACAGCCATTTGACGACGTAGTGAAATTAGAAAGCAACGGTGTGTGTTTAGTCGACCCCATAAAAATTGACCATTTTAACTTTCTTTTTTTTATAAAATTCAACCATGTTTTTCATTAACTTTAATAATTTAGTTACTACACATTTACTCTTATGCAAAAATCCAAGAAAAATCCTAAAAAGAGAGACTGATAGATTGGTGAAGGAAAGAAAAACTTTAAAACAGAATCTCTGCAAGATTTCATCTTCATTGCCACAAAACACTCCATTTTAGCTTACATCATTATTTCAGACCAAAAAAAAAAAAAAAAAAAATTAGTACTATAAAACAAACCCTACTCACTGCAACTAAACAGTAGCCAATGTATTTGTAAAGGTATGGTCATCCATCTTACCTTACTTGCCTTCAACAATCAAAACCCACCCCTTTTCACTCTTCACACAACACAAAAGCAACCAACTTTCTTTCTTTCCATACCTTACTCACTTCACATTCCCCAACAAATGGTTGAAAAAGCAACACCCTTTTCTTGAATCTTGAATCATCAAATGGATCAACACCCTTTTCTTGTTTCTTGAATCTTGATCAATGGATCAACACCATTATTATTATCATCATCCTAATTTTTTAACGACGAAACTTATGTATATAAAAATATAGAAACTGGGCCCCAGCAAGACACCGGAACCCAACAGTTACAAGATTACGTCACCATTGATTATGCTTTCTATTGGGTTCTTGAAAAGAATGAAATCAAGGTCTATTTAGTGATCATTGTAGATTTTATTAATTTATTATTATTATTTTCTTTTTTTGTGTGTGTGGGGGGGGGGGGGGGGGGTGAACGACGAAACTTTATGTATATAAAAATATAAAAAACGGGCCCTATAAAGAAATGGAACCCGACAGCTACAAGATTACGACAACATTGATTCTGCTTTTTACAGGGTTCTGAAAAAGAAAATCCTACAATGATCACTAAATTTTAGTGGTCATTGTAGGATTTTTTTTGGGGGTGTTTGAACGACGAAACTTCTGATATATAAAAAGCCAAGACCAGCAAGAAACTAGAACCCGATAGCTACAAATTATGTCACCATTGATTCTGCCTTTTATTGGGTTCTTGAAAAGAATGAAATCAAGGTTTATTTAGTGATCATTGTAAGTGTTTTTTTTTTTTTTTTTTTTTGGGGGGGGGGGGGGGGGTGTTGTTTTGGTTTGAGGGTAAAGGCTGCAACTGGAATGAGTGGCACTGCACCATATAGGGGAAGATGGGTTTCTTTCTCTCTCTCTCATTGATTCTGTATTTATTCATGTGATTTTCAGATTCAAACTATAAAAGTGTGTGTGGCTATGATTTCTAGCTTCTCTCTTTGGTCTTATAACTTCACGGGTCCATTTCACTTGCATTATTGTTTCACATCATGTAATTCTACCTTATAGATCACAAAATGTTATCAAAAGATATTGTATAAAGAATCAATGATTAACATGTCCGAAAAATCGTAAAAACGAGCGCACACTCCAAAAAAAAGAATAAAATGCCAAAATGGTTCCTGAGTTAAGGCCGTTTTTTGCCACTTCAGTCCAAAAAGGGAACTTTTTGTATTTAGGTCGCTAAGGTTTCATTTTTGTTGTTATTTTCATCCAATTGGCAAACTGGATTAGAATTTTCTGTTAAGTTCTCCCCTTTTTGTCGTTTTTCCCATTTGGATGAAGGGTATAATCGTCATTTAATGAAATACTATATTTTAATTAAATGAGGAAACAACAAAAACGGGAAAAAGTTAACAGAAAATTCTAACCCAGTTTGCTAACCGGATGAAAATGATAACAAAAATGAAACCTTAAGAACCCAGATGCAAAAAGTTCTTATTTTTAGACTGAAGTGATAAAATTGACGGGAACCATTTTGTGATTTTACTTGTGGGTATTGTTGTGTTTGCGTGTATACTTAAACTGGAACCAGAGTGCATAGTGATGATGATTCTTTACTCAACTTTATTATGTTTCTTGGGTTCTGTAAAATCATTGAAGTAAAAGATCACATCTTTTTGTTGTCCATGCAAGAGGGCATAAAATCTACTTTACTATTATTAATATTATATTATATTATTAAGATATTTGTATTGGCTCAAAAGGTAATAGTAAGATCCTAACCAACAGGAACAACCATAGCCCACATGTCTCTTTATTTATCCCTGTTTGGGGTTCACACAAATGACTCTTTCTTTCTTTGCACACCAACTGCTTCATTTGTGTTCTCTCACAGAAGAAGCTACTGCTAGTTAACACTTTGCAGGCAGGCAGCCTCAAGTGTCATCATCAAACAAGATCCCATTCACATCTCCACTTTAAAACTCAAAAAGAAAAAAAAGAAACTTTTTTTTTCTTCTTCATCCATTCTTCAAATGTTTACAAGGTTGGTTCACTCTATCTATGTTTGATTTTGACTTTCAGTCAACTGTTAACTACAGAATTTGTATATGTAAAACTCATGTCATGTACTAGAGGACCAATACCCCCCCCCCCCCCCCCCCCCCCCCCCCCCCCCCCCCCCCCAAACACATAGCTTCCCTTTTGTATTATGGTATAACTTGCATTTCTTGTGTTGATTTGTTGGTATTACATGATGTTTAGTGTTTACTTTGGCATTCATAGTAGACTACTAATCCATGAAAAATAAGAACTTGTGCTTTATGTTTTGTTTGCCTCTTCACTGGGCTCTTAATGGTTCAGACCTCTTGCTGGTTCAGCACTTAGTGGTTCAGACTGTTTGTTCGCGAGCAGATGTCTGAATGATTCAGACATTATATGAGTCTGAATGGTTTAGATCTCGAATCTGAATTGATTAGACATTTGCCTTCGAACGGTTAAGCACTATGCTGGCTCTTAATGGTTCAGACCTCTCATTGGTTCAACACTTAATCATTCAGAAGTGACAAACAGCCCCTTAGTGTCATAAATGACAATCTTTTTAAATTATTAGTGAAAAATCTTGAAATTTAAGATGAAAGTTTGACATTGTAATAGTAAAGATGATATGGCAAGATTTATAATAGTCATTGGAACTATTTCCACAGGGATGTGATAGTGAGAGATGAGCTTTGAGAAGTCACTACTATTAGACTATAATCCCATAGTCTAATAGTCACTTCTTGCTAATGAAAAAAACTTACTTACAATTCCATCTAGGAATAGGAATGTCTCTTTCTATTCATCTTTTTGGTGCACCATTTTTGTTTATTTACTTTGTTGGCTACTGTTTTTAAACAGGATATCTTACTTGCATTATTAAGTTGTAGTGGTTGATGATAATCTAATTTTTTTTTTAAATACACTTTCAATATCATAAACTTATATGCTATTTCTTTGATCTTCTTCTAGGTAATTTTTTTTTTATAAAAATTCAATTGATTTCATCATGGAGAACAATGGATTCAATATCCCAATTGAGAATTTCATCATTCAAGATGGAAACTTTCAGTCTTTTGATCAAAATCATCAAAACTACCAATTTATGCCCAAATTTCCTATGCTTTCTATGATCCAAAATGAGCCGATAAACAATACAAGCATCACAAATCCGAATGAACATTTTGGAAGTAATTTTGCTTCAAATGATCAAATGGATGTTCCCATTTCTGCTACAGCTCTAGCATCACTTCTAGCCTCCAGAATTGGTCAACACGGTCAACACGATCAACACGGTCAACATGAAAACTTGAATTACCCTCCTTTTGGTCAATCACTTGAAATTCCAAAAAATGTTATTCCAAACAATAGTTTTCCTGATGTTTTTGGATATGATGGAACACTTCATGATATGAGCAGGAAATGGGAATTCGGCAAGTTTTCGACACCAACACCCGGATTCGATACGAATCCAAAAGGGTGGATATCGGGCGATAATAACCCGAGTGTGAGTTCAGATGGTAATGAGCTATCTTTGGGTCTTGCCACCTGTTCTGGCATGAGCAATCTTTCTTTACAAGCAAGTTCTTGCAACAGTAAAAAGATCTCTTTCGGGTTTGATTCAAACACGAATAGACCGATTCAGGCGCTGCAATGTGCATCTGGATCAAATGGGTATCTTCATATGATGCAAGAAATACTTACAGAAATTGCAAGCTATTCACTTGGGAATCTTGATCAGATGAACCATGGGCAGATTAGTTTTGATGATTTTTCAGATGGAAATAACAAATTTGATAACCGATTTAATCTCGGTATTGAAGAGAAAAAGAAGCATTTGCTGGCCTTATTAGAAATGGTATGTCATTAAGAATCATGAGTTTCTTGATCTTAATCTCTATCCAATTATTTATCCAAAAACAGTCACAATTTTCTTGATCTTAATTTTTAATCAACCATTTGCAATAAAAATACATAAAGTTTGTGACTTTTTGTGACCAAGAACCGCATTCTTGTTGCTTTTGATCTTTAATCAGCTATATATCCAAAAAGACTTCAAATTTTCAACCTTTTTGTGATCAAGATTCAAGATTTTCTTGATTTTAATCTCTATCCAGTTATTTATCCAAAAACAGTCACAATTTTCTTGATTTTAATTTTTAATCAATTATTTGCAATAAAAATACATAAAGTTTGTGACTTTTGTGACCAAGAACCTCATTTTTGTTGCTGTTGATCTTTAATCAACTATTTATCCAAAAAGACTTCAAATTTTCAACTTTTTTGTGATCAAGATTCAAGATTTTCTTGATTTTAATCTCTATCCAGTTATTTATCCAAAAACAGTCACAATTTTCTTGATTTTAATTTTTAATCAATTATTTGCAATAAAAATACATAAAGTTTGTGACTTTTGTGACCAAGAACCTCATTTTTGTTGCTGTTGATCTTTAATCAACTATTTATCCAAAAAGACTTCAAATTTTCAACTTTTTTGTGATCAAGTTTCAAGATTTTCTTGATTTTAATCTCTATCCAGTTATTTATCCAAAACAGTCACAATTTTCTTGATTTTAATTTTTAATCAATTATTTGCAATAAAAATACATAAAGTTTGTGACTTTTTGTGACCAAGAACCTCATTTTTGTTGCTGTTGATCTTTAATCAACTATTATATCCAAAAAGACTTCAAATTTCAACTTTTTTGTGATCAAGTTTCAAGATTTTCTTAATTTTGACCTCTAACCAATCATTCATCTGAAAAGACATAAAATTTACTACCTTTTACTTTTAATTGACCAGAATCATAGTTTTCTTGATTTTGATCATAACCAATTATTATCCCAAAAGGCTTCAAAAATCACAATGTTAACTTTTTTATAAAAGAATCAAGATCTTCATGAGGCTACTAGGTGTGGTTTGGAGCCCCAGGGCTTTATCACGCCACCTCAGCGTCACGTCATATTCGGGGCTTTAAAGCCCATTTCTTTAACTTGCATGCAATGGTTTAAAGCCCCCATCATCATTACCTAATTATTAATTTTTATTTAAATTTAAACATTATTTAATTTTGTGATAGGTTTATATATATATATATATATATATATATATATATATATATAGGGTTAGGATCATGTGAAAAGCACTAGGCTAATTGAGAAACTTGAGAAGCATTCTGGACCACGCATTTTCCCAAAGCTTTCCGTAATATACACATACGTATAGTTTAAAATTGACTATATACATATGTGTATAATTCAATATACATATATGTATATAGTGAATTTTAAACTATACGTATGTGTATATTACGAAAAACTTAGAGAAATGTGTGGTCTATAATGATTCTCAAGTTTCTCAAATAGGTGGACTTCTCTTAGGATCCTTACCCTATATATATATATATATGAATTAAAGGATCTTTTTTAAATGACCGTTGCCAACGGTCATATTTGACCAAACAATCTCGATCCATTCAATTTTGGCTCGTTACTACGCTGGCGAGATGGTAATGGCGCCCCCCTTTGGCGCACGCGGTGTGGCGATGGCGCCCCCGGGGCGCTATGGATGGTGATGTGGCGGGGTGGCGCTAAGCCACACCCTTCAGTCTGATTGTATGATTTTACCAATTATGCATCTAAACAAACTATACATTTTTGCGCGATTCAGGTCGATGAACGATACAGCCAATGCTTAGATGAGGTCCATACTGTGATATCAGCATTTCATGCAGTAACAGAACTGGATCCTCAAATACATGCTTGTTTTGCTCTTCATACAGTTACTTTCTTTTACAAGAACTTAAGAGAGACAATAAGTAACCATATACTTTCAATGGGGGCCGATTTTAACACGTTGGATCCGAAGGAACAGGAGACGAACCTTTCGTCTTTTTTACCAAAACAATGGGCTCTTCAACAGCTAAGAAGAAAGGATCATCAACTTTGGAGGCCCCAAAGAGGGCTGCCCGAAAAATCGGTTTCTGTGTTGCGTGCATGGATGTTTCAGAATTTTCTTCACCCGTAAGCGATTTACTAATCTTGTAACTAGGGGTGTGAATTTCTAACACGACACGAACCTTACACGAAATTCGTGGGTTTGGGTTTAGTCTAAACGGGTTCAGGTCACTTTCAGGTTGAACCTGTTTAGCTAAACTAGTCAGGTTCGGGTCAACCCGGTCGGGTTGACCAGTTTAACCCATTTATATTAAACTAAATTTTTTACAATATGTTTTGTGAGATAAATTAACTTGGATGTGTATTTTATACTATAGTTATATCTTAAAAAAAGAGAAACTGACATGTAATTTAATTGTAATTGGATTATATACATTTATGTTTTTTAGTAAATTTTAATATGTTAAGGAATATTGGATTTTAATAATCCCAACTATTCGCCGTTGGCCGCCAACAGTCTCAACTTTAAAAATAACCACTGGCAGTCCAATACATATTGGCCACCAATGGACCCTGACTAACAGAACACTAAAGCCGTTAGTCTCCATTCGCCGAAAAATCGTTTTTGGCCAGAAAAAGTTTTTTAAAGATCCGATCTAAGGTTACAAAGAGGTTTGGGACGAAGATGTTAAGTTTTTCGGCCAAAAAGTTGAGTTTTCCGGCCAAAAAGAAGTTCTCCGGCGAAAAAAGAGTTTTCCGGCGACTTCAATAATTGGGTGTTTACTAGAAAAAAGTTCCTAAAGGTCCGGAATAAGGTTACAAAGAAGTTTGGGAGGAAAACGTTGAGTATTCCGGCCAAAAATAAGTTTTCCGGCGACCGGAGACTAACGACGTTAGCGTTCTGTTAGTCAGGGTCCATTGGTGGCCAATATGTCAATGGTTAGGACTGCCAGTGGTTATTTTTTAAGTTGGGACTGTTGGCGGCCAATGGCGAATAGTTGGAATTATTAAAATCCAATATTCCATATATTAATTTGCGGAGAAAAAATTAAAATACAAAAAAAATCAGGTTGAACGGGTCGTTCTCGGGTCAACCTTCGAGTTCGTATGTATGATATGATTTTCGGGTTCGGGTTTGTTTAAAATTTCCGAGTTCAGGTTGAACCCGCCAACACAGCCAGTTTAACACCCCTATTTGTAATTTAATTAAAAAGTTTGAAGTTTGTAATGCATATGATTTATAATTCTAATCTTGTATTTGCTTGCAGGTATCCTAAGGATGCAGAGAAACAATTGTTGGCTGTAAAAAGTGGATTGACAAGGAGCCAGGTACTACAAACATCAAAAACATTGTGTGCGGGTTGGGTAACATTTTATTATGGGCTCGGATAAAAAAGAATCACAGTTGGGTTGACCCTTCTGTCCAAATTTTGTTACTTTTTTTTCTATATGGAACTTGTGTCATGTATGATTATAATTTACAGGTGTCTAATTGGTTTATAAACGCGAGGGTTCGATTATGGAAGCCGATGATCGAGGAAATGTACTTAGAGATGAACAGAAGGAGGATTCGCGATGAAGGAACAGCAAGTAACCACAGAAACCAGCAATATCACATCTGAACATGACTGCATTTGTTCTTTAATCCTGTATCTTCTGCTTATTGTGGCCAAACTTAGGCATTTTCTCAACATTGATATAAGTATATATTAATTTAAAATGGTTTATACTCTATATTGTATCTATTTTGAGTCAAATATATTGGATTTAAATAACCCAAACTTTCACCAATTGGCCGATAACACTCTTAACTTTCGATTTGTACACCAGCACTCCCAACTTTCAACTTATTGGCCGATAACACTCCCTAACTGACTGAACCCTAACCCAGTTAGTTTTTGCTGATGTGGCTCTTTTTGCTGACGTGGCAACTAATGTGGCATTTTTTAATGATGTGGCAACCGACATGGCATTTTTGATGTTGTGGCAGCTGACAATGACATCAACTAACTGGGTTAGGGTTCAGTCAGTTAGGGAGTGTTATCGGCCAATAAGTTGAAAGTTGAGAGTGCTGGTGTACAAATCGAAAATTAAGAGTGTTATCGGCCAATTGGTGAAAGTTTGGGTTATTTAAACCAATATCCCTTATTATTATTATTATTATTCCCATCTAAAGGTGGCAAATTGAAAATTGGGTGGGTAGACACTTGATGTACTAATGTGATTAGAATGTATGTATCATCAAGATAATAATATAGTTTTGTAAAAAAAAGAATACAACTTAAGAATTGTATGCAGCTGAATGCACTTTTATGCTTTTGATTTGTTTGTCTACTTATACTTATAGCTGATTTCTTTTTTTAAGATTGTAAAATGGTATAAGATTACATATATGTGTAAAATGGTATCAAGATAATAATATATGTTTCCACACGGATCATGTTGTTACGTGTAGTTAAGAAACTGCTAATACATGATGAGATCATGATTAGAGTTATTGTAATTTAAGGTGCTTTCATTGATAAATAATAAAAGAGTCGAACTAGTTCGTTCATACCATGTTTGTGTGTTTGATTAAGGGTCTGATTTCTAACATAAATTACACTCTTACATTTAAAAAAACAAAAAGGTTAACCAAAATATATGTTCAGTAATTTTACATAAAGTTAACTAAAATTTTAACATCAATGATTAAGGAAGAAGTCCATAACAAACACCGAACATTTAATAAATGCCTCTTAAGAGGAAGCTCTCAGATTCAAACCTAGGCAAGGCGAAATAATTTAGAAATATTGATGTAAAGGAGAAAAATTTACCGTTAAAAAACACCAAACACAAATGATTATGAGTATAATTATCGAAGATAAAAACGAAAAGTGCATATTTCAATATATGTACTATGAATGCTTGGGTTTGGCAGGGGTGCTCAACCAAGAAGATTTAGTGAGGTTTTTTTTTTTGTCTTTTAAGTAAATGCAAGCTTAGTAATTTTATTAAGTTGGGTAAGGATGATATTATATACTAATACAAAAAGCAACTTAAGGCACCATGGTTTAGATTACACTCTTTCAAAAAGTCACAACACTTCAATTTACTTTTAAATATATTATACCCTTAAATATTAAAAGTCACAACTTTTAACTATATCACACCTCTTGTTAAAAAGGTCACAACCCTTCAATTTACTTTTAAATATATTACACCCCATACATAATAAAAGTCACAACTTTTAACTATATTACACCCTTACAAAAAAAGTCATCACGCTTTAGACTTTGAATCACACCCTTTAAAAAAGTAATAACCCTTCGACTTTTAAATACACCACACCCGTTAGAAAAGAGTAAAACATTTGTTTAAACATCACGTACTTTAAATAAAAAAAAACCTTAGAGTGTCGTTTAAAAGAAAAAGAAAAAGACATGACGTTTTAAAAGCCACATATTTATCTTTGATCACTTGACATTTCATTTGTCTATCCTACCATTTAAGATTAATCCACCAATTAACTAATTAACTGCCACACATCACAAAATGAGCAAATGCCCCATTAAAATAAATTTACCCCTACATGGATCATTTTTGTGTATAATTATTTAATCTAAACAAAATTCCTAAAATATTAGGAATCACCACCACTTTTAATCATTCTTTTGTTAATTCATAAGTTGATTTTTGAAATATACGTTCTTATTTATTGCCAATTTGTTTCCTAATCTACCCTTTGACCATTTAGCAGTTTTCGTTCCCCATTACACTATAACATTTTTCATGTACTAATTTCTTTACCAAAACTTAACAATAATGATTAAATAATCTGCAGGATACTGAGTTTAGAAAATTAAAAAAAATTATATATATAGTTATATAGGGTTCTTGTAAAAAGGGAATGTTTCGTACAAAGTGTAAGAAGTCTATATAGACAAGCTGTTTCAAATTTCAGTATGATGTTTTATATTCTTTTGCCATGGTATTATATAGAAAAACACCAACTTAACAATTTAAAACACAATAAAATGTATCCTTACATAAAATCTAAAACACCATGCAAAGAATTTAACCGGTATGTTTTAAATTAAGTCAGTATGATGTTTTATATACTTTTGGCATGGTATTATATAGAAAAACACCAACTTAACAATTTAAAACACAATTAAATGTATTCCATACATGAAATCTGAAACAACATGCAAAGAAATTAATCAGTATGCTTTAAATTAAATGCCTAGAATAATTTTGATTGTGTTATAAATTGTTGTGTTTGATGTTTTTATATGTTATACCATACACTAACCTTACCTATATAAATTAAACAATTTATGAAAATGTTAAAAATTCTAAGTGTAATTAATATCTTTACTAATTAGTTTTTAAATCTTATATATATATATATATATATATATATATATATATATATATTATTTGTCAACATTGATTTCTTTATTTAAGTTTTAGCGCCAATTAATTGAACCTAAAAAAACTAACATATAAATTTTCTTAAACCCATTTTATCTTATATATTTTCTCACTGTAATTTTCATATCTTA
This sequence comes from Scalesia atractyloides, assembly GCA_947069175.1. Taxonomy (NCBI): domain Eukaryota; kingdom Viridiplantae; phylum Streptophyta; class Magnoliopsida; order Asterales; family Asteraceae; genus Scalesia; species Scalesia atractyloides. Next base: position 85,215,923 of record CAMTDV010000024.1, read on the forward strand.
TACAGTAATACTAAAAACTTTCATAATGAATATCCCGTCGTAACGCGCGGGTGATGTCAACTCGTTCATAACAAACACTAAAGCAAATGATTTATAGTGTAATTTTTGAAAATAAATGATGAATGTGTAAATTTAATATACCGCCTTATAATTATAGAGCATCATAACGCGGACATTTTACTTGTCCGGCTTACATGTGGTCTGGTTCGTGAACCACCTCCCTCGTCCGATAACATTGTAGGCCTTGTCTGGTTATTGCCAAGTCCAGCAGTCCGGACCTCCAACGGACTTTTTAAGTGGGCCCCATCAATCCCCACAATTATATTCACTCCAAGGTTAAGCATTCCACCTGATCACAGAAAATTTGAACGTAAGGATGAGCTTCTGTCTATTCGGTTCATTTTGTTGGCCATAATCAAATTTATAATCGATATTTTGGTTTTTAAGTTTTTTCACCGGTTGATTCAATTATGCTGTCAGTTAATAGAACAACTGAGTTAACCCAAGTAGCTATTAATTATCACTTTTTACATGAGTGACATCTCAACTAGTAATTATCTTAAGTTGCTTAAAATATTATTATTAGTCATTTTAAATGCAAGAAAGAACACACGATACGAGCACCCTCAATAGAGGGATTTTTGAAATACTTTTTTGTATGATACATGGCACTTGGTCACAACACAAAAACCTCACTTCTCTCTCCTAGTTACTCACACATATAGTCATTTTCCCTCATTTTTAGAAGCCCACGTGGACATTTTTTTGATTTTTTCGTTATTGTGGGTGGGGTGATGTTTTCTGACACCATTTTTACTTCATGTTTAATTTCATAAAACTATTTTTATAATAAAATATAAAGTAAATTGCGGTTTTGGTTCCTCTGGTTTATAATCTGTTGTAATATTTTATAAAATCCAAATGTCTTGCAAGTTATATATGTTAAAAATCATTTTAAATTATAAATGTTATAATCGTAGAGTTTTAATAAATTTTATATTTTAAGTTTTATTATATATTCAAACTTTAATATATTTGATTAAAATAATAAGATTGGTAATTAAAAAAAGTAAATGTAAAATATGATGATGATGTGACATTGTTTTTAGGATTCTTTATTGGATGGATTTTGAGTGTTTTCAAAGAATGTGTATTTTTCTGATGTGACATTTGTCTAGACACGTTTTTTTTCTTAACGACAAATTTGAATCACTAACGAACCATGAGAATATCATTGTACACCAGCGGAACCACCCGATCATATCCATCTCCAGTAGTCAATAATGCCTATACACCAATTCAGGAGGAAACCTAATAAATCTGGAAAAAAACTCCATTGTGGGAATCGAACTCAAAACCTCATGGTCTCTAAGTCTTGTCCCATCCTCAAGATGCCCCCAGTTGTCTATACACGTTTTAAGTGTTTTAGTGCTCCTTATCGTGGATAGTCTGTTTTTGTGCAAGAACAAAACCACATCTCTCACCTCACTATCATCTTCTCTTTCCTTCACCTCTAGGGTTGTAAACGAGCCGAACGTTTCAGCGAACAGTTCGTGAACTGTTAGGCGGGATGGTCGTTTTTTTTTTCTTAACGACAAATTTGGATCACTAACGGACCACTAGAGTATCATCGTACCACCAGTGGAACCACCCGATCATATCCATCCCAGTAGTCAATAATGCCTATACACCAATTCAGGGGGAAACCTAATAAATCTGGAAAAAAACCCTTGTGGGAATCGAACTCAAAACCTCATGGTCTCTAAGTCTTGTCTCATCCTCAAGATGCCCCTAGTTGTCTAGACACGCTTTAAGTGTTTTTAGTGCTCCTTGTGACATCTGTGTATTTCCATCATCGTACAATTCCGAAACAATTTTGTATTTAATAACATTGTGTTTTATTCCAAGATTTGTGTATTTATATATGGCATTTCATATTTTCAATCCTTGTTCAATTCTGACCTTTCAAACCACTTCTGAAAGTGAAATCGCAAATCGTTACGCAAACGTAATCAGTTTAACGCGACGTACACTCCGAAACAATGACATAAGCTAAACATACCCTAAATATCCTTTACATAACTTAGAAATAAGTTTGGAAGGGTTCGGTATGGCAAAAACATGCTTATTCAACTTCAGGGGCTATTTTGCAAATTCTACGAAACTATGCCGTTACGCGTATTTCCTAATCCGGAACATGTACGCACATCCAAAAGTTTTTGTAATCATTAAAATCTTGTATTTTGATGATTGGAATGCAAAAAATATCATTCGTTACACATTTACGGTCATTTGCGCGTTCGTTACGATTTTCATCGTAATTAACCGAAAACCGCAACCGTATGACCAAACGAACCGGCATCCGTGACATTTCCGGACATATTTCAAGTTCCCTATGCTTTATCATCCTTATAAAGCTTTAAAACGAGGTTAACGAGTGTTAAAAGTGACAAAATGCGACAAAAACAAGTTCAGGGGCCAATTCTGCCAATTCTGAAACTTCTGCCCCTGCAAGGCCTTACGGACCGTAAGGCAAAATCCCATACGGTCAGTAAGGGGTGCCCGGAGCAGAAGCTTCCTAATTGCAACTTGGCAGCTTCTTGTTTATTTCTTTGGACACTAATCACGATGGTTATGATCCATAGCGATCATGCCTACTGATTACCACGTTTACTAGTCGAAGTGATGAGTCAAAGTTTCGGTCAATAATGCGTAAAGTGCGCATTATACGACGGAACTATTTTTGGGTATCAAAACACTTTGTTTTGATACCAAATCAGTTTTATAAACTTAGTTAGACATGTTTAACATGTCTAACTCGTCACTTTTAGTTTAGTGCTTGTTTAGGGTCGTAAGTCGAGCGGTCTTGACCACCGCTTTGACTTTCGAATCCGATCCGTTTGGTCGATCTTAGGATCCGACCAAACTCATATTAGTGACCATAGTTGTATAGGGAATAACCCTCTGAAGTTATACCTTATGGTCATGTCGTTTGGTTAGCATTATGTTAAGTCGCTTATTATGCCTTTAATAATGACCAAAATGCCCTTTTTCGCATAAATCGACTTTAAGCATATCTAACATAAATTTTGACATATAATCTGATGTTACAACATTATTAAACATGTTTTGGCATATAAGACTTATCATAACATATATCTAACCATCCGAACACATATTTACGTAAATGATACGTTAAAGTAGCGTAAACTACCCTAACGAGTCATAACGGGTCAAAAGCACTTAGGATCCTTTCCAAATCAGAATGTTAACTTTATTAAACCATTTCATATGAGTTCCAGCACTCATTTGGTTTATAAGGTTTCACTCTATCTGAATCTTCCGACTAAGGTCCTGACATTAACATAGTTATCCGATATTAGGACTCACTTGATTTTCCCGGACTCTTGAGCTTTGTATATCCATCTTGAACAAGGATACTTTTGCAATCCCAAGTGAGTACATAGTCCCCTCTTTTACGTTTCCAAATGATTTGGGGTGATGCACATGTGCTTACTCGTTACTTTCATGCTTTCATGTTTTCATGACATATATTTGCTATATTTATATAGTACACATATAACACATGATTTCAATTATGTTTTGCTATGTATGTTGACTGAGCATGCTAGCACATTGATTTCAAAGATACTTTTGCGGCATATGTTGACTTAACATATGAGCACATTGATTTACATTACATTTTTGCTATGTATGTTGACTGAGCATGCCAGCACATTGATTTCATGACATTTCTACTTCGTATGTTGACTTAGTATACTTAGTACATGGTTTAAAGACATTTTTCATGACATTGCTTACATTGACTATGACATTTGGTATGTTTAACGGGACATAATACATTCATTAACATTGATCACGTCGCCCGGTAGTATGTAATGATACCATAGGACTTGACAAATCCCATTCCCCGCTTCCTAGGTTTGTTTGGAAGTAGGGAATGACAGAATCCGAATACATTTTTTATAAACCTTTGACTTGATAAGGGTTTATCCGACAGTCTCAAGGCTTGAATATATGTGATAAACAAAATCTGATAAATGTTCGTATCAATAAAACAATGGTTTTCAAAACATAACTTTTGATTTAAACTTTTGTTTATTCAAAGACATTGTTTTGTACAAGACATTTGATTATACATGACATTAGTACATATGGTTTGAGTATAGACTTTTACTTGCCATACAAGACAAATGGTTATTACACTTCATTTGATTTACAAGACATGGTTTACACTGACATTAGGCATTGTTTACACATAACAATTGACATTGGTTTAAACAAGACATAACTTGATGATTTTTGGTAAGTGATTTAAATAACGAAATGTGTAATGTAATAAAAGCATGGTGGATACGCCACTGGTAATTCCTATATATAATTGCTTTTATCATATTACATATCGTGGCGTTATCTAAATCATTTCGATAAGTACAAGACATGACATTTTTACAAAACACGACATCTTTTACACAAGACATGATATCTTATTTCAAAACAAGATATATTTATACAATTCACTTTTATTGAATATTTATTCAACTATGCATCATTTCTTTTAAACATTCGATTTTCTTGTGATTTTATAAAAGAAAATACTTTATAATGTTCATGACTATTTTTCCGCTAAAATATCTATTTTAACTTTCGAAAGTCATGAATCCTCATCAATAAAACCTATGTATCTCACATGCATTTTTATGTTGACGTACCTATTTTCACATGTGTTTCAGGAGCTAATGTTTGAGGTTGATTTATGCGACACTTAGGATGGACTTTGGGCTTTAGTGACTTAAAATCTACAAGACAATAATAATGTTGTTGATATTTCGCAAAGACAATTTAATTTCCGTTTTTGTTTTCCTTTACTCCAAGACAATGTAATCAAACTTTATGTAATAATACAAAACATTAATTACCATGGTTGTTGAAACAATACTTCTGTTACGACACTCCCCGACGTTTCCGCCGCGGTTTGTTGTTTTACGCAGTCGCGGTTTGACATTCCTTACCGTGGATAGTCTGTTTTTTTGTGCAAGAACAAAACCACATCTCTCACCTCACTATCATCTTCTCTTTCCTTCACCTCTAGGGTTGTAAACGAGCCGAACGTTCCAGCAAATAGTTCGTGAACTGTTCGGTGGGATGGTCATTTATGTCCGTTCGTTTAATAAACGACGAACATGAACAAGAAATTTCGTTCGATTAGTTAAATGAACGAATATGAACAAAGAGCTTGTTCGTTTAGTTGTGTTCGTAAACGTCAGTAAAGTGTTCCTGAACATGTTTATGAACATTCATTCATTTGCGTTCGTTTATGTTTATATGTTTTGTGTTTAGTTAAAGATTTTTTGTACTTTCATATATTTTATCTATACTTTTTATATTATTAAACTTTTATTTATTTTATTACCATTAAACTTTATTTATTTTATTACTTTAACAATTAAAGTAGGAAACCCCATTTCACCTTGTTTATGCACCATTTCCCTTTCACTTCTCATTATTTACATCGTCGAATACAAGACTTCCGGTCCACAATAAGGGATCCATCCATTTTTATCCTTCGTCATGTTTGCCAAATTTATTTGTGTTCGTTAATCGTTCGCGAACACACTTATTTCCTTAATGAACGAACGCGAACATAAAATTTCGTTCGGTAAGCGTTCGTTAACACATTGATTTCCTTAACGAACGAACACAAACAAAGCCTTGTTCGTGTTTGTTCGGTTTGCTTACAGCCGTATCCACCTCACAATCTCTAAATAGTATAATATTTTCAGCTTATAACATATTATATTATTTATATATAACATGTTCATGTAAACGTTAGTTTGGTTAATTCAGTTATTTATACACAACACATAACCAAATAAAAAATAGTAAAAAAAAACATAACTAGTATGTCAGTCGGTTCAGTTATTTCGGTTTTCTGCTGACGCTATTAAAATCTTGTTGTTTGGGGGCAGAAGAAAATATACAGGTTACAAACTGTGGAGGCCAAAAGAATTGTGTAAAAAGATTAATCTTTGGCAGAGACCATTAGATGTTTACAATTTGTAAGCTGCAATTGCTCCCCTTTTATGACCTCCAAACCAAAAACCATTCTTTCTTCTTTCCCTTCTTTCTTTGTTAACAATTTTATAGACAACATTATTATTATTATACATCAACTATATATCTTTTGGTGAATTTAATCAATCATCCCCAAGTGTCGAGTGTGTCAATCTGGCTTGGCTGTGCTTCGTGCCCCGTCTTTTAAAGCGAACCAACACTTCCCAATCCATCACTCTTTTTTTTTTCATTTTTTTCGTTTGCGAATCAGCTACGACAATATCTCTATAGATACAAACAACACTTCCCTCCAATATTTTTATTACTGATTTATACGAGTTTCAATTCGTTCAACCGAAAGGCGCCCCAAACTTTTGAGACGAGCAATGATCTCATTGAATGACGGTCGACATTGTGGCTCCCTGCACATTGCATAATCAACAAATGTAACGGAAAAGCAAAATGGACTTAAAAGATGTTATGATAGGAGGATTTACTAACGGATGCCAACAATCAGTTATGATTCTTGCGACAACAGGATCAACGGTTTCTGGAATGTCTAGGTGTCGGTATTGAAAGCCGACAGCGCCAACAACTTGCATCGAATTCAATTCTGTCCAAGGTACACGCAAAGTTGCTAATTCCCATAAGATTACACCAAAACTATATACGTCACACCTGCAAAATCAGCACGTCTGATTTCTTAGCTAGATATTGAAAGATATAATCAAATGATTTTTAGGTGTTTGATTCAAATAAGAGACCACTTACTTCTCAGATGATCGTTCATTCCTCAATACTTCCGGTGCCATCCATTCAGGCTGCAGTACAACAAGAACCATTAATATATACATACATATATGTGTGTGTAGCAAAAAATAAACATCTTGAGTAAGAACATACAGTTCCAGCAGTAGATTTTGATGACAGAAAAGTGTGGTGTTTCATGCGCGACATCCCAAAATCACATACCTGTACATGTATATATTGGTGGCAAAAAGAAAAAGATTCATACATTACAAATTCATTGTATATAGGGGTAGTTTTTAACCAACACCCGAAAACTGACCCAAATACCCGATTAACCCGAACCCGAACAAGATGGCACCCGAAACCGAAAATAGTATTGGGGTCGGTAATTGGGTTAAAAAATGTTAATCGGGTTGACCCGATTAGCCTGAATTACATAAAAAAATGTCAATTATATTTATACATACATAAAAACAGAAAAGTCTAAAGTTCCTCCCATATGTTTTGTTTTTTGTTGTGAACATGATGTTTTGTTTCAATGTTTCGTTGGTCGTCTGAGCGACTTAAAAGATTTGGTTCGGTTGATATGATTTGATGTTTTCTTTTTAGTTCACACAATTGGTTGATACGGTTTGGTTTTGTGCTTATTGTATTTTCCGTTTTCTTAGGTAACATGAGTTTGAACGAAATATCATATTAGGAGTGGTTTTATTTGGCATTTTGTGTTTTTTACTTAATAATAATCATGTTAAGTTAAACTGTAAGTATGCATTGTAACTTGTATTTTAAATCCGTATACCGATTAACCCGACCCGACACCGAATAGCCCGAATTTTATTTGAGTCGGGTTACAGACAGGATTCACGTGACAAAAAACCCGAATAACCCAATTAAAAAATCCGAAGAATACCCCTAATTGTATATAATGATCCCCGGGGTTATTTGCTGACTAGATGAAAAATACAGACCTTAACAACCCAATTCTTATCAACAAGGAGATTTGGAGTCTTCAAATCCCTGTGCACAATAACCGGATTGCTAGTGTGCAAATAATTCATTCCTTTGGCCTGAAAGCATTTCATACGTTTATAAAACAAGCCCGGCAAAGGAAAAAAACTGGAAGCATTTCAATCTTTTTACCACATCAAGAGCCATACGCATTCGCCGTTTTTCATCAAGTTGAACATTTGTACGATGGAGCAGTTTGTACAAGCTTCCCCTGAATAACACAAAATAAGATATTTAGAGAAGGAAAATGGTAATCATCTCATAATGATATTAAAAAATAATAATAATAAAGCTTCCACCTTGGTAGAAATTCTGTCAAAATGGAAAGATTTGGTGGACGAGTAACTGCTCCCATGAAAAGAACAACGTTAGGATGTCTCAACCTTAACATGATCTCAATCTACAAAAAACCAACAACCAAGTATAATGTCAAGATTAGTTGTTTAGAACAATAACGATGCCATTATGGACTGAAATAAGTGACAAAAATATATATTAATTCTAGCGCCTACTTCGCCCTTAAATTGAGTTAGTGCATCGCCCGATATATCCTGGTTCATAAACTTCTTCACAGCCACCTCCTGTGACAATATATCATCGTATAAGTAAACAAACTTAGCACGATAATTATGGTATTAAAAAAAGCAACTTACGGTTCCATTCCATTCTGAACGATAAACCTCGCCATAAGAACCTAGAAGGAAGAGAATAACATAAGACTTTTATGTAGGGTAAGATCTCAATCACATTTCTATGTAAAGAAGATATAAACTTGCAAAACACTAGATATAAAGATATAGGCAGGGAATAAACAACATATCAGGTGACTTTTCTATATGGTGCATAAAGAAACAGTAAAATATCATTTTACCACAGTTTAAGTAAGCATCAAGTCGTTACTGATCAAAATATGCATTTAAATATTTTCTTCATTATTAGCACGAGTGATTATACAAACTTGAAGTAAAACTGCTATACAGAATAAAATAAGACTTCATCAAATCTTGGTCAATCATAGCAAAAATGCTGTGAGATGAGATCTAAGAATGAGAAAAGTATTAATCTTGGTTTCAAAAGGTGCACTATGCGCAAGGCACACGAGACGATCAAGAAAGCGCCTCATCCACATTTGGGTCAAACTTGGTCAAAATTTGGATCTGTAAGAGAGCGATATATAAAAAACAAGGATGAACAAATGATGAATGATTTAGTTAATATAAAGACTAATATGCGAAACAAATGAGACAAATGTGTCTATATGGTGTGCCATCTATCTATTTTATAAGCTCCAGCATGACATTATGTATTCAAATCAAGTCAGCCTACCTCTGATCCTGGCAGCAATTGTTGGGATATGTGGGGGCTTCAACCTAGAGGAAGCCGGCCCTAGGGTAGCCACCCTCTAGTACTCCAAATCTGTTAATGTGACAAGTTGCCTAAATTAACGTTTCTTGTTCCCACTGCTGTAAACCCTAATCTATATAGCATATATAGGTGTGTACAGCCTTCATAATTCTGTGAGCACTTGAATAAGAATTGTAACCGCTAGTTGCAACCGTGGATGCAGATCACATTGAGTGAACCACGTAAATATTGTGTTATGTTACGTTTCTCCGTTTAATTTTTGTTTTGTGCGTGTGATTGTTTGGTCGTGATTTGCAATCCAAAGATACCTAACAACCGGTATCAGAGCTTTAGGTTCTTGTTAGCTTGAAGTCTTCCCACCTGTGTCGAAGAACCACTGCTGACTTTAACCAGTTCTCGTGCCACCATGAAAGCAGCCTCCACCACCGTTAGGTTCTGACCGGTCCGCCAACAGATTAGTTTGCTCTTCCTTTTCTTTCGTAATCAGATTTAGGGCAAATTCAGCCCCAATCAGATCTGTTTCCCGCTTTCCGCTGCTATGGTTGAGATCGACCGCCATGACCCTGTTCAATAAAACATTCGTCAAGTTACGGCTGCCGCCACTGCTGTGTTCGTGCAGTGCACTGTCTTTGATCTCGTATTCGTTCAGCCGCGTTTATCGGAAGTTATTGCAATGGCAGACGAAAGGATAAAGGTTGATAAGTTCAATGGACATGACTTTGGGGTTTGGAAGATGCAAATCGAGGACGTTCTTTATCGGAAAGATTTATACCAAACATTATCGGTTAAGAAACTAGAAAAAATGACTGATGTAGATTGGGCGATTTGGACATGAAAGCTTTAGGAGTAGTTAGATTGTCATTGGCGAAGAGTGTTGCTTTCAACATTGTGAATGAGACGACTACGTATGGATTAATGAAAGCTTTGTCGAAGATGTACAAAAACCCTCAGCATTGAACAAGGTGTTTTGATTTGACAGTTGGTTGACTCCAGGATGAGTGAAGGTGCTTCAGTTACGGTTCACATCAACGAGTTTAATTCAATCGTAACTCAATTCTGATCAGTTGGACTTAATCTGATTTGCGATCCAAAAATGCGCAACAGCAATTCCCATGACTAAAGAGATATTATAACAAACAATAACACTTTGTATTGCTTAAGGGGTTTCGAGGTTTTTCTAGAGGTAATTTGTGTCAAACGAGACACCCCCTATATATGTCTTATTCCACAACATCTACAATCTAGGTTTTTCTATACTAGATTATGTGTACTATTCTTAGGTTCTTCCAACAAATCCTCCATCATACCTTTCCATGTGGAATATTCCTAACTGCTGGAACCTAAATTCCAGCATATATATGTTTCGGATAACTTAAATACAACTTATATTCAGAACGAGAGAAAACTATCAATAAATGACAATGGAGCTGTCATCTTCTGCAGAAGGTCAAACTAAAATGATAACAAGAACACAAAGAATACTAACACCATAAGACCAACATTTGACAAACATGTTTGATTATCATCTTCCTAAAACACGGTATTGACAAAGATAACAAAAAAAACAAATCACTGTTTAGCTTTGGTAGTTCGTTGGTAAGTATCAGTATGCAGCAAAATTAAAATGCTCTATTTTAAATATATAATATTAAATCATACCTATACCAATGCGCTCACCAATCTGAAGATCCTCCCACAGAATTTCCCACTCACCTGCAGCAAGGTTAATCATATTTAACCTTTTCGTGTTTTCATCATCTTTATGAAAGCCTTCTCGTTCTTGACTTTCCAATGACTTCACTGAAGAAGAAGAAGAAGAAGAAGAAGAAACAAACTTTTATCAGTTTATGAGCATCTTTCGCATATGGGTTTTAAAACTATATCAGAAAAGGATCAACAAAACCTTACCAACTAAGTTATTGGCCAGGACGCCATCCACACTATAGCTTGTGGATTCAAAAGGTAAATTATATCCAAAATTGTTTCTTTCAGGCACTAATAGATGTTCTGCTTGTAACCTGTTATGAACTCTAAGCTCCTCATTATTAGACATGATTAACATGTCAGCATCTAACAAATGAACTGGTTCTCCCTCTTCTTGCTTATTTACATTTATGAGATTATCAGAAGATGTGACGTCACTGTTTAGAAGAACCGCATGAAGCTTTTGAGCAAAATCAGGGTTTTTTGCAGCATTTATGACGCAATTAGACACGTCGTTAATTTGCAATTCCTGTGCTGGGGATGTTATCTCAAACGCACCGGACGGGCCTTCAAGTGGCCTGTTGAGAGATGGAAGAAGCTTGCCGAAATCATATTCAAACCTCTCGGTTTGATTTCTTTTAGTAAGTTGCCCGAACTGGCGTTCTGATTGTGAGCCTATAAAAGAAGACACTTCAGAACCTGAAGTCCCAAAAGCGGGAAGATTACAGCTTTGCACCTCCACAGGGATTAGGGTTCCTGGAGCGCCCATTAAATCTATAATGTATTCACTGCATCAATAACAATACCCTATATGAATCTTATTTTTAACAACAATTGGTAGTAGCTGAATGTTAGTTCGAAAACCATTAGAATTCGAAAATTTATATATAGAATCGTTTTCGAATATCATGTTGTGATACACCAGCAGATAGTGTGTTCAGCTGTTGGCCAAGTTTATAAGCTTTGTACTACACAAGGTTTGATAGAAGCATTTTTCTGAGAACTAACAACAGACGCATATTCATGATTGCAACACACAATTAACGTTGTTCCTCCTTAAACCTTTATACAGAACACAAAAGCCTTACTAAATTATTTCAAGATCTAGTTTTAAAACTGGTACAATAAATACAAGTGCTTGAAGCTTGAATCAGCTATTTGAGCGTAGTAATGCACAGTAATCAAAACAATTGGAATAAAAAAGAATGAAGACATGTAGGAAACACGTCTTTAATCAACTTAACGCCTAACCCATACGTTACACTTCTATAATCTATAGTAAGAAAGGTGAATGTTTATGCTATTATTAATAATGATAATGTACCAAGAAAGCAACTAAAGCTTAGCAGGCAACAGATTAAACATCCATAATCACATAACTAGTTTATAAAATGCAATTTCAGACTATCTTATGCAATAACTATTAGATCCTTGTTAGACACGTCAGAAATTAACCCATGAATCACTTTAATGATTGAGTACAGGACAATTTGAACACTTTGAATCAGCACTTATAGATGGTTATTGTTAGTGAATGAGAGTAAAGATAATAAAGTTGAAGATAACGGCATGAAACACAACAGAAGTGTGATATGTATCACATATACTATGGGTGCAACAAAGGGCATGATGACCATACCTTCCATTATCAATCTTGATCAAGTTCACAGCTCCATCATCAGTTCCAGTATAGTAGCTCCCTTTGACCAGACTACATGGAAGGTTGATCTTATCAGCAAGTACCTAGCATTGAATAAATATTTGACAATGTGCTAAAAAAGTTATACGAATTATAGAGGCCATTAGCAAAATTCCATACCTTAAAGAGCAAGGCTCTATGGCGGGAAAGTCCAACATCAAGACAACCAATAGGAAGAATGATAGTGTTCATTAAGTTCCTCAACTCGTAACTTCTGAAAGTCCACTTTCTCAACATTTCATCAGCATCAGTTACAGGCCCACCCATTTGACCAACAACAATATTAGCAATTTTTTGGATTAAAATGCTCATAATTTGAGTCGTCCCAGCGGCCTGGCATTCGAGTGAGATAGTAGAAACTCTTTCTTCGAGGTACCGTAGATCCTTGTCAACCATTCTGTTGACTAAAATTACTTCGTAGTCGACATTATCTGAAACGGTTATTGCTTGAAGGTCCACTAACAATGGCATCTTCCCTTGTGTGATTGAATTTGAAGCAATCCCGTATACGTCATAAAAACCATCCATCACTTTTTCATCATAATTTATTACATTATTGCTCTGCACATAGAAAACTTATTACAGATTTGCATTTTAAAAAGCATGTTGCCATCAGAAGCACAAAAGAAGTCCACATGGGATGGTAAACACTAAGAAGAGATTGAACAGATATATATAACTCAATTTCACAAACATCAGTCACATGCCAGCAATAACTAACTGCATGTGCTTCCATGGTATGTACCCAGCTATAAACTCCAAAACTCTAAAGCCAAGTAGTTCACTGACACAATGCGCTCAATACCAATTGTTGAGGTTGTCATAACAGGCACTTATTCGTATAATTAATATTTGACTGTTTATAGTTTGGTATCTACTACAAGCAACTACATATCCAGCTGTCTGAGAACCAAAAATGATGAGTCATTCATGTTGGGCGATATAGGCTTCTAGAGGGCAGCCAGCCCTAGGAGTGCACAAATTAACCCTAATTGGGTATTATATATAGTTGATAGATCTATTGTAAATATCACCACCTCAGAAATAATATCATAATGCTAGTTGCAACCCATGGACGTCTTGGTTTAAAAAGAGCAAGGTGCACAAAAGCGACAAGGCCTAAAACCGAGGCGCAAATAGCAAAAGCGCGTGGGGTTTTCGTGCGCAAGGTGATTAAGTAATTTTTTTTATATCGCATAGGTTTTTAGCTTCCTTAACCCAAAAATAGCTATAAATTAGATTTTTATATGATTTTACCTACACGTACAGGGCAAAAAAACAAAGGTAAACAGTTTTCTGTATAAAAACACCCCAGGTACATGAGGCGCACGCCTCAGGCCAAAAACCCCCCAGAAAATCCTAAAATCTGCGCCTTTTGGGTGCTTCTTGTATTTACCTGAGGCGCTGAGTGAAAAGGCCCCAGAACCTGCGCCTCGCAGCGGGCCCAAGGCGCCCTTTTTAAAACCTAGGTGGACGTAGGTTAGCTTAGACTGAACCATGTTAAATCTTCGTGTTGTTTATTGTTTTCGTGTTCGTGTGTGCTTCAATCCTAACAACTCACAGAATGTTCCCTCCACTAACGACGTAAGCATACTGTAGCAATGAGGTTTATGCTAATAAAACCTATATATAAAAACTTATATTGTCTCATCCGATACTTTATGTCATTTCACATTTAAAGTTGACCAAATTGAACTGCATCATCCCCTGTTTGATAGAGGCAAATTTACAGTTCCAGAATTCTAAAGTCTGTGCAATCCTAAACCGATTACTCTTCAACCCTACAACCTCCAAAATTAAAAACAAACTCCAAACAACCTCACATTACTTATCACCTCACATGGATCAAACCTAGGGTTCCAGCATATCACACATTCAATTATGCATAAACCAGAATTAACTAACCAAACCTAACATAACATAACATACAAATTCAACAAAACACAAACACATTACCCAATATCGAAGCGATAGATACTCAAAAACCGATTCATCCGGCGAACACCCCAAGCTCCGCTGCTTAGCAGCCTTAATCTGCGCCGTTTCAGCATCCGGTTCACCGGCCGTAACCGATCCCGAGGAAACACTAATCGCAAGCGCAAGCTGCATCTGAAACTCCTCCTCGAAGAAATTGGAATCAACGGTGGACGCGTTCGAGTGGTCGTTGACGTTCTCAACGGCGACGTTTGAATCGGTAACCGGAGATATAGGTTGAGGAGAATGAGATGAGGTTGTTGGAGGACGTGATGACGTGTCGGCGTAGGGTAGACGGTTGTTGTTATCGGAGCAGTTACCGCTGATGTGAAGCTTTCGCAAGAGGTGTTTCATCTTTGACATGGTTGATGATGGATTTGTGCATCAAGTGGAGGGAGGATGCAGGAGGGTTTGTTTCTCTCTCTAGAATTCTGGTTGGGTGTTTGGTTTCTCTCTCTCTCTTCTCTAGATGGAGAGGAAGCTTCTCTTAACCTACGCCCACTTCCAGCAGGAGAAGAGTACCGGAAAAAGAATTAAGGTGGGATTTATTTTTACTTTTTCTCAAAAGTATTATTTTAGGACTAGATTAATTATTATTCTTGGAAATAATTATTTGATAATTACTGCCGATAAGGCTATAGAGTGTGAAACGTTTTGGGTTAGGGGCATTACTCGACACGTGGTGAAGATGAGACCTACAAGCTAATACTAAAAATTTAGGGGTGTGGCGGGGCGTCCCTTAGCTGGGCGTAGCCAGCCATATGAATTTTTTTTAAAACTATTTAAAATTTCATTTAATAAAAATAACACACTAATTAAATTAAAAGATTACATAGAATGTTTGTGTATGCATGGTTTCCTATATACGAGGCGATTTCAGCTAGATCAGGACACGGTGAGTATACTAAACCATGTGTCGGTTGTTGTGGATGACGTGTAATGGGTATTTGTTGATGAGGCGATGGACGTTTGGTGGCGGGTTAGGGTTCGGGTTTTCTTGGTATCTGTAAGGCCATAAAATTGAGTAGGTTTACGTTTGTCTTTATCATACACAAGTATAGGTTATTGGACTTAGTTGTCTAGTTGGCTTGGTTATGCCATGTGGGCCGGCTTGTATGTTGGGTAGTAGACTTAATATTGGAGTAGCTAGTGATCATGTGTGGGCTTGTTTAGAATAGTGTGCGGTTTGGGCTTAGGCCCGGGTTGTAATAGGGTTCCCCTATGTGAAATAAATAGGGGTTCCTAGGTCATTTGTGGAGTTGCTTGTTCATCAGAATTCCGCAACCTATTTCATTGTACCAGACGAGTTTATCTCGTGTGCAATCAATATCAGTTCTTGTTCTTGACACTTTCAATTATTTTCCGCATCTTTGATTGTGTTTGTGGTATCCTACGAAGATTTCTGGACTGACAATTGGTATCAGAGCCTAAGAAGTCTATTCAAAGGCTCAGTTTTGTGGATATCATTTGAAGAACAAGCAGATTCGAAGAACAATCAAGAACATCAAGAACATTTTAACATTTCACGTTTTGATCTGTTTTGGATGTTTACGAGATGTGTTTGCTGATTTTTTGGATCTTTTGGTGCAACAGATTTGAAAATCTTAATATTTTGGAAAAATCCTCAAATCTCGGAATTAAGTTGGTAATTTGTTACCAAAATTCAGTTGTGTACGTGATCAAATTTGAAGT
The DNA here is from genome assembly GCA_947069175.1 of Scalesia atractyloides. Classification (NCBI taxonomy): domain Eukaryota; kingdom Viridiplantae; phylum Streptophyta; class Magnoliopsida; order Asterales; family Asteraceae; genus Scalesia; species Scalesia atractyloides. Next base: position 85,232,190 of record CAMTDV010000024.1, read on the forward strand.
GCACGAGTTGTGTTGTGCGACTGATCCAGTGTACGGACTGGTGTGCGGTCTGATATTTAATTTGTGGACTGGACTCAAGTGTGCGGCCCAATAAGAGGGTGTGCGGTTAAGCGTGCAGTCCATTGAGGGAGTGTACGGTCCAAAGATCAGTGTGCGGCTCAACATCGCTTAGTGTGGAGCCTAGTTAAGTGTGTGACCCAAGAAATAGAGTGTGCAGTCCAACTTGTCTAGTGTGCGACCCACCATCTGATGTGCGACCTGCTGTGAGCGACCCAACTAAGTAGTGTACGGCCCAATTCGAGGTGTACGGTTTAAGTGTGTACGACCTCAGAGAGTGTGCGGCCCATATAGCAACGGTGGAATCTTAACCAGCTGATGTGTTTGGTTTTAAACGTATTTTAGTGCGGAATTTGATATGCAAACAATCTTATTAAACCGACTGCACATTTGCGGGCAATTTTTGAACGTTTTCAACGGCCTGGTTCGGTAAAACAGACATTTCCGGGGGATCACGGTCTAGCCATCTTGAAAAGTCTTCTCAAAGTGATGTGCTTAAACAGAAACTTGAAGGTTCCAGCTACATTCCTAGTGAACCAGTCGACGCACTAATTGATCGTTTTGTTGAACTGCTCTCTAAAATGAAGAATGCAGAAATGGTGGTGTCTACTTATAGGGGCAACAAGAAGCTCCTGGATGTTCTAAAAAGTATTCCAGATCAGGCAAATTGTAGCTGGTTTAGAAATGATAATCAGATCTTGTTAACAACCAACTGTTACAAAATGAAGTCGGAGGAGCTGATCTCACTCATCAAATCATATGATAAGGCTGACAGGCAGAAGGCTCAAGGCAACACATCTACTGCAGTTTACTCACCCACTCCTGTTGCTACTGCTGCTCCATTGCCTGCTGTAGTTTGCCCATCCACTCCTGTTGATTCATCGCCGAATTCAGAATCAAGTTGCTGTGCAGGCACTCAGATTCATGACTCCACTCCCACTTCAACTGAGGTATGTGTTGATAATATTTGTTGTACTGACACTTATAGATAAAAGGTAAGTGGCTACAAAGAACATGCAAGTTCCTTAATTATGCAACTACAGTTATCCAAATATGATTTATATCAGATAAAAAAGAAAATAAATGGATACAAGGATATGGTGGAGGCATAAAAATGTGATATCCGTTAGTTGTATAAGGATTTGAGTCGAGAGAAATATAGGCATCTCCATTTTAAAGAGTTTTCTGAAAAATTAACTGCTGAACTTGATTCATTAAAATTAAATTATGAAAATACAAACTTTAATTTTCAAAAATTCGATGTTTCTAGTGAAAAAAGTTGAAAATATGATAAATAAGCAGTTACAGTTTAGTAAGAAAGAAACTAGGAATAAAGGTCTAGGATATGTGATTATTTCTCCACCATACAATCATTCCTACACTAATATACCTATGAATGAAGAGGAGATTGCAAACATTCCTGACATGGTTTATGGTGGGGTTAAGGGTCTGAAAGTTGAGCCAGTCAAGACCACAAAAATTAAAATCTCAAAGCCTAACAGGAATGAAACAAAGAAAACCGAATCAGCATATGCACCTGTTTTTGTTAAATCAGAGAATGTCTATAAGCAAACTGAGACATTGAGTTTTGAGAAAAAAAGTAGAGGTTGATAAACATTTCCAGGTTTTAAGTCCTAATGAACAAAAGGTTTTTGAAAATCAACCTGAAAGTCAGTTTTCGAATGAAGAATAATCAAATGAACCGACTGAGCCAGGTGCACCATCTAACTCTAAATGTGAATCACCTGAAGCAACTGATTATGAGAAATTGGAATCAGTTAGATCTGGTGAGTCCAGCTGTGAGTCTTCTGGAGCAACTAAATAAACAACAACAGATTCAGCAGAGCCACTGCTAAAGGAATGTAACTCAAGTGGTTCAGCTGAATCAAGCTGTAAAACATTGACTGATCGCGGGGATCGTTGCGCTTACCTTGATGAACTCAGTATAGTCACCTGCTACGATGAATCGTTGCGCTTACCTTGATCGCGGGGGTATATCATGGTATGGGACACACGGGTATTATAGTATAACCTTAAGCGTATCACGAAGTAAGTTGAAAGTTGAGCGTTAAAGTTTAAGTGGACAAGCATCTTGGCAATCACTTAGACCAGTCTGAATAAGTTCATACTGAAAAATGTTCCTTGGTTTGCCTGAGAACGATTTTGATCCTATTGCATATGTAATTGTATACCGTAATTGTTTGGGTTGGTTTCTACGTTTTAGTTTATGTTCTCATATGTAAAAAATAAAAAAAATATAAAACCTAAAATCCAAAAATAGAGTGTTTTATTTATTTTAAATTAAAAAAATAACCGTTCTTGAAGATTTGATTAATCATCAAAAATTGAGAGGACGTAACATTTGTCGAAAAATGGGTTTTCGAAACCCGCTTCGTTTAATAACTGAACAATCAGTTTTAAATTTTTGTTGTTCATTTACGGCTTATTTTAATTTTAAACGATTCATAATTAATCAACAAATTAGAAGATATAAATTATAATTGTAAAAATATAAAAATAAATTAATTAAAAAGGAAAACCGGCTGCCGGGAGTCGAACCCGGGTCAGCCGGAAATCCCCCAAAGACTTAGCCTTCACACCATCAACCGCTCCGCCACTTTGATTTTCTAATAACATAATGAATCAATTAATTCAAATAATAAAGCGCAGAAGTCAAATTCAGTCAAAATCGCGCCCAAATAGCAGTCGTCGGAAATCCCGACGACTTCGCCGATAATTTACGTTTCCGTCCAAAGTAACCGAAGAATTAACTCTAACGACGGTTATAACCGACGTCTGAACCCGCGACATCAGTCGTAACCGCCGGAGAACGGCTGACCTTGAATTGAGACCGAATTCAGACCCCATACATCTCGATACTACCCTATAAATTCACCCACAATTCACCGGAAACCTTTTCGCTCACAAATCGCACCGTTTCTCGACAAAAATTCAATCGCCGGAAAAAAACTGTAAGTCGCCGGAAAACCGAGACTCACATCCACACGGTAATTCTTTCAACCCTTTCTGTTTCAATCATTCGAATAATCTGTCACTAACACAACTCCACCATCAGAAGCAATCCCAGTCAACGCTCGTCGAAATCCCCACCTTCGCCGGAAATTTTCTGAAACTTCTGAAATCCCACTGAGAGCTGGTATGATCTTTCCAACTCCTATTAAACTTTAATTAAGTATCTCAACTTCGTAATAATCGAACAGATTTTGTTAATTGATGTCGACAGCCGGAGTACACTTTCAGAACCGACGGACTCTGCCGGAATTCTGTGAACAACGCTGATCGGTATATCTTTTTCCCCCAAACCCTTTCCATTCGTTACCTTTAAGTTACTTATAAAGTTTAAAAACCAGATAAGGCATAAACCAGACCAAACATTCGGACCTTATTTTTCTGGGTAAAATCTAACGAAGAAGACGAGGTCGGTTGTATCATAAGATTAATTAAAATCGGTTTTATAAACGGGTTAGACACACAGTCCAGCGGTGGACTGTGTGCACACATAACACCTGCGACGCGAGTTCGAATCCTGTCCCAGCTTTACTCGCTCGAAATAAAAATTTGCCTTTTTAACTGAACCGGGTTGACTCACTGTCCATGTTAAGTATAATAAAACCCGAGTTAATAACCAAGTGAGACACACAGTCCAGCGGTGGACTGTGTGTACGCTAACCCACAGGTCCCGGGTTCGAGACCTGTGGTCAGCACCGGTCCGATACGTTTAAAATCTTTTTAAATAAATAATTTTCGGATTAAATTAAATAGTATATAAGTATAATTAAAAACAGAATTATTTCGGGTTAGACACGTAGCTCAGTTGATAGAGCTGCGTGCACGCGTACGGGAGGTCACCGGTTCGAACCTCGCTCAGTGCAACAATATAACCGACCGGTCAACGGTCAACGGTCAACGGTCAAAGTCAACATTTTTTTTATTTATTTTAATTATTTATTTAATTTAAAAATCAATTAAAAATACTTAAAAATAACGTTTTCAAAGTTAGAAAGTAGCCTTAAACTCACAATATTATACCCAAAAGTCTTATTAAAATAGTTAATAAAATCCACATACTTACCGTACCTTTTCGTTATTTATTTGGTTAGTTATCTCTCGTCGATCAATCCCCTAAACTCGTGCGCATTCAACATCTTCAAACAAACGCACCCAATGTGAGTGAATCTATACCAATTCCCCGTTTTAATCACATTTTGGGGTGTATCATGTGTCGTTATTTATTTATTATAATTAAACATTTGTGCATCCATCATGTTCATGATCAAATGTGTATTCAATGTGTATCCATTGTTTGTGTGGTTGAAGTTTAGATTAATTTTATCATTTCAGTACATACATTTCATAGGCCGCCGCTCCCCATTACCTATGAGCGTGAGCTGTTCCCCATTACCTATGAGCGTGAACCAGGCGTTGCCAACATAAGATCGGCTCCGTTTGATTGAGCCTTGATCTCACATACGTTAGCATAGGCCGTCCGTTCCCCATTACCTATGAGCGTGAACGGGACGTTGCCAACATATACATTGTCACTCTTATTTCATGTTTAAGCAAGGTGGTTTGTGATCGTTATGTTTACATACATTTGTTCATATATGATTATTGCACAATTTTTCCTAAATAAATTACAATAATGAATTGATAACAAATGTTTTTAACAAGGTTCACTCGCCAACTTTTGTTGACCCAAAATTTCCCATTTTTAGGTGATCAAGTTGAAGCAAGAAACATATAGGGCGGCTTAGAAGAATAAACCAGTTTAGATTATGGATTTATTTTAGTTAATTTTTCCTTTCCTTGTATTGTATGAATTTGACTTGGAACATTGAAATGTAATTTGGATTTAATAAATATGAAACATATTAGTAAACATCATGAGCTTTGGTGATAACCCAATTATGTCCCGACTCTTATTCCGCTGCGGGTCGGGGTGTGACAGATTGGTATCAGAGCCATGACTATAGGGATATAGGATAGGTTATTAGACCCTTAGAGCCTATGCTATAGTTGCTTAGAAATTCTAAATTTTTGTGTGTTACATGCAAAATTCATGATGTTTATATGCTTTATGTTTATTGTTACATTCAATGTTATACAAGCATGTTCATAAGTATATATTATCATATAATGCTTATCATGAACCATATTCTCATAACATATCATATCCATGAAAGCACACACCACATCATTTTCATGATTGCTTTACAATGATTTTTGTATTTTCAAATCTCATCAAAGTGAGTTCTCATGACGGGCATGTAGTAACTGGAAGGGTACAAGTACCGGTAGTCGGAACGTCCTGTCTAGGCTTGGCATTCGTATAAATCCAAAATAAAGGACCAGTTTGCCTACCTGGGGACTAACGATGAGAGTAGGAAGTACCTATTAGGCCAAAGCATGCTATACCAAACGTCGTGTGAGCTAACCCCACTTTGAGTTGTCATTGTGTCTACACCTGGACACATTCCGACCATACATCTTGTAAACATATTTTGTGGTTTTCATTCGGGTCATGCGAGTGTTAAATCGCCAATACTAATGTGAATCCTACCAAGCCAATAGTCATGGGGGCCCACATGACTATACAGGTGAAGGTATGGGGGACATTTGAGGCCCAACATGAGCTAACCCAAGACATCCTATGGATGTGGTTGCATTATTGATATTTATGTTAATTTCATTTTTTTTTAGACACATGACCCCTAAACACTCCATAAACTCACCATCTTCCTATGTATATTCCTGTAGATGTCGGGTAGGCAGCTACGTGGAGGACGAAAGTCAGGAAGGTCAAACGAACGCTTGGCCACTCAAATTGCAAAACAAATGGCCGCAGTACTTCCTGATATTGTAGTTCAAGTTCAGCAAGCTCTCACTGCAAATCCTGTCAACCCACCAAATCAAGAGGATCAAAACATCGACAACCCCTCCTCCAAGAAGTGCTCCTACAAGCACTTCAAGTCTTGCGATCCCCCAAAGTTCGAAGGGACCGAAGGTGTCACCGCTCTCCTCCACTGGTTTGAGGAAATGGAAAACACTTTCCTAAATTGCGATTGTCCCGAGGATTGCAAGGTACGTTATGCAACCGGGAGATTATTTGGGGTAGCCCTGACCTGGTGGAACACCGAGAAGGGTAAGAGAGGAGTAGAAGACGCGATGGCCTTAACTTAGGAAGAGTTAAGGGAAATAATGACAAAACGCTTCTGCCCAAGAAGCGAACTCAAGAAGTTGGAAGACGAAACCACTCGCTGAAGCAAAAGGAAGGGGATCACACTTCCTACAACAAAAGATTTCTTGAGCTGAACCAGATGGTTCCTAACTTGTTCACCCCCGTGTACCGTTTGGTGGAACACTATATTCGAGGCCTTCCCTCGAAGATTCAAGACTCAGTCCTCAGCACTTCGCCTGCAACCCTCGAAGCCGCCATGGAATTAGCCACCGAACTTACCGAGAACCGCATCAGAAACGGTAAGTTCAAAGAGGAGAAAAAGAAAGCCCCCGTTGAGGGCCAAACTTCCAACCACCCCACCTCATCCTCAAAATTTTCAAACAAGTGGAAGCGAAATACCAGAAATTTTGCCGTCACTCAAACAAATTTCCCCATCCCTGCTGCACCCATCACACAAGTTACTCCTTCACCCGCACTATACAAAAGGCAATACTCTGGACCTTACCCAAAGTGCACCCGTTGTCAATACCACCACTCCCCCGAATACCCCTGTCAATATTGCACCGGCTGTGGCCGTGCAGGTCACACCATCCAAGCCTGCCGCTCACTGCAACGAATGAACCGCAACCAACCCACAACTCAAACCCACCATCAAATAATGGGTCAAACCCAACAACCCCTACTACCACCACCTACACAACATACAACCCAAACCTACTATCAACCCAACTACCCCATGATGCAACCCATGCGGGCTTGCTACAATTGTGGTGACCCAAACCACTTTAGAAACACGTGTCCACGCTTGGTGAACATCATACATGCTCAAGCTCAAGCGAATCCGGTGAACCAAGCTAACCAAGCTCCTCCACCTGCTAGAGGAAGAGCATTTAACATCAACGCCAACCAAGCTAGAGCCGACAACAACGTGGTTAACGGTACGTTTCTCGTCAATGGTAGTTATGCATCCGTGTTATTTGATACGGGCGCGGATAAGAGTTTTGTGTCCTTAGAATTTGAACCCATCCTCAATCAAACTCGTGACAAACTTATGGAATCCATAATGGTAGAAGTTGCTTACGGAAAACCAGTCTCATTAAACTCCATTATCCGAAACTGTACCTTTACTCTAAACGATCACGATTTTCCTGTTGACCTCATTCCTATGAAGTTGGGAAGTTTTGACATTATAATCGGCATGGATTGGCTCAGCCAACAGCAGGCTGAAGTAGTATGCCGTGAGAAGTTCATTCGCATTCCTCTTACAGACGGTCAAACTCTACGAATCTTTGGAGAAACCCCTTCGAAGGGACTCAAGCTGATGTCCTGTCTTCAAGCCCGAAGATATCTCCGCAAGAGTTATGTAGCATTTCTAACCCACGTTGTCAAGAATGGAGACAAAGAGAAGAAACTCGAAGATATACCCGTAGTGAAAGAATTCCCGCGAGTTTTTCCTGACGACATCGCCGGACTTCCTCCCAAGAGAGAAGTCGAATTCCGCATCGACCTTATACCTGGCGCTACACCCGTCGCGAAATCTCCTTATAGGTTAGCCCCATCCGAGATGCAAGAGCTGGCCAGTCAATTGCAAGAACTGACCGACAAGGGATTCATACGTCCTAGCTCATCGCCTTGGGGTGCACCTGTTCTGTTTGTAAAGAAGAAAGATGGGACTTTTCGCATGTGTATCAATTACAGGGAACTCAACAAATTAACGGTCAAAAATCGCTATCCTTTACCTCGCATCGATGATCTTCTAGACCAACTCCAGGGTGCCACTTGTTTTTCAAAGATCGACCTTCGTTCCGGTTATCACCAGCTCAGAGTACATGAAGAAGACGTCCCAAAGACCGCCTTCCGAACTCGATATGGTCACTATGAATTCATGGTTATGCCATTTGGTCTAACCAACGCTCCAGCCGTCTTCATGGACTTAATGAACAGAGTTTGCAAACCCTATCTTGATCGCTTTGTTATAGTCTTCATCGACGATATTCTCATTTACTCAAAGTCTAAGACTGATCATGAACGACACCTTCGACTCATCCTCACACTCTTGAAGACCGAAAAGCTTTACGCTAAATTCTCCAAATGCGAATTTTGGTTAAAAGAAGTACAGTTCCTTGGTCATGTCTTCAATGACAAGGGAATTCATGTCGACCCCGCAAAGATCAAAGCAGTACAAGAATGGCAAGCGCCACGTACCCCAACCGAAGTACGATCTTTCCTTGGGTTGGCTGGTTACTATCGTCGTTTCATATCGAATTTCTCTCGTATCGCTGTACCACTCACGACTTTGACACATAAAGGAAAACCCTTCGCATGGGGACCTAAACAAGAAGAAGCCTTCCAACCCTTAAGCAAAAGCTTTGTGACGCTCCTATCCTCACACTCCCCGAAGGTTGCGATGACTTTGTAGTGTATTGCGACGCATCAGGACAGGGATTAGGCTGTGTTTTAATGCAAAGGGGAAAAGTGATAGCCTATGCTTCTAGGCAGCTCAAAACTCATGAGAAGAACTACACTACTCACGACTTAGAACTCGGAGCCGTTGTATTCGCTCTTAAGATATGGAGACATTACCTCTATGGTACCAAGTGTGAGATTTACATTGACCACAAGAGCCTCCAACATATCTTTAACCAAAAGGAGTTGAATATGAGGCAACGAAGATGGGTCGAACTTCTTAATGACTACGACTGTGAAATTCGGTATCATCCTGGCAAAGCAAATGTGGTGGCCGATGCACTCAGTCGAAAGGGTTAAGCGAACTCCATTCGCCTTCTATGTTCGCAAATCATGACCAACATCAAAGACCAAATCCGAGAAGCTCAACATGTTTCCATAACAGAATACGACATGCGCAATGAGTTATCTTGTGGAGCAGAACTTAAACTCGAAACGAAATCTGACGGCATTCTGTATTATCTAGATCGCATATGGATTCCTGATCACAACAACCTTCGCGATACTCTTATGAAAGAGGCTCACAAGACACGATACTCCGTACATCCAGGAGCCGACAAGATGTATCAGGACCTTCGATACACCTACTGGTGGCCTGGCATGAAGAAGGATATTGCTGTTTTTGTTTCCAAGTGCCTTACCTGTTCAAAAGTGAAAGCTGAACACCAAAGACCCTCAGGACTTCTGGTCCAACCTGAAATACCCGTATGGAAGTGGGAAAATATAACCATGGACTTCATTACCGGGTTACCTCGCACTCCTGGTGGGTACGACACAATATGGGTAATCATTGATCGTCTTACAAAATCAGCTCACTTCATTCCGATTCGCGAAGACTTCAAAAATGAGAAACTAGCTCGCATCTACATCAGTGAAATCGTAAGCCGTCATGGTGTGCCGTTAAGCATTATATCAGATCGTGATGGTCGTTTCACTTCACGAACATGGCAAGCTGTACAAGCCGCTTTGGGTACACGATTAGATCTCAGCACCACTTATCATCCCCAAACTGATGGTCAATCTGAACGCACCATTCAAACTCTTGAAGACATGCTTCGGGCATGTGTCATAGACTTCAAAGGGAATTGGGACGCTCACTTACCATTAGTTGAATTTTCGTACAACAACAGCTTTCATTCAAGTATCGGCATGGCACCTTTTGAAGCATTATATGGTCGTAAGTGCCGATCACCAATATGTTGGCACGAAATTGGAGAAGCTCAAATCACCGGTCTAGAATTAATACAAGAAACAACTGACAAGATTCATCAAATCCGAAACAACCTTGTAGCGGCACAAAGTCGTCAAAAGAGCTATGCTGACAAGCGACGAAAGCCCTTGGAGTTTAACGTTGGCGATCAAGTACTTTTAAAAGTATCGCCGTGGAAGGGAGTAGTTCGTTTCGGCCAAAAAGGCAAGCTAGCACCACGTTACGTAGGTCCTTTCAAGATACTCGAAAGGGTAGGACCTGTAGCCTACAAGCTCGACCTACCGGAGGAACTCAACAGAATTCATCCCACATTCCACGTATCGAACTTGAAGAAGTGCCTCGCCGATGAAAATCTCCATATTCCTCTAGAAGACATTCAAGTCGATGAATCTATGCATTTTATTGAAAGACCAGTAGAAATTATGGACTTCGGGGAAAAACGTTTAAGAAGAAGCCGCATTCCAATTGTCAGGGTACGCTGGGAGTCGAAACGAGGACCTGAGTTTACTTGGGAACGTGAAGACTCAATGCGCGAGAAATACCCACACCTTTTTCCTGTAACTACCACTACTTAAATTTTGGGACGAAATTTCTAAAAGTAGGGGATACTGTAACATTTGTCGAAAAACGGGTTTTCAAAACCCGCTTCGTTTAATAACCGAACAATCAGTTTTAAATTTTTGTTGTTCATTTACGGCTTATTTTAATTTTAAACGATTCATAATTAATCAACAAATTAGAAGATATAAATTATAATTGTAAAAATATAAAAATAAATTAATTAAAAAGGAAAACCGGCTGCCGGGAGTCGAACCCGGGTCAGCCGGAAATCCCCCAAAGACTTAGCCTTCACACCATCAACCGCTCCGCCACTTTGATTTTCTGATAACATAATGAATCAATTAATTCAAATAATAAAGCGCGGAAGTCAAATTCAGTCAAAATCGCGCCCAAATAGCAGTCGTCGGAAATCCCGACGACTTCGCCGATAATTTACGTTTCCGTCCAAAGTAACCGAAGAATTAACTCTAACGACGGTTATAACCGACGTCTGAACCCGCGACATCAGTCGTAACCGCCGGAGAACGGCTGACCTTGAATTGAGACCGAATTCAGACCCCATATATCTCGATACTACCCTATAAATTCACCCACATTTCACCGGAAACCTTTTCGCTCACAAATCGCAACGTTTCTCGACAAAAATTCAATCGCGGGAAAAAAACTGTAAGTCGCCGGAAAACCGAGACTCACATCCACACGGTAATTCTTTCAACCCTTTATGTTTCAATCATTCGAATAATCTGTCACTAACACAACTCCACCATTAGAAGCAAACCCAGTCAACGCTCGTCGAAATCCCCACCTTCGCCCGAAATTTTCTGAAACTTCCAAAATCCCACTGAGAGCTGGTATGATCTTTCCAACTCCTATTAAACTTTAATTAAGTATCTCAACTTCGTAATAATCGAACAAATTTTGTTAATTGATGTCGACAGCCGGAGTACACTTTCAGAACCGACGGACTCTGCCGGAATTCTGTGAACAACGCTGATCGGTATATCTTTTTCCCCCAAACCCTTTCCATTCGTTACCTTTAAGTTACTTATAAAGTTTAAAAACCAGATAAGGCATAAACCAGACCAAACAGTCGGACCTTATTTTTCTGGGTAAAATCTAACGAAGAAGACGAAGTCGGTTGTATCATAAGATTAATTAAAATCGGTTTTATAAACGGGTTAGACACACAGTCCAGCGGTGGACTGTGTGCACACATAACACCTGCTACGCGAGTTCGAATCCTGTCCCAGCTTTACTCGCTCGAAATAAAAATTTGCCTTTTTAACTGAACCGGGTTGACTCACAGTCCATGTTAAGTATAATAAAAACCGAGTTAATAACCAAGTGAGACACACAGTCCAGCGGTGGACTGTGTGTACGCTAACCCACAGGTCCCGGGTTCGAGACCTGTGGTCAGCACCGGTCCGATACGTTTAAAATCTTTTTAAATAAATATTTTTCGGATTAAATTAAATAGTATATAAGTATAATTAAAAACAGAATTATTTCGGGTTAGACACGTAGCTCAGTTGGTAGAGCTGCGTGCACGCGTACGGGAGGTCACCGGTTCGAACCTCGCTCAGTGCAACACTATAACCGACCGGTCAACGGTCAAAGTCAACATTTTTTTTATTTATTTTAATTATTTATTTAATTTAAAAATCAATTAAAAATACTTAAAAATAACGTTTTCAAAGTTAGAAAGTAGCCTTAAACTCACAATATTATACCCAAAAATCTTATTAAAATAGTTAATAAAATCCACATACTTACCGTACCTTTTCGTTATTTATTTGGTTAGTTATCTCTCGTCGATCAATCCCCTAAACTCGTGCGCATTCAACATCTTCAAACAAACGCACCCAATGTGAGTGAATCTCTACCAATTCCCCGTTTTAATCACATTTTGGGGTGTATCATGTGTCGTTATTTATTTATTATAATTAAACATTTGTGCATCCATCATGTTCATGATCAAATGTGTATTCAATGTGTATCCATTGTTTGTGTGGTTGAAGTTTAGATTAATTTTATCATTTCAGTACATACATTTCATAGGCCGCCGCTCCCCATTACCTATGAGCGTGAGCTGTTCCCCATTACCTATGAGCGTGAACCAGGCGTTGCCAACATAAGATCGGCTCCGTTTGATTGAGCCTTGATCTCACATACATTAGCATAGGCCGTCCGTTCCCCATTACCTATGAGCGTGAACGGGACGTTGCCAACATATACATTGTCATTCTTATTTCATGTTTAAGCAAGGTGGTTTGTGATCGTTATGTTTACATACATTTGTTCATATATGATTACTGCACAATTTTTCCTAAATAAATTACAATAATGAATTGATAACAAATGTTTTTAACAAGGTTCACTCGCCAACTTTTGTTGACCCAAAATTTCCCATTTTTACACATGATACAGGTGATCAAGTTGAAGCAAGAAACATATAGGGCGGCTTAGAAGAATAAACCAGTTTAGATTATGGATTTATTTTAGTTAATTTTTCCTTTCCTTGTATTGTATGAATTTGACTTGGAACATTGAAATGTAATTTGGATTTAATAAATATGAAACATATTAGTAAACATCATGAGCTTTGGTGATAACCCAATTATGCCCCGACTCTTATTCCGCTGCGGGTCGGGGTGTGACAGTTGAATTATGAAATCCGAGTACAAGTACTTGGATGTACCAAGTGTTCATGTGGTACTTTCCTCTGTTGCATAGAAATGTTTGCTTATGAATTTATGAGCATGAGCAGAATTTGATTTGAATCAAGAAATAAGGGTTGATAAAGAGTGAGATGTTGTTAGTTGCTGTCAAGCATGAAGTATCGTGACAAAGTGTACTAGAGTCAGAAGAACCGTATACGAATTGCCGTCGGACTATGAAAGTACATGTGAAGAAGTACCTATGAACCTGCTTGAAAGAGAAAAAAATGACAAAGAAAAGAGCTGCTGAGAATCGTCCTCTCGCATTCTTTTTAAACAAGATGTTCAAGCAAAAGCTGATGATGTTCAAGAGACCCAAGTTTGAAGATGAAGAGTTTAAGTATCTTCCCACAGAGATATGATAAAGACATCATAAATCTAGGGGATATTGTAAGGCCATAAAAATTGAGTAGGTTTACACTTGTCTTTATCAAACACAAGTATAGGTTACTGAACTTAGTTGTCTAGTGGGCCTGGGTTAGGCCATGTAGGCCGACTTGTATGTTGGCTAGTAGACTTAATATTGGACTAGTCAGTGATCATGTGTGGGCTTGTTTATAATAGTGTGTGGTTTGGGCTTAGGCCCGGGTTGTAATAGGGTTCCCCTATGTGATATAAATAGGGTTTCCTAGGTCATTTGTGGGGTTCCTTGTTCATCAGACTTTCGTAACCTATTTCATTATACCAGACGAGTTTATCTCGTGTGCAATCAATATCAGTTCTTGTTTTTGACACTTTCAATTATTTTCCGCATCTTTGATTGTGTTTGTGGAATTCTACGAAGATTTCTAGACTTACAGTATCCAAAATGGGTTGTTTGGGTCATAGTCGCGGTTAAATGGATGCATTGTAGGATGTCGTGGGTTGATTTTATAAAAAAAAAATAAAGAGACATGGTAGAAGAAGTAGAGAAGTGGTAAAATATGTAAAAAAAAATGGTAGGTATTTATATATTGGTTTATATGTAAATAATTTTTTTTATAAACTAGCCGTTTGGCAATGGCTACTTTGAACCAGTCAACCCAAACCCGCCATGTCACCCAGCCCCCCTCGCCCACTCTAGGCACAATCACCACGCCATGCCCAACGCTTAGCCGGTGTGGTGTAGCCAGCGTTAAACCCAATCCACCGCCCCAACCCACGTCCCACACCCCATAGTCTAATAGTGGACTTGAGGTGGTGGTGTCGTGTGGAATGGTGATGGTCATTAATGTTTTTTGTGTTTGTAGGGTGTGGGTGATCTTTCGCTAATAAGTTTGCCCAAGTAGTCGTGCTTGTATAGTATTTGTTGGTCGTTTAAAAAATTATTTAATAATTTTAATGTGTAAAAAGGTTAGTGTTGTAAAACTTTGATGTATTTTTTTATAAGACAATTTTTTAAACTGATTTAATAGATTAGCCGTTGTGATATAACACCCTCTCTCATATGGGTTTGTTAACGTCCCACACACAACCCTGAGACTTCATTGGCAGGGCCAAAAGATCGATTTGCCAAGTCCATAACTGACATTAACCACTGCTATGTGTGGGGGCCAAAGATCGAATTGCCAAGCCCATAACGGGTGTTGATCACTTTTTTTTGTATTTTTTTTATAATTTCTAGTTAAACAATAACGTGATAGTTAAATGTTGGGTTAATTATTATCCATTGTCTATGTGCCAGGGCGTTATTACATTTTTATTTAAACCACAACGCATAAACTTAGGCATTGTTCTAGGGCAACGCCTCATGACAAAAATTTTTTTTTCTCATTGGCTCAAAAAGTAAATTTAAATGCATATTCATACATCCCATACTCATGTGTGTTACCACACTCATGCTAGAGCCCTTAACGCCACTTTAGAACGTTGTTTGACGCCTCTAAAAGCTGATGTGAGAATACGACGCAAGTTTTTAATCGTTTACCTACCACTTTATTGTAATTAGTTGTTTTGGTCGTTTCCCAAATATCAGTTGTAATTTTATCTTGTTCTTTCTTATTTTTATATAAAGAAAAAAAAAAGATACATACTTTTGAGAGTTCTAAGAGAAAAACTTTATTAATATTAGAGTGGATTAAATTTGATGAAATAATATTCTAAGTTTCTTACACTGGCATGTATATTCATGAAGGATGTTTTTAATTTTAATTTAAAAGGCATCAATTTCTTTGATTGTCCACATTATAAAAAAAAAATCAAATTAGCTTATATGACATTCACGCCACATTATAAAAAAATAGCTTATATGACATTCACGCCAATAAATAAAATCAAATATGCAGTTTTCACATATTTAATAATTATTTTTATTAATTGATGTTTATCATTGATTTTATAGGGGTTTAATTTTTGACATGAATCTGAAATATAATTCTAACCTTACACAAAAATTGTGGTATTGGGCTTAACCAAAATGTGTTTGTGCCCATTTAGTTTTATATAATACATCTCCTCTGTACTAAAACCTTGAAATTTTAAGACGGCAGGCAGAAGAAAAGTCATGCCTTATTACCTGTTCTTTCATCCTCTTCTCCCAGGTTTACCCCCAATTCAATGTATTACGCCTGAACAACAGTACTAAGATGACTCAAAGCGTCTGCAATTACTAATATAATCAATTAGGTCTGATTATTGAAATCAATTCTTCACCCTGGACGATTGGATGGCAGCAACCCTACTTCTCCCGGTGAAGAAGACGAACCGTACAAACGAGTAAGTTTTCATGAGATTGTTATGAAGGAGAGTGAGGTGTGAGGGTTTCCCTTCACTGCCATTGCCGTCACCGTCGTTGCCAACCCCACTGCCACCGCCTGACGCGGTGCTTGTTGTTTACGGACTGATTGAAGATGAACGAAACACATTCGGCGGACCACAGGTATGAGTTTTCAATTTCGAGTTGGGAAACAAAAGGGTTTAAATTATCGTATCGGGTCCCAGTTTTGATTAGTAACTAATAATGGTCTACCATGGTTTGTCGTCATCTTGGGTTCCGATCGAGTCATCATCTAGGTTCTGATTGACACCATTCAATTGCATGCTGAATTTTAGTTCGAATTAATCGATTAATTGCTGCTTTACTAGAAAATTATGAAGAACCCTTGAAAAGCTTCATCTGGGATTTTCATAAGGTGCCCTTTTAGAAGTCTATTTGATTTTGTTACATGGCTTTTGCTTATATTCAAGTTGATTGTGATTGTTGCTAATACGAGTATGCAGTAGGGTTAATGGGTTAAAACGGGTCTAACTTTTAATAGATGGATTTTAGATGCACTTAAGAGCATATTTTGAAAAAAAAATGAGCTTTAACCATAACTTTTTTTTTATATTTACATAATTGCATCTTTGTTTTGCGTTACTTTGTAGCAAGCTGTACGTATCTGAATACCCTTTAGCAGGTAATAAGAGAGCTTGAGCTTGGTGCAAGTTGTTTTGAGCTTTCTTTATAACGCTCAAGGTTAATTGCACAGATAGTCCATGTGGGTTGACTAAATTTTACGCATTTTATAGTTCATAAGGGTTAAAAAATTTAGGGTTAATTACATGAATAGTCCCTGAGCTTTATCTCATTTGTAATGGCACCTCTATGATTGTTTTAATGTGCAGGTAGTTGATAAGCTTCAATGGTATAACGGAGATGGTGACACGGTAAGGAGTTATTTTTGTGTGGTCCCTTTGTTCAAAGGATTTTGACAAAGGTATTTTTATAATTTTTATGAGTGTTCTTGGCCATTTGTTTGCCATCCTACGTATATATAACACAATTTATATATATGGAGTACATTGGGCATTTAATCATGAAATCTATTGGAATTAATTTAAGGTTTTAATCTAAGTTTGCCTAGATGCTCTTTTTTCTTTTTGTTTATGCATTTCATTTGGCTATGTGCTGACCAAAAATCTGGAAAATGGTTGCTGATTATGACCGCGGGTGTCACACCCCAACCGATGGCGGAAACACGGAGTGAGACGTAAACGAGATTGCAAGAGACGTCATAACGCTATTAGCGACAATATTTAAACAAAACGCATATTTCATTCATTCGATGATAACATTGTCAAATTACATCATTAAGTCAATTACAAAATTCAGAAATTTAAAGACGAGTACAACATAAGCATAACAACAAAATAATACAACATTTTAACCTAACGTCTAAATGTGTATCTAGAGCATCATCACTACTCCAATTTCATGGAAAAATCTTCATCAACCTGTAACATGTTAAAAATACGAGTTCAATGAAAAGCAAAGGCGAGTACACAAGTTTGGTGATACACAACATAAGTATAAAAGTGTAACTCGAATCCACAAGGTAATTGTAAGCAAAGTTCATACTTGTAAACAACTCGGAAATTCGTTGTTATCTTTTTCTTTGGTATCAATTGTATCTATCATTTGTAAATCCGAGATTCGCTTATTAATGAGTTTATGTTAACTAATTATGAGTATGTATGATATATCGCATCTAATCGCTTATTAAATCGCATCGCTAATCTCATCGCATCGCAAATCGCAGTTAATTATATGGTTTTATGTTATTTATGTGTTGTGTATGTTTGTGGTTATGATTACGCTCGCTATCGCATCGCTCTCGCACTCTCGAATCGCTAAATCGCACTATTATATCAATTATAACGCTGAATATAACTATTTAATACGAACTGAATAGCCAAACGAACACTTAACGCGAAATAAACGAAGAAAATCCAATATTTGGACAAGTTCGCTCGAACTTGGGTGACACCAAGTTCGGCCGAACTTGGCTGATTAACTCAGAATCCTTCATTCACCTCAAGTCCGCTCGAACTTGCCCTTCAAGGGTCAAGTTCGGCCGAACTTGACTGATCTCCACTCAATTACTTAGCAAGTTCGCCCGAACTTGCATGAAAACATGCAAGTTCGACCGAACTTGACTCCACCAGCTCTCATTTTTGCATTCTCCTATAAATAGTCAGCCACATTCTCTCATTTGAGCTTGCTGCAACTTCGCTCTGAGCTCCCGAAACCCAAAACCCAAAACCCTCTGTTTTCTAAGTAAGAATAACCCAATTTCAACTACAATGATGTTCAACAACGTTTTACAAACGTTTACAACGATTTTGCACAAGGCATTGCCTTCGTTTTTCATCAAATCTCTTCTATTTTACAAAATCTTCATCTTTTTCCATAAAACTTTGTTATTCACTCATATCTATACTTGATCTGATAAAACCTTTAAAGCATTGATTTTTACACCATTTTCGGACTAATGACGTATGTTTCGTTCACTTTTGAGTGGAACGAGGCGTTGTCGAAGCTAAATCTCATATCCGGAAGCACAAGGACGAAATCGTCACTTTACACAAGCTGGACTACCCCTTACGAACCATCAAGTTCGCCCGGATTAGCCCGAGTTTCTGTAAAATGGCTAAGTTGTTCCAAAAGACCTCTCCAGCCTAAGTTTTACTCAGTGGCTTAAGGTTGGAGGGATGGGTCGATTTCCTCAGCAAACGACGCGAAAACGCAAGATTTTGGACCCGAAAACGTCAAGTTCGCTCAAGAATCACCATCACCCGGTCAAGTTCGACCGAACTTGACGGTCAATTATAATTTCACCAAATCTCTTGCAAGTTCGCCCGAACTTGTTTAGTTTCTTAGGAAACTACTCACGTTCGCCCGAACTTGTCTTTCCAGTAAGGATTTCTCACAAGTTCGCCGAACTTGTCAAGTTTCCTAAAGAAACTTTCCAAGTTCGACCGAACTTGACTCTAACTAACTCAGAACCTTGCAAGTTCGCTCGGACTTGTATGTTTACATACAAGTTCGGCCGAACTTGTCTACTGCTCAACTCAAACTTAACCGTTTCAGCAATTCGGAAGACTGATGCACTTCTGTTCGCTTACAGGGTGATCCGGCGCTCTCCGCAACTCTTCTCAGATCCCAAGTCTTACCTAAACCACCCACAGTGAGTATACTTTACCCATTTTCGCTTTAATGCACTTTTTAGGTGTTACATACGTTCCTCTATCAAAATCACTACATAAATCAAACTGTTTATCACACGCGAATAATCTGATTGTATATGCTCAATACGTGATACTAGAAACATGTGACTAGGACTTATTTTCGTTAACTTGCCTCCTTAGCTAGTATGGTACTATAGTGTGGCTTACACCCGACGGGGTCTAGTTAGGATGGACACGCAAGCCTTCTCACGGTAGTTAGCATGAGAAATGAGCCTATGTTGTGTGATATATTTTGGTGTATCATGATATGTAATTAGATTAGTTCGCGAACGCTTTCTCTATTATGCTAGTAGTACTCAAACCTGTATGCTCAGCTTTACTTAATTGTATTGACTTGTATTTTAACGTATGTAACAGGTTGATGTTTTAGCTTATCGGATGCTTTGGATAGCCGAGTTTAGTTTAGTTTGCTTTTGTTTAGAATGGTTTGTAATAAAATATAGGGGATATCGAACCTGATTAATTTTGTGGGAAAACAAGTTTCTGTAATGATTATTTTGAAATATTGTGTTTAATGGTATGGGACGTTGAATGTTAAATGATGTTGATAGATAATTGTTATGGAATTTTCATGAGACAATTTAGTCGCCTAGTGCCACTACCCCGATGTTTCCGCCATCGGTTGGGGTGTGACAATACTAATCATGCAATACTAGATCAAACCCCAAGTTTCCACAAAAGTTTTAACGAGATCGAGCTTCCCTTTCCACAAAAGCGACAAGACTAAAATGAGTGTGAATATCTTAACATAACCCCGACGGGCGGTGTGCTACTCCTATAGCGCTATATATGATAAGTTGGGCTAGCTAAGTTAATGATCAAGCATGTATATCAGCATATAATACCAGTATTCATGTATAAGGATTGAGCATGTAAAGCATGAGTTTGTGATATGTGTATTTTGATAGGTAAACATGTTACAACCCAAAAGTGATTAAAACGTAAATGGGTCGAGTGTACTCACAGTTTTTGCTAAGTGTTCCACTTAAGTAATCCCGGGAGCTTTGTTGTGTTGATTTAGAGTTTGGCACCTTGTCCTTCTACAAGAAGAACTTAGGTATTAGTTATGAGTGCAACGGTGGATTTGGAGTATTCGAGTGAGATTACGGAAATAAGAATTAAAGTATTATGTATGAAAATATTCACTAAGACATAGCACTTGTTCTCGACACTATGATAACCCGAAAGGGGTTAATATGGTTTCATAGGTTCGAGACCTATTAGAATCGTGACAAGGAACAACATACTTTAGTGATAAACTTAATAACTTGATAGGGGGATTATTTAGTCATTATCAAGGTTTCGGTTTTAGGATTATATTATAGTCTATAATATATACATAGTAGTAAGATCATGTAGGAGGTGGGAGGATGAACCATCCACTTTGGTACCTCTAAAGGTATTCAGTAAGTCAAGCATGGAGGTAGGATGATGAACATCCATTTAACCTCGTTGTATGACTCACCACTACACAAGTTGTCATAGACAACAAGGAGGGTCATGAATGAGAACAATACAAGAATGAAATGACAAGAATTGTAAGTATGTCAGCATAATACCAAGTAGCCAAGTGAATACAACCCGGATAGCACACGAGGACACATGTCAACGGCTTGGCGGGGTTGTGACACTTTAGGACTAGCAAACTACTTGAGATGATGATGAAAATCATCAAGTGATGTGTGGTCTCAATGTTTAGGATAGCCAAAGCTAACCTTGGTGGACACACATGAACAAGTCTATGAACTTGCATCACTTGTGAGCTAAATGCTCTATGAAAACAGAATTATTGTGAGGTTTAAACCTCTTGTTTGAATGTCTCAACCTTGTTTTTAAGCCTAACCAACCACAAGAAGTGTTGTAAGCATTCAGACATAGGTTTGAGATGAGTTTGACTCAAGTTTGATGAACATAAACAAAGTTTGAAAGAGTTTGAAAACAAACAGAAAGTTTTGGACAATTTAGGGCATTTCCAGGTCTGAATTCTCCAAGGAGAGACCATGGAATCATGCCCAAAGGAAAACCAAGCATGTAGAAAAAGAATGGGGCAATTTTGTTGACTATTGAGTGAGTTATGCTCACTTTAGTGTAGAGGTACAAATCTGCCAGAAAATTAGCTACGAACTTGGAGTGTTTTGGGAGGCTTGGAGGCTTGTAAAGTGGAAAAATGGCTGGAATATAAGAGGTACTTATAGGGAAAGGATTAGGGTTTAAGTGGGTTGAGTTTTGAATAGAATTAGTGGGTCATTAGACTTGAAACAAGCCCAAAAACATACCCAAACAAGGGCTGATTGCAAGACTGATTTTCAGCCTTTATATTCTTTTTTTTTGTTGTTTAAATGTAATAAAATGTGTATTGGAGATGCACTTTATATAAATAAGATGTTACATGATGTTTGGTGTATTATTCATAGGTATAAAGGTCTAAAGTGCATATTAAAATGTTTTAAAGTGCAAAAATGTGTGATAAAAATACATGTAGGTGACATATCAAAAGTAACAAGTATGTTTGATTTATGGTTAGGTATAATCAAGTGAAAACGTATAACTTAATCTTAAAATCGAATAACCAAGTATTTGAATGTATGGAGATTTGAGAATTACGAATACACGATCAATGTTTACGAGTTAAACTTACGTTTAAGCGAATTATAATCATGTATCAACCGAATGCACGTATTAATGTATAGACATGTATAAACAATGTATAAAAGATTCATTTTATTATGATCAAAGTCTCGGATTTACAATGATTTGAAAACGAGATACGATTACAAGGGAAACAAGTTTCCGAAAAATAGAATTACGATACAATCTTGCTAAAAAAGGAAAGCTGCAAAAAGCGAGGCGTTACAGCGGGCAGTATTTCGTGAATCGAATTAACAATTGCATCAAGTAGAGAAGGAGCCTTTGTGTTTGGGTTGCAAATTATGCTTTACAAATCTGTTGGGCTGGTATGCATTCATTAAGCGCTTAACGATAAAAAGTCTAATATAAATATAGTCAACTTATTGCTTTGACATTTTATTGCAAGAATTTTTGTTATTATTGATGTAAGTCATTTTTACATATAGACTTGTCCATGGTTCAAGTGTAAACACCCCCAATCCGTATTCGTGGGAACCATTAAGTATCAATTTGGAACCACCCATCATGAGATTGATTATCCCCTCCGCCCCCCCCCCCCAAGTTTGCCACCAATATTATTTGTATTCTAAAAACATGTCCATGCCCCCATAGATGTTTTAAACCATTTTTTTGTTCAGGTACAAGATGCGTTTCACCATACATGGCTTCAAGTGTCTTGCCTGGGATTTGAAGTAGAAACTAGAAAGTCCATGGCATACGTTTATTATGTGCCCAAATTTTGTATAGTCAATTGTTTTTCATATTATATATATTTTCTTCATATAAAAACCATTAGTTCATTCGTTTGTCAGATTTATGGTCAGGCTAAAATATGTTTTCTCAGTTTCTAATTGTCTAATAGTTTTTTTTTAACTTGTCCTACATATATCAAGGTGCTGGGAGTTTTTGTGATAAGCCTAAAATGTGCTTGTTGGGATTGTCCCAGGCCGGCACAAGGGTGGTGTTCTGATAGGTGCTTTCAAGGGTGGTTTCCTGACTATTGCAGTGGCTTGCATGCTGCAACTGCTCAAAATTAAGGTATTGACTTGAAGGATTTTTTTCGCTACTTTTAGTGCCAAATCACAGGGAAAAGATGTTGGTGTTCCAGAATGTCAGGGGTACTACTAAATCTTCATGGAATGCACCTGGTTAGTTTGCTTCTTTTCTAGAGAAGGTTGGGTCGGGTAATGGGTATTTTTTGTGCTGGTCAAGACGGGTAGAGTTGGGTTTGGGACAACCACAAACGCTTCCTTTTTCTTTTCTTGATTAAAAAAAAAATAAATAGTGTGTTAAAATCAGTACTATAGTATCATAGTTGTAATCCAATTTTAGAAAAAAAATAGTTCAGCAGGTTTTATGCACTTTGAGTACAGTTTAAATTTTTAAAACCAACCCCCCTTTTATTATAAGTTTTGTAGATCAATGGTCTCTAATATATATTTCGAAACAGAACAACTTAAGATGTTTTTTCTTATCTTAGGGTGACTTTTGATTTGTTTTTGTTACTGATGAAAGCCAAATGAAGGGTCTTCGCGATCTTGGCATTCAGAGGATTGGCATTGCAATAGGATAGTTGGATTTATATATAGTTGGATTTATATGTTGCTGCAACTAGAATAAGTCCTCAAGAGAGTAATCTTTTACATTGATAATCCATATATTTTTTTTGTAATGGGGGAGTGGATTAAAAAAGTGATTTACACAATATAAAACGAGTAACGGTGTAATTGTCAACTCCGTTGCAACGCGGGGTTCCCCACTAGTTATTTTATATGGTTTTGTGTTTCCTTACGTTAATTTATAGTTTAGGAGTGGTTGTGTAATAATAATAATTATTAATAACTTTCAGGTTAAACAGGTCGTATTCATGTCGCCCCACGAATACATAAGTGGTGTTCGGATTCGTGCAAAAATTTCGAGTTCGTGTCAAGTTTCACCCGCCAACCCTAAACATGACCAGTTTAACACCTACATCTGTACTCCGACACATCTTCCCCATATTTTACCATCTTATTCACTATTCCCCAATGTGGTTTCTAACTTAGGCATGATCCCTCTAAATCTTGGTCTTTCTTTCTTATTTTGCATATCCAAGTGTTGTAGTTAGATACACTATCCTCATCCCAAATCCCCAACACACAAACTTGGTAAGTTTACACAAACTTGAAGCATCATTCTTGATACCACAAGAATCGTAGTATTTCTCTCTCTTATTAAATGAGCTATTGTTGGGTCTGAACGATATTGAGCTATAAACGAGTCGACCCATCTAACTCATTTATTAAACATGTTGTGTTATATGTGTGGGGTTTCCATGGTGATCATTTAGAAGTTTTATTTATCAAAACCCGGTTCAATAAGTAATAGTCAATTAATCAAGCGAGTTAATTAATAAAAACGCAGCGGAAATAAACAAGTGACCAACAATAAACGAAACCCGACAGGATCCGGTTACATGCAAATGCGAGTACAGTAATAAAGACATCTAACTACCGATGAGAAAGATATACCTCGGTTAGTGACTAAGCGGTCGAGACACCGAGGTTCAACGAACACGTGCTAGTGAAACGAAACAAAACGGAACCAGGGATAACCCCGGGTAGTGGCGACGGCTGACCGGCGGTGGCGACCAGCGGCAGGGTGGCCGGCGACGACGATAGCGGCGGCGGCTCTGTTCTGGCCGGCAGCGACGGAGTAGCGTGGCTATGGCCGGTGACAACGGTGGCGGCGATGGCTATGGCCGGCGGTGGCGGCGATTATGGTTGTGGGTATTTGAGAGTATTTTGTGCAAATTCTTCCAACCCCTTAAGCTTGTCCAAACACCCCTTTATATAGAATATGGAGATCCATGTATGTGCGACAAATGGCGGACATGCACATGGAAGATGGACAAGTGTCGAGAAGGCCATGCATGTTTGCCAAGTGGCGGACATGCACAATGCATGTGCGACAAATGGCGTAGGTTTCTTGCATGTATGACAAATGGCCAAGATTCTTGCATGCGCGACAAGTGGCGGTGCAAGCATGCATGCGCGATAAGTGGCGTAGCGTGGGTGCATGTATGACAAGGGTGAGATGAGTATACCCGTGTCATCCGGTCCATGTACCCGTCTCTCAGTTAATAACCGCAACAATAATATAATCCCGTTCATGATCATAATACAATTATGATCCGTTTCGTATATTGTTCGTAATTACCAGTTAAGCTAGTTAAGTGGATTTAAGTTCGTTGCCCACAGTGTAACTCTTACGGGTCAAGACCCGGTCGGTAGCGTTGACTTATCGAACCGCACATAAATTTCCAACAGCTCCCACTTGGACGGTTTCTGATAAGATCTCAACGCAGACAGCCAACGTGCTCTAGCTACACATAGTTGCCCCCAACAGGTCATGACACTTTAAAGTCACTAACAAGGTATCTTCCTTTTAGCAACAGCTTGCTACCTGAAGACAATAGACTTATGGTAATCATCGTCATTTATCCTTTCTGTAAAAGACATCAATTGAACAATGAGACATGGATCAGATTCAATCTCACATGGCGTTCAATCATTATCGTTCTCGTTCATGAATCAAAGTGGTCCAATCAAACACACAATAAGTTTGGGTAAGGCCTTACACTTCACCAGTTTGAATCAACGAGGGCGCCCAGATGTCTAACTGTTACATATATTGTAAGAGTACAGAATCCCATCTTGACTACATACAACTCCCACTGAACTTCAGAACTACTCCCAACCAATGCCTTTATGACTGGCAGTTACGCGACAGCGGTTGACACTGATCAAAGAACAGTCTTTAGTAAACGAAAGTTCTAGTATGTATCTCAGTCAGAGGATACTAAATGAGTATACCAAAATCAAATACATCTTATGACTAAGATCCATGAAGATGATTTGATGCGAGTTACATCCAACGTCATTCATAATGAGGTCTGTGAGTTTGGAAGTCAACTCTTTGAGTCCAAAGTCAGAATAGTCTTAATTCAGAGTCGTTCCCATGAGTCTGACCGACTACGGATAATTTAGAATAAAAGATTCATGGATTAAACGTATTAAAATCGAACACAGTTGTAAGATTCAAACTTTGCATTTAACCAGTAAATCAAAGGTGAATTCAAAAGGTACAACTTTTGAATGTTCGTACATCCAAATACTAAATCAAAACAAATGGCTAGCTAATCTAAGACTGATAGCATTCCTATGTTAGTCATGCTTGTCCTGAGTCATCGGTTTAGTGAACGGGTCTGCTAGGTTTTGATCTGTGTCTACTTTGCTTATTATGATGTCTCACTGTTCCAGTATTCCCGTACATAGTGGAACTTTCTTAGAATGTGCTTGGTCCTGTGATGAGATCTGAGCTCCTGTTGACAATGTCTTGTATCACAGAACACCTCAATTGGTTTCTGAATACTTGAAACCTCATTGAGGTCGGTGATGAACTTCTTCATCCAAGCAGTTTCTTTTGCAGCATCCGATGCAACAATATATTCGGATTCAGTGGTTAAATCCAGCCACTACTCTCTGTTTGGAGTTCTTCCAACAAACAGATCCTCCATTGAGAGTGAATACGAATCCTGATTATGAGCGAGAATCATCTCGGTCACTTTGGAAGCTAGCATCAGTGTAACACCTTACAGTGAGCTCTTTTTCCACTCCTCCAATCACCAAGAACACCTCCTTTCTTGGAGTTTTACATCTTAAAGCGTGTCATCATTTCATCTATGTGAGTACTTTGACTTGCCCTAGAAGCCGCTTAGATCTATCTCTATAGATCTTGATTTCCAGAATGTAAGCAACTTCTCCAAGATCTTTCATTGCGAAGCAAGATCCCAAACAGTGTTAACCTTGTTAAGCATAGGGATGTTGTTTCCAATGATTAGTATATCATCCGCATACAAGATGATGAATGATATGGTGCTCCCACTAGCCTTTCTGTAAACACAAGGCTCATCTTCATTCTTGACAAATTCAAACTCTTTGATCTTCTGGTCAAAACGAAGATTCCAACCATGAGATGCTTGCTTGAGTCCATAAATGGACTTATTTAGTTTGCACACCTTAGTTGGATATTTTGGATCGACAAAACCTTCAGGCTGAACCATATAGACATCTTTAGAGAGATGTCCATTAAGAAAAACGGTTTTGACATCCATTTGCCATATTCCGAAATCATAGTACGGAGCTATAGCAAGCAATATCCTGATTGATTTAATCATACCAACGGGCGAGCAGGTCTCATCAAAGTCAATACCTTGAGTTTGAGTGTAACCCTTCACAACTAGCCGTGATTTATAGAAGTAGACATTTCCATGCATATCGGTTTTTCTCTTGAAAATCCATTTGCTCCCTACTCCCCGACAATCGGGGGGTAGCTTAACCAAGTCCCATACTTGATTGTTATGCATAGATTGCATCTCGACGTTCATGGCTTCTTGCCATTTCCCAAATTCTGGATCTGAGATAGCAGATTTGTAGTTAGCAGGTTCGTCGTTAGACTCAGCTACTAATAAGACTTTGGGACATTTAGATGCCAAAGGTATCTATCAGGTTCTTTGCGAATTCTACTACTTCTGCGAACGTTTGTGTTTATGTCTGATTCATAGGCAACAACTACTTGTTGATCAGATGGTCCGATGTCATTAGCGGTTGTTTGTGGTTCTCAAATTTCTTCAAGACCAACAATATTATTTCCAGTTTCTCGATTAAGGAGTTTTTCCTCGAGAAAGTGTCCCTTCCGTTTGATGGAAATCATATTTGCATTAGGATGGTAGAAATAATATCCACCTTTTATAGTATCTGACGAAAACTACTTTTCGCCTCGAGGATCAGGCTTATCATCAGAATCACTTGTGATGTATGCTTAATATCCCCATACCCTAAGGTATTCCAAATCGGGTTTACGCCCATGCCATATCTCATATGGTGTTTTGTTTACCTTCTTAGTCGGAGCTGAACTGACAATGCGGGCAACGATCATAAGAGCATGACTTCAAAATAAGTGAGGCAAGTTAATTCTACACATCATCGATCGAACCATATTAAGTAGGGTTCGATTTCTCCTTTCACTCACGCCATTAAGTTGGGGTGTGGTTGGTGGAGTGGGTTGTGAAACTATTCCACGTTCCTTTAGATGATCGAGAAATTTCAAGCTAAGGTATTCACCAACTTGATCTGATCGAAGTACTTTTATCTTTCTAGCAAGCTGGTTTACTACTTCTTTTCGAAATTCTTTGAACTTTTCAAAAGTTTCGTGCTTATGCTTCATAAGATAGACATAAGCATATCGACTATAATCGTCGATAAAAGTAACGAAGTATCCTTCATGGTTTCTAGTTGTGGTTCTGCAAGGGCCACATACATCAGTGTGAGTGAGTACTAGAACACCATTGGCCCGTTCACCAACACCGGTGAAGGGGTGCTTTGTGAGTTTTCCAGCTAAGCAAGATTCGCAATCATCAAAGGAGTCATGTCCAATGGATTCAAGAATCCCTTCGGACTGGACCTATTTTATGCGTGTCTTACTTATGTGGCCAAGTCTACAATGCCAAAATTATGTTTCATTTATACCAGCTTTGTTACGCTTAGAAAGATGACATATGTTATTATTTATTTGAACATCAATACCACTTCGAGGTCTAGCCTCAAAATAAAAGACATTCTTCAAGTAGGTAGAAATGGAAATTTCATTAGAACGTACTTGAATCCTTGTTCAAACAGTGAAGAAACTGAAATAGTGTTTCTGGTTAAACCAGATGCAAAGAAACAGTTATTTAAAGTAACTACAAGGCCAGAAGGACATGAAAAACAAAATGTTCCAGTGCCAGAACTGGAACTCTCTTTCCATCATCAACTATGAATTTCATGTCGCCTTGTTTCAGTTTCTTCCACTTATCAGGTTCTTGCAAGACATTAACGTTGTGATAACCACATCTGGTATCAAATACCCATGTGTTGCTAGAAACAGTGAAAAGTTCAATAACATAAATGAGCATACTAGAAGAAGTGCCAATGATATTGGCTATTGTTCATTTTCAGCTTGGCTAGAATGTTGTTGATGGCATATCTGGCAGCAACAACAACCTTTCTCTTGCCTTTGCTCTTATGATCTCTTTTCTTGTTGTTGGGCTTCTTAACACCACCAGACTTGACCATTAGAACTTGGTTGGTTTTATGTGGTATGTTCATCTTGGCCGTTTTGAGCATACCATGTAGCTCAGGTACAATCTTTACCCATGTCACACCCCGACCCGCAGCAAAATAAGAGTCGGGGCATAATTGGGTTATCACCAAAGCTCATGATGTTTACTAAAATGTTTCATATTTATTAAATTCAAATTACAACTTAAATATTCAAATCAAATCCATACAATTACAAGGAAAATGAAACTAAGTATAACAATCTCAAGCTTAAATTGATTTATTCTTCTAGGCCTTCCTATGTGTTTCTTGCCTCAACTGGATCACCTGTATCATGTGTAAAACGGGGAATATTTTGGGTCAACAAAAGTTGGCGAGTGAACCTTGAGAAAACATTGTTATTTATTTTCTTGTTGTATTTAATATTGAAAATTTGTGCAATAATCACATGTGAGCAGACATATATATATATAGCATAATCACAAACCAGTGGATGAGTAAATGACATGAATGATGATGTATTTGAGATCAAGGCTCAATCAAACGGAGCCGATCGAATGACATGAATGATGATGTATTTGAGATCAAGGCTCAATCAAACGGAGCCGATCGAATGAGGCACCTGATACTCAACACGTATCCTACGGGGAGCTGATGGGCCTAATGAAATGCATGTACTAAAAATGATAACTTCAAACTAAACATAATTCACACAACAATTGATACACATTTGATCACGGATATGATGGATGCACAAGTGTTTAAATATAATAAAGGATTAAACGACACATGATACACCCCAAAATGTGACTAAAACGGGGAATTGGTAGAGATTCACTCACATTGGGTGCGTTCTTTGATGACGTTGGATGCGCACGAGTTTTGGGATTTGATCGACGAGGAAAACTAACCTAAAATAATAACGAAATGGTTCGGTAAATAAATGGATTTTTAGATTTATTTTTGTGAGTTTAAGGACATTTTCTAACTTTAAAAATATTATTTTTCAGTATTTTTAATTGATTTTTAAATTAAATAAATAAATAAAAAGAAATAAAATTTTTGACTTTTTGACCGTTGACCGTTGACCGGTCGGACTGTGGTTAATTGTGCGCTTAGTGAGGTTCGAACCGGGACCTCTCGTACGCGTGCACGCAGCTCTACCAACTGAGCTACGTGTCTAACCCGAAATATTCTCTGTTTTAATTATATTTATATACTAATTAAGTTTAAATTTATTTGGTTTTTATTAAAAAGGATTTATATGGCCGAACCGGTTGCAGGGACCCGGAGTCGAACTCGGGTCCTTCGGTTCGTATGCGCACAGCCCAACCAGTTGGGCTGTGTGTCTAATCTGATTAACTCACGGATTATATTACTCTTATAAACATACTGTGACATGTTCTGATTCAGTTCTAAAAATATTGGTTTTATTTCTGAAAGTCGGTACGTTGTGCGATTCGAACTCGTGACGTGTGTGTTGTTTGCGCACACAGTCCACCGCTGGACTGTGTGTCTAACCCGTTTGAATATGTGATTTTAATTGTACTTATACTTATTCTCGACTTCATCTTCTTCGTTTACAAAAACCCAGCTCAGAGAGATCCGACTGTTTTGTTTAATTTGATTATCAAAACTTATAATTGGTTGAAATGTAATAGTTAACGAGATTAAAGAACAGAATGTACCAAAATAGTGCGTTTAATTCAGATTTCCGGCAGGAGTCGTCGGCTCTGATTTGTGACTTTCGGCTGAGTGAAATGTTTGACAGTTTAGTTTCTTGTGTTATGAAATTAAGTTACTGAGTAGGAGATATCAAGAGTTTTTAGATGATTATACCGATCGACAGTGAGACTTTGATGTTTCAGTGAAATTCCGGCGAGTGTGGGATTTCCCGGCAGCGTAGTCTGGGACAGATTCTGGTTGGAGGATTGAAGTTAATACATGTCTAATAATGGATTACAAGCAAAAGAGTCGAGAATTTTACCGATTTGAAGTAAGTCTCGGTTTTCCGGTGAAAGTCCGGCGACTGTAAAATATCTCCGGCGAGTGCTAAAGCTTCGAGAGTTTGTGCGATTTTGAGCGAAAAGATTACCAGAGGTTTGGGTGGGTATTTATAGGGAAGAAACAGAATGTATTGAGTCCGAATTTGGTCTTGATTCGTGGTCAAGGTTTCTCCGGCGGTTATGACTAAAATCAAGGGTCAGACATCGGTTATAACCGATGTCTTAGTCGGTTAGCGTGTTTTGGTCGAAAGGAAATTGGCCAAAGTCGCGGATTGCTGGATTTCCCGGTGACTGCGAGTTCTGGGCGCGGTGACACTCCGGTTTTGAATTTGGATTTCATCTTAAGTATTATTTGTTTCGTAATATTCACAAAGATGGCAAGTGGCGGAGTGGTATGTTGTGTGTTTGTTGAAGCGGTTGACCCGGGTTCGAAACCCGGCAGCCCTATTTATTTTTTATTCACTTATTTTTTATTTTTATTAATTATGGTTTAAAATTCTAACAATGTTTATTAGTTATGTATTGTTTAAAATTAATATGAACATTAAATACGCAACGAAAATTATAACTGAATATTCGATTAATAAACGAAGCGGGTTTTGGAAACCCGTTTTTCGACGGATGTTACAGTATCCCCTACTTTTAGAAATTTCGTCCCGAAATTTAAGTAGTAGTGGTAATAGGAAAAAGATGTGGGTATTTTTCGCGCATTGAGTCTTCACGTTCACAAGTAAACTCAGGTCCTCATTTCGACTCCCAACGTACCCTGACAATTGGAATACGACTCCGTCTTAAACGCTTTTCTCCGAAGTCCATGATCTCTACTGGTCTTTTAATGAAGTGCGTAGATTCATCGATCTGAATATCTTCTAGGGGAATATGGAGGTTTTCATCGGTGAGGCACTTCTTTAAGTTTGATACGTGGAATGTGGGATGAATTCTGTTGAGCTCTTCTGGTAGGTCAAGCTTGTATGCTACAGGACCTACTCTTTCGAGTATCTTGAAAGGTCCTACGTAGCGTGGTGCTAGCTTGCCCTTCTGGCCAAAACGAATCACTCCCTTCCACGGTGATACTTTTAAAAGTACTTGATCCCCAATGTCAAACTCCAAGGGCTTTCGTCGTTTGTCTGCATAACTCTTTTGACGACTTTGAGCCGCTAGAAGATTGTTTCGAATTTGATGGATCTTGTTTGTTGTTTCTTGAATTAATTCTGGACCGGTGATTTGTGCTTCCCCAATCTCGTGCCAACATACTGGAGATCGGCACTTACGACCATATAAAGCTTCGAAAGGAGCCATGCCGATACTTGAATGGTAGCTATTGTTGTACGAAAATTCAACTAATGGTAGATGAGTCCCAATTTCCCTTGAAGTCTATGACACATGCTCGAAGCATGTCTTCAAGAGTTTGGATGGTGCGTTCAGATTGTCCATCAGTTTGAGGATGAAAAGCGGTACTGAGGTCTAATCGTGTACCCAAGGCGGTTTGTACGGCTCGCCATGTTCGTGAAGTGTAACGACCATCACGGTCTGAAATGATGCTTAAAGGTACACCATGACGGCTTACGATCTCGCTGATGTAGATACGAGCTAACTTCTCGTTCTTGAAGTCCTCGCGAATTGGAATGAAGTGAGCTGATTTTGTAAGACGATCAATGATTACCCATATGGTGTCATACCCACTGGAGGTGCGAGGTAACCCGGTAATGAAGTCCATGGTTATGTTTTCCCACTTCCATACAGGTATTTCAGGTTGGGTTAGAAGTCCTGAAGGTCTTTGATGTTCAGCTTTTACTTTGGAACAGGTAAGGCACTTGGAAACAAAAACAGCGATATCCTTTTTCATGCCCGGCCACCAGTAGGTGTATCGTAGGTCTTGATACATCTTGTCGGCTCCTGGGTGTACAGAGTACCGCGTTTTGTGCACCTCATTCATAAGGAAGTAACGAAGGTTATCGCGATCAGGAATCCATATGCGGTTTAGATAGTATAGAATACCGTCAGATTTGGTTTCGATTTTGAGTTCTGCTCCACATGACAGTTCATCGCGTACGTCGTTTTCTGTTACAGAAATATGTTGAGCTTCTCGGATTCGATCTTTGATTTCGGTTATGATTTGCGAACATAGAAGACAAATGGAGTTCGCATAACCTTTTCGACTGAGCGCATCGGCCACCACGTTTGCCTTGCCAGGATGATACCAAATTTCACAGTCGTAGTCGTTAAGAAGTTCGACCCATCTTCGTTGCCTCGTATTCAACTCCTTTTGATTGAAGATATGTTGGAGGCTCTTATGGTCAGTGTATATTTCACACTTGGTACCGTAGAGGTAATGTCTCCATATCTTGAGAGCGAACACAACGGCTCCAAGTTCCAGGTCGTGGGTGGTGTAATTCTTTTCATGAACTTTGAGTTACCTAGAAGCATAGGCTATCACTTTTCCTCTTTGCATCAGTACACAGCCTAGTCCTTGCCCTGACGCGTCGCAATAAACCACGAAGTCATCACAACCCTCAGGGAGTGTGAGGATAGGTGCGTCACAGAGTTTTTGCTTTAGAGTTTGGAAGGCTTCTTCTTGTTTAGGTCCCCATATGAAGGGTTTTCCTTTATGAGTCAAAGCCGTGAGTGGTACAGCAATACGGGAAAAATTGGCGATGAAGCGTCGATAGTAACCAGCCAAACCAAGAAATGACCTAACTTCGGTATGGGTACGTGGCGCTTGCCATTCCTGCACTGCCTTGATTTTTGAAGGATCAACGTGAATTCCTTTGTCATTGACGACATGTCCGAGAAATTGTACTTCTCTTAACCAGAATTCACATTTTGAGAACTTTGCGTAGAGCTTTTCGGTCTTTAAGAATGTAAGGATGAGTCGAAGGTGTCGCTCGTGATCGGATTTAGACTTGGAGTAGATAAGAATATCGTCGATGAAGACTATGACAAAGCGGTCGAGGTAGGGTTTGCATACTCTATTCATTAGATCCATGAAGACAGCTGGGGCGTTGGTTAAACCAAACGGCATGACCATGAACTCGTAATGACCATAACGAGTTCGGAAGGCGGTCTTTGGGACGTCTTCTTCATGTACTCTGAGTTGATGATAACCAGAACGAAGGTCGATTTTTGAAAAACAGGTGGCGTCTTGAAGTTGGTCTAGGAGGTCATCAATGCGAGGTAGTGGGTAGCGGTTCTTGACCGTTAACTTGTTAAGTTCTCTGTAGTCGATACACATGCGAAACGTTCCATCTTTCTTCTTCACAAAAAGAATAGGCGCACCCCAAGGCGAGGATCTAGGACGTATGAATCCTTTGTCAGTCAGTTCTTGCAGTTGACTGGCCAGCTCTTGCATTTCGGATGGGGCTAGCCTATAAGGAGATTTTGCGACTGGTGTAGCGCCAGGTACAAGATCGATGCGGAATTCGACTTCTCTCACAGGAGGGAGTCCTGAGATGTCGTCGGGAAAGACTTGTGGGAATTCTTTCACTACTGGTATATCTTCGAGTTTCTTCTCCTTGTTTCCCTTCTTGACGACGTGAGTTAGGAATGCGACATAGTTCTTGCGGAGATATTTTCGGGCTTGAAGGCAGGACATTAATTTGAGTCCTTTCGAAGGGGTTTCTCCAAAGATACGTAGGGTCTGACCGTCTGCAAGAGGAATGCGAATGAACTTTTCGCGGCATACTACTTCAGCGTGATGCTGGCTGAGCCAGTCCATACCGATTATAATATCGAAACTTCCCAACTTCATAGGAATGAGGTCAACTGGAAAATCGTGATCGTTTAGAGTGAGGGTACAATTTTGTATAATAGAATTTAATGAAACGGGCTTTCCGTCAGCAACTTCCACCGTTAGAGATTCCATGAGATTATCACGAGTTTGGTTGAGGATGGGTTCAAATTCTAAAGACACGAAACTCTTATCCGCGCCAGTATCGAATAACATGGATGCATAACTACCATTGACGAGAAACGTACCGTTAACCACGTTGTTGTCAGCTCTAGCTTGGTTGGCATTGATGTTGAAAGCTCTTCCTCTAGCAGGTGGAGGAGCTTGGTTAGCTTGGTTTACCGGATTCGCTTGAGCTTGAGCATGGATGATGTTTACCAAACGGGGACATGTGTTCCTGAAGTGGTTTGGGTCTCCACAGTTGTAACAAGCTCGCATAGGTTGCATCATGGGGTAGTTGGGTTGATAGTACGATTGGGCTATATGTTGGGCAGGTGGTAGGAGTAAAGGTTGTTGGGCTTGACCCACTATCTGATGGTGGGTTTGGGTTGAGGGTTGATTGCGGTTCATTCGCTGAAGTGTGCGACAGGTTTGGATGGTGTGACCCGCACGGCCACAGCTGGTGCAATGTCGGCAAGGAGTTTCTGGGAGGTGATGGTATTGACAACGGTTGCATTTTGGGTATGGGCCGGTGTATGGCTTTTTAAATGGTGCAGCTGAGGGAGCAACTTGGGTGATTGGTGCGGCAGTGATAGGAGAGTTTGTGTGTGTGACGGCAAAATTTCTGCTGTTTCGTTTCCTCTTACCAGCAAACTTTGAAGAGGAGATGGAATGGTTTGAAGTTTGGGCCTCAATGGGGGCTTTCTTTTTCTCATCCTTGAATTTACCGTTTCGGATGCGATTCTCGGTAAGTTCGGTAGCTAGTTCCATTGCGGCTTCAAGTGTTGCAGGCGAAGTGCTTAGAACCGAGTCTTGAATTTTCGAGGAGAGGCCTCGAATGTAGTGTTCAACCAGGCGGTACACGGGGGTGAACAGATTAGGGATCATTTGGTTCAGTTCGAGAAATCTTTTGTTGTAGGAAGTGTGATCCCCTTCCTTTTGTTTCAACGAGTGGAACTCATCTTCCAACTTTTTGATTTCGCTTCTTGGACAGAAGCGCCTTGTCATGAGTTCCCTTAACTCTTCCCATGATAAGGCCATGGCATCTTCGACTCCTCGCTTACCCTTTTCTGTGTTCCACCAGGTAAGGGCTACCCCAAACAGTCTCCCTGATGCATAACGTACCTTGCGATCATCGGGACAATCGCAATTGAGGAAGGTGTTCTCCATTTCTTCAAACCAGTGGAGGAAGGCAGTAACACCTTCGGTCCCTTCATACTTTGGGGGATCGCAAGATTTGAAGTGTTTGTAGGAGCACTTTTTGGAGTGTGGATTGGCGAGCTCTGGTCTTCTTGATTGGGAGGGTTGATAGAATTTGCGGTGAGAGCTTGTTGAACTTGAATCACGATGTCAGGAAGTACCGCGGCCATTTGTTTAGCAATTTGAGTGGCCAAGCGTTCATTGGATCTTCCTGACTTTCTACCTCCACGTAGTTGCCTAGCCGACATCTACAGGAACATACATAGGAAGATTGTGAGTTTAAGAAGTTTTTAGGTGTCATGTGTCGTTAAAAGAATAAAAATAACATAACTATCAATAATGCAACTACATCCATAAGATGTCTTGGGTTTGCTCATGTTTGGGCCTCCAATGTCCCCCATACCATCGCCTGTATAGTCATGTGGGCCCCCATGACTATTGGCTTAGTAGGATTCACATTAGTGTTGGCGGTTTAACACTTGCATCACCCGAATGAAAACCATGAAATATGATTGCGAGATGTATGGTAGGAGGGTGTCCAGGTGTAGACACAATGACAACTCAAAGTGGGGTTAGCTCACACGACGTTTGGTATAGCATGCTTTGGCCTAATAGGTCCTTCGTACTCTCATCGTTAGTCCCCAGGTAGGCAAACTGGTCCTTTATTTTGGATTTATACGAATGCCAAGCCTAGACAGGACGTTCCGACTACCGGTACTCGTACCCTTCCAGTTACTACATGCCCGTCATGGGAACTCACTTTGATGTGATTTGAAAAATACAAAAATCGTTGCAAACATCATGGGAATTGTGAGGTGTGTGCTCTCATGGATATGATATGTTATGAGGATATGATTCATGATGAGCATTGTATAATAATATGTACTTATGAACATGCTTGCATAACATTGAATGTAACAATAAACATCATCAATTTTGTATGTAACGCATAAACAATTTAAAAATTCTAATCAACTATAGTATAGGCTCTAAGGTCTAATAACCTATCCTATATCCCTATAGTCATGGCTCTGATACCAATCTGTCACACCCCGACCCACAGCGGAATAAGAGTCGGGGCATAATTGGGTTATCACCAAAGCTCATGATGTTTACTAAAATGTTTCATATTTATTATATTCAAATTACAACTTAAATATTCAAATCAAATCCATACAATTACAAGGAAAATGAAACAAAGTATAACAATCTCAAGCTTAAACTGATTTATTCTTCTAGGCCTTCCTATGTGTTTCTTGCCTCAACTGGATCACCTGTATCATGTGTAAAACGGGGAATATTTTGGGTCAACAAAAGTTGGCGAGTGAACCTTGAGAAAACATTGTTATTTATTTTCTTGTTGTATTTAATATTGAAAATTTGTGCAATAATCACTGTGAGCAAACATATATATATATATATAGCATAATCACAAACCACATTGGATGAGTAAATGACATGAATGATGATGTATTTGAGATCAAGGCTCAATCAAACGGAGCTGATCGAATGACATGAATGATGATGTATTTGAGATCAAGGCTCAATCAAACGGAGCCGATCGAATGAGGCACCTGATACTCAACCCGTATCCCACGGGGAGCTGATGGGCCTAATGAAATGCATGTACTGAAAATGATAACTTCAAACTAAACATAATTCACACAACAATTGATACATAATTGATACACATTTGATCATGGATATGATGGATGCACAAGTGTTTAAATATAATAAAGGATTAAACGACACATGATACACCCCAAAATGTGATTAAAACGGGGAATTAGTAGAGATTCACTCACATTGGGTGCGTTCTTTGATGACGTTGGATGCGCACGAGTTTTGGGATTTGATCGACGAGGAAAACTAACCTAAAATAATAACGAAATGGTTCGGTAAATAAATGGATTTTTAGATTTATTTTTGTGAGTTTAAGTACATTTTCTAACTTTAAAAATATTATTTTTAAGTATTTTTAATTGATTTTTAAATTAAATAAATAAATAAAAAGAAATAAAAATTTTGACTTTTTGACCGTTGACCGTTGACCGGTCGGACTGTGGTTAATTGTGCGCTGAGTGAGGTTCGAACCCGGGACCTCTCGTACGCGTGCACGCAGCTCTACCAACTGAGCTACGTGTCTAACCCGAAATATTCTCTGTTTTAATTATATTTATATACTAATTAAGTTTAAATTTATTTGGTTTTTATTAAAAAGGATTTATATGGCCGAACCGGTTGCAGGGACCCGGAGTCAAACTCGGGTCCTTCGGTTCGTATGCGCACAGCCCAACCAGTTGGGCTGTGTGTCTAATCTGATTAACTCACGGATTATATTACTCTTATAAACATACTGTGACATGTTCTGATTCAGTTCTAAAAATATTGGTTTTATTTCTGAAAGTCGGTACGTTGTGCGATTCGAACTCGTGACGTGTGTGTTGTTTGCGCACACAGTCCACCGCTGGACTGTGTGTCTAACCCGTTTGAATATGTGATTTTAATTATACTTATACTTATTCTCGACTTCATCTTCTTCGTTTACAAAAACCCAGCTCAGAGAGATCCGACTGTTTTGTTTAATTCGATTATCAAAACTTATAATTGGTTGAAATGTAATAGTTAACGAGATTAAAGAACATAATGTACCAAAACAGTGCGTTTAATTCAGATTTCCGGCAGGAGTCGTCGGCTCTGATTTGTGACTTTCGGCTGAGTGAAATGTTTGACAGTTTAGTTTCTTGTGTTATGAAATTAAGTTACTGAGTAGGAGATATCAAGAATTTTTAGATGATTATACCGATCGACAGTGAGACTTTGATGTTTCAGTGAAATTCCGGCGAGTGTGGGATTTCCCGGCAGCGTAGTCTGGGACAGAATCTGGTTGGAGGATTGAAGTTAATACATGTCTAATAATGGATTACAAGCAAAAGAGCCGAGAATTTTACCGATTTGAAGTAAGTCTCGGTTTTCCGGTGAAAGTCCGGCGACTGTAAAATATCTCCGGCGAGTGCTAAAGCTTCGAGAGTTTGTGCGATTTTGAGCGAAAAGATTACCAGAGGTTTGGGTGGGTATTTATAGGGAAGAAACAGAATGTATTGAGTCCGAATTTGGTCTTGATTCGTGGTCAAGGTTTCTCCGGCGGTTATGACTAAAATCAAGGGTCAGACATCGGTTATAACCGATGTCTTAGTCGGTTAGCGTGTTTTGGTCGAAAGGAAATTGGCCAAAGTCGCGGATTGCCGGATTTCCCGGTGACTGCGAGTTCTGGGCGCGGTGACACTCCGGTTTTGAATTCGGATTTCATCTTAAGTATTATTTGTTTCGTAATATTCACAAAGATGGCAAGTGGCGGAGTGGTATGTTGTGTGTTTGTTGAAGCGGCTGACCGGGTTCGAAACCGGCAGCCCTATTTATTTTTTATTCACTTATTTTTTTATTTTTATTAATTATGGTTTAAAATTCTAACAATGTTTATTAGTTATGTATCGTTCAAAATTAATATGAACATTAAATACGTAACGAAAATTATAACTGAATATTCGATTAATAAACGAAGCGGGTTTTGGAAACCCGTTTTTCGACGGATGTTACAACCCATGCATTCATATCATAGTTCATAATGAACTGGTCATATGAGCCAGGGAAAGAGTTCAAGATGAAGTCCGCCGCAATTTCTCTTGCAGGGGATAACCAAGTTTGTTCATTTGGTCAATGTATCCTTTCATCTTAAGCACATGAGTACTGACACATGATCCTTCCAGCATTTTACAGCTTATGAGCTATTTTATAGTGTCACATCGCTCCTGTCAGGCTTGTTTCTGAAACATGCCTTTCAGTCGCTAGATCATGTCATAAGCATCGTTATCTTCCATGTACTTCTGAAGTTCAGGAGACACTGTGGCTTTGCATAAGGTAGGCTACCTCAACGGCATCCTTGTTATGCTTTTCAAGTGCCTTGCGAGCAGTAGTAGTGTTACTTTTAGGCTCGGTAGGGACTGGGCCATCTAAGATACATAGCTTTTCGCCATCTTGAGAACTATTCTCAGATTGCGGTGCCATTCGAGAAAGTTGGTGTTATTCAAATTTTCTTTTTCAAGTACAGACTTGAGAATGAAGGAGTTGTTTTCTTTAGACATCTATTATATATAAGCAAGAATTTTAGTTAGTATTTTCGATGTATATTTCCTTATTTAATTAATGACCCATTACAGTAATTAGAACAAGGAATGGGAATCCGGTTAGAAGCTCTTTCTAAAGGCAGCTGTAGCACGCAACATTAGCAAGGGGTTCAAGCGGACTGACAACGATTGTCAATTGTGAAAAGAGCACAACTCTCGGGTATGAGGCCGCTAAGACAACTCTTGTCTATGCATTGATACGTTTAGCCTCATCTATGCCACTTTTGTTCTCGAGACAGCTGTAGCACGTAACACGAGAAGAAAAGTAATAGTCGTCCTAAAACGGTCACATGTGGAAGAGTCGGATGTGTCGACGAAGCCCTTGCACCTTGGAAGGATAAACTAGACACCAAGTGTTGTGCTGTGGCTCCAACACTGATGGTTCGCATTATGCCCCAAGTGTTACTAGTAGTAGGATGACATCGACCATTGATTTTAATTACGGGTTAATTTTATTTTTACCAAATAGGGTCGTGAGAGTCAATTTTAGTATTTTAGTCGTGACATCTTGATGAACCCTTTCATCTCTGAGGACACTTAGTTTTATATATCCTATTAAAACTAAATTGTCGTGACTTGAAATAACCAATTTTAAGTTAATAGAAAACTATTAAGTTAATAGTTTTGGAAAATTAAATTTAATTTAATTTGCAAAACTTAATTGGTTATGTGTTTGTTTAAAACAACCTTTGTTTTATAATAAAGTTTTTAACAAGTTGTAAAACAATTTAGAACTTGTTATAATGTGATTGTTTTAATATTTTAAAACTCCTTTTAAAATCATGTTGGTATTTAGGTTGGTTATGTTATAACAACTTATAAGATAAAAGCAACCACAATAGCAAGATAAATATGTAAACCTATATGGCCAAAAATTGTTCGATCTTGCTAGAGCCTAATAGCAAGATCAAACGGGTCACGGGGTCACAACACACAAACAACCACAAGGATGGACTTGAGTGCATCCAGTCGTCTCGAGCAACTCCCACTGACTTCATGACTCCTGTTTTAGCGTCCTCAGTTTTGTCTCTGGGTCTTCGCTTATTACAATATTTTACAAAATACAATAAAGGAAGAAACCCTATCTATTACAACTTTGAACCATCTAGATGGCCATAAAATATAATTACAAAACCGAATAAAATATGCAACCACAAAACAAGGTCGGGCCAGATTTACATATTTCATAACAATCACAAAATAATCCGGGCAATGTTTTGGTCAAGCAAAACAAATAAAATATTGACCAAAAATAAAGTTGCCCTTAAAATCATATAGATCAGAAACTTTAAAATAAATAAAGTTTGTGTTCTATTTCCGGTTAAAAGATCGGTACCGACTCGTATGTTGTAACCAAGGCTCTGATACCACTGTTGGGTTTCCATGGTGATCATTTATAAGTTTTATTTATCAAAACCCGGTTCAATAAGTAATAGTCAATTAATCAAGCGAGTTAATTAATAAAAACGCAGCGGAAATAAACAAGTGATCAACAATAAACGAAACCCGACAGGATCCGGTTACATGCAAATGCGAGTACAGTAATAAAGACATCTAACTACCAATGAGAAAGATATACCTCGGTTAGTGACTAACCGGTCGAGACACCGAGGTTCAACGAACACGTGCTAGTGAAACGAACAAAACGGAACACGGGGATAACCCCGGGTAGTGGCGACGGCTGACCGGCGATAGCGACCAGCGGCAGCGGCGGTGGCCGGCGGCGTCTGTTCTGGCCGGCAGCGACGGAGTAGCGCGGCTATGGCCGGCGACAACGATGGCGGCGATGGCTATGGCCGACGGTGGCGGCGATTATGGTTGTGGGTATTTGAGAGTATTTTGTGCAAATTCTTCTAACCCCTTAAGCTTGTCCAAACACCCCTTTATATAGAATACGGAGATCCATGTATGTGAGATAAATGGCGGACATGCACATGGAAGATGGACAAGTGTCGAGAAGGCCATGCATGTTTGCCAAGTGGCAGACATGCACAATGCATGTGCGACAAATGGCGTAGGTTTCTTGCATGTATGACAAATGGCCAAGATTCTT
Organism: Scalesia atractyloides; assembly: GCA_947069175.1. Lineage (NCBI taxonomy): Eukaryota > Viridiplantae > Streptophyta > Magnoliopsida > Asterales > Asteraceae > Scalesia > Scalesia atractyloides. The sequence goes on from CAMTDV010000024.1 coordinate 85,274,484, forward strand.
GCATGCGCGACAAGTGGTGGTGCAAGCATGCATGCGCGACAAGTGGCGTAGCGTGGGTGCATGTATGACAAGTGGTGAGATGAGTAACCGTGTCACCCGGTTCATGTACCCGTCTCTCAGTTAATAACCGCAACAATAATATAATCCCGCTCATGATCATAAATACAATTATGATCCGTTTCGCATATTGTTCGTAATTACCAGTTAAGCTAGTTAAGTGGATTTAAGTTCGTTGACCACGGTGTAACTCTTACGGGTCAAGACCCGGTCGGTACGTTGACTTATCGAACCGGACATAAATTTCCAACAGTATGCTGTTGGATGAACTAGTAGTCCTGCTAATTCATCGAAAACTAGAATCGAAAAAAATTTGTAAATAACAATTTTAACAACTCCATTACAACCTATTAAACTAACCAACCATTTACAACACGTCTACAAGTTTGACCCACTTAGATAAACAAATTACACGGGTTAAGAGTATCCAGGTTAATGTTGAGTTTCTTGGTATAATTAACTAATCAGGTCGTGTTTGAGTATGTTATTGCAGGCAAAAAGAAGTTAATGTTGCACATCTTGTATCAATTCATTTAATTTTTCATTTTTTGAAACCAATTTAACAAAAAACCATGACAAAATAAAATACGAATTGTTTAGACACACTGATTATTTATAAAAATATGAATAAGTTGAACAAAATTTGTTCATGGACGGACCCAACTCGACATGCATCAATATCCAAAATTATCACATGTTTTGACCTGTTACCCATCGCTCATATGAAAACGTCATCCATTGTATGGAAAATTCAACAAAAATAAAGTGTATAAAATTAGATGGAATGAACAATGTACCACCATGTGATAATTACCAAATTATCGTTGGACCTTTTGAAAAGCTTTAGCTATTGTATTTGGATTTAACAGATAGCTTAATAAATAAGGTGTGTTTCACAAGAAGTGAAAGCTGTACATTAGAAGGGGTCGTTGTTATAAGATCAGCTGGTCATCATGATTACAGGAATATCATAAAATCCAGCAGCCATAAGGCATAGAAACACGAAACCCGTGTATATACAAGAACAGATTCAAGTATAAATCTTTGAAATAACCTTCAAGCACATGTTGCGGTTCATCGTTCACTTAAGCAGTAGCTTCGGCTTTCTCTTCATACTCCTCTGGTCGCTGAAGAGTACAGATGAGGTTGCGGTCTCCATACACATTGTCCACACGGCCTGTCACATAAACACACATCAGAATATAAGTTTCTTGCAAGACACACACACATATACGGGTAGAGAGAGACGTACAGGTAGTAGGCCAGAACTTAGCAGCACGAAGCCAGGGAGCAGGGTACGCTGCGTATTCTCTAGAATACGGTTTTGTCCATTTATCAGCCATGAGTAGTTGTGGCGGGTGAGGAGCGCCCTACAAACATAATAAATTTTTTTTTTAAATCACTAATAATATTCAAAGAATAAATTACTTCAAAATAGTCATAATCTGATTGCTAAAATACCTTGATGACATTGTCGTTGAGATCAACTGTTCCTTTCTCAATCTCCGCGATTTCTTGTCGAATGGAGATTAAGGCATCACAGAACCTGTCCAACTCCGCCTACAAAATAAAAGAATGCATGTTTTAAGTAAAAATTTATCATAACTTTAATAAAAAAAATAATAATTAAACTTTACTCTCCACATACCTTGCTTTCACTTTCGGTTGGTTCAATCATGAGTGTTCCCGGAACTGGCCATGACATCGTTGGGCCGTGAAACCCGTAATCAATAAGACGTTTAGCAACATCTTCGGGTTCTATGCCAGCAGTAGTCTGAAAGTGACTGAACTTTAGTCCATAGAACTTAAAATAAACAAACAAGATAATCTATTTGACATGACTTCTGTATTACCTTCAATGGTCGTAAATCAACAATGAATTCATGGGCAACTGTTCCGTTCACACCACGGAAAAGAATTGGATAGTGATTCTGTAATGTAATACACATATTAAATCATGTTATGAGTTATTGACAATAATAAACAAAACTAAAAAAAGAAAGAAATTGAGACCTCTAGACGTTTCGCCATATAATTTGCATTCAGGATAGCTATCTTTGATGCATCTGTTATTCCTTGCGATCCCATCATGGCAATGTACGTGTACGATATAGGCAAGATAAGAGCCGAACCCCAAGGGGCTGCAGCAATGGTACCAAGCGGCTTGTTGTGTTCAGCGGCCGGTATGCCACCTGTCGCCACCTTCATATATATAGAGTAACATTTTACACAACTATATTAATTCCATTTTTCTGAAATTTAATATTTTACTTTGGTACTTACCACAGGGTGTGAAGGCAAGTACGGTGCCAAGTGTTTTTTCACACCGATGGGACCCATACCGGGACCACCTCCACCGTGAGGAATGCAAAATGTCTTGTGCAAATTTAGATGGCACACATCCGCACCAATAAACCCTGGACTCGTCAAGCCAACCTGTAAAATCCAAATAAAATTATATTCAACGTTTTATAAAAGTATACGCGTTTTTGGGATACGACTTATGAGGATCATTTTTTCATTATACCTGTGCGTTCATGTTTGCTCCATCCATGTAAACTTGACCGCCATTGTCGTGAATAATTTTGCAAATCTCATCGATACCCTCTTCGTAAACTCCATGAGTTGAAGGATAGGTAACCTGAAATTCAATTAAATTATTTTATAAAATTATAATACATTCCGTTGTACCAAAATATTGTTTTTCAATTAACTACTTACCATAAGAGCAGATAGTTTATCTTTGTTTGCTTCCGCAGCCTTGCGTACTTCGTCGATATTTATGTTACCTTTCGAGTCGGTTCCCACAGTGATGATTTTCATTCCGCACATAGCAGCACTAGCGGGATTTGTTCCATGTGCCGACACCGGGATAATGCATACATTCCTTTGATGATCTCCTCTTGCCTGCAGTTGACCAAAATCAATAACTCCATTGACCAAAGTCAGCAACTGAAATTACACATACCATATGATAAGCTCGGATAACCATCAGCCCAGCATATTCTCCAGCCGCACCAGCATTCGGTTGCAAGGAGAATGAATCAAATCCAGTAATGCTACACAACAAGTCACCTAAGTTCTCAAACATTTCCTGCGAAAAACCGAAAAAAAAATATTAAATACATTATTTGAAAATTGAAACTATAAATCGTGTTAAAAAAATAATATTGGGGTTACCTGATAACCCTTTGCCTGTTCTGTAGGAGCGAAAGGATGAATATCCGCAAAGGCGGGCCATGTCACAGGCATCATTTCTGTAGTTGCGTTAAGCTTCATGGTACACGATCCCAGTGGAATCATACTGTGGCATAACGAAAGGTCCCTTGATTGCAATTTACTTAGGTATCTTAGTAGCTCATGCTCCGTGTGATACCTAAAATTTGAAAAAAAAATATATAAAAAAATTAGGCAAGTACTTAAAGGAACAGATAATTGTATATATGGCTGCAAACAAACCGAACGAACTGAACAGATCATTGTCTATAGGGCTGCAATCGAACCAAACGAACACGAACAAGACATTGTTCGTGTTCGTTTGTTAAGGAAATATATGTGTTTACGAACTGTTCATGAACACTTACCGAACGAAATTTAATGTTCGTGTTCGTTCGTTAAGGAAATGAACGTGTTCGTTTGTTAATTTTAGGCAACGAATGCAAACAAACGTTCATGAACTCAAATGAACACAGACTAATGTTCATGAAAACAAATGGAAACAAACGAACACAAACAAGCGCTCATTACAGAATACATAATACATTGATACTTATTAAATATTCTATTTGTCAGAATTTTGAAGTATGCATATAAAATATAAAAACTAACACTAATGAACTATCGAACACAAACGAACATAACAAACACGTTACCAAAAGTTCACGAACATAAATGAACGAATGCGGCCTTGTTCATGTTTGTTCATTTATTAAAGAACTTCCCGCCGAACGGTTCATGAATTGTTCACTGAACGTTTGGTTCGTTTGCAGCCCTAATCATATACATAGCTTTGATTAATATAAGGTAATTTCGTGTAGACCACATATCTCAAGATGATAGGTGGTCTTTTTTCAATATTTTCAACTATAAATAAGAATCTTAAAACTCAGAGTTTAAGTGTTTGAAGAAAATCATATAGAAAAAGGATCATACGTGTTAAAAATCGGATGGGTCAAATACGGAGTCTCCCTTACAAGCCCAGACGGGATCGCATCCTGAACCTCTGGTGCAATAGATGCAGCAGTGAATGTCACCTATAATTATATACCGTTACAGTAAATTAATAATACCTCTAAAGTTTTTGTCGAAAAAGATATACACAAACACACTTACAGGTTTCCCTAATGCAAAAACTTTGAACAAAGTATCAACATCTTCGATCGTTGTTGTCTCATCGAACGAGACAGTGATCTGAGAGAAACATATTTAAGAATAAGTTGTACGAATTCGAATTTTGAGCACACAAACAGCAGTTGCAAAGATAGATACTTACAGTGTTTTTGTCGACTATACGGAGATTCATGTTGTGCTTGTAAGCTTCTTCAGCAATTGCGCTTGAATCAGCACATGTTACTTTCACAGTGTCGAAAAAGGGGAGATCCTGAACTTGTACTGTCCCTAACTTCTTCAAACCTGAGCAAACGTGCCAGCTAGACCGTGCACCCGTTTGGCGATGGTCTTTAAGCCTTCGGGTCCATGGTACACACCGAACATAGCAGCCATGTTTGCAAGCAACGCCTATGTAATTAACGATAAGAGTTATCAGTTACATACGGAAATTAAACGCTAATGAACATGTTTATCTCTAAAACATTACCTGAGCTGTGCAAATGTTACTAGTTGCTTTATCCCTCCTGATATGTTGCTCACGGGTCTGCATCGCCATACGTAAAGCCGGTTTCCCAGAAGAATCAACGCTAACACCGATAATTCTTCCAGGCATCATTCGCTTATACTCTTGGGACGTCGCAAGAAAAGCTGCATGCGGACCACCATAACCCATCGGAACGCCAAACCGCTGAGCCGAACCAACCACAATATCCGCCCCAAGTTCACCCGGCGGCTTCAAAACAGTCAAAGCCAACAAATCACTAGCCATGACCACTTTCACCCCATTTGCGTGGGCATTCTTAATAAACTCACTATAATCCAACACCTCACCTTCCGTCCCCGGATACTGAACCAAAACCCCACACACATCACCAGACGAGTAATCGAAATCCTTAAGATCCGATGTAACCACCTTTAAATCAAACCCATCAGCCCGAGTCTTACAAATATCGATAGTCTGCGGGTGACAGTTACTAGCGATAATAAACGTTTTCTTTTTACCCTTTAGAATATTATTACACATAGCCATAGCTTCAGCAGCAGCAGTCCCTTCATCAAGCAACGAAGCGTTCGACATGGGCAAGCCCGTTAGATCAGTCACCATGGTTTGGAAATTGAGCAAGGACTCAAGCCGGCCCTGCGCGATCTCAGCTTGGTACGGAGTATACTGCGTATACCAACCCGGGTTCTCCATAATGTTTCTTAATATAACAGTGGGCACATAAGTGTTATAATACCCCATACCGATAAACGACTTAAAGATCTTATTCTTAGAAGCTAAATCCTGCATGTGTGCAATCATTTGCGACTCGGTTAACCCCTCGTCGAATTTGGAATACTTCATGGAGTCAAGACGGATAGATTTCGGCACAGTGGCGTCAATGAGCGAGTCGAGATTCGGGTAGCCGACGAATTCAGCCATTTTGATTTGTTCATCAGGGGTGGCTGAATTATGGCGACGTGGGAAAGTGTCACTTGGTTTCAATGCATCAACTGATATGGACCGGGTTTGTGAACCGAACCCGGTCCCAGTTATGTTTCTGTCGGATCTAATGTTTGTGCCACTGCATATGTATGGAGATAAGGAGGAGACATACCTTGAAGGTGAGTAGAGGGCTGGGGATGATGGGTTGCGTTTGGTTTGGGATAAGAGGCGCCTGAGGATGGCCTTGTTGGCTAGCCTGCGTGCACGTTCCATTGGGGGTTGGGGGGGGGGGGGGGTTGGATGAAGGTTGAAGAAGACAGAGCAAGAATGCTCTGTTGTTTATGGGTTCTTCATGGATTAGTGGGGTGGTGGTGGTGATAAAAAGGGGTTAATGGGAGTACACTGGCCTCACATGTTCATCTGGTCACATGTCATCAAGTAGCTTAAAAATTATGATTTTGGTCCTCAACTATGCACCCATTTTCATATTGGCTACCTAAGTTTAGTTACATTTTACATAAAGAAAAGAAACAATAAAAAATAATAATAACCTCTTGAAATCAAGTTTGATGATGATAATAAGGAAATAGATGAGATTTGTTACAGAACATTAAATTATCGTGAGAATAGATATAACTAACCTAAATCGATTAACTTTTTATCAGTGGTCGTTCATAACAAACCTATTGCGAGAACAAAAAGTTTTCTTTGGGTTTTGAATTTTTCGGGTCAGGTTGTTCGAGTTTGGGCTGGGAAAAAGGGACTCGATAACCGACCATTTAAAGTTTGGGTTGGTTGGTTTGGTTTAGTTTAGTTCGGGTCGAGTAGTTTGGTTTTCAGCTTTAGATGTAAAATGAAAAGAAACATGTTTTTTTTTTCACAAAATATCATCATAGCACTAAAATATATCATCAAAATTAAAATATATTTGACAATATCCTGGAAGCAGTTGCCTACGTCCATCCTTCCCAGACCCTACCAATAGTTGGGCTATGGGTGGGATTATACTGGGTACGATCGATTGATTGAATATGATATGATACTGTTCAAAAGTCCTAAAACCTAATGTTCCAAAAACCATGGACTCCAAACCAAAAAGCATCTTTTAAAAAAAATCAGTACAATAATTGTTCAGTTTTATTTTTTGGGTTTTCTGGTCAGGTTGTTCTGGTTTTTGACCGGAAAAAAGTGACACAATAACCGACCCATTTAAGGCTTGGGTTGGTTGGGTTTTTAGGTATTCTCTAATTCAAGTAGGGTTTATAAACACGTATGTTATGTACATAAAACCCGTTAAACTAACTTGTTCATATGTGTATATAACCTATACATAACTTGCATATGTGTAGGTTCGATATATAAACAAAATTTGTTCTTTTTAAAAAAAAAAGTTAAACCATTTTCTAATGTTTTAAAACTTTTTAAAATTGAAAGTTAATGGTTTATTATTCTGTTATTTATTAAAGATAAAGATTACATTTTTAACACTAAAAATAGATATTAAACTGAAGGACAAGATATGAGCATATATGTAAAGTTCATACACCAAAACAAAAAATACCAAGATTCCAGATCTGAGGTGATGGGTTAGTGCTTAGACCAAGACAAATTACTCACCAACAAGTTGAAAGGAAAACTTTGGGACACGTGGAGATGATAGATTATTGGTGTCTGTACTCTTAACCGCGAGCAACCAAAGCCAATCGTTTATTATCAGCAACTGTAGAACAAAACCAGTGACAGATGGTGATCTTGATTCAGTCAGGCAAATGGTCGAACATGTGGCAGGCATTGGATAGATTGGATTGGGTTTCAGTGGAGCAAAATATGTTGGGGTGGCCGATCCTATTTCACATTCACCTTATCTCTCTTTCAACCTCCCAACAAAACACAATCGGAAACATGTGTCATGTTGTCGATCAAACCTTAAATACAATTATCTTTCTAATTTATCAGAAATAGTTAGTTCCATTCCCATTTTGTTTATGAAAGATATTTATTACTTTGGGGATTTTGTAGAATAATTCTTATAATCTATTTTTGAACATCATGGTTTTTAGAACGTCTAACTTACAAAATCAATTAATCATACTTCTAAATCTGATCTATACATTTGAATATCATCAAACTAGAATCCTCAATCACTCACATGAACGTGTTTGCACACACCTTAATACTCATTGGCTATAAGCCATTTTGAAACATAAAATATGTAGTAATCAAATTTTAGAAGTCAAGAAATAAATATAAAACAAAAGTTAAAAAACTTTTCCTTCCTTTAAAAAGTAGTAATTTTTCCCGCGCGATGCGGCGGGTCCAAATGTAAAGTAACTCGGCCCGAATCGTTTCTGAACAAAAGTTACGTCAATACGTAGATAAAATGAAGATACACATAAAAATAAGCACGGTAGCGTTTATATATGGCCCAACTTATTTGCAAAAAAAAAATTAAGTCGAACACCAACCTGAACTTATACCGACACATATATAATAATAAATAAGCAAAAAAATTAGGTTTTCTTAAGTTAAAAATGGTACCGTGCGTTGCGGTGGCGCCGGACCGTAAAGTAAGTCGAATTTATAAATTCTAATGAAAACATATCATATTTGACCTGACCTATTGTAAAACAAAATTTATATCAAAACATAGATTAACACAAAACATAAAAAAGCAAAAAAACAAAAAACAAAAAAAGCAAAAAAAAAACATATTATATCTGAGCATATCAATTTTCAAAGAAACGTAATCAATTTGAATTTATACCGACACGTACATAAATATAAGCATGTATAAATGATTATAAAGTTTTTAGAAAGTTCAAGGGTTGTAAGTAAATACTAAATGTTGAAGGGTAAAAACTAAAATAAAGAAAAACTTACTAAAACAAAAAAAAATTATAAAGTTTTTAGAAAGTTGAGGGTTGTAAGTATTAATACAAAATATTGAAGGGTAAAACTAAAATAAACAAAAGTTTACAAAAAAAACTTAAAATGTGGACCAATGACCAGCTACCATGCAACAGGCTGGCACTAGTCACACCTTTCTTCATTGTATGTATATATAATATTATAAACACACATTTTCAAACAATCACATGATATCCTAAAAAATAACTTACAAAGTTATATTGATACACAGAGTCTTTATAGTTGGGAAAAATCTTGAATGTGACGGTATTCAACGGATAGATTCGAGAGACAGAAATTCACCACTTGGACTATACGTTGGGTGATCCAATTCCCAATCGACATACCACAAACACCACTCCATTCAACACAGCTAAATTAGCAATGGAAAATCAATTATCCTTAAACAAGAACAAACGAAAGAAAGTTAGATAACTTCAGTCTGATCATTTTCATTGAATTCGCACGATGCATAGAAAACTTGATAACCCACAGTGCACTTCTTTAGGACGTGCAAATAACTATCAAAGAAAAAGCCAACTAAAATACTTAGGTGGTGTAAATTTAAACTGAATATAGTTGATCCTTGATTGACTCGTATCTTCCATCTTGATAGTCTTTGTGTCTCCACAACGGCTAGTACATTTGAATTGTTGAGAACCTGACTATCACCCCTTATTCGGAGAAGTTTGCCCTCAAACCTTGGAAGACTCTCGTCCGAATCAAAGTATGGATGCGAATCAAAGTTAAAAGTGGTTGCCACGCAATATTTCTTGGGATGGTCAACTCAGTAGGCATTATCATTCACATTGGAAATAATATCGAAAGGGCCATCGGATCGGGGGCTTCACTTGAAAATGACACTTAGACGGAAAACCCTTCCTTGGGAAAATGAACCCACGCCAAATCACTTGGTTAAAACAACAACTGCCTATGACCTTTATCAACTCGTTTCTTAGTTTGCTCATTCATTTTAATGATCATGTCATGTACCTGCTCATGAAGGATTTTAGTGCAGGTCGCTAAATAACTGCCATTTTGGCTAAAGTTGGTAAGAATGTCGAGAAGACCTAGATCGGGTGGAGCTTTAGAATTAGAGTCGTATAATATCTGGAAGGGGTTAAGGCCCGACGTTTTGCTTGGTGCATGGTTATAGGCAAATGTCACTTGTGCCAATAAGTCTGCCATTGCTTGAGATTAGTTTTGATAAGGGCCCTTAGGAGAGTTCCTAATATTATATTTGTCACTTTGTATGCCTATCCGCTTGTGGATGACTAGAGGTGCTGAACTTCAGTTTAGTACCCAACTTCTTCCAAAGAGTTAACCAGAAATGACTTAGGAACTTGACATCTCGATCACTAACCATGGATACTAAAACCCCATGTAAACGAACAATCTTCTTAAAGTACAAATTAGCGACCAAAAATGCATCGAGAGTGGTGTGGCAAGGCATGAAGTGAGCCATTTTGGAGATCGGTCAACGAAAGAATCAAATCCTTTTTGTTGGGTTGGGGGAAGACTAGTGATGATGTCTAAACTCATGTCTTCCTGCCTGACCTTACGGACGGAAGAGGTAGATATAACCCGTGTGGAAATCGATGTCTTTGGCTCGATGACAAGTAGCGCATCACTTGATTAAATAGCCTACGTCTGGTGCAAGCCTTGGCCAAACAAAGTGTAGTTGCAACATAAGAGTTTTTTTGCCTCCAACTAACCTACCTTTATGTACTTCCTTTACTAAAGTATCCCATACACTATGCAAGAATGCAAAAATGGTGTCCTTTGATCAAAAACCTCTTGAGACAATCACCTACTCGTATTTATTAAATCAAATCCATTGATCCTTGGATGTAGGGTATTAAGAAGGGAAAACTTTCTAGACAATTCATCGACACCTTTATTTAATTTACCAACCTTGTGTTTAATGATGATATTGAAAACTTGCAAGAAATTGACCTACTTCGCGTGTCAAAGTTGGAGTTTATGTTGACATTGAATATACTTGAGTGCTTTGTGGTCGGAATGTAATTAAAGTCCGTTGAAACAGATAGTGTTGCCATGGTCGAAAGCTCGGATGATGGCATAGAATTCCTTATCGTAAGTTGAGTACCGGCGTTTAGCCTTGTTTAGTTTCTCGCATAATTATGACATGGGACTACCCTACTGTGAAAGGACGACATCAATTCCGACCCCAGGGGCGACACGTTCGACCTCAAATACGTTGTCAAAACAAGAAAGAGCCAACACAGGTAGCTCATTGACAATAAATTAGGATTGTGTGATTCACCCGAACTTTTCAAATTTTGTCATTGGAGCCTAGTGATACTGAAGTTCTTAACAAATCCCATGTAGAATGATGCGAGGAGTAGGCCAGTCCAGTACGCCTTGCCCTTTGCATTAATCAACTTGAATACCATCGACAAACACCAAATACCCAAGGAAAGCTACCTGTAATTGATCAGAGTGTCGCACTCTGGTCAAAGATGATATTTATAAGTCCTAATAACCCCAAACAGATAGTTAGTGGCAGTCAGGGTGTCGAACCACGAAGACTCTATGGTCTGTGTTAGGATTCGGATGATTACTGCTTTTGTAACAAATTATGAAGCTTGCTATTTTATAATTATTGTTTGTTTGGTAGGTTTGAAAGAAAGTCATATTTAACCGAAAAATTACTAATAACTACGAAAACGATTGTGTGATTATGAAAACAAGAACTCGATTACTTGATTGAAATCTATGGTTTGGAACAAGGTTCACACCCGCTTCGATGATCGTAAGACCCATGGTTCCTACACGTTTTAGATTTAATTTAGTTGCAAACTGATTATCAACGTTACAAAGAACGGACAAAAGTTACCTGGAACATGTAAACCCTAGTCTATATTAAATCATAGTTGCATGATTCTTTCACAAAGTTAAATTTAATAATTCACTCGACAATTCATGAATTTGAAAAAAATGCAAAATAATTAACATAAACTTAAAATATTTCACACAACAAGTCACATATTAGAATCATAAACAATTGTTAAAAATTCTAGAATCTTACAAAAATCTACACCGGGGTGAAACCCGAGGAGACTAGCCGTCATGGTACATGAAGCTTGATCATGGATGATAAGAACGAAGAACTAGCCATGGATCACGAGTCTTGGAATGGTTAATGAAGGATTAGGGTTAGGGTTTGGAGTTGGTTTGATGATACAAATGATGAGTGTTGGAGACGGATTGGTGTGGTGAAGGTGGATGGTAATGATTGGTTATGTGATGGATTGAGGATCAAGATGGATAGATGATGATTGATGATTTGAGAGAAGCTGTTTCAAGTTTTAGGTTCCAAGAACAAGTGTTAGTCCAAATATCGTTCAAAACTCATAAAACCCTCAATTCTTTCGGTCAAACAATGGCCTGATTTGCGCAAAGTCCCAACGTCACATCGGTGACACTAGTTTTGTACATCGGCGATGCAACTATTAATGTCGAAGCAATTGTTGACTGTTGATGGAGAGGGTGAAATGTGACATTTGTGGTGATTCGATCATGTAACAATTACAAAACGAGTTATCAAATAATGAAAGTTGGTGTTTTATTTATGAGTTTTGTATTTTTATCATGACATTTGCATATATTCGATTCTTGCACGATTCCAAACTTTCAAACGACTTCTGGAAGTGAAATCACAAACTATTACGTAAACGTAATCAGTTAACGCGACGTACACTCCGGAACAAGGTCATAGGCTAAACATACCCTAAATACCCTTAACATAGCTTAGAAATAAGTTTCGAGGGCTTCGGTATGGTAAAAACTGCTTATGCAACTTCAGGGGCTATTTTGCAATTCTGCGAAACTATGCCGTTACGCGTATTTCTTAATCCGGGACATGTACGCGCATCCAAAAATTTTTTTAATCATTAAAATCTTGTTATTTAATGATTGGAATCATAAATTATCATTCGTTACGCATTTACGGTCATGCACGCGATCGTTACGATTTTCGTCATAATTAACCAAAAACCGCAACCGTACGACCAAACGAACCGACATCCGGGACATTTTTGAGCACATTTCAAGTTCCCTATGCTTTATCGTCCTTATAGAGCTTAAAAATCAGGTTAACGGGTGTTAGAAGTGCCAAAAAGCGACGAAACGTGTGCAGGGGCCTGTTCTGCCATTTTCTAAAACTTGTGCCCAACACCCCTGCTTAGGACCGTAAGCATATGGACCATACGGTCCGTAAGGGTACTCCAGCACATCAGTTTTGTTGGCAGCAACTGGTTAACCCTCTTGTTGATTAAGCAAACGAACTTGCCACTCATTCTCCTGCATCTAACATGTGTTATGACACTAATCCAACTCAATGATGACTCATGGACACATGTATTGATCTTATAACTCCAATTCAACTATAAATAGCATTGGGTTCTAGCCACTTGAACTTTTACAACCTTCATCCTTGCTCTCATCTGCTATTATCTGGAGTTGCAACCATTTGGAGATCATCTTCTGAGTTCTAAGGCTCTCTTGGATGTATGTAAGTGTTTCATTCAGATCTTGTTCAATTCTTTAGCATATTTGAGCTAAAAATCAAACAGTTTGACTTTCTATTTGACTTTCAATTCTGACCATGAATTGGTCAAAACAAAGTTCAATTGAACTTTGCAACGTGTGATCATGATGGTTATGGTCCTTAGTGATCATGCCTACTGATTTCCACGTTTACTAGTCATTGTGGCGAGTCAAAGTTTCGGTCAATAATGCGATAAATGCGCATTATACTATGAACTATTTACGGGTACCCAAAACAATTTTATAACTTAGTTGGACATGTCAAAACATGTCTAACTCGTCACTTTTAGTTTAGTGCTTGTTAGGATTGTTTGTCGAGCGGTTTTGACCACCGCTTTGACTTTGAATCCTACCCGTTTGGTTGATCTTTGAACCCAACCAAATACATATTTGTGACCATAGTTGAATAGGCATTAACCCTTGAGGTTATACCTTATGGTCATATCATTTGGTTAGTGTTATGATAATTAGTTGTTATGATCTCAATAATGACCAAAATGCTCTTTTCGCAAATAAATCAACTATAAGCATATGTAACATAAAGTTTGATATGTAATCTGATCAAATAACATAATCAAACATGTTTTGGCATATAGGATTATCATAATACATATCTAACCATCCGATCACACGTTTACGCAAATGACGCGTTAAAGTGGCTTAAACTACCTTAACGGGTCATAACGGGTCAAAAGCACTTAGGAACCTTTTCAAATCAGAATGTAGACTTTGTTAAACTATTTCATATGAGTTCCATCACTCATTTGGTCTACAAGATCTCGTTCTATCCGATCTTCCGATTAAGTCTCGATATTTACACAATTATCCGGTTTTAGGACATGCTTGATTTCTCGGACTTTTGAGCTTGTTTGATCTTTGATTCAAGGTTACAATAGCAATCACAAGTGAGTACATAGTTCCCCTCTTTTATGCTTTGTAAATATTTTGGCGTGACTCATATGTGCTAAATTGTTTTCAAGCTTTCAAATTACAAATGCTATGATTTATATAAACACGACGATTTCAATAATGTGAACGAACTTGTTGGTGCGTTGTATTCATGACATGAATGACATTCATTAGCTTTGGCCAAGCCGACCATTAGTAAGTTATGGTACCATAGGACTGACAATCCCATTACTAGGCTATTCACTGGAATTTGGTGGGTAGTTTGGGGAACGACCGAAACTGTTTACTTTAATAAACCCTTTGGTGGTTTGTTATTGCAATTTAATACCCTTTGGTGGTATAGACGAGTCAACACAGGTTTGAATGTATTCACCGAAATGACCAAAAGTTTTCACAATTAAAACAAGGACGAATTATTATGATAATGACGATTTATTTATGACAATGACAATTAGTTTATGAAAATGACGATTGGTTTATAACAATGACAATTGGTTTATAACAAGGACTATTTGGACGATTGGTTATAACAAAGATGATTGGACGATTGGTTTATGCTAAGTAATTTAGATAACGTGACAGGTGTAATGTGATAAAAGCGTGGTGGATACGCCGCTGGTACTTCCTATATATAAGTGCCTTCATCATATTACATACCGTGGCCTTATCTAAATTTCTTGGAACAATGTTTTCAAACAATAACACGCACCGATTTTCAATTAAAGATATAAACCATACAAGTTTTCTTTCAAGATGATTTACTACTCGGATTTTCAAAACAAATGTTTTGGTCAAGATTCATGGCTACAAGTCTTTTATAAACTATAACTAACTTGTTTTAGTCAGTTAGTTATCATTGCAATACTAAATACTTTTTGATAACAAGGTTTTCAATAACGACTCTAGTAGTCTGACGAGGTATTGCAATACATATTCAAGGCCACGAATTTGACACACTCACAAAACCTATGTACCCTCCGACATATTTTTTGCTGACTCGTTTTTCACATATGTTTCAGGGAATAATGCTTGATTTGTAACGCCTCGCTTTTCGCAGCTTTCCGTTTTAGGAAGATTGTATCATATTTCTATTTTCGGAAACTCTTTCCTTGTAATCGTATCTCATCTTGAATCATTGTAAATTCGAGACTTTGATCGTAATGAAATTAATTTTTATGTGGATATACATTACTTATAGATGTTTATACATCGATTCATACACACGTTTATTAACATACTTGTATCATAAATTAACTCGTAAACAATTCTCGTGTAATCGTAATTCTTAAAGCATTTCATTCATACAAGATACTTGGTTATTCAATCGCAGAAATTATAATCATTAATCACGAGAGTTACACTTATTTGACACTTCGTTATGTGTTACAAACTTGTTAAGTGTTAGTCTAGATTAATCTTTTCAAAACATACTATTTTTGCTTATAAAACATTAGGAATATCATGTCACACCTTATTACAAGTTCATAACCCATTAAAAGGTAACAAGTTAACCAATTAATAACCTTTAATTAGCAAAATAAAATAAAAATAAAAAATGGCAGCCCACTTTTAAAGGTGTGTTTGGGCTAGTTTCAAGCCTTAATCCCCACTAAACACTCCTAAAGCCCAACCCAATGAAACCCTAATCCATCCCCTATATAACCCAAGCCTCCTCCAAGCATTTTTCACTTTCTAAACACTCCCCATTCACTCTTAAACACTCCAAATCGCGGCTGAAATAAAAAGTTCGAGCAGATTCAACACCTCTTACAAAAGTGAGCATAACTCACTCATTTCTTGGCCGATTTACTTGATTCTTTTTTCTACTTACTTGGATTAACCTTGGATATGATTACATGGTCTCTCCTTGGAGAATTCAGACCTGGAAGTTCCCCGAAAAGGGCTCCATCTTTCTGTTTTGAACAAATCTTTTTTTAAAACTTATGTTTTACCTTCAACAAACTTGAGTTCTTGTGCTCCTAATCACACTTATGATTAAGAAGCCTAACCAAGCTTGTTATATGAACTAAGGGATGTTCTAACACCCTAAAGTTTCTGTTTTCAAAGAGCTTTTAGCTCACAAGTGTTACCAAGTCTTGAACTTGATGTTAGTGAGACTACAAGGTTAGCTTGGGCTATCCTACATAAAAGTCCACACAACACCTGATGATTTCCTATACCACTAAGGCCTATTCGATCTTCATAGAGTAACAAGGCTACGCCATGTCCCCAACAAAGGATGTACGGGATGCACGACCCTAGTTTGCTTACTCGGTTGATATGAAGCTTTAGTGAAGAATTCTTTTTTTATGTAGTTTATGTAATTCTATGTTCATGACCCTCCTTGTGTCTATGACACTTGTGTAGTGGTGAATCCAATCGAGGTTCCAAAGTGGATGGTTAATCCTCCCACCTCCTACTTGACTTACATGACACCAAGAGGTTCCAAAGTGGATGGTTCATCCTCCCACCTCCTACATGACTATATAACTATATATAAATCTATGGACTATATAATATACCAAACCCAAACCTTGATAATGAATACATAATCACCTATCAAGTTAATAAGTTTTATCACTAAAGTGTGTAGTTCCTCGTTACGATTCTAATAGGTCCCGAACCTATGAAATCACATCAAACCCATATGGGTTATCATAGTGTCAAAAACGAGTGCTATACCTAGTGACTATTTTTATATATCTTAATACTTTATTATTCTTTATTCCGTAATCATGCTCGATAATCTGAATCTTCCGTTAAAACTCATACTTATACCTATGTTCTTCTTGTAGAAGGACAAGGTGCCAAACCTTAATCACAATAAGCTCGCGGGATTCTCTAAGTGGAACACTTTAGCAAAACCGTGAGTACACTTGACCCATTTACCGCCGTCTCACTTTTGGGTTGTAACATGTTTACTTATCAAAATACACTTATCACAAATTCATGCTTTTACATACTCAATCCTTAATACATGATGCTTGTTATGCTTAGATACATGCTAGAATTATACATGCTTGATCATTAACTTAGCTAGCCCAACTTGACATATATAGCGCGATGAGTAGACACCACCTGTCGGGTTATGTTAAGATTATCATACTCATTTTAGCATTGTCGCTTTTGCGACGAGGGAAGCTCGATCACGTAAACTTTTGTGGAAACTCGGGTTTGATCTAGTAGTGCATGATTAGTATAGTCTTTGCTTACAATTACCATTTGGATTCGAGTTATACATTTTATACCTATGCTATGTATTCACCAAACTTGTGTACTCGCCTTTGCTTTTGCATTGAACTCTATTTTAAAACTATTATAGGTTGATGAAGATGATGCCATGAAATTAGAATAGTGTTGATGACTAGATACACACATAGACGTTAGGTTTATAATTGTTATATCAAATTTTGCCTTGATTATTGTTGTATTTGAATTTCCATGTATTGTACTCGAATGTTTTACTTATGAAATGAAATCCGGTTTAATTAAATATTGTCACAATTAGTATTATGAGCAATGAGCAATCTCTTTCGTCCCGCCTCGATGTTTCCGCCATCGGTTGGGGTGTGACATGATGATACTGATGCATGCTCACGTAGGAATGGACATGGACTTTAGTGCCTAAAAACAAGAAAGACAATCTGTTATGTTTGTTTAGTTTGTTTAATATTTCAAAGACAATGCAACTATGTAAATTTAATAATTCAATAAAACAAAACCTCAAATACCACGTGTTATTGTAAAAATTTGTTAACGTGACTCCACGACGTTTCCGTCGCGATTTGTTGTTTTTACGCGGTCGGGGTGTTACATGAAACCCGAACATTAAGGTATTTATTTTATGGGTTTTATTGCGTTTTAGGTGATTATGTGCTTTGAACGTGATAACTACAGAGATTGTAGTTTTGTAGGTTAATCGCTTAAATCGGTGAAGTTAAAGTATTGGAGGTGAGTTGAACGCCCGAGGATGATAATCAAGGTACATTACGTTATTCGGGATGTGTTTTGGGTCGGAAAATAGCTTGGAAGTACGATAAATGAGAAAGAATAAAGTTCAGGGGTCTAAAGTGCCAAAGCATGTTCCCTAACTCGAAAGATCTTACGAATCACTTTGGAATAATCGGCGTTTCTCCCCGAAACCCTCATGTTTTATTGAGCCAATCTTTTATGTTATCTCAATTTTTGTGTTATTTTATATTTGTTCCCTTATTCATTTCGAATCGTTACACAAATTCGCACGCCTCTTGCAATAAAAAAATAATAATCCTCGAGAACAAACTAAATTTACGCTCTTTATACGCATTTATACATGATTACACTTGTTGAATACTCGTTAAATACTCGCTACATACATGCAACATACGTGAATTGTCCATGCTTATACATGCAAAACTTGTTTTCTTACATTATGATCAAGTCTCATCCTTTTTCCTTTCTATTTCAACCCTAGATGTCTTCTCCAAGTTCTACCAAGAAATCCAAGGGCTCCAAGAGGGGTTCAAACAACCAAGGAGACTCTATCTCCAAGCAAGAACTAGTAGGGTTAGTAGCTTAACAGGTGGCCGAACAGATGGCTAAGATTATCCCAAACATCGTAAGCCAAATCCAAACCATCCATGAAACCCCCAAGTCCTCCGTTGACTCAAAGGTGGACCCTCCCAAAGCAACGTTCCAGTTCAAACAGTTCATGGCTTGTAAGCCCATGGAATTCACTGGTAATGATGGCGCTACCGCCATGATGAACTGGTTCGAGGCGATCAAACTCACCTTTTTGCAAAGCGGATGCCCTGATGAGCTCCGAACCTTGAACGCCACAAGGGTCTTTCGTGAGAGAGCCCTCGAGTGGTGGGCCACCGAAAGGAACAAGCGTGGCAATGAAGCAGCCCACGCGTTACCTTGGGAAGAGCTAAGGCAACTCATGAAGGATCAGTTATGTCCTCCTCACAAGACCCAGAAACTCGAAAACGAATTCTGGAATCTCACTCAACAAGGGAGCGACGCCGAAGGACTGATCGCGTGCTTTAAACAATTGAGTATCCTTTACCCTGGGCAAGTGGATACCGCACCCAAGGCTATCGCCAAACTCATTCGCAGCCTCTCACCTGTACTAACAAACCATGTCGCTGCCGCTAGCCCCAAAACCCTCGAAGATGCTTATAGCATCACGATTGAAATGAACCACAATTGCATTCGTCATGGGGCCTACGGCAAGGTTTCCATGAAGCATGCACACCAAGCCACCACCACTACTAAATCACCTCCCTCCCAAGCCAAGAAACAAAACAATAGGAACAAGAAGCGGAAGGCTTCTGTTAAGAACAACGCGGTTGTTACTCCGCTTGCCCCTTCACCACTAAACGCTGTCTCCTCTACCTAAAACACCGAGCCACCCAAACGAAACTACACCAGTACTTGGCCTAAATGTGAACGGTGCACCTACCTCCATCTCCCATCCACCCCATGTCGGAAATGCGCCAACTGTAACATGATGGGGCATTTCGTTAGCCATTGTCGCCAACCCCAAAACAATCAAGCCATCATGCCTAACCCTAACCCAAACCAACCTCAACCCCAACGTTAGAATGCTCTTGTGCGAGCATGTTACAAATGTGGCGATCTCAATCATCTCGCCAATGTTTGTCCTCTACTCAACCAGCAGCCTCAACTTCAACAGCAGCAGCACCCTTAGCCTGCTAAAGGACGAGCCTTCATGCTTACCTCTACACAGGCTCAAAACTCCAATGACGTCATTACTGGTACTTTCCTTGTCAACCATATTTATGCTTCATGTCTATTTGATACTGGTGCCGATAAGAGTTTCGTGTCTGTCGAATTTGAACCTTTACTTAAGTGTGAACGTTCCAAATTGCCTAATCATTTTGCTGTCGAAGTCGCTAATGGGAAATCCATCACCGTTGATGTACCAACCCGCTTCCTCGCAAGCTCGTCACTCTCATTACGACTAGCACCAGAGATTCGGATCATAATGTAATCTAAACCGCTTATTACGCTACATCGCATATTTTCGCACTATATCACATCACAACGCATTACATCGCGTTAACATAACGCTTATCTCGCACAAACTAAATACTATCGACTATGCGTGGAGTTTCCAAGGCTATCTGCTCGCTTAAACCGCAACACGACTCTCGCAAGACTTGGGAACAAAGCCGCATGACTCATCGCTTATTTATCGGACCTTGAGATTTTGTGGAATTTAAGTAAATATGACCATTTAATACGCTTAATACTTCGCTATAACGCTTAATATAACTATATTATACAAACCGAATCACCGAATGAACCCTTAACGCGAAATCAGCAAACAGAACTTGGTCATCAGGCCAAGTTTGGCCGAACTTGACTACCACAAGTTCGCCCGAACTTGCCTGAGACACAGGACCTATTGCTTTCCACAAGTTCGCTCGAACTTGTACACACATGTACAAGTTCGGCCGAACTTAGTTAACTCTCTTGAAGACCTAGCAAGTTCGACCAAACTTGACTCCCACCAGCTCACTTTTTGCCTTCGCCTATAAATACTCAGCCCCATTCTCTCATTTGAACTTGCTGCAAGTTCGCTCAGAGCTCTCAAACCCGAAACCCTTTGTTTCCTCAGTAAGATTCAACCCGATTTCAACTACTATGATGTTCAAACAATGTTTTACAACGAGTTTGCACAAGGCTTTGCCTTCGTTTTCATCAAATCTCTTCTGTTAACGAAAATCTTCATCTTTTTCTATAAAACTTCTGTTTTTCACTCAGATCTATACTAGATCTGAGTAAAACCTTTCATAAACATTGAATTCTACATAATATTCAGACTAATGACGTACGTTTCGTTCACTTTTGAGTGGAACGAGGCGATGTCAAGCAAAATCCCAAATCCGGAAGCACAAGGACGAAATCGTCACTTTACACAAGCTGGACTAACCCGTACGAACCATCAACTTCGTCCGCTTTAGCCTGAGTTTCTGAAAAATGGCTAAGTTCGCTCCAAAAGACCACTCCAGCCTAAGTTTTGCTCAGTGGCTTAAGGTTGGAGGGATGGACACTCGATTTCCTCAGCAAACGACGCGAAAACACAAGATTTTGGACCTGAAAACATCAAGTTCGCTCGAGATTTAACGGATTCTGTGCAGCACTTTAGTCAAGTTCGCTCGAACTTGACCTCTAAGGGTCAAGTTCGGCCGAACTTAAGTCCAGACAACTCAAACTTTCAACAGAAACCCTCAAGTTCGCTCGAACTTGCAAAGTTTCCCAAAGAAACTTTACAAGTTCGGCCGAACTTGTCAATGCCTTAAACAAATCTCACAAGTTCGCCCGAACTTGTCAAGTTTCTTTGAGAAACACATGTTCGCCCGAACTTGACTTAACCCTCAGCAGAACTATACAAGTTCGCTCGAACTTGTATGTTCACATACAAGTTCCGCCGAACTTGCCTACTGCCCAAACCAAACTTCGCCGTTTCAACTTTTTAGAGACTGATGCAATTCCGTTCGCGCATGCAGGCTGATCCGGCACTCCTCTCCATCTCTCAGTAGTCTCTCTCTCTCTCTCCTAAAAACGCACTAACTGTGAGTATACTTGACCCATTTTCGCTTTAACGCACTTTTGGGTGTAACATACGTTCTTATCAAAACATACACATCGAACATAAACTGAATTATCACACGCGAATATCTGCTATGCATATTATACGTGATTGTTAGAACATGTAAGATAGGGCACTTTTCATATCTCCACCTTAGCTAGTATAGTACTATAGAGGGGCTCTCATCCGACGGGGTTTAGCTAGGACGTACGCGCGCTCTCAGCGAGTATAACATGTGAAATTGTTTTGTGAGTTTATATGTTGTATGAAATTTTGTTTATGTATGAAGGAATTCGCTATACTTTTATCTACTATGCTATTATATCAAAACCTATATGCTCGCCAACACATTTTTGTATTGACAAATTATGTTAACGTATGTTGCAGGTTATTAAATTCTGCTTGCTGCAAATGGATGTAGGACATCATCTTTAGAAACGCGTGTAATAGAATCTAGGGAAGATCGAATTATGTTTGTTTGAGAGATACTTGGATATTTGTAATAATTGTTTATGGATTATAGGTTTGTTAGTATGGGATAAAGAATGTTTAAATATTGTCGCATAAATAGTTGTTATGGATTTTCTCGAGCAATCTGATTCGCCTAGTGCCGCGCCCCGATGATTCCGCCATCGGTTAGGGTGTGACAGTTGATTTCGTCCTTTCTAATTGCTCCTTGAATCTTAATGATCATATGTTTTCGATTGACCTCATTCACATGCAATTGGGAAGCTTCAATATCATAGTAGGCATAGATTGGCTTAGGCGAGTTCATGCCGAAGTTGTTTGTTCCGAAAAGTTCATTCGCCTTCCCCTTCCTAACGATGATTCATTACACGTCTATGGCGAGAAACCTTCCAAAGGTCTTAAGCTAATGTCGTGTATCCAAGCGAACAAGTACTTACTTAAGGAGTACTTATACTTTCTTGCCCACGTTGTGGAGAAGAAAGACAAAGGCCCAAGCAAAAGTGATGTCCCCATCGTTTGTCAATTTCCCTATGTTTTTCCTGAGGATCTTCCTGGTCCTTCGCCTCCTCGATCTGTTGATTTTCGTATTGACCTCATCCCTGGCACAACTCCTGTTGCGAAGGCTCCCTATCGTTTAGCACCCTCGGAAATGCAAGAGCTATCAAGACAACTTCAAGAGCTTCTTGATAAAGGCTTTATACGCCCTAGTACTTCTCTTTGGGGCGCTCCCGTTCTGTTCGTCAAGAAGAAAGATGGATCCTTTCAGATGTGTATTGACTATTGCAAACTCAACAAACTTACAGTCAAAAACCGATATCCACTTCCTCGTATCGACGAGCTCTTTGATCAACTTCAAGGTGCGACTTGTTTCTCGAAAATCGGCCTTCGTTCTGGCTATCATCAACTTCGAGTTCTTGAAGAAGATGTACCTAAGACTGCATTCCACACACGTTATGGGCACTACGAGTTCGTGGTCATGCCTTTTGGTTTGACTAACGCGCCTGCAGTGTTCATGGATCTCATGAACCGCGTGTGTAAGCCTTTTCTAGATCGCTTCGTAATCGTATTCATTGACGATATTCTCATCTACTCCAAGACGAAAGAAGAACATGGGCGACATTTGCACCTTATCCTTCAGCTTTTGCGTATCGAAGTTTTTACGCCAAATTCTCTAAGTGTGAATTTTGGCTAAAAGAGGTTCAGTTCCTTGGTCACACCGTCAATGAACTCGGTATACATGTTGACCCCGCAAAGATAGAAGCTATGAAGAATTGGATTGCACCTAAATGCCTTCTGAAATTCGTTAGTTTCTTGGCTTAGCTGGTTATTATCGTCGCTTCATCTCGAACTTCTCTAAAATTGTCGTTCCTTTAACGTCTTTGACCCAAAAAGATAAACCTTTTGTTTGGGGTCCCGAACAAGAGGAGTCTTTTCAAACCCTCAAGGACATGCTTTGTAATGCTCTGTCGTTACACTCCCGATGGAAACGATGATTTCGTCGTGTATTGCGATGCTTCAAACAGGTCTTGGTTGCGTTCTTATGCAACGTGACAAGGTCATCGCCTACACGTTGAGACAACTCAAAATTCATGAGAAAAACTATACTACGCATGACCTTGAACTTGGTGCAGTTGTTTTTGCATTAAAGATTTGGCGACACTACCTTTATGGTACAAAGTGTACGGTCTTCACCGACCACAAGAGCCTCCAACATATCTTTGATCAGAAGGAACTCAAAATGCGTCAACGTTGTTGGGTAGAATTTTTAAACGACTACGACTGGATATTCGCTACCACCCTGGTAAAGCGAATGTTGTGGCCGATGCACTCAGTCGTAAGACTCATGTTAAGAGTGTTCGTTGCTACCAAATCGTGGGAAAACTCAACGAGTTAATTCGCCACGCATGATTTGTCGTTGTTAACGAGGGTAACCTCGATAACAAATTGAATTGTGGAGTCGAAAACCCACTCGAAGCTAAGCCCGATGGTATCCTTTACTACCATGGTCGCATTTGGATTCCCGATCGTCTCAACCTTCGAAACACCTTGATCGACGAAGCCCACAAATCCCGATACTCCATTCATCCTGGCGCTGACAAGATGTATCATGATCTTCGAGCATCTTATTGGTGGCCTGGGATGAAGAAAGATATTGCCCTTTACCTCTCAAAGTGTCTTACATGTTCCAAAGTCAAGGCCGAACATCAACGTCCCTCTGGTTTGCTCGAACAACCAAAAGTCCCTGTCTGGAAATGGGAGAGCATTGCCATGGATTTTATCACCAAATTACCTTGTACTTCATCTGGTCATGACAGTGTCTGGGTTATCATTGATCGATTGACCAAATCCGCTCACTTCCTCGCCATTCGTGAAGATTACAAAGTCGAGAAATTGGCTCGTATCTACACGGATGAAGTCATCAGTCGTCATGGTACTCCACTTGATATTATCTCTGATCGCGACGCTCGTTTCACCTCTCGCCTTTGGCAAACGTTTCAATCCGCCCTTGGCACACGTCTTAACCTCAGCACCGTTTTTCATCCTCAGTCTGATGGTCAAACCGAGCGTACAATCCAAACTTTGGAGGATATGCTTCGTTCTTGCGTAAACGATTTTGGCGGCAATTGGGATTCGCACTTACCTTTGGTAGAATTCTCGTACAATAATAGTTATCACGCCAGTATTCAAATGGCTCCATTTGAAGCATTGTATGGTCGTAAGTGTCGTTCGCCTATTTGTTGGCACGAGATTGGAGATGTTCAGATCACCGGTCCCGAATTGATACAAGAGACAACAGACAAGATCCTACAAATTCGTGATAATCTTCTCAAAGCTCGGAGCCGACAAAAGAGTTATGCTGACAAAAGACGCAAGCCTCTGGAATTCAACATAGGGATAACATACTTCTCAAGGTATCCCCTTGGAAGGGTGTTGTTCGATTTGGTAAAAAAAGGCAAACTCGCTCCTCGCTACGTAGGTCCTTTCAAGATTATCGAAAGGATTGGCAAGGTCGCGTATCAACTGGATCTACCTCAAGAACTCAACAACGTTCATCCTGTCTTCCATGTTTCAAATCTCAAGAAATGTCTAGCTGAAGAAGGACTTCAAGTTCCACTCGAAGATCTTCAAATCAACGAGACATTGCACTTCGTGGAAAAACCAGTCGAAATCATGGACGAGGAATTAAACAATTGAGGCGCAGTCGAATTCCTATCGTCAAGGTTCGATGGGAAGGTAAACGTGGCGCCTAATTCACTTGGGAACTTGAAAGTGATATGAAGACTAAGTATCCGCGTCTTTTCGTTGCATCTTCCTAAATTTCGGGACGAAATTTCATAAAGTAGGGAGACTGTAACGTCTCGCTTTTCGCAGCTTTCCATTTTTAGAAAGATTGTATCATATTTCTATTTTCGTAAAATCTTTCCTTGTAATCGTATCTCATCTTGAATCATTGTAAATTCGAGACTTTGTCATAATGAAATTAATTTTTATGTGGAATATACATTACTTATACATCGATTCATACACACGTTTATTAACATACTTTGTATCATAAATTAACTCGTAAACAATTATCGTAATTCTTAAAGCATTTCATTCATAAAAGATACTTGGTTATTCAATCGCGGAAATTATAATAATTCAATCGTCAGATTTACACTTATTTGACACTTCATTATGTGTTACAAATTTGTTAAGTGTTAGTCTAGATTAATCTTTTCAAAAACATGTTATTTTTGCTTATAAAACCTTAGGTTATAATAACCAAACATTAGGAATATCATACCACACCTTATTACAATTTAGTAACCCATTAAAAGGTAACAAATTAACCAATTAATAACCTTTAATTAGCAAAAAAAATGGCAGCCCACTTTTAAAGGTGTGTTTGGGCTTGTTTCAAGCCTTAATGCCCACTAAACACTCCCAAAGCCCAACCCAATGAAACCCTAATCCATCCCCTATGTAACCCAAGCCTCCTCCAAGCATTTTCACTTTCTAAACACTCCCCATTCACTCTTAAACACTCCAAATCGCGGCTGAAATCAAGAGTTCGAGCAGATTTAGCACCTCTTACAAAAGTGAGCATAATTCACTCATTTCTTGGCCGATTTACTTGATTCTTTTCCTACTTAATTGGATTAACCTTGGGTATGATTCCATGGTCTCTCCTTGGAGAATTCAGACCTGGTAATTCCCCAAAACGGGCTCCAAACTTTCTGATTTAAACAAATCTTTTTAAAACTTATGTTTTACCTTCAACAAACTTGAGTTGTTGTGCTCCTAATCACACTTATGATTAAGGAAGCCTAAACAAGCTTGTTTATATGAACTAAGGGCTGTTCTAACACCCCTAAAGTTTCTGTTTTCAAAGAGCTTTTAGCTCACAACGATGTTAGTGAGACTACAAGGTTAGCTTGGGCTATCCTACATAAAAGTCCACATAACACTTGATGACATCCTATACCACTAAGGCCTATTCGACCTTTATAGAGTAACAAGGCTACGCCACGTCCCCGACGAAGGATGTACGGGATGCACGACTTTAGTTTGCTTACTCGGTTGATAAGAAGCTTTAGTGAAGAATTCTTTATTTTATGTAGTTTATGTAATTCTATGTTCATGACCCTCCTTGTGTCTATGACATTGTGTAGTGGTGAATCCAATCGAGGTTCCAAAGTGGATGGTTAATCCTCCCACCTCCTACTTGACTTACATGACACCAAGAGGTTCCAAAGTGGATGGTTCATCCTCCCACCTCCTACATGACTATATAACTATATATAAATCTATGGACTATATAATATACCAAACCCAAACCTTGATAATGAATACATAATCACCTATCAAATTAATAAGTTTTATCGCTAAAGTGTGTAGTTCCTCGTTATGATTCTAATAGGTCCCGAACCTATGAAATCACATCAAACCCATATGGGTTATCATAGTGTTAAAAACGAGTGCAATACCTAGTGACTATTTTTATATATCTTAATACTTTATTATTCTTTATTCCGTAATCATGCTCGATAATCCAAATCTTCCGTTAAAACTCATACTTATACCTATGTTCTTCTTGTAGAAGGACAAGGTGCCAAACCCTAATCACAACAAGCTCGCGGGATTCTCTAAGTGGAACACTTTAGCAAAACCGTGAGTACACTTGACCCATTTACCGTTGTCTCACTTTTGGGTTGTAACATGTTTACTTATCAAAATACACTTATCACAAATTCATGCTTTTACATACTCAATCCTTAATACATGATGCTTGTTATGCTTAGATACATGCTAGAATTATACATGCTTGATCATTAACTTAGCTAGCCCAACTTGACATATATAGCGCTATAGGAGTAGCACACACCCGTCGGGGTTATGTTAAGATTATCATACTCATTTTAGCCTTGTCGCTTTTGCGACGAGGGAATCTCGATCGCGTAAACTTTTGTGGAAACTCGGGTTTGATTTAGTAGTGCATGATTAGTATAGTCTTTGCTTACAATTACCATGTGGATTCGAGTTATACATTTTATACCTATGCTATGTATTCACCAAACTTGTGTACTCGCTTTGCTTTTGCATTGAACTCTATTTTAAAACATGTTACAGGTTGATGAAGATGATGCCATGAAATTGGAGTAGTGTTGATGACAAGATACACACATAACGTTAGGTTTATAATGTTGTATCAATTTTGCCTTGATTATTGTTGTATTTGAATTTCCATGTATTGCACTCGAATGTTTTACTTATGAAATGAAATCCGTTTAATTAAATATTGTCGCAATTAGTATTATGAGCAATGAGCAATCTCTTTCGTCCCGCCTCGATGTTTCCGCTATCGGTTGGGGTGTGACATGATGATACTGATGCATGCTCACGTAGGAATGGACATGGACTTTAGTGCCTAAAAACAAGAAAGACAATCTGTTATGTTTGTTTAGTTTGTTTAATATTTCAAAGACAATGCAACTATGTAAATTTAATAATTCAATAAAACAAAACCTCAAATACCACGTGTTGTTGTAAAAATCTGTTAACGTGACTCCCGACGTTTCCGCCGCGGTTTGTTGTTTACGCGGTAGGGGTGTTACATGAAACCCGAGCATTAAGGTATTTATTTTATGGGTTTTATTGTGTTTTAGGTGATTATATGCTTTGAACGTGATAACTACGAGAGATTGTAGTTTTGTAGGTTAATCGCTTAAATCGGTGAAGTTAAATGTTGGAGGTGAGTTGAACACCCGAGGATGATAATCAAGGTACATTACGTTATTCGGGATTTGTTTTGGGTCGGAAAATAGTTGGAAGTACGAAATGAGAAAGAATAAAGTTCGGGGGTCTATAGTGTCATTGCATGAAAGTTATAAGTGAGGAAAAGGATTGTAGGAATCCCGCAGTAGGCTACGATGTGAGTCTCGTAACCTACGGCCAGGCGGAATTAAAGGAACCAGAAGCTGAAGTTCCGTAACTTACGGCTGTTGTGCCGCAAGTTACGGCGAGATCCGAGAAAACGCGAGTGGTTTGACTTTTGGACGTATAAAAGGGATTTCAAAACCCTAATGAAATCATTCAAGCTTGTGGACGAATTTTGGGTATTGAGTAAGATAACTTTGGAACTTTCACCTCTCATCATCCTACTTTTCACCACAACAAAGATCGAGAAGATGAATTCAATCATCATTCAATCTTTTGAAGATCAATTCACCGAGATGAGTGGCTAATTTCTTAGTGGTTTCTCCAGGTGGAGGATTCTTGTAAGTAGACGATTTTATGTGTTTCTAATTGTACTTGAACTTGGTAATCCAAGCATTCGATGCTTTTTACCATTTGATTCGATTGATTGGATTGTAACGATTGAATTGCTTTAACCTTAGTTTTAATTCATTCAATTACCAAGAATTCTAGCAATTGGGATATATATGATAGGGATTGGAGTTGGTAATTTCAATTGATGTTCATCTGATAACATTCCATTGTTTTGCAATCGAAGCAAGTAGTCTTTGGATAATCACAACTGATTAATTGAATTACGCAATCATGTCTATGTGATCGTAGCAATTGAACACATAATTGAAGTCTATTTTGAATCTAAAATCCGGAGAAACCATTGTTTTCTATCATTAAACATAAAATTGACCTTATTACCGCTTATACTGTTCATGATAACACCTAAACCAACAACCAATGCCGAACTGTAGGCAGACATCGGTAAATCTAACTTTTGGATGACCGGATTGAACACGGATTGCATTTTTTAAAGGTGAAAGCAAAAGGTAGCAGATTAACATTCAGGTACTGGTCGAACACAAAGGTATGTGTGCTTTCTTTTGCGCTCAATAGTTTTGGTGGTAATTTGCAATGTGAGCTGCTTTAGGAGCATGCGCCACGTTGACAAAATTATTTTTTTTATTATAATGTATAGAGGTGCGTTACCCGCGGACCCACCCAACTATGCAAGACCAGAGATGGAGACCAACTTGAAATAAAGAAACCGCAAAAAAAATTTGCTTTTAAGTCACCGCAACGTAGAGAATAAAAACATCACAAATAACATCAACAACCAGCTATAAAATAGCAAAAAACTGCAAAATAGCAGCAAACAGCAACAATAAAGAACAATAAATGGTTTATTATAAGTTATTTCCACGACGTAGAGATAAGAACATAAAAAAGCTGCCAAACAGGCAAAAAACATCACAAACATAAAAAACCAGCTAAAAAACTGCAAAAAAAAAAATCCACAAGTCATCAGCAAAAATACAATAATCGTGTCGGGCATTGCAAATAGAATAATCGTGTTGGCAATAACTATGGTGATCGGCATAGCAAGACGCACCCTCTAATGGACAACATTCCTAAACGAAGTAGTAGCCATAATATAATACTCATAGATGCAGCAACATGTTCTGCTTTCAGGGCATGAGTTGTACTCATCATATACCGCTTTAGGTGCAGCCGAGATGGTGGAGTTGGACCAGGGTTTGGTGGGTTATCACCGGTCTTGAGGGGGTATGATGCCTCCATTGCAATACCACATTTCCTGTTTGCGCGTCAATGTTTCTTTCCATCTTCAAGTAACCAGATTCTCCCCATTCCCATGAGTTCTTCAATGCCTAATAATCTTTACCATTTGCGGTCACGTATCCCACAGCTAGGGAACCATGATTTAAAGTTGCTCCACATGAACCAGTGAAGATACCCTGCGTACATTAAAATGACTCAAATATTAATTAGATTCCTAATTCGTTTATGCATTTTATGATTATCTAATGACTAAATCATGTGTATCCTGAATTACCAAAGTGTAAAACTGGAAATCCCATGCCAATGGCTTCAATAGAAACAACAATAGGTTGGTTTACAACCGCATTCTTGAGTGATGATTCGCCATTAACCTATACATCTTGTATCCAGCTATTTTATAGCTATATCTAATCAAAAACTGAAATCCTGCTATTCATGGCTACATACTTACTCTGTAGCGACCTACGACCTATAGGCTACGCTATTCGCTAGCGACCATAGCGATCATTATTGAGAACTATGCTTGTATCGATATGCTTACTTAGTTGTATATGTAATAAGTTATAAATTATCATGATATACTTTTTTTAAAATTACATATATGATTAAAAAATCCTAGGAAACCCAACTCACCACAATTTGCTTGATCTTTGACTTCTGTTAGAGCACCTGATTCTCTCCAATAGTCCAATCTCCTAATTCCGTCAACGAATCACCCGATCGAAAAGCAAGCATACCGATCACTTTTAATTGGGGACAACTTCTTCCTAGCATCAACCGTCTTTAACTTTAAAACAACATTAGCTCTAGCCTTTATAAATATAAGTTGCACGGTATCCTTCATTAGTCAGATTAGCAAACCTATTGAGACTTCAGTGCCATGTCATCAATCTCCTTTGTCATTAAAACAACATTAGCTCTAGTCTTTATAAATATTGCCTTTACCAACTTTCCATGATCTTCTAAGTTTTCTTCCATCACTCTCTGATTCTGGGGTCGCCATGTCTTCTCCTCTCTCTCCCTACCAGTCTATCTTATACTCTTTCTATCTCTTATAGGAAAACCACCGAGTGTTTAAGATATGTGGCTAAAGCCTAAAAGGGTGGGGTAGCGTGGCATGTGGATGGTAAAAGCACGCAGGCGCAGACTTTTAAAACCAAAAATATGAAATCTCGCAGAAAGCTACACGTACCTCTGTCCTAGCTAATTCAAGCACCCCTTCAAATTTCTGAAGTTCAAGAGACTCCATAACTTGGACCCAGCAAGTTGCTGAAAGCCACATACATTGCTCTGTATTTTTTGACCTAAATACACAAACACATTCATAAACTTATATCATTTGAAAAAAAATATTATAACCCTGATGCTAACTAACAGCTTATATAAGGTAATAAATACAAACAACAATAAAGGCATGACAAAGTAGCATAAATGAACCACAAAGATCACAATTTGCTAAGCTATTCAGTTGGTTCATAATTCGAGAAGATCACTATTATTTTTTAGTAGAAACAGAATATGTAGCAGAGGAGTGAGATAGTGATTAGGGTTGTAATGATATCCAGAAATCTGATCAATCGTTTCAAAATAAAATTACAACAGATTCAAAAATATAAACTTATAAGTTATAATCGCTGAGAGAGGGTAAGAGAGATAAAACCTTAAAGACGCCCAAACAGAAATACAATAGCAAAGCTTTTCTGCTGCTGATGGTGTTGGTAGAAGAGCTTATTTGGAGCCAACATGCTTAACAACACAAATCTACTCCTCCGTCATCGCTGACATCACACTCACCACCAGCTCCTTACCCTCTGTAAATCCATCCTTGATCTACAAAATAGCCATAACAAACTCAGCTTTTTTTCTGAACTAAAGTTTTGCAGCTTGTTTTAAGCTTGTATTCCCGTCAGCTTGATTGAATTTTAGACAGTTTATTTAATAATCTTATTTTATACATTATACATCTAATAAAAAGGCCCAACAAAGGTTAAAGAGTGAAATCAAACTGGAACCAAACCGTTAATAACGGTTCGGTTTTTTAAATTTCAACGGTTCGGTTTTAGTTTTTAATAATAAAAAACAGTTACTAATGGTTTGGTTACGGTTTTAACCTAAAAACACTACTTTTAAGTATTAATTCTTTTCTATCAGAAAGTATAAGTGTTGAAATCCATTTCAACAGTTTGCTTCAAACCATCAGATTATGATGGAAATCACCACTTACAAAGCTCTTTCATTGTGGTGGGGCAAGTGAAGTGGCCTAATGAGAAGCATTTGAGGATATTGGACCTTTTCATAAGTCTGTCATGTCTGTCTTGTACACAAACTCTGCATTTAAGTACCAAAAAGTCATAATAAGTCAATAACAAATGCAACTCTCTAACTGTGAGTTAAATGTGTATAAAACATATATGATGATAGATGTAGTAGAGATATTCATATATAAATCTAAAATTTGCAGCCTCGTCACAAATGAGAAGTCATAGGTCCTCGTATATAATAATTAACTTCTTTGTGTATTGTTGCCAACCAAACTTAAAATTTTAGACTCTATTATGGAGTTCAATGTTTTCTAGTCGAGCTTTTGGGTCAACTTGTAAACTCTTAATAAAATCTGAACCAAACGTGACAAATTTATAGACGTTACCCGTTTTTGAAGCTGACCCGTTCAACTAATCTGACACGTGTAGTAAAACCAAACTCTTTTTTATAAACTTGACCGTTTAATAAAAGCTAACGCGAAATTAAGTGTTCTGTCCAAAAGAGTCACTCGGCCGATCGAGTCTGCTGGCGCAAGTGCGACTTAAAACAAACCTATGAAAGTAATGTCTGAAAAGATAAATAAAAATAATTTTTTTAATCAAATTAGTCAACGTTGTTTGTTGAAAAGTTTTTTTAGGAAATATTAGAACAGACCTTTTAAAAAAAATTATTGTTAGAACTCATCATACTAAAACCTTGACTTTAAACCTACAACTCCAAGGATGTCACTTTGATAAAAACACACGAGTACTTCAAAACAAAAATACAATACATAACCCAAAAAAGGTATAAGAGGTTTAATAGATGTCATGTTTATAGCTTTGTAGAATCACTCCTAGAACACTTTTTTTTGCTAGAAAAATGGATTTCTTCACAGGTTTCTAAGTTGTAAAACCTATAAAGATTGCAATGGCATTAAGTGATATTATAATAACTGAAGTTAAGTATGGCTTACATAACTGTCTACGAACAGATGGCCTAGTTCCTTTGTGTCCATATCCTAATAGCTCTTATTGGAGTGAATCTGCATCATCATGTGCTTTGATTGTGGATATTCTCCTAAACGCCATTTCTTCCTTCCTGTAATGAAATGGGGAAAAAAGTCAAAAGCGACCCGTTTATATACTAAAAGATAGAATCCATGACAGTAGTGACGTCACATCTGTTTATTTAGACAAACATAAGGCCACCTATACGCGGCGTTAAATTAGTATCCATAGTTTGAACACCCAAATCAATAAGTTTTCATCTGTAATCTTGCAATATATATATATATTGATTCTTCTAGATAGAAAAACAAAAATCGATTCCCTTGCAAGAGTTGTAATTACAAAATTTAGGGCTTTAGAAAATTAATCAGATTTAGGGCTTTTGAAACCCTAAATGATGAACATAAGAATGAATGAGAAATCAAAATCACACAACCACGGTCAGTTGTTTAAGAAGAAATAAACAGACAAACAATAAAAAATGAATGTATATATATAATCGAGAACATCAAACATGATTCGAGATGCTGTTAAAAAAGTCTCGATTCAAGAAAATTGAGAAGAAACACACTTGTTAGTTCCTGCGATGCTCAGATTTGGGGCTCTGATAACTCAAATTAAAAACGAAAACTCGGATGATTGTAAGGGATCAGGGTTTGGAGGAGAGAAAAGGTTGTAGGGAAGGAAACTCAGAGGTCGTGTAAAGGAGAAAGAGCGGATCTCTATCCTCTGATTTTGCCGCTCAATTGAAAAAAGCAAAGAGTGTAGCAATGCCGCTAGGGTTAGAAAAAGCATATGAGGGAAGGAACCAACGTGGGAGATGGATAAAGAGGATGGAATTCTCTAGGATGTCCACGTCAACCAAAGGATGTATTTTATTAATTTCTTTTTACTTCAAAGAAAGCAACAACTTTAGACCCACTAAATTTACTAAATTAAAAAGACGCAAAAATATGTGGGTTGAGAACGCTCTTTAGAAACATTGTTTTAATTATAGTTTAGAGTTAAATGTTTGGTTGTTCCATGTGCTTTGTGAAAATTTTAGATTTGGTCTCAGTGGTTTATTAATTACACGTTTGGTCTTAATAGTTGTAATTTTTGCATTCGGGTGGTCCTTATCACTAATCTATGTTAAGTTTTTCAGTTAAATACGTGCAAAATTACTAACTTGCCCCTAAACAAAAAAAAGAACTGAACCCCATTTATTTTCTCCATCCTCTCCCCCCTCCCTCTCTCTCTAAAACCCACCACCCACCTCCACCGTCAGCCCATCAGCACCACCACCACCTCCTCCATCGCCTCCTTCAACCCATCACCACCATCGAGTTGTATCTCTTTCTGAGCGGGTCGTGGGCCGAGAATTCCCTGACTTGTGTTAGTGGGTTTTGCGGCAGTCGGGTACAGACATGGGGGAGCCATCCATGGTGCCCATTGTTGCGGAGAGTAGGTTGGTTGCGGACCAGCCCAAGTGGGATACAGAGAGGGCCACGGCTGAAAAGCAGTCCGCGTCCCCTGGTCGAGTTGTTCCGACCGCGGCCACGGCCTCTGCCACGACCACGGCCACGGTTGCAGTTGTCTTGTGAGTCGTTACGTTGTTCTTGTGAGCAAGTTGATGAACTACGTTCGGCTGTGGCATTGAGAGCAGTACCTGCAACCTGTGCGGCTTGCTTAGCTTGGTTAATTTTGCGGGTTTCAGGGATACAACCCGATGGTGGTGATGGGTTGAAGGAGGCGATGGAGGAGGTGGTGGTGGGTTGAAGGTGGCGGTGGTGGTGGTGATGGGCTGACGGTGGAGGTAGGTGGTGGGTTTTAGAGAGAGAGAGGGGGAGGGGGGAGAGGATAAAGAAGATAAAGGGGGGTTCAGTTCTTTTTTTTTGTTTAGGGGCAAGTTAGTAATTTTGCACGTATTTAATTGAAAAACTTAACATAGGTTAGTGATAAGGACCACTCATTAGGACCAAACGTGTAATTAGTGAACCACTGAGACCAAGTCTGAAATTTTCACAAACCACAGCGACCAACCAAGCATTTAACTCTATAGTTTAACAATATGAGCTTTGAGACATGTTTTAAATCATAAGCATTTTATCTGACAGTGGTATCTTTCATTATCAATGAGATAATGAGATGACATGAAACTTATAAAACTTCCTAAAGTTTACATGTTTTTGTTACTCACGAATCTGTGATGACAATTTGTAGATTTTATGTATGATTGTTGTGTTAAAAGTTGTAGATTTTATAGGATAATATATATGATTGTTGTGTTAAAACTTGTTTTCATTGTAAAAAACGAAATAAAGATTTTATTTTAGGTATTGAAATATTTAAGCTACCCTACGTGAGATTGAGTTCACACCCACATTTATATATGTTTAATAACTTAATCAAATATTTAATATTGTGATTATCAAAATAGAAATTGGACGTTATAAACCTGTTGGGTGTTAGACATCATGGTATTGTCATTTGGCTAAAGTGGCGATTATTTGCCAATCATAACTAATTTATCACCACTAAGTCACTAAGTGGGACAGTGGGTGGTCACTAAGTTATATTATTTTAGAAGAGAATATAATTATACAAAGCAAATATATGTTACACCATATATTTACAATAATTAAGGTGGTCAAATATTCGACCTTTTTTACATATTATATTTGTATAAAATCTCGATATATTAACCCTTTCCATACAAGAAAATCAGTTGTGGTCGATTATAAGAAAAAAAACGCTATATTAAAGAAGAAGACAATGTATAAAACAAATTAGAACAAAACAATATAATATTTTAACTTTATCATGAACTAGAAGTGATGATATTTTTAAATCTGGCCATCTGGGTACAGGAGATCAGAAAGATGAATACACACGAGCTTCACAAA
Source organism: Scalesia atractyloides (assembly GCA_947069175.1). Classification (NCBI taxonomy): domain Eukaryota; kingdom Viridiplantae; phylum Streptophyta; class Magnoliopsida; order Asterales; family Asteraceae; genus Scalesia; species Scalesia atractyloides. Next base: position 85,310,919 of record CAMTDV010000024.1, read on the forward strand.
TTTCTTCTATTAGTTGTTGTGAATGAATAAAGAGTTAATTAGTGTTTTCGTCCCTGTGGTTTGTCAAAAATCACTATTTCAGTCCATTAGTTTAAAATTGCGATTTCAGTCCCTGTGGTTTCACTTCCGTAACCATTTCAGTCTACCTCGCAACAATTTCAGTCCATGTACTTACAGAATAAATGGATTGAAGTAGTTACAAAAGTGAAACCACAGGGACTGAAATGGTTACGAAAGTGAAACCACATGGACTGAAATCGCAATTTTTAAACTAATGGACTGAAGTAGTAATTTTTGACAAACCATAAGGACAAAAACAGTAATTAACTCATGAATAAAACTACAAGACTCGAGGAATATAAATACTAGATACAATCTAAGGTGGTGTTTGTTTTTTTCAAGAAGTGCTTCCTGACCTCTTATGTCTGCGCGCGTAGACCACGCGCAGACCTTTGAGTTTGAAGACTGTTTGTTTTCTCGAAGACTTTTCATTAAAAAAGGTCTGTGAGACCTCTTTTTGGTGCAGACCTTGACTTAAGTCTTCTAACCTCTTCTCCTCTTCTAACCTTTCTCCTCTTCTCTTCTGCCCTTTCAAACACAGGTCTCACACACACAAACCCTAATTTCTTCTCCTCTAACCTTTCTCCTCCCGGCCACCACCTCCATTCCCGTCGCCCACATCCCCATCTGTCGCCGCCCACCTCTGCCACCCCCCTGCCCCCTGCCTCCGCAACCCTCCTGCACCTCCATATCCCCCATATCCCCTGCCGCCGTAAGCCTCCTCCACCTCCATACGAGCTCCATACCCCCTGCCGCCGCAACCCTCCTCCACTTCCATACGAGCTCCGGTGACGTTCTCCGGCAACGTGCTCCCCCATCTCCACGTTCTCCGGCGACGTGCTCCCCCTCCTCCACGAGCTCCGGCGACCTGCTCCCCCACCTCCACAGTAGGGTATCTTGATGTTGATTATTATTATTATAATTTTTCTTGTTTAAATTCTAATTTTTGTTTTTTATATTCTGATTTTGATTATGATTATGTTAATTTTGGGGTTTAAATGGAATATAGATGTTGATGTTGATAAATTGTTTGATTATAATAGATGTTGATGTTGATAAATTGTTTGATTATAATTGTTCATATTGATAAATTGTTTGATTATAATTGTTCAGCAGCGAAGTTAAAAAACAAACAGTCTTCTTGATGCAGACTACAGAGGTTTGGTCCACCTCTTCAGCTGCAGATGTCTGCAGATGTGGTCGCAGACTGCAGATGTTTTACCTCTGAAAAAACAAACAGCACCTAATTCTACTAGGACTTCAATTCTTACTTATACTTATCTCTAAACAATAGACACTAATCATATCTAATACTAAGATAATTCAAATAATAATTAAAAACATCTAATTATTATTTTACTCGTTTAGTCCTTCAACTTTAGATCTCCTCCGCGCCAACCCTTTGAGATTAACCGAACCTCCATGTTGATGTTGTAATATTATCACTCCCTCTTAACATCAACTTTCATAAGTTTCCATCTCAATATTGACTTATTCTGTGTCGATCTGCCGCACCATCTTCTGTAAACACATGACCTCCATTGACATCTTTAGTAGACACATTACCATTATCGTCATTGGTTACAACATCATTACGGGTACTAACATTACCTCTTCCATTAGTTACAATGTCACTTCATCCTGAAGAGCCTAAGCGACACACGCTTCGACTTGGCTGAAAAATGTGTTTTCATCTAAATTCGACTGGTAGTCGCGGAATATGTGACCCTTTTGATAGTACTTCAAGAGGCCCTCGAACGCCTTTCAAGTAGCACTTCAACTATCCTTCAAACCCACTTCAATCGAACCTTTGAACTTGACCAATAACAGAACTCGATCGACTAGAAGAAGGGATAACTTGCTAATTGCCTTTAACTGAGTTTAATCAAAGGGTTGCCAAGATCTAGTCGAGTTCTTTTACCATTGCCTTTGAACGAGTCTTCTTGTTTTGGCCAGTCTACTAATTGTAACTCTGCCATCATTTCGGCTTCTTGACTGGTTCTTCAATGCGATCGGTTTCTGAGAACTTGTCTTCGATCAGTTTCTTTCTGCGATTGGATTCTAACTCCTGCAATCGGAAACTTACTGCGATCGGTACCTAGACAGCTTTGATCGGAAACACCTCTGAACCGGAAACAGATGGCTCACCTACACCAGAAATACGAGCCTATTTCATCAGGCGAATTTGTTAGCTTCCCGATGTTTCGTTTCTTCCGCGACACACTCGTTGTCTTTCTAGTTCCAAAATCACCCAAAAAACCGTCGCGATCACCGGTCACCACCATTGTCCCAAACGGTAATTCCTCGCGACACGAGTTAACCGGAACTACCACACAACCTTCATGAACACCCTTCCGCAACTCTCAACGTCACTAGTTCGCCACTGGACCGTTATGGATCCGCTATTCAAACACCTTAATAATTGCTTCTTGAGTTTGCATATGTAAAGCATCTCAAATCAACTGATCTTTTGCAAAATTTGTGCATAAATCCACGGAACTCACTTTGCTCGTTATTAGTTTGATTTTATTCAAATACCTTACTCAAAAGTATTGAACCAACATGGGTTAAGGATCTCCACATGTGACTACTCATGAGCCAATTTTCTCTATAAACCAATCCCACGCAAACAATAATCCACTGTCTATATTTTCCAATTTGAATGAGTAAAGGCACCGACCCACTAACCTCTTATCAATTTGAATAATATTTCTTGATTAAATTTGATCCGTAAGAATCTACCTCACCTTGTGCCGTCATGACTTCCGCCCTCAAATTCCATGTCGGCACTCTTTCAGTTCCACGCGACCACACAATTTTTTTCATCTACGTCTTCAACCACTGCTGGCTTCACCGCCGTTGCAGCCACTGGCGGGGCGGGGCTGCTCTCCTTCTTGAAAAGCGACTCTCAAAACCGTGACTCTGATACACCTTGTTGAATCTGAGGACAATATCAGAAAGATGAATGCACACAAGGTTCACAAATTTCTTCTATTAGTTGTTGTGAATGAATAAAACTACAAGACTCAAGGAATATAAATACTAGATACAATCTAATTCTACTAGGACTTCAATTCTTAGTTATACTTATCTCTAAACAATAGAAACTAATCAAATCTAATACTAAGATAATTCAAATAATAATTAAAAACATCTAATTATTATTTTACTCGTTTAGTCCTTTAACTTTAGATCTCCTTTGGGCCAGCCCTTTGAGATTAACCGAATCTCCAGGTTGATGTTGTAATTTTATCAGATATGTTCAACCAATGCTTCAGGTATAGGTATGTGAAGGGGTATGATCCTACTTGCCTCGTGAGATACGTTTAAGAAACGCCCTCGTGTGCGTAGCACCTACACTTTATCTAAAAACACTCAGTTGGTTCAAACGTTCCATTGCGGGCCACTCTCGTGGACTGTAACATCCGTCAAAAAACGGATTTACCAAACCCGCTCCGCTTATTAACCGAACGATCAGTTAAAAATTTCGTTGCGTATTTAATGCCCAAAATAATTTTAAACGATACATAATTAATAAGGGGATATATAATTTGTTTTTGAAAAACTGTTAAAAATAATGAAATAAAAATAAAATTGTGCTGCCGGGTTTCGAACCCGGGTCAGCCAGCATTTCAGCAAAGCCTTATCGCGCACACACTCAACCACTGCGCCACCAATGTTTCTTGTTAATTATTAGATACAATTAATTCATATCATAAATCTCAAATTGAAAAACCGACGCGCCTATTTGCAGTCGTCGGAAATCCCGACTATCTCGCCAAGATTCGACGGTTTCTTTAGTTTTAACGTAAACATTCACTACTACATCGGTTATAACCGACGCCTGAACCCGCGATGCACGTCATAACCGCCGGAAAACGTAATGACCGACGAATCAAGACGGAAATCGGACCAAATTCATCGATGTCCCGCCCTATAAATACCTCCTCAAACCTCTGCTAGCTTTTCGCTCACAATCACACCTTTACCCGACATAATTCCACTCGCCGGAAAAGTTCTGCACCTCGCCGGAAAACCGAGCCCTTCACTTCTGAGCCTTACTGAACCCCCAGAGCTTATACCGAAGTCACCCACATTTATCTCAAGCTCGTTGAAGACTCTCTGCCGCAAGACATACGTCGCCGGAAGTTTCTGCTGTCACCGGAGTTTCGCCGGAGAAACAGAGGAGTCCAGTTCGGTATACCTTACGCCTAATCCTTCATTCTTTTTATTTAATATCGCATGTAATTAACCACCAGACACTAACGAACTTGGTTAATCTTCGAACCAGTCGGACTTCCGATTCTGGTTAAATCCAACGAAGAAGACGAAGTTTTTCTGTTGTCTATAAGTTTAATTTAAATCAAGATATAACTCGGGTTAGACACACAGTCCAGCGGTGGACTGTGTGCAAATTAAACACGCTCACGTCCCGAGTTCGATTCTTGTCCCGCGCATGCTTACCTTGATAAAAATGTTCTTTTTTTTACTAAACCGGATTCATTTCACATAGATGTTAAATTTAATAAAAACCGGAATAATAACCAAGATAGACACACAGTCCAGTGGTGGACTGTGTGCGCATTTAAAGCACAGGTCACGAGTTCGAGTCCGGACTACCGCACCGATCCGGACAATTATCAAACTTTTTAAATAAGACAGAAATGAAATTATTTAATTGTATATAAGTATAATAAAAATCAGATTATATAACAAGTTAAACATACAGTCCAGCGGTGGACTGTGTGTTAACCTAAACCACAGGTCCCGGGTTCGAGATCTGTGGAGGACGCCATTTCGATACATTAAAATCGTTTTTAAAAATAAATGATTTTCAGTTTAATTCAATTAGTATATAAATATAATTAAAAACAGAAATATTTCGGGTTAGACACGTAGCTCAGTTGGTAGAGCTGCGTGCACGCGAACGGGAGGTCTCGGGTTCGAGCCTCACCCGGCGCAAACAATTTCACAGCCTAACCGGTCAACAGGTCAACAAGTCAACGGTCAACGGTCAACTATCGCAAAAAGTCAACTTTTTTATTATTTTTATTTATTTATTTTATTTAAAAATCAATTAAAAATACTTAAAAATAACATTTTTTAAGGTTAGAAAATAGCCTTAAACTCACAAAAATACACCCAACAATCCTACTAAAATGGATTAATAAAATCCGTTAATTACCGAACCATTATGCCATTATCTAGGTTAGTTCACTCGTGGTTAAATCCAACTTCGTGCGTATTCAACATCATCAACCGAACGCACCCAATGTGAGTGAATCTTACAACTCCCCTTTTTAATTACACGTTTTGGGGGTGTGTCATGTGTCACGAAATTAACTCGTTTATTTAAACTGGTACCATACCATATTGTGATCTAAACTTAGATTGTATACATTGTTTGTAGTTATGTATTTCATATTGTCAATTTATATGCAATTCATTCATTAGGCCCATCAGTTCCTCGTGTGAGACGAGTTGAGCAACACGTACCTCAAAACAAATCCATTATTGTTCGTGTGTGTATTAATTAGTTTATATTGTTTGTAGATGCGTATTTCATATTGTCAAGTTTATGCAATTCATTCATTAAGCCCATCAGTTCCTCGTGAGAGACGAGTTGAGCAACGCGTGCCTCAAAACGATCCATTATTGTTCATGTGTGTATTATTTAATATTAAATTGATTGGTGAATAAGTTTACATCTATTTTTACTCATGTGTGGTTGTACACTTTATTTTATAATCAATTAAATAAACTTGTTCAAATGTTTTCCATAGGATTCACTTGCCAACTTTTTGTTGATCCAAAAACCTTTTTTACACATGATACAGGTGAACAGGATGAAGCAAGGAAAACATAGGAAATGCCTTAGAAGAAAACAATGAAGCCTAGATTGATGTTAGGACATGATGTAATAATGATTGTATAATTCCCTTTAAAATTGTATTAATGAAGATGAAACGTTATAATAAATGTCATGAGCTTTGATGATAACCCAATCATGCCCCGATCACCTTTTCCGCTGCGGGTCGGGGTGTGACATGGACCTACACCAACACCAACACCAACACGGAGGTTACAGTCAGTACAGGGCGAAAAGGATGTGCAACAAATCAGTATTACGAGGCTCTGTGCCAGACAATCCTCACGATGCACAATCGTACATGAGACAAATAGTACAGACGACAACGACGTGCGGCCAATCAGCGTGCGCCATTTCACCTCTCCATAACCTCCACTAACGGCTGATGACAAACAAGACATGAAGTACATCCTGAAAGCGACATGTAGCCTATCAACGGAATCGTACGCTCACCTCTGCGGGCAATAACTGCCACGACAGAGGGGACCAAAAGGATATTCCATGAACGCGACGTCTCGTCCAATCAACCCTTCTCCTTCTCCAACCATTTGGCTATAAATCCCAACCTCCACCAAAAGTTTAAGGATTCCGGTCTCTTTACTCTTACTCTTAACACACACTTCTTCTCTTCTCTCTAGAAAGAATGTTACTTATTCTCAAGTCGGAGCTTGGTTACAAGAAGAACCCCCTCCTCCTTCTTGTAACGAGCTAACGGTGTTGCTTATCTTAGTTTTGTATATCACAGCTTTTGGATTTGAGCTCAAGGTGATCAAGAGATTTACCCCATAGGTTGAGTCATTATGGTTTATCCCCAACGGATCAGATTAGTGTTTCTTCACTACCACCATTCCATTTGGCTAGAACAACTTTTTAAGTTTTTCATTTCGATCACTATGAACGATATCTCTCCACATATAAATTTCACCTCTGGTTATAAGTTTGCGGCTGCTAGGACCCCCGCGGGCGACTCTGGCCACGATGACGAATACAAGATCATGGATCAAAATATCGCTGGTACCGCCTCAAAGGTTACCAACAGTACATGAAACAAAAACCAGAACTCATCCTTTGATTTCCGTGCAACCCCCCGCACACTACAAAATGATTTGTTGGAGGATGAGGACGCACCGATGGCCAGTCCGAAGCCACAGTGTCGAGCACAATGAGGCCTACGATGATGGGTATGAGGGTCAGGACTATACCAAAGAGAAAGATCCTGCATACTCTGCGGATGACACACAAAGCTACCATACAATGAAAAATCATCATAGCCGCCCAGGCTACCAACAACACCCGCATATCATCCCGATGCGGATGAAGACTTTTCAAAGCCTTACAGACCATCAGCCTTCACAGAAAAATCCAAGCTCATAGCTTGGATAGACATGACCCCACTCCCTCAAAAATCCAAACTCCCACACAACGTCGGGTAATACAATGGTCTTACCAACCTAGACGACCACCTACAGGCTTTCACTACAAAGGGCACGATTGCCTACTAGACTCATCCAGTGTGGTGTCGCATGAGCTTGGTTTGATAGCCTACCCACAGGCTAGATCAGCTCTTTCGAAGACCTCCATGCTAAGTTTTCTAAACACTTCAGCCAACAAAGACATCACATAAAAGACCCGACATACATCATACTTGTCACTCACCACGATAACTCCACCACCGCGAACCCCAGTTAGATTCAGGCATGCTACACTTTTTAGTTATTGGGAGCTCCTTTGTTCCATAGCCCTGGGGCTATTTACAACTATCCAATTAAGCTCCATGAGATTCATAGTTGCATTACTTATAGCTTCCTAGGCGGTCTGTGGACTTTTGTTGCTCTCCACGGTGAAGGTCTGGAAGACTTTATAAATCGGGTTCAACAAAGAAGCTTTGAAAATTTGCGGGGTCAGCGAAGACCTTATGTGGCGCCGATTTCATGCAGGGGGTCAAGTGTGGCGAACTCATCCGCGCCCTTGCTGGACACGATGGGATGCCCAAGTCTTAGGACAAGATCATGTATGCGGCCAAGATCTATGCCTAGACATAAAAATCTTAGACCAGTGGTAGAAGCTTAAACATGAATGATCTTCAATAGTCTGCAGACAAAACAACAACAACAACAAAAAGGGAAAAACATCAGTATGGTCCCGCATACAGTCCAATGCCCCCGTAGATGACATATCCACTTCCACCACTGATGCCACACAGCTGATCAACGATCGCAATTTTCGTGACAACAACTGACGGTCAACGGAACGGTCTGGACCCCGCTTACCTAGACACCCTTGGAGGTCCTCACAATAGAGAATGTAACTTTTAGGGACCCTATACCCATTGGTAACAGGAAGGGTGCGGGCCCGAAGATGTACTGCGAATATCACAAGGACATGGTCACCACAAACAACTACTACAATCTGTGGATGGAGATTAAATCCACTTTGAAATCCGGTAGGCTAACACACCTCCTCAAGAATGTCTAAAAGGGCACCCTCAACCTGGAACTCACCACGATAACCGACCATCAAAGAAAAAGGTCTGTGATCTAAACATGCATATGATCCAGCATGGGAGGAAAATGCCCCGCAACAACCAAAAGAACAAGAGGTATCACCCGTAGTCTGCGGATTGGTGGGAACAACAACCATTTTTCCATTCGTATGAGGCGGTCCTAACGCTAAGCGAACGCTGGTCATCACAGCCCTAATATGCCATTACATGTCTTAGTACGTCTCCATCAATGAAGGGACCACCTCAGATATCAACCTGCTAGACGACGAAGACAAGGCTCGTCTTGAGCTTGTGGACGCACCAATATCTGGCTTCTACAATGAAGTGATGTGGCCAAATCTCTTTTCTCGTCACCCTCAGTGACCAAAAGCACTCAAGAACTAAGATGGTGAATTTTATGGTTCTACCTTCCAACTCCATGCACGATGTCCTCCTTGGCAGAGACGTTATATGAGACTTCAACATGTTAGCTTCAACCGCCCATGCCGCAATAGGTTTCCCTACCGAGACAGTGGTAGGTTTTATCTACGCCAACTATGAGTGCCTCATGACTGAGGAGGCACGACCTGCAAAAATGCTGAAGCCAACCGCCATACCAAACCGAAAAAGTGGGCTCTCAACCCCAAGTTTACGGATCAAACAATCACGCTCGGACCTACAATCTTGGAGAATATTCGCACCCACCTGAAACAACTCTTGTTCAGAAACATTGATGTTTTCGTGTGGCAACCCTCGGATATGATTGGGGTCCAACGAGATCTTGCAGCGTAGCACAAGCTGAGCACCTTTAAGTCCGCCGAACCAATTATACAGCGGATGCGGGGTATGGGAGTAGAAAAAAGCAAGACCATGAACGAGCAGGTCACTGACCTACTCAATGCGAGGAGTATTCACGAGGTCAGATATCAAACCTAGGTCACAAACCCAGTCATGGTCGCTAAGGGTAATGGAGCCTGGCACATGTGCATCAATTACAAGGATTTCAACAAGCCCGAAGAACTACTACTCGCTCTCCGAGATCAACGAAAAAGTATACTCCCTTGCGCCATTTTGTCGGAAATGTTTCCTGGACGCCTATAAAGGATACCACCAAGTCCAAATGGCCCTCGAGGACGAAGACAAAACCGCATTCCGAACATAAATGGGTATCTTCCATTACACAAAGATGCCCTTCGGCTTGAGGAACACAGGTTCCACTTATTAACGTCTCATGGTTATGGCGTTCAAGGCTTACATTGGCGTGAACATGGAGATCTATGTGGATGACCTTGCAATCATGAGCGTGAAGGAGGATCTCATACTTAAAGACATCAAAAAGACTTTTGAGACCCTTCGAAGTATCAAAATGAAGCCCACTCTCTGAAAATGTTATTTCGGGATCGAAGAGGGTAAATTTTTGTGTGTTACCATCACAAAAGACGGTTTTCGCGTTAGCCCCAAAAAGATTCAAGCCATCGAACGTATGCCCTCCCCATCCTAAATAAAGCAAGTTGAAACCCTCCTTGCAAATCACGCCACTAAAGCTTTTCCATTCATCACACTCTGAACCTGCCTCAAGAAGACCTGCTCCATTGGACGCCGGAGATAGAGTAAGCTTTAAGGAGTTAAAACAGTGTTTTAGCAAGATTGTGATGAAATTGGTGGCAAATCGCATGCATGAACTCAAATTATTGATAATCTAGACCTGCTAATCATAAGGTAAGTTGCAATTTTCCATTTGATGAAGTTTGTATTCAGAGGAAATTCGAAAGTACCAATCTTGAATAGTATGATGTAAATTGATGTAGGAATTTCATTTAAAATCACTATATGGATGAACTTATGTGTAGAAATTGTGTATGTAATTGTTCTAAGTAAAAATCCTCATGTAGATGAAGTGGGTGTAGCACCTCGTAAAAACCCGTCCTATAAAATTCTGGCACGTGTTCCATTGATCCTCGTATGCCGCGTACTAAACGAGAGGGACCAAAGTCGTCAACAAGTCATATTGTACCTCCGAGCGACGACCTATCAAAGTCAGGGGACCAAATATGAAAAATGCCAAAATGCATATTCTGGAAGGCGGTTGTGGACTGCAACCATACTTGGTTACGGTCCGTAACCTAATTTAAAACAGTGGGCGCAGATGGCCTTGCGGACCGCGAGGCAAAACCATACGGTCCGCAAGGAAATGCCAGCGACTGAAACATGGCAGCTTGCTGTGTTTGCCACCTTGCTCGCCATGCCACCCTTTCTCTTGGTTATGCCACGACCATAAACACTTGTTCTCATCTCCTAGCACCCTCCTACACCTGGAATGATCCCATGCTTCACCCTTGGCTATAAATAGCATCCATAAGTGAGCTTCAAACTTGCTCATGTAACATTTGTCAAAAACGGGTTTCCAAACCCGCTCCGTTTTGTAATCGAATATCAAGTTATAAATGTCACGTTGTGTATTTATGGTTATTTTGGTTTTTAATGATACATAATTAATAAACAAACTAAACTATAAAAATTATATTTGAGAAAAAGTGAAAACAAAATAAATAAAAAAAGAAATGTTGCTGCCGGGACTCGAACCCGGGTCAGCCAGAACTGAAATCCAAAGATTTAACACACACACAAATCACCACTCCGCCATTTGTTGTTTTCTGTCATCCCTTGGAAACAAATAACTCTTATATACAAATATAGTTAAACCGGTTGCGCCAACTGAGTAACTGGAATCGGCAATTCAATCGACTAATCGTTTGATTAATCGCACATTCAGGTTTATAACCGATGCACCGACGGTTTTAATCAATTCGGAATTGATTGAACATCAATTTTCATCATCATCGGTTTTTATAACCGAAAATAATCAAAGTTCAGATTACTTCAATCAAAACCCTTCTCGCGACTCAGAGACATCAGGCAAACATTCCATGTCACTTTCGTCACACATTCAGTCCATCAGAACGCTTAAATCAACTCGCCGGAAATTTCTGTAAGGTTCGCCGGAAAATGGTATTTGTCCTCAAATCGGTAAGTTCTTCAATACCGTCGTAGTCTAACAGTTGTTAAGCTGTTTCTAACTCAAACCATCCACTTGAGATCGAATTCAGGCACCGTTATCAGATAATTCCAGTTCGCCGGAGAGTTTCTGGAAATCGTTATCTTCGTCTGTGAAACGGTAAGGACCTTCAATCACACTGTTAACGTTTGTTTATCACTTCAATTCCACGATTGGCTAATCAAAATGGTTAATTGTTTGGTTCAGTTGAGGTGCACAAAAACAGAGCCGACGCATTGCCGGAAATTCTGTGATATATCATTCCTACGGTATGTTACTCCCAACACCGTCTCTGCCATTTCATTTTAGCCTTAAGAATGTTTGTTAATCGTAAAAACAAGAAACGGATTAGTGATTCAGTCGACTGTAATTTGAATGAAGAAGACGAAGTTAGTTAAGTTATAAGTTTGTTTAAAATCAGTAATATGAACGGGTTAGACACACAGTCCAGCGGTGGACTGTGTGCAAAATATACACGCATGTCCCGAGTTCGATCCCTGATACACGCACTCCCTATGTAATAAAATGCCTTTTTATTTAAAACTAAACCGGGTTAACTCCGTTAGTTGTTAAGTATAATAAAAAACGAGATATTAACCAGGTTAGACACACAGTCCAGCGGTGGACTGTGTGCAACACTAAGTCGCACGTCACGCGTTCGAAACCTGTTACTGGCACCGGTTTGTTGAATTAAAATGTTTTTGAAATTAAAAGAATTTTGGTTAAACCGAATTAGTATATAAATATAATTAAAAACAAGATTATTTCGGGTTAGACACGTAGCTCAGTTGGTAGAGCTGCGTGCACAGGTACGGGAGGTCTCGGGTTCGAGTCTCACCCAGCGCATCCTTGCACCCTGACCGAACCGGTCAACAGGTCAACAAGTCAACGGTCAACGGCCAACGCAAAATAAACAATTTTTTTATATTTTTATTTATTTAATTTAAATTAAAAATCAATTAAAATATTTAAAAATAACATTTTTAAAGATAGAAAATAGCCTTAAACTCACAAAATATATCTAAAATTTCATTAAAATCCTTAATAAAATCCACTCATTTACTATATTTTTCCGCCATTATTTAGGTTAGTAATTCTCGTTGTTCATTTCTCCCGACTCGTGCGCATCTCATCATCTCCATTCAAACGCACCCAATGTGAGTGAATCTTTACAAATTCCCCGTTTTAATCACGTTTTGGGGTGTATCATGTGTCTTGTTATATATATTATATTTAAACCATTGTGCATACATCATATCATGAACATGTGTATTCAGTTTGTTTCAACTGTTGTGTAGTTATTGCTAGATGCAATTTATTATTTTCAGTACATGCAATTTCATAGGCCGCCGCTCCCCATTACATTATGAGCGTTGAGCATGTTCCCCATTTCATTATGAGCGTGAACCTGGCGTGCCCACATACGATCGGCTCCGTTTGATTGAGCCTTGATCGCACAGTTTCATTTATGTTATTTATCGTATGATGTTGGTATGTTTATGTATGCTATCGTATGTTATTGTATGTTATAGTTGTGATTGCTATTGCCACTGCCTGATTATTTACATTTGCTCATTTATGATTATGCACAATTCTTCATTGATAACCTAACAAGTAAATCCATAATAAATGTTTATCTAATAAGGTTCACTCGCCAACTTATGTTGACCCAAAAACCCCCATTTTTACACATGATACAGGTGAACCAGCTGCAGCCAAAAACACTTAGGATTGGACTAGAAGAATAAAAGGATTTAGAGTTTGGAACTATTTTGTTTGGTTATTTCTTTGTATTGTATGGACATGTTTGGATTATTTGGAATGTAACTTTGACTTTAATAAATATGAAACATATTAGTAAATGTCATGAGCTTTGGTGATAACCCAATTATGCCCCGACTCTTATTCCGCTGCGGGTCGGGGTGTGACAGATTGGTATCAGAGCCATGACTATAGGGATATAGGATAGGTTATTAGACCCTTAGAGCCTATACTATAGTTGATTAGAAACTTATAAGATTTTTGTGTGTTACATGCCAAATTTCATGATGTTTATATGTTTTATGTTAAATGTTACATTCAATGTTATGCAAGCATGTTCATAAGTATATATTATCATATAATGCCTATTATGAATCATATTCTCATAACATGTCACATCCATGAAAGCACACACCACATCATGATTGCTTTTACAATGATTTTTGTGTTTTCAAATCCCATCAAAGTGAGTTCTCATGACGGGCATGTAGTAACTGGAAGGGTACCAGTACCGGTAGTCGGGACGTCCTGTCTAGGCTGGCATTCGTATAAATCCAAATAAAGGACCAGTTTGCCTACCTGGGGACTAACGATGAGAGTACGAAGTACCTATTAGGCCAAAGCATGCTATACCAAACGTCGTGTGAACTAACCCCACTTTGAGTTGTCATTGTGTCTACAACACATTCCGACCATACATCTCGTAAACATATTTTGTGGTTTGCATTCGGGTGATGCAAGTGTTAAATCGCCAATACTAATGTGAATCCTACCAAGCCAATAGCCATGGGGGCCCACATGACTATATAGGTGAAGGTATGGGGGACATTTGAGGCCCAACATGAGCAAACCCAAGACATCCTATGGATGTAGTTGCATTATTGATATTTATGTTATTTTCATTTTCTTAAAGACACATGACACCTAAAAAGACTCCATAAACTCACAATCTTCTTATGTATGTTCCTGTAGATGTCGTCCAAACAACAACGAAGGGGTAAAAGATCAGGAAGGTCTCAGGAACGCTTGGCCACACAAATCGCGAAGCAAATGGCCACGATACTGCCTGACATTGTGGTCCAAGTACAACAAGCCCTCGCTACAAATCCTACTAGCCCTCCCCAACAGCATGACCAGAGCATCGACAACCCTCCTACCAGCAAGTGCTCATAAAAACATTTCAAGTCTTGTGATCCTCCTAAATTTGAAGGGACCGAAGGTGTCACTGCCCTCCTCCACTGGTTTGAGGAGATGGAAAACACCTTTCTCAACTGCGATTGTCCTGAGGATCGCAAGGTTCAATACGCCACCGGGAGACTATTTGGGGTAGCTCTCACTTGGTGGAATACTGAAAAAGGGAAGAGGGGAACTGATGATGCAATGGCCTTAACTTGGGAGGAGTTAAGGGAAATCATGACTAGGCGTTTCTGTCCTAAGAGTGAAATTAAAAAGTTGGAGGACGAATTTCATTCTTTAAAACAGAAGGAGGGGGATCACACCACCTATAACAAGAGGTTCTTGGAGTTGAACCAAATGGTTCCAAATTTGTTCACCCCAACTTATCGTCTGATCGAGCATTATATTCGAGGACTTCCCTCGAAAATTCAAGATTCAGTTCTCAGCATCTCACCAGTAACACTTGAAGCTGCTATGGAGCTAGCAACTGAACTGACCGAGAACCGAATTCGCAACGGGAAGTTCAAAGAAGAGAAAAAGAAAGCCCCTGTTGAGGGTCAAACTTCAAACCATCCCATCTCTTCCTCTAAGTTTGCTAACAAGAGGAAGCGCAACACCAGAAACTTCGCTGTTACTCAAACCAACTCCCCTATCCCTGTTGCACCCATTACCCAGGTTGCCCCTTCAACCGCACCATACAGAAGACTTTACACTGGCCCGTTACCAAAATGCAACCGTTGCCAATATCACCATTCTCCTGATCATCCTTGCCAATATTGCACCGGCTGTGGTCGCGCAGGCCATACTGTTCAAACCTGCCGCATGCCTCAACGAACGAACCGCCGACAGCCTTCAACCCAAACCCATCAACCAATAATGGGTCAAGCCCAACAACCCCTACTATTACCACCCACCCAACATTTAGCCCAAACATATTGCCAACCCAATTATCCTATGGGTCAACCAATGCGGGCTTGCTACAATTGCGGAGACCCAAGCCATTTCAGAAACACTTGTCCAAGGTTAGTAAACATTATTCATGCTCAGGCCCAAGCCAACCCGGTGAATCAAGCGAACCAAGCTCCTCCACCTGCAAGAGGAAGAGCTTTCAATATTAACGCTAATCAGGCTAGAGCTGACGGCAATGTGGTTAACGGTACGTTCCTTATAAATGGTAGATATGCATCTATGTTATTTGATACTGGTGCGGATAGAAGTTTTGTGTCCTTAGAATTTGAACCTATCTTAAACCAAAATCGGGATAAGCTCATGGAATCCATAACGGTAGAAGTTGCTGACGGGAAACCAGTTTCATTAAACTCTATTATACGCAACTGTACTCTTACCCTAAACGACCACGATTTCTCAGTCGACCTTATTCCTATGAAGCTGGGAAGTTTTGATATCATAATTGGTATGGACTGGCTCAGTCAACATCAGGCAGAAGTTGTATGTCGCGAAAAATTTATACGTATTCCTCTTTCAAACGGTCAGACTCTTCGAATCTTTGGAGAAACCTCGTCGAAAGGACTCAGCTTAATGTCTTGTCTTCAAGCTCAAAAATATATTCGCAAGAATTATGTCGCGTTTTTAGCTCATATCATCCAAAAGGGAACCATGGAGAAGAAACTTGAAGACATTCCTGTAGTAAAAGATTTCCCGCAAGTTTTTCCTGACGACATTTCAGGACTTCCTCCAGTTAGAGAAGTCGAATTCCGTATTGATCTTATACCTGGTGCTACACCAGTAGCAAAGTCTCCTTATAGGTTAGCCCCCTCTGAAATGCAAGAGCTAGCCAGTCAATTACAAGAGTTGACTAACAAGGGATTCATACGTCCCAGCTCATCGCCTTGGGGTGCACCTGTCCTTTTTGTAAATAAGAAAGATGGATCGTTTCGTATGGTGCATCGACTACAGAGAGCTCAACAAATTAACAATCAAGAATCGCTATCCTTTACCTCGCATTGATGATCTTCTTGACCAACTTCAAGGTGCCAACTGTTTTTCAAAAATCGACCTTCGATCTGGCTATCATCAACTTAGAGTGCATGAGGAAGACGTCCCAAAGACCGCATTTCGAACTCGTTATGGCCATTATGAATTCATGGTCATGCCATTTGGTTTAACCAACGCACCAGCTGTCTTCATGGACCTAATGAACAGAGTCTGCAAACCTTATCTTGATCGATTTGTTATAGTCTTCATCGACGACATTCTTATTTATTCAAAGTCTAAGTCTGATCATGAGCGACATCTTCGGCTTATCCTTACACTTCTAGAGAATGAAAAGCTTTACGCCAAATTCTCCAAATGCGAATTCTGGTTAAAAGAGTTGCAATTCCTCGGACATGTAGTCAATGACAAGGGAATACATGTCGACCCCTCAAAGATCAAAGCGGTACAAGAATGGCAAGCTCCACGTACACCAACTGAAGTAAGATCTTTTCTTGGTCTAGCTGGCTATTATCGTCGTTTCATTTCAAACTTCTCTCGCATTGCTGTACCACTCACGGCTTTAACTCATAAGGGAAAACCTTTCATATGGGGACCCAAGCAAGAAGAAGCCTTCCAAACCCTTAAACAAAAACTTTGTGATGCACCAATCCTCACTCTTCCTGAAGGTTGTGATGATTTTGTGGTCTATTGCGACGCATCAGGGCAAGGATTGGGCTGCGTTCTAATGCGAAGAGGGAAAGTTATAGCTTATGCTTCGAGACAACTAAAGATGCATGAAAAGAACTACACCACCCATGACCTAGAACTTGGAGCCGTTGTGTTCGCTCTTAAGATATGGAGACACTATCTCTATGGTACTAAGTGTGAAATATACACTGACCACAAGAGTCTTCAACATATCTTCAATCAAAAGGAGTTAAACATGAGGCAACGAAGATGGGTCGAACTTCTAAATGACTACGACTGTGAAATTAGATACCACCCTGGTAAAGCAAATGTGGTGGCTGATGCACTTAGTCGAAAGGGTTATGCGAACTCCATTCGTCTTCTATGTTCGCAAATTATAACCGACATTAAGGACCAAATTCGAGAAGCCCAGCACGTTTCAATAACGGAAGATGATGTACGAAAGGAGATGTCCTGTGGAGCTGAGCTAAAATTGAAACTAAATCTGACGGTATTCTGTACTACCTAGATCGTATCTGGATTCCTGACCACAACAATATTCGTGAAATTCTTATGAATGAAGCTCACAAAACGCGATACTCTATACACCCAGTTGCCGATAAGATGTATCAAGACCTACGATATACCTATTGGTGGCCTGGAATGAAGAAGGATATTGCTGTTTTTGTTTCTAAGTGCCTTACATGTTCCAAGGTGAAAGCTGAACACCAAAGACCCTCAGGACTTCTGGTCCAACCTGAAATACCTGTATGGAAGTGGGAAAATATAACAATGGACTTCATTACCGGGTTACCTCGCACTTCTGGTGGGTATGACACTATATGGGTAATCATTGACCGACTTACAAAATCAGCTCACTTTATTCCTATCCGCGAAGATTTCAAGAACGAAAAGCTAGCTCGTATCTATATCAGCGAAATCGTAAGCCAACATAGAGTACCGTTAAGCGTTATTTCTGATCGTGATGGTCGTTTCACTTCACGAACATGGCAAGCAGTACAATCCGCTATGGGTACGTAATTAGATCTCAGTACCGCCTATCACCCTCAAACTGATGGTCAATCTGAACGCACCATACAAACTCTTGAAGATATGCTCCGAGCATGTGTCATAGACTTCAAGGGAAATTGGGACGCTCATCTCCCATTAGTTGAATTTTCGTACAACAACAGCTATCATTCAAGCATCGGCATGGCACCTTTTGAAGCCTTATATGGTCGTAAGTGCCGATCTCCTGTATGTTGGCACGAAATTGGGGAAGCTCAAATTACTGGTCCAGAATTGATCCAAGAAACCACAGACAAGATCCATCAAATTCGAAACAATCTTCTAGCGGCTCAAAGTCGTCAAAAGAGTTATGCAGATAAACGACGGAAGCCTTTAGAGTTTAACATCGGTGATCATGTACTTCTAAAAGTATCACCGTGGAAGGGAGTAGTTCGTTTTGGTCAAAAGGGCAAGCTAGCACCACGTTACGTAGGACCTTTCAAGATACTCGAAAGAGTAGGTCCTGTAGCATACAAGCTTGATCTACCAGAAGAACTCAACAGGATTCATCCCACATTCCACGTGTCGAACTTGAAGAAGTGCCTCGCTGATGAAAACCTCCACATTCCTCTGGAAGATATTCAGATTGATGAATCTATGCATTTTATTGAAAGACCTATAGAGATCATGGACTTCGGAGAAAAACGTTTACGACGAAGTCGCATTCCAATTGTTAGGGTACGCTGGGAGTCGAAACGGGGACCTGAGTTTACTTGGGAACGTGAAGACTCAATGCGCGAAAAATACCCGCATCTTTTTCCTACTACTTCTACTACTTAAATTTCGGGACGAAATTCCTAAAAGTAAGGGATACTGTAACATTTGTCAAAAACGGGTTTCCAAACCCGCTCCGTTTTGTAATCGAATATCAAGTTATAAAATGTCACGTTGTGTATTTATGGTTATTTTGGTTTTTAATGATACATAATTAATAAACAAACTAAACTATAAAAATTATATTTGAGAAAAAGTGAAAATAAAATAAATAAAAAAAGAAATGTTGCTGCCGGGACTCGAACCCGGGTCAGCCAGAACTGAAATCCAAAGACTTAACACACACACACATCACCACTCCGCCACTTGTTGTTTTCTGTCATCCCTTGGAAACAAATAACTCTTATATACAAATATAGTTAAACCGGTTGCGCCAACTGAGTAACTGAAATCGGCAATTCAATCGACTAATCGTTTGATTAATCGCACATTCAGGTTTATAACCGATGCACCGACGGTTTTAATCAATTCGGAATTGATTGAACATCAATTTTCATCATCATCGGTTTTTATAACCGAAAATAATCAAAGTTCAAATTACTTCAATCAAAACCCTTCTCGCGACTCGGAGACATCAGGCAAACATTCCATTTCACTTTCGTCACACTTTCACACTTTCAGTCCATCAGAACGCTTAAATCAACTCGCCGGAAATTTCTGTAAGGTTCGCCGGAAAACCGTATTTGTCCTCAAATCGGTAAGTTCTTCAATACCATCGTAGTCTAACAGTTGTTAAGCTGTTTCTAACTCAAACCATCCACTTGAGATCGAATTCAGGCACCGTTATCAGATAATTCCAGTTCGCCGGAGAGTTTCTGGAAATCGTTATCTTCGTCTGTGAAACGGTAAGGACCTTCAATCACACTGTTAACATTTGTTTATCACTTCAATTCCACAATTGGCTAATCAAAATGGTTAATTGTTTGGTTCAGTTGAGGTGCACAAAAACAGAGCCGACGCATTGCCGGAAATTCTGTGATATATCATTCCTACGGTATGTTACTCCCAACACCGTCTCTGCCATTTCATTTTAGCCTTAAGAATGTTTGTTAATCGTAAAAACAAGAAACGGATTAGTGATTCAGTCGACTGTAATTTGAATGAAGAAGACGAAGTTAGTTAAGTTATAAGTTTGTTTAAAATCAGTAATATGAACGGGTTAGACACACAGTCCAGCGGTGGTCTGTGTGCAAAATATACACGCATGTCCCGAGTTCGATCCCTGATACACGCACTCCCTATGTAATAAAATGCCTTTTTATTTAAAACTAAACCGGGTTAACTCCGTTAGTTGTTAAGTATAATAAAAACCGAGATATTAACCAGGTTAGACACACAGTCCAGCGGTGGACTGTGTGCAACACTAAGTCGCACGTCACGCGTTCGAAACCTGTTACTGGCACCGGTTTGTTGAATTAAAATGTTTCTGAAATTAAAAGAATTTTGGTTAAACCGAATTAGTATATAAATATAATTAAAAACAAGATTATTTCGGGTTAGACACGTAGCTCAGTCGGTAGAGCTGCGTGCACGCGTACGGGAGGTCTCGGGTTCGAGTCTCACCCAGCGCATCCTTGCACCCTGACCGAACCGGTCAACAGGTCAACAAGTCAACGGTCAACGGTCAACGCAAAATAAACAATTTTTTTATATTTTTATTTATTTAATTTAAATTAAAAATCAATTAAAATACTTAAAAATAACATTTTTAAAGATAGAAAATAGCCTTAAACTCACAAAAATATATCTAAAAATTTCATTAAAATCCTTAATAAAATCCACTCATTTACTATATTTTTCCGCCATTATTTAGGTTAGTAATTCTCGTTGTTCATTTCTCCCGACTCGTGAGCATCTCATCATCTCCATTCAAACGCACCCAATGTGAGTGAATCTTTACAAATTCCCCGTTTTAATCACGTTTTGGGGTGTATCATGTGTCTTGTTATATATATTATATTTAAACCATTGTGCATACATCATATCATGAACATGTGTATTCAGTTTGTTTCAACTGTTGTGTAGTTATTGTTAGATGCAATTTATTATTCTCAGTACATGCAATTTCATAGGCCGCCGCTCCCCATTACATTATGAGCGTTGAGCATGTTCCCCATTTCATTATGAGCATGAACCTGGCGTGCCCACATACGATCGGCTCCGTTTGATTGAGCCTTGATCGCACAGACATTTTTCATTTTCAGTACATGCAATACGATCGGCTCCGTTTGATTGAGCCTTGATCGCACAGTTTCATTTATGTTATTTATCGTATGATGTTGGTATGTTTATGTATGCTATCGTATGTTATTGTATGTTATAGTTGTGATTGCTATTGCCACTGCCTGATTATTTACATTTGCTCATTTATGATTATGCACAATTCTTCATTGATAACCTAACAAGTAAATCCATAATAAATGTTTATCTAATAAGGTTCACTCGCCAACTTATGTTGACCCAAAAACCCGCATTTTTACACATGATACAGGTGAACCAGCTGCAGCCAGAAACACTTAGGATTGGACTAGAAGAATAAAAGGATTTAGAGTTTGGAACTATTTTGTTTGGTTATTTCTTTGTATTGTATGGACATGTTTGGATTATTTGGAATGTAACTTTGACTTTAATAAATATGAAACATATTAGTAAATGTCATGAGCTTTGGTGATAAACCCAATTATGCCCCGACTCTTATTCCGCTGCGGGTCGGGGTGTGACAGCTCATCCTTTTCCTCTTCTCTCTATAACTCACTTGGAAGGATCCTGATCTTCAAGGAGCAATCCCCTAAGTTTCTTAGTCATCCATGGTTCACTAGTAAGTGTTCCAACTCAGTTCTTTCATTTCTATTAGGCTTTAAGCCAAAGCCAAAGCGTTGACGTAAAAACGCTTTGACTTTGAGAACATGTTTCTAAAGTGGGTAGGTCGCCACAATTAAAACAAGCTCGAACATATGGGAACATGGGGTATTGGGGTTGTTGATATGTTTGGATCATGTTTTGAGTAGGGGGTGAGGTTTGGTTTTGAGAGGTGCGGCAAACCTTGCTCAAATGACCATAGCGTCCACAATTCGCACATAGTCGACAAGGTAAGGTAGATGGATGGTGATAGAAACAGGTGTTGCATTGAGGGTGAGGTCCAATGTAAGGTTTCTTATTTGGGTAAGTTGAGTTGGGTGCTACTTGAGTGATTGGGATAGCTTGGAGGGGTACAACTTGTGAAGCTGGTTGATTGCGTTGGGTGACAACGAAAATTTGCCCATCTCGTTTTCTCTTAGAAATGGGTTGAGAAGGGGATTCGGTTTGGGTGGAGTTTGAGGTTTCAGTTGATGCTTTATCCTTCTTCTTCTCCTCCTTGAAGTCCTTATTCCATATGCGGTTCTCGGTGAGCTCTGTAGCTAACTCCATTGCTGCTTCCAAAGTTGCAGGTGTGGTACTTATTACAGGGTCTTGAATTTTTGAAGAAGACCTCGAATGTAGTGCTCGATCAAACGGTAGAGGGGAGTGAACAAGTTGGGGACCATTTGATTTAACTCAAGGAATCTCTTGTTGTATGTGGTGTGGTCGCCCTCCTTTTGTTTCAAAGAATAGAACTCATCTTTCAATTTCTTGATTTCGCTTCTTGGACAAAACCGTCTTGTCATGATTTCCTTCAACTCTTCCCAAGTCAAAGTCATAGCATCTTCAACACCTCGCTTGGCCTTCTCTGTATTCCACCATGTAAGTGCTACTCCAAACAAACGACCGGTAGCATATCGCACCTTGCGATTATCGGGGCAGTCGCAATTGAGGAAAGTGTTTTCCATTTCCTCAAACCAATGGAGGAGAGCGGTGACACCTTCAGTCCCTTCGTATTTTGGAGGGTCGCAGGATTTGAAATGCTTGAAGGTGCATTTAGTGGTATTTGGGGGAGGGTTGACAACATCTTGGTCTTCTTGATTGACGGGATTAGCGGTAAGGGCTTGTTGGACTTGAACTACGATGTTGGGTATTACGGCCGCCATTTGTTGAGCGATTTGGGCAGCCATGCGCTCACGGGATTTTCCTGATCTCATTTTCCTACGAGCGAGACTAGAAGACATCTACAAGGAATACGTATCAAGAGTATGAGTTGGACGTTTTAGGGGTCATGTGTCGTATTTAGGAATGAACATTCATAAAATATATATAGAATAATAAATCTACTACATCCATAGGATGTCTTGGGCTTTGCTCGTAATTGGGCCTTGCATGCCGCCATACTTCACCTTCGAATCATGTGGGCCCCCATGATTACCGGGTCTTTCATATGGTTCGCATGTGTTAGCCTGGTAACGTACACTAAAACCCGGAGAAAATCGAGAAATATGTGTGTAACGTATGATATTCGGAGTGCATCCAGGTGTGGACACGGTGACACCTCAAAGTGGGGTTAGTTCGAACGACGTTTGGTGTGGCATGCTTTGGCCTAATAGGTCCTTCGTACTCTCATCGTTAGTCCCCAGGTAGGCAAACTGGTCCGTTATATTGGATTTATACGAATGCCAACCTAGACAGGACGTTCCGACTACTGTTACTCGTACCCTTACAGTTACTACATGCCCGTCGTAGAACTCACTTTGATGAGATTGAAAAATGAAAAATGCGACAAAATCTGGAATAACGGAAGTAGGATGATTTGAATATGTGTACATTGAAATATGCGTGATGATTGTATATGTAAGCATGTTATGTTTGACTATAAGCATAACTCATTAAGTATCACACAAAATGATAGTGGGAGTGTTTGCATGCATTTGTGTATGTAATAAATACGAAACAAATAAACATCATGAGTTTGCATGTAACCACATAAACAATTAAAATCTAATCAACTATAGTATAGGCTCTAAGGGTCTAATAACCTATCCTATATCCCTATAGTCAAAAGCTCTGATACCAATCTGTCACACCCCGACCCGCAGCGGAAATGGTGATCGGGGCATGATTGGGTTTTCATCAAAGCTCATGACATTTATTATAATGTTTCATATTTATTATTACAATTTAAAGGAGAATCATTACAATCAATCATACTAGTACAACATGTTCTATACATTTTTCAAGACTTCATTATTTTTCTTCTAAGGCAATTTCCTATGTGTTCCTTGCTTCAACCTGTCCACCTGTATCATGTGTAAAAATGGTTTTTGGGTCAACAAAAAGTTGGCGAGTGAATCCTATGAAAACATTTAAACGTGTTTATTGAATCAATTATAAAATAAAGTGCATAACCACATATGAGTAAATGTAGATGTAAATTTATTCACAAAACACATAATATTAAATATTGCACACACATACACCAAATGATTGTTTTTGAGGCACGCGTTGTTCAACTCGTCTCCCACGAGGAACAGATGGGCCTAATGAATGAGTTTTGAGGCACGCGTTGTTCAACGAACTGATGGGCCTAATGAATGTTTTTTTTGAGGCACGCGTTGTTCAACTCGTCTCCCACGAGGAACTGATGGGCCTAATGAATAATTTGCACACAACTTGACCATATGTATCACATCACAACAAACAATATTTACATTCTAAGTTTAGATCATATAATGGTATAGCACGAGTTTGAATAAGCGAATTAATTTAAGCGACACATGATACACCCCAAAACATGAATAAAAAGGGGAATTTGTAAGAATTCACTCACAGTGGTTGCGTTTCTTGGATTGATGATGAATGCGCACGAATTTGGATTTAACCACGAGAGAAACTAACCTAAATAATAACATAATGGTTCGGTAAATAAGTGGACTTTTTTATTTGAGATTAATAATTTTAATTCATAACCTTAATAGGATTTCTAGATTTATTTTTGTGAGTTTAAGGACATTTTCTAACTTTAAAAGTATTATTTTTAAGTATTTTTAATTAATTTTTAAATTAAATAAATAAATATAAAAATGTTGACTTTTTTTGACTTTGACCGTTGACCGGGCGTTGACCGGACCGTTGACCGGTCGGACCGTGTTTATTATATGCGCTGAGTGAGGTTCGAACTCGTGACCTCCCGTACGCGTGCACGCAGCTCTACCAACTGAGCTACGTGTCTAACCCGAAAGAATCTCGTTTTTAATTATATATATATACAAATTAGATTAATTCATTTCTGTCTTTATTTAAAAACTTGATAATTGCCAGAACCGGTTACAGAAGCAGGATTCGAACTCGGGACCTGTGGTTTAACTTTGCACACAGTCCACCGCTGGACTGTGTGTCTAACCTGGTTAGAATACTGGTTTTTATTAAACTTAAATACTAACTGGAAGGTGTTCTGGGGCCTTTCAAAAAAATTGATATTTATCACAGGAAACCGGTTAAGTGCACGAATCGAACTCGGGACGTGTGGTTTAAAATTGCACACAGTCCACCACTGGGCTGTGTGTCTAACCCGTTTAAAAATCCGTTTTAAATTAAACTTATATATTAACAGTGCTTCATCTTCTTCAGTTTATGAAACCAGAGAATCAACTCGACTGTTTAATCAATAATTCTTGTTGAATTAGTTGATTGAGTATTACGATTAACGAAATTAATTTAAACAGAAAGGTTTTAAGGATGTTGTACCGAACAGGTGTGATTTCCGACGAATTTCCGGTGACTGAAACTTTTCCGGCGACGTGTAACTTGCGACAGAGGATCTTCAGGAAGTTTGAGGTGAGTGTGGGTGACTTCTGTCGAAGCTCTAGAAGTCCTATTTATAGAGTAAGGCAAAAGAGATGAAATGGGTTCGATTTTCCGGCGACTTGCAGAGAATTCCGTCGAGTTGCAGAAAATTTCCGGCGACTTGCAGCGAGGTTTTTTAGAGTGAGTTTGAGAGTGATAAACGAGTTTGATTGAGGAATTTAGCCCTGTATTTATAGGCTGCTATGGTGAGTTTTGATTTCGGTTAAATCGGCGGTTACGACTGAAATTGGGGCTAGACATCGGTTATAACCGATGTCGTCGACGGTTATAGCGTTATAGTCAAAAGGAATAATGGCTGAACTCGCGGATTGCCGGATTTTCCGGTGATTGCGAGTTCTGTCGCGCTGAAAGTCCGATTTCGAATTCGAGTTTTATGTTAAGTATTATTTATTTCGGTATTATTCCAAACTCAAGTGTGTGGCGGAGTGGTGTGTTGGTTGTTTGGTTATATGCGAGACCCGGTTCGAATCCCAGCGTCTCCTGTTTATTTTTTTATTCAGTTTTTATTATAATTATAAATTATGGTTTTTAAATTCCCATTAATTTATTAGTTATGTATCGTTTAAAATTAAAATAAACAATATATACGCGACGAAAATTTTGACTGACTATTCGGTTAATAAACGAAGCGGGTTTTGGAAACCCGTTTTTTGACGGATGTTACATTACTTGCAAGCTTTTTTTATGAGTCATAAAATGACCAAAACGCCCTTTTAAAGCGTAACTTGATTTTAAAATCATAACGGGCATACATGTTGATATTCTACTAATATTATAACATGTTTTAAATATAATGGCATAAGGAACTTGTATAAGACTCATCCGGTTACCCGGTTTCGCTTATATGCGTACGGTTAAGTCTACGTGACTAGTTTACGTAGTTTAACCGAAACGGGTTTAACCTTATCATTTTTATATCAAAATCCAGAATTTAATATGTTTACCCATATTAAACAAGTCTTAGTGCTTTTCGGGTTTAAACTACATTCTATTCCGGTCATCGCTTCATCTAGCGTTTAGTACCGTAAATATCTTTTAAGCTAGCCGGTCCGAGTCTATGATGTAGATAGGACCGTTAGCATTCTAATTGGTTATTAATACCATCATTCCAGACTAAAGCCTTCCGGTAGATTGTTACCTTACTTGTCTTCTTGAATTATCGATTGAGTATTATTTTATTGAAGAATTAGCTCAGGTAAGTACTTTTAGCCTATTTTCCTTATACTGGCTTGGGATACGGTATAATAATACCGCTTGGTCGGGTATGGGATCATGTTATCAGATTGTGATTTACTAAATCATCATAACCCGTTTTATTTTGTTTTGTTTGATAACTTAAACATTGGGGGTTAACTCGACCGTGTCTGGGATATCCTTGGCTCATTTAAGTTATTAATGGCCACGGCCTTAAGCGCGGGGTGTAGGCATACACTTGTCAGATGCTAATGCAAATAAAATATTAAATCCCATTGGTGGATTATTTAAGTGGCGTGTCGGTTAATCAGGTTATTCGGTTTCTGCACCGGACCCCATATGTATTGACAAACATGTAAAACTGTAAACAAGGTCATTTTGAACTATCCCAAGTTATTTATAAAATGTGCCAAGTGCACCTAAAACCATTTTCGGAAATATTTTCAAAATGAGTCGGTTATTAGTATTTACCAGTGAAAACTGACGTATTTCCAAAAAGATCAAGTTACAAGTGACAACGCGAAATAGGCCGGGAGCTGCTTGGTAGTAACCTAAGAGGATTTTGCAAGTCCTTAGTTGCCTGAAGTCTGTTAAACGAATACTTTGTACATATTTATTTCGATCCGCCTGCGGATCTTTCATTACAAGTCTTGTAATTTATTTTTGAACTTTGAACACTCGGTTTGTAATAATAATTTAAATCCAAGACTTCCGATGTGCTGTGTTTGTTTGGTCATGATGTTATCAACAACGTCACGATATTTCCAAACCGGGCCCACCGGGTACACGTGGAAATAGGGGTGTGACAGTGGGTTTTTGACATAATTATGAAATTGGGGCCTTTTAGGTTGAATTATTGATACTAGCCAAAGAACATGAAACTATGATGATTGAATGTTGTTGAATTACTTGGAAAGTGATAACTAGTAAGAACATGGTAGTTTGTTAGTAATTAGTCAGCTTTGAAGAATGTTGTAATGAATGCCCACCAAGTGTTTGATGAAATGCCTTTTTGGTGAAATGGTGTTAAAATCCTTATGGTCATGTTTAGAATGTAAAAAACAAGTATGTTTGGTGATTGGTTATCATTTTGGTGATATAGAATGTCATTGAGTGAATTCATGGAACCTAAATGTGAGTTCATCAAGTGTAGGTGTGCATGAGTAAGGTTCAAGCCACACGAGAAAACAAGAGGTTCAAGATCGTGGTAAGTTCTTTTTAGCTTACAGCCTTACACTTTGATTTTGATTTTAATAGTAGATTGAAAGTATCATTTAAGTCATGGAATATCTACAATTGTTGCCAATGTGTAATGATATCTTATTAAGTAACTTAAAAGTTTTTGAAACCATCTATCCTAATTATGATATCATTGCCAAGTTTTATTTTTTGGACGAAAAAAGTTTGAGTGTGAGGATATTTGATGTGTTGCAAAACCCGCCATTTTCCTTTATATTTTGTATAATATCTTGATAGATTTTCATTGATTTTTGGTTTTTTTAGGCCTATATTTGATTAGTTGGTGTATCTGTAGGTCCCGGTGTGAAAATGGAGCTAAAACGAGCTAAAACGGACAAGAAACAAAGAGTTGGGAGCAGCCAATGAAGTCTAGGGGCTGAAAATGGAAAAGGCTGAAAGTTGAGGAGCTAGCGTATCGTGACAAATGAGGGATTGAACTCTTGCGATACGCCACGAGGTGTCCTCGTTGACCAAGCTAAACCTGCATTGACCGGCTATTTCGTCTTTTTGTGGTATTTGAATTGGATAAAAATTGGTATTCGGTAGGGTTTTTAAAGACCGTTTTTTCCCAATATATGACACCATACTGGATGAAATTTTAAGAGGTGATTCTTAGAGCAACAAGAGGAGAGGACGAAGTGTCGGTTCTGAAGATTGAAGTCTGAGATAGCATATTGAAGAGTGCAACCCGTAAGGCATTCGGTTTCAATTTTTCATTGTTTTCTTTGATTTGAACATGATGTTTTCTGTGTTTGAACTTGGTTTTGATTATATATACATGTTTAGAGGCTAAACGTCTGTAACCGCCTAGGTTTGATGAACTAATTGTGTGTTTAGACTTTGTTCAGTTTGACTTTTATTCAAGTTTATGTGTTTGATTTAAAATGATTGTTGCTGATTATGATTATGTGTGCTATTGTTTGCTGATTGTTATTGATTGGTTTTCATTATTGATGTGGTTGTAAAGAAGAAATTCACCATAGACACGTTAAAATCACTCGTTAATTCGTGAATCCGGCCAATTATCGTTTAACCCTATTATTAGAAATAATTTAGGTAACTTAATCAATTAAAATCAGTAGACATAAGTGTACATCCAATTCCATTGATTAGAGATATAATTTGGGGTTGCTAGGGTTTGGTTAGTCGTTGTTTGATAGTTGTAGTAACTCGATAACTCGGGGTCTTTCTATCTATTCGCGTCTAAAGAATTCTAGGTTTTCAGTTTATCAGCTTAAACTAGCTTCATTTTAAAAGGTGTTAAAGTGTGTTACTTTTCATGTCTATAGTTGCGTGACTCAATACGATAGGTAGAGCCGTTTCAATCTAGCACTTCATTCACTATCTGAATGCGCGTTATAGATCGGTTTTAGGCTTTTGTGTGTGGGTCACATTCACCTTGTTAAACACTATTGGATTTGTCTTCTCTAACAGTGGGTAGTCGGTCTAAAATTAGAAAACTTTGTAATTGGCAACCATAGAAGTCTTGTATGTGGTTAGGGATTCTTACCTAGATGGTTTGTTCATCATTACTCGTTACACTCTCGTGCTTGATTTTGCTCTCGTCTTCGTCTTAGTTCTCATTGGTATAATTTAAGTTATTAGTTAGTTAATTAAATAAAAAATTAAAAATCCAAATTAGTTTTAGCTAGCAATTTGATGTAGATTGAGTTTTAGAGTTTGCCACATCTAGTCCCTAGTTTCACGACCGGTAAACTTGTTGTTTGTGTGTAGTTTTAAATAATTCCATCTTTTAAAACTTGGTCATAAATTGAGTACACATTCATACACTTGATGTAACAACCATTAATGGTTTGTCTATGTTATAAACGCTTTGCATTCATGAAGCCTGCGGCGCAACGCACGCACACAATAGGGCTGTTCATGAGCCGAGCCCGGCCAAGTTCGGGCTCGGCGCTATTATAAGTTCAACCTAATATATATAAACCAAAATCATATTCAACAACATAAAATAAGTTTTAAATTTCAACGAAATACAATATTAGTTCTTTATATGATAATCAACATTTAAAAAAATATGTCATAGATATCAAATTACACTCCTAAATACATGCAAATAATAATCAGTTTTTTGTAATATATTATAATGTCTATAGAAATAAAATATATTATAAGTAAATAAGAGCTAAGCCGAGCCGAGCTACCAAGCGAGCCAAACCGACCCAATCCGGCTCGTTACGAGCAGAGCCGAACTAGGCTCACTTTCTAACTGAGGCAAGCCGGCTCGGCTAAGTTTCAAATCGAGTCATTTCAAGCGAGCTTTTTCGAAGCGAGCTCCGAGCCGCGAGCTTTTTGAACAGCCCTAGCAAGCGGACATAATCCTAGTATCATACACACACACACATATATACATATAGAGAGAGATAAATATAGATATAGATATACATAATAAATATTATATTTAAGATTACGATTATGATCAATATACATTTGCAAATTCTAGGTGTATGGATGATGATTTGGTAATTATACCTTACCAACGGGTGGTGGTTCATTGGCAAAGATAAAGCCTTTAAACTGGTTGTAAATTTTCTTTAATAGTTACAAAGGAAACAAACTGGTTGTAAATTTTCTTTAATAGTTACAAAGGCAAACATATCGAATGAATTTACATGTAAAATTTGTTACTCTTAGGGTACACGAGGCGTTCTCCTGGTGGTGTTATCAGGTGCCCCCTACTGGATCGATAACACCGTTGATGGCCGTTCAAGTAGGGGTATTCGGGTGATGAAATCGGGTGTTGTTTATTGAATCAGCGAGTGGGAGATGTGTGTGTGTTACAGAGGAGAGAGAGAGATGTCGTGATGTGTGAGTGGTACCCGAACAGGTTCCACCCCTGGTTTTGTGACAGCAGGTGGTGGTGTCTCTTCAATGAGCACCCCTCCTAGCCTTGAAAGTCTACTTAAAACTGTTGCATATAATTTTATCAATACCATCTGTTAGTACAATTTTTTTTTGTATATTAATAGTATATTAATTATAATAAACCATGACCAATAGTAGTATTGTGTTTGTTCTCTATAAGAAAGATGTGGTTCACATCACTGAAAATTGCAAATGCACGAAAAAAAAGGTTATAATAGTTAATTTAATGCCTAATTTACTATTCATGTTATGTTATATGTTGATATTGAGATGAGATGAGATTTATATGATGACATTGGATGGGACAACATACACTCCAGCTGGGATGAATAATATGCAAGCTGGACCATTACTCTACAAAAATGAAAAAACAAAAATTTAGCCATTTAAGTGAAGCTACCGACAAATATGTCGTTGTACCAATATTAAAATTATAACTTATAAATTAAAGTTTATTTAATGGTAAACAAAGTGTTCCATATATTGGTAAAATCAACATAATGTTTAATTTTCATTTATTATATTAAAAATAAATACTTGTCAATTTTATGAAACCATAATCATAACAACTAGTTTCACAATTATACTGTGGCAATTGGTGATGATGGAAGACTAGGCGAATAGGGGGAGATCGCTAGTTCGGTCCTTGAACTAAGTGGCACTGTCGTGCCTTCGGGCGAGTGTTCACGGGCTTCGGCCCTAGGTGAGGGTTTTCCTCGGTTCGGAGGCGAGTGTATCTCGATGAGGTGAATTTCGCCAGTAACCCATTTGAAGGATTCGTTGCCATTCCAAAAAAAGTTTCACAATTATAGTTCCCAAAACTAAAGCATACATGATAATAAAGGGTTATAGTAATATCAACATAATCAATCTTCTTCACTGATTCAACTGAAACAGATAGTTAATACAAGTATCATATAGCTAAAAGTAAAAATCTAAAAACTGCATTACCAGAGTTATTGAACAGATGATTTAAATATCTTTTGATCTTTTAAATTTAATATAAAAAGAGCCGTTTGATTTATGACATAAAACACATGTTTTTCAAATTTCTAAAAATAAACATACATGCTAAACGGGTCAATCCATAAACCCAAATTTCTAAAAATAAACATACATGCTAAACGGATCAATCCATAAACCCCACAAGTTAACCCAGATACGACATCTTTAGCTTAAGTGATCATGTTTGAGACTTAAATAGCTTAATGTGTTAATGTTTGCGACTTAAAACTAACTCAACTCATCTTGTTTTAAACTCAAACCTGTGAAATTCGAATTCGGGTCAATCCATAAACCCAACAGGTCAACCCGAATACAACAATTTAACTAAACGTGTTTGTGTTTTTTACTCAAAAGTGACTACTATCGTTTAGATTAAACCCAAACCCATAAATCCAACAACTCAATTCGAATACAAAGTACTTAACTAGACGTGTTTGTGTTTTCAACTTAAAACATACTAAACTCGTTTAGATTAAACCCAAACCAGAAAATTTCGTATTACATCAGTCACTAATTCACTATCTGAGTGTGTGTACTATATAGAATAGATTAAAGAATAGTGAGACAACTTTTGGTGTAGAAAAGAAATATATGTATCCAAAATAAATAACGGTTACATTTGCAGTTTGATGACGAAAAATAGTAATAAATAAAAAATAAATTTAAAAAAAAAGAAGTGGTTATGGTTTCCTTTAGATTACACCAACAAAAAACCTGATCAAAAAATTATAATACACGAATAAATAAAATAAAATAAAACCCCAAAAAAATTAATCAAAATTCAGAAAGTCCATTTCCAGATCTTGATCCGAAGATCAAGCTTACATTTCGCCGCCGTAACAGTAGCCGCCACCGCCGACGCCGACGCCGCCGTCGTATTCCGCCCAGTCCCACCACCTTTCGGAATCAAGCTATGAATCCCATCACATTCGACCCGAATTCCAACTTTTTTCGTCCTCAAAGTTTCAATTTTCACTCTAACTTGAGTATCCAACAGTAATTTCAACGGCATCCCAGATTTCTTCTTCAGATCTGATCTTATTTTGGTGACAGTTTCTGGGTCAAGAAGCAAGGAGGTGGAGTATAATTGTGAGTGAATAATGGTGATGTTATTGGGTTTGATGGTTAAAGAATTTGGAAAAGATCCGTTTGCGAGTTGGGTTTCGTGGGATTGTAAGATTATGGTAAATGGGTCGTAAAAAAATGTGATTTTTTTGTTGGGATTCGAAGTGGAGAGGGTGAGGTTGAGTTTTGAAGTGAGGCGGGTGGTGTCGTCGTCGGAGGTGGTGGAGAGGTTGAATTGGGAGATTTTGAGGGCGGCGATGGAGAATTTAGGGCGGTGGGGGTGGTAGAGGAGGTAGAGGATGCAGCCGGCGATGGTGGAGATGAGGAGAAGGAGGAGGATGATGAGGGTTGACCAGAAACAGCATAGGCAGAAGCAGCTCCGGCGACGGTGGGTGGTGGTGGGGTTTGGGCGGTAAGGGTGGCGGTTGGTGGTGGTGGGGGTGTTGAATTGGGTTTTGTTTGGTGGTGGTGGGAGGTTTCGAGGTGTGGTGGTGGCGCCGCCACCGGCGGCGGCGGCGGTGGTTTTGGTGGTGGTATTGGGTTTGGGTTTTGATGAGGGGTAGACTCTGTCAGTCATGTTTGGATGTTAATTGATGACGTGGCGGCGGCGGGTTGTGGTGGTGGTGGAGAGGATAAATAAGAGGGTGGGAAAGTTTGGGGTTTGATATGATAAAATCATAAAAATGGAAAGGTTTGGGAGTTGTGTGTTTTGTGGCAATAAGGTATTTGTCACACGTGTAGATGTATAATGCAAAAAAAAACAAATATTATTAATGACATATATTTATTTATTTTTTTAGTATGATAAGATTGTAATAAAAGAGTGGTTACCTAAGATCGATTTGTATGCGTATAAAATGATAAAAATAGGATTGTTAGCGTTTCATGTTAACATAAAATCTAAGTGATTAATAATGAAAATCATGTATATTATCCCACATAGCCGATTTGTTGTTCTGGTTATGAAGCCGATTAGTTGTTCTGGTTATGTAAAGAGGAGGCAAATAAAATCGTCAATTAGAGTAGTGGAAATTCTTAGTGTGAAGGTAAGGAAGAGTAGAATCATGCCATAATAGACTTGAATGAGTGAATTAGGCCGAATTTACTAGAGTTATATCTCTCTAACACTTTGTTCCCGATTCTCATTTAACAAGGGGAGTGGAAAGGAAAGAGATGAAAATATGAAAAAACCATGTTTCCGAGATCTTTAAGGGAAAGGAGGGAAAAGAAAAGATTTTGTACATATATTTATCCTCCCAAATCGGAGAGATAAGGAGAGAAAATCTTATCAAGTACTAAATTACCCTCATAGCTAATTAAAATGTATTATATCTAAAGGGTATGATGGTAAAATTGTTCCTTTCTTTTCTTTTCATCCTAACTCGTGAACACATAAAATGCTTGAATTCTCCTCTTTTCCTTTACTTTTCATTAAACTGGGGAACACGAAAAAAATAATATCTTTTCCTTCCTTTTCTCTCTTAATTCATTTTCCTTACCCACTCACTGTTAAAGAAATCCGGGATACAACATGTCTTAGGGGTGTAGTTTTTACTACACTTTGGGAGGACTTTGCAATTAATTGTCTTCGTGTATCTATTGTTGTATGATGTAATCTATGTTTCTATTTTTACCGTATTATCTCTCTCTCTCTCTCTCCACTTATTTGATTGTTGCTAGTTTTGTATTTCTGTAACTTTAGTTCTATTTTTGTTTGTTGTTTGTTTTGAGGTCGAGGTTTTCTCTAGAAACAACGCCTGTTTCTCTAAGGATGGAGGTAAGGGTTGTAACATCTCACCTTCCCCAAACCCTATTGGTAGCTTTGTTATCTGTAGAGTTTACTAGGTGTTGTTGTTGTTGTTGTTGCTACTATCGCTGATGTTGTTGATGGTAACAAGATGATGTTACTGGTGTTGTTGTCGCTGCTCACTACTCGTCGCCAATAACACCACCATCAACACCTTTGTTGGTTGTTGTTGCACATCACTTCCCATCAATGAGAGATGTTTTTGCTTTTCGTAGAGAGAGAACTCCAAAACTCATATGTTGAAAAAAAAAGCAATAAATAGAAGTCAATAAAAGTTATAAGATGCACTAAGGGGGGCAATAATAAGCAAATAACTAGTTTTGTTAATGAAATGAAATTTGTTAAATTACTTTAAAGACCTGAAAATGAAATGGGTTCCACTTGCTAATAGTTAATGTATGTATATTGATTATTGAACGTTGGATAAAAGGGGTTCTTTTGACCATAATGAATGACCAATAGTCTTAAATAGACTTTCCAGTTTTGAAAAATTTATAACACATAGAAAGCTCCTATAACACCTTCTCTTGTTCCATAAAAACATTTGTTGGAGTTAGGTGCATTTAAGTCATGCATATTACTTGCACTAACACTTAGAAAGATAAGAGGAGCCTCTGGTTCTCACAACATCATCCTGAACATTGAAGAGGGGGGGGGGGGGGGGGGGGGGGGATTTTAGGGTGATTTTTTAATGCTCATGCATCCTTCATATAGATGAAACCAAAGAAAAATCCTCACATGTGACCGAAGTGATAAAAGTACTAGATATATCATTTTAGTAAATGTTTAGAGAAAATCCAAATGGAAGAAATTTTATTATCATATATCAAAAGTTGTCTCTACTAATATAACGAGCCCTTTATTTATATATTATTCTAGTAACGAGTACTCTCAAATAGATACAACTTCCTTTTTTTGTTATTTTCCATAAACACCAAATTATACCCGATGTAATCTCGAGTGCGAGAGTCATCTTCGACAGTACAATCACTGCTTCGTTTGTTGTATCTTGTAAACAAAAGCGTTGGTCTTGAGAAGATGCGCGAAATTTGTTTTAAGGGACCCGTGTTTAACACGACCTCAACCAAGAAACGCTAATATTTTAGTATATTAACTAATGGAATTCCCCCCGCATTGTGGCGAGAATTTAGTATATGCACAAAGAAAAACATATTTAAATACGGATTCGATACTTCATTGCAATTATACCTAAAAATACCGATACCGGCTCGAGTTGAAACATAAAACCACAAAAATGGATACCGGTAGTACTCGATATAATAAAAGAATCATTTATTATTATCATCATTATTTTGGAATGGGTTTATACTATTATTACTTTTGTAAGTTACTACTACATATTTTTTTGGCTTAAGTGGTAATAATAAATTTAAGAATAGTGGTAACAGTAATTAAGAAACACTAATCAAAACCATTATTTTGGAATGAGTTATATTTATATTTATAACCGGGAAATAGTGTAAAACAAAACCATAAATTTCTAAAACCAAAATTCTAAACATGGAGAAAGACTTGTGGCAATATCCTAAAACTTTGATAATTACTATTCCACCGACATCTGTGAATTAATACATATGAACAATTGGTGTAGTTATGGAGCACGATTAAAGACTCAACAGGGTGAATACTCGAGTCAAAGATACTAGAAGAATGCTGGTTGAAGCACCCATCCAAAACACGGTTGAATCAAGTTTGGTATATGAATTGTCTTTATATATTCTTTTGTTTAGTTTTGTAACCGATGTTGTATTATAGTATGTTCTGCTAATAACTAGAGTATCATTATTATTTATTTTATTACTATTTTTAATAAAAGTGAACCTAATACTACAACTCACTCATTAAGTTTGGTCCGGTAACCAAAATATTGATTACTCTTAAATGAAAAAGAAAAAAAAAACTAAAATATTAATATCGGTCAATATAACAAAAGGTGAACCTAATACTACAAGTTATTAAAAGCGTTTCATGATGATTATTTTGTGAGTTTTGGATGCCTTTCCACCCTAATTTTGTATTCTAGCCAGTTCACATTCGAGTTATCAACCCCACATCAAGTCGTATTGGGATCGAGCTATTGGGGCCATAACAAGGTTGTAGTCTATCCATGAGATCAGAAACAACAAGACCAGGGAGCATGTGGCAACAAACATAATGACGAGGTGGACGATGGCGGTGTGAGATGACAATGAAAAGGTTGCAGTGACAATAGCTTTATAAGGATAGAAAACACTAGAATACAAGAGTGATTGGACGCAATGTGATTACAGCAGAATGCTACAATGACGAGCACACAAGCCGTAAACAAAAGAAATGACGTTGTAAGTTATCTCTGATCGAC
Organism: Scalesia atractyloides; assembly: GCA_947069175.1. Lineage (NCBI taxonomy): Eukaryota > Viridiplantae > Streptophyta > Magnoliopsida > Asterales > Asteraceae > Scalesia > Scalesia atractyloides. Next base: position 85,348,055 of record CAMTDV010000024.1, read on the forward strand.
TTGTTAAATGCTTGAATTAAACTAAGTTTAAATGAGTTATTGAGTTTAAAAGGAGCTCATTAATAATATTTTTTAACGATTAACCAAACAACATCTAAACTTAATCCTAAATTTATACCAATATCCATCACATAACTAAAACCCTCAATCACTTGAGAAGGAACACATTTGAAAATACATCGGTGGTACTACTAAGCTACAAGCTCTTTGGTATATAAAATTACACAGTAAATACGATAATCCTAATAAAAAATAATATATATTGTGTAGTATATAGAATTATATATAAATAATTACAGTTAATATAATTAAGTAGTTTAATAATCAATAAATATAAACGAGCCGAGCTTGACCTTGAAAAAAGCTTGAGCACGACCTTATTTATGTCAAATGACCCAAACTCGACCTAGGCGAGTTGGGCTCAGGTCATTTAGACCCTGCTTTTATGTATTAAACACCCACGTGAATAAGCAAAATCGAAATTTGTGAGAAAAAGAAGATGGTTGGTGGCGGCACAAGAGTCACCAAAAATAAAAGAAGAAAAGAAAACAGGGGCGAGGGATTTGGCCACAACGCAGGTGTAACATTTGTCAAAAACGGGTTTTCCAAACCCGCTCCATTTGTAATCGAATATCAAGTTATAAATGTTTCGTTGCGTATTTATGTCCGTTTTAATTTTTAAGGATGCATAATTAATAAACAAACTAGAATATAAAAGTTAAAATTGATAAAAAGTAAAAATAAAATAATTAAAAAGAAAATGTGGCTGCCGGGACTCGAACCCGGGTCAGCCGGGTTTAAACTTAAAGCCTTATCACACCCACATATAACCACTCCGCCACTTGTTGTTTTCTGTAAATACTAGAAACAATTAAATTTTATGGTCTATCATAAATCAACCGGTTACGCCAATTGTAACCGAAATCGGTCACCAAACGTCAAAGACGTTTGATTAATCGCGGTTTACTGAGTTTAACCGATGCACCGACACCTTCAATCAAGTTTGCTTTGAATGAACTTAAATTCAAGAATGGATCGATTTTAATAACCGAAAACTTTCAATTCCTGAATTACTTCAATCAAAGACCTCTCTCGCGACTCAAACACACTCTACAAACCTTCAATTGCATTTTCGCACAACTTTCAGTTCGCCGGAGAAGCTATTTGGACTCGCCGGACTTTCGCCAGAAAACCGTATTTTCCACCAAATCAGTGAGTCTCTAAATTCTTTCGTTGTCTATCAGTTGTTAAGCTGTTAATAACTCAAACCCTTCAATCGGAATCAATTTCAGACGACGATATCGGATAACTCACCCTCCCGGAAAACTCCTGAAAATCCTTATCTTCAGCTGTAAATCGGTATAGACATTCAAACCTTCTGATAACTCTTGTTTAATACTTAAATTCCTCACTTAGCTAATCAAAACTATTAATTTATTCGTTCAGTCGAAATCCGTAAAAACAGAGCCGACGACTTGCCGGAGTTCTGAGATAAATCGTTCTCCGGTATGTTTACTTCTAAAAATCGTCTCTGCCATTTCATATTAGTCTGTTGAATGTTTGCCAATCAAATTAAACAAGAAACAATAGAGAAATCGTAAACTGTAATTCGGTAACGAAGAAGACGAAGTAGGTTGATTATAAGTTTAATAAAATCTGGATATTATCTCGGGTTAGACACACAGTCCAGCGGTGGACTGTGTGCACATACAAATCACACGCCGCGAGTTCGATCCTTGATACACACACCCTCTCCGTAATAAAGATGTTTTATTTTTCTAACTGAACCGGATTAACGTACGTTAGATGTTAAGTATAATAAAAATCTGTATATTAACCAAGTTAGACACACAGTCCAGCGGTGGACTGTGTGTAACATTAAGTCACAGGTCCCGGGTTCGAGACCTGTTGACGACACCGGTTCGATGATTTAAAACATTTTTGAAAATAAAAGAATTTTGAATAAACTGAGTTAGTATATAAATATAATTAAAAACAGAATTATTTCGGGTTAGACACGTAGCTCAGTTGGTAGAGCTGCGTGCACGCAAACGGGAGGTCTCGGGTTCGAGTCCTGCCCGGCGCATACACTTACACAAAAAAAAACCGGTCAAACAGTCAATGGTCAACGGTCAACGCAAAAGTCAACATATTTTTATATTTATTTATTTAATTTAATTTAAAAATCAATTAAAAATACTTAAAAATAATGTTTTTAAAGATAGGAAATAGCCTTAAACTCACAAAAATATATCTAAAAATCCTATTAAAATTATTAATAAAATCCACTCATTTACTATATATTCCGTTATTATTTAGGGTAGTCAATCCTCGTTGTTAAATCTTTCCAACTCGTGCGCATCTCATCATCTCCAACCAAACGCACCCAATGTGAGTGAATCTTTACAAATTCCCCGTTTTAATCACGTTTTTGGGGTGTATCATGTGTCTTATCATTTATTATATTTAAATTATTGTGCATACATCATATCATGAACAAATGTGTATTCAGCTTGTATCAACTGTTGTGTGGTTTTTTGTTAGATTTAATTTATTATTTTCAGTACATGCAATTTCATAGGCCGCCGCTCCCCATTACATTATGAGCGTTGAGCAGTTCCCCATTACATTATGAGCGTGAACCTGGCGTGCCAACATACGATCGGCTCCGTTTGATTGAGCCTGATCGTACAGACATTTATCATTTTCAGTACATGCAATACGATCGGCTCCGTTTGATTGAGCCTTATCGCACAGACATTTATCATTTTCAGTACATACATTTATCATAGGCCGTCCGTTCCCCATTTTTGTTATTGTATGTTATTGTATGTTATAGTTTGTGATTGTTATTGCTGTTGTTTGATTATTTACAATTGCTCACATATGACTATTGCACAATTTTTCTTTTATAAAAATAATAAGAAATCAATAATAAATGTTTATCAAACAAGGTTCACTCGCCAACTTATGTTGACCCAAAAACCCCCATTTTTACACATGATACAGGTGAACCAGCTGCAGCAAGAAACACATAGGATTGGCTTAAAGAATAAACTGGTTTAGAGCTTGGATTGTTTAGTTTGGTTATTTTCCTTTGTATTTGTATGGACATGTTTGGATTATTGAGAATGTAATTTTGACTTTAATAAATATGAAACATATTAGTAAATATCATGAGCTTTGGTGATAACCCAATTATGCCCGACTCTTATTCCGCTGCGGGTCGGGGTGTGACAGCAGGCGCAAGGAATGGGATGGCCATTGGCGGCAGGCAACGTCATAACAACCCGTGGCGATGGTAATAAGCATCAAAGTTACAATAATAACGCCTTAGCTAATGGAAGAGAAAAAAGAAAATGCCATCCCTACGACAATTGGCAATTACAGGAGGAAGCAAGTGTTAGAGGCGACATCAATAGTTAACTCAAAAGTTTACCTAAACATGTGTCATGTAAAATAATGAAAACTTGATCAATCGAATAACCATCAATACAAAAAATATACTAAACTTGTCAATAAGTCATATAAATAAAACCTAAAAATGTATAATCTAAGATTTACAAAGAAAATTAACTTTTTAATTTGATATCTTTAATGATTACTAATTGATCGACGTCGAAAGGTCGGTAAAAAACAAGTTTAAAAATCGGTCCTAAGTACCTTAACTAGTAAGGGTAAGTAGGGTCGTCTCCACATGAAATACGCGGTTAGTGTTGATTATATAAAGCTAGATTAACTGAATACTAAGGAAAACTATTGTTTTGAATGAGTTTTGAAAGTTGTGGTTGATTAAGATTAAGAAAGTTATCAGATTTTAAAGAAAAGTAACCTCCTTCGGATTTTCGGTTCAATGATTCTCCCAAATCTATTTAATTAGATAAATACCAAAATATTTTGTGAATGGTTTAATTCGAATGAAAATCAAAGACAAGTTTTTAATAAGAACTCATGCAATTCAATTGCCAAATCATCAATGCCAAAAATTCATCCTTAGGAGGCCAAAAACAATTAGGGTTGAAGGTCCTTTCATTTGGGGTTGAAGATATCTATAAATAGGGTGACACCCGATTTTCCGCATGCATATCTCTTGCCCAGCGCAATGTGGTGCCATACCTAGTGCAAGTGGGGGCTTGGTATCATTTTGGCTGCTGTTTTGCGCCAATTAGGGCGCCAGGTGGTGCTGGTCACTTGCCTTTTTTGCGTTTTTTAACTCCCATCATGCGTGTAAGCTTCCAATCCTTCATATAATTCTTTTCGAAAACCTCCCGTTAAGCTTCAAAAACCATCCGTTAAGCTTCGGGTATCCGCAAATCAAATCAAACTCAAAGTATTCATGTTTTATGTTTTATGATAATAAATACTTAAAACCATATACTTACACATGTTATTTACCCTTCTATAATTAATTTGCATCCAATATGTTAAAACAAATGTATAACCTTAGTAGTTTTGTAAGTGGACATTGTTTTTTATTTATTTATTTTTATTTTTCTATTTATTGTTAGGTTATATGTCTCACATAAATAATACATCGTTATCGAAAGTTGTGGTTCATAAGTATTACAGGTTTTTTTAATGCTTTTCATATATGTCAAGTTACGCACTTACGTTCACTAGTGACTAGACGTCTAGACTACATAAATCTAAAGTATTTGTTACTTAGTTTATATAGACCATGTGTCTATAACGAAAAACGACAGGTGATATGATATTAACGAAAATGACTTAAACTTAGAGCTAAAATGTTATATACATTGACATTCGTATTCGATGAAAATAATAGACTTATTATTTATTAATACTATTTACATTGCAACGCATACATTGATTATTCTGGTGATCGTTGTTTCAGCACAATATTTAACCAAAATTATAAAAATAGTAGGAAATGAACTAATAATAATATCTATTATATTTTTAAACAAAATATATAAACAATATTAAATTGTAATTAACCTTATCAACTAAAATAGTTTTTCAATAGACAAACAATCAAACATACTGCCAACAGCTGCTTGTGCAGCACACTTGCCTCAGGAATCTCTTTTTTTGTGGTACTTCTTTCTACATATTTGACAAAACTTGGGCTGTGTGAATCGTTCGTCGTTTATCGCTCGCTCGCGTTCGTTCGGAAATTGCTTAGAAAATGCTCGTCTCTTTTGACGCTCGGTTGTAAACGAGCGGCTCTGCTTCGTTCGGTTTGCAAATGAGCCAAACATGAGCAAAGGTCTGCTCGGTTCGGCTCGAATTATTATTTTTAGTTAGTATATATATATACATATACATATACATATACACATACATATATAAACATGTATATACACATATATATGTATACACAAATATAAATTATACATATACACACACACACCTATATACAAATCGCTCGAACTTCGCTCGATGCTCACTCGGAATATTTACTGCTCGGAAATGCTCGCTTGATTTAAGGCTCGGTTTATAAATGAGCCGCTCCGCTCGATTCGATATGTAAACGAGCCAAACATAAGCAAAGGTCCGCTCGATTCGGCTCGACTCATGAACAATCCTAGATAAAACTTATAATATTTATAAATATATACATCTAAATTAAAATATATTATTTTAATTATTTATTTACATAATTTTACATGCTTTACTATTTTTATTTGATATAAATCCAATTATTAATTTTTTCGAATTAAAGTATTCTTTGTATTTTTTTTCTCAATATTCCTGTTTGAATTTGTTTATTTAACCATATATGTTTGCTAAATACATTAGGATAAATAAATGACTTATCCAATCATCTCTGCTTGTAAGCTTGTGCGTATAAACATCAAATACAAATGGGTCTTAATAGATAAAATACTTAAAAATCATGCAATTTTATAGCAGTAAAGTAATTATTGTAAGGTAATTATAATAAATTGTAGAGTAATTATAATAACTCTACAAACTACATAATTATTCAACTAGTGTAAAATCACGATTTTTTTTTAATTCTGGGACTGAAATACATGCTTAATAAGATGAGGGAAAAAATTCAAAAAAAAAATTCTCTCGTTTACTTCTTACGTTAAGTAACATTGTCCAAATAACATCGGTACCGATATCGGTATTCTTGAAACAAACACCAATATTTATTTCTATGGTTTTCGATCAATGTAAAACACGTGTCGATATCCTTTTGTGCATATTACAACATTGTTATTTTGCGTTTCCTCTTTGGTTTCTATACCGAGCATCCTATCATACCGGATTGTAACGAATCGAACATATACCGATCGAATTCCAACCACATAACACGGGAGATCCCACTAGTTATTATTATTATTAAATAAACTTAATATAATGTTGTAACATCCGTCAAAAAACCGGAGTTACCAAACCCGCTCCGTTTATTAACCGAACAATCAGTTAAAAATTTCGTTGCGTATTTAATGCCCAAATTAATTTTAAACGATACATAATTAATAAGTATATTGGAATATATAATTTATATTTGAAAAAGGTATTAAAAATAGTGGTTTAAAAATAAAAGGCTGCTGCCGGGTTTCGAACCCGGGTCAGCCAGCGAATTCAGCAAAGATTTAACACTCATCCATCCAACCACTGCGCCACTTGTATTTTTTAGTAATATATCCAGACAATTAATTCAAATAATGAAACAGAAATCAAAACCCAGTCAACTGACGCGCCCAAATCCGTTGACGCCGGAAAATCCGACGATTTCGTCAAACGTCGTCGGTTATCTATGACTTAACGTAAACATTAACCTCAACATCGGTTATAACTGATGTCCAGTCCGCGACACAAGTTATAACCGCCGAAAAATCATTAACCGACGAATCAAGACGGAAAACGGACCAAATTCGTCGATGTTCTGCCCTATAAATACCCCCTCTAACCTCTGTTAGCTCTTTCGCTCACAATCACACTCTTTCCCGACGTAATTTCACTCGCCGGAGAATTTCTGCAACTCGCCGGAAAACCGAACCTTTTCACCTCTGTGCATCACTCTAAAAACTGAACCCCCAGAGCTCATACCGAAGCCACCTACACTCATCTCAAGCTCCCTGAAGACCCTCTGCCGCAGGACACACGTCGCCGGAATCATCTGCTGTCACCGGAGTTTCGCCGGCGAAACAGAGGAGCCACTATTCGGTATATCTTACACTTAATCTCTCGTTCTTTTTATTTATCGCACCTGTAATTAATCACAAGACACTAAAGAACTTGATTAAATCTTCGAACCAGTCGGACTTCCGTTTCTGGGTAAGTTTAACGAAGAAGACGGAGTTATCAGTTGTGTATATGTTTAATTAAAATCAAGATATATCCCGGGTTAGACACACAGTCCAGCGGTGGACTGTGTGCAAATAAAACACGCTTACGTCCCGAGTTCGATTCTTGTCCCACGCACACTCGCCTTAATAAAAATGTTCCTTTTTTTAACCGAACCGGATTCACTGCAATAGATGTTAAGTTTAATAAAAACCGGAATAATAACCAAGATAGACACACAGTCCAGTGGTGGACTGTGTGAACGTTTAAACCACATGTCACGAGTTTGAGTCCAGACTACCGCACCGGTCCGGACAATTATCAAACTTTTTATATAAGGCAGAAATGAAATAATGTAGTTTGTATATAAGTATAATAAAAATCAGAGTATTTACCAAGTTAGACACACAGTCCAGCGGTGGACTGTGTGTTAACCTAACCCACAGGTCCCGGGTTCGAGACCTGTGGAGAGCACCGAGCGAGTCATTTAAATTGTTTTTGAAATAAATGATTTTCGGATTAATTCAATTAGTATATAAATATAATTAAAAACAGAAATATTTCGGGTTAGACACGTATCTCAGTTGGTAGAGCTGCGTGCACGTGTACGGGAGGTCTCGGGTTCGAGCCTCACCCGGCGCACACTTATTACAGATCAAACCGGTCAACGGTCAACAAGTCAACGGTCAAAAAGTCAACATTTTTTTTTATTATTTTTATTTATTTATTTTATTTAAAAATCAATTAAAAATACTTAAAAATAACATTTTTAAAGTTAGAAAATAGCCTTAAACTCACAAAAATATATCCAATAATCCCACTAAAAATTGATCAATAAAATCCGCTTATTTACCAAACCATTATGTTTATCTAGGTTAGTTTCACTCGTGGTTAAATCCAACTTCGTGCGCATTCAACATCATCAACCGAACGCACCCAATGTGAGTGAATCTTACAACTCCCCTTTTTTTTTTAATTACACGTTTTGGGGTGTGTCATGTGTCACTAAAATTAACTCCTTTATTTAAACTTGTGCCATACCATATTGTGATCTAAACTTAGATTGTATATATTGTTTGTAGTTATGTATTTCATATTGTCAAGTTATATGCAATTCATTCATTAGGCCCATCAGTTCCTCGTGGGAGACGAGTTGAGCAACGCGTGCCTCAAAACAAATCCATTATTGTTCGTGTGTGCATTAATTAGTATATATTGTTTGTAGTTATGTATTTCATATTGTCAAGTTATATGCAATTCATTCATTAGGCCCATCAGTTCCTCGTGGGAGACGAGTTGAGCAACGCGTGCCTCAAAACAAATCCATTATTGTTTGTGTGTGCATTATTTAATATTAAATGATTGGTGAATAAGTTACATCTATTTTTACTCATGTGTGGTTGTGCACTTTATTTTATAATCAATTCAATAAACTTGTTCAAATGTTTTTCATAGGATTCACTCGCCAACTTTTTGTTGATCCAAAAACCATTTTTACACATGATACAGGTGAACAGGATGAAGCAAGAAAAACATAGGAAATGCCTTAGAAGAAAACAATGAAGTCTAGAATGATGTTTAGGACATGATGTAAATATGATTGTATATTTCTCATTAAATTGTAATAATGAATATGAAATGTTATAATAAATGTCATGAGCTTTGATGATAACCCAATCATGCCCCGATCACCTTTTCCGCTGCGGGTCGAGGTGTGACAAATGTAAACTTTAAGGTAGATGTATATAAAACTATCTTTAAAAATAGTGGAGTCCCCGAGACGAGAGGCTCGGGCAAGGCGGCAACACCTCCCCATGATGTTTGGGGCTGCCAAATTCTAATCGCATGCAAAGATTATTACCAATCATGGAGACGAGAGTTACCAATGAGTCGGTGGCGGAGTGATAAGGGAGAGACTTGGTGTCTCAAGTGACTCAAGTTCAATTCCTTCCCCTAGCATTTAGTTTCTGCGGCACCTGGTGATGATGGGAGACTAGGCGAGTAGGCGGCGATCGCTAGTTCGATCCTTGAACTGAGCGGGTTTTACCTCACCGCACTGTCGTGCCTTCAGGCGAGTGTTCACGGGCTTTGGCCCTAGATGAGGGTTTTCCCTGGTTCGGAAGGCGAGTGTATCTCGATGAGGTGAATTTCGCCAGTAGCCCATTTAGAGGATTCTGTTGGACGTTCAAAAAAAGGCTATGGAACTTCACACGACATCTATAAAGAACTTCAAAGAAAGGTGAGATGGCAAGCTACAATTGACAGTTGGCTAGAGAGGTGAGGAGAGTCGAAAGATGACTCCCCCCACCCTAATGGTCTTTCGACTCCCCTTACCCTAATGGTTTTACAATTAAATTTAGAATTAAAAGTCATTTTAGTCCTTGTGGAACCTTTCGAACGCACAGACAAAAAATAAACTTTTGGATTAAACTGACAAAATGTCTCAAACCACATGAACTAAAAAGGCATTTAACTCTTAAATTTATTATGAAATATAGGCTAGCTTTACATTTCATGCTGACTGATGATGTGTCTGGTTTTTACATGTGCATTTTCGCATGTCATCAGGAAAACTGTTTCATCGAAAAATGTTGTGCTCAAGATTTTGGGGAGGGATGAAAGGAAGAGAAACTGAGAGATAAAGAAACAAAACTTATATTTTTCTCCTCCTTGTTTACTTTATATTTTTTCCTCCTTGTTTACTTTAAAACTAATTAATTAGAGAACCATCAATGAAACACTACATATTTATATGACTTGTTCTAATTATAAACATATTAGTGGGTCTTAAATTTAACGTACTTTTGTATTTGTATGTATGAATCTATAAATAATTATGTTATATAAAATTAATATTTGTATGAATCTATAAATACTTATGTTATATAAAATGAGTAAAGTTCACGTACAAATAAAATTAACGTACTAAACGTACGAAAGACATGAAAAAAAACGCGGTGACATTTTAATAATTATTTGGTCGTAGGGTAATTATCAAAATTACTCTACAAATGATCTTGTAGATAATTTTGATCTTGTAGAGTATCATAATTACTCTACAATTGTATGGTAATTTTGATCTTGTAATGTAATTTTGTAGAGTATCATAATTACTCTTGATTTTGTAGAGTAATTTTGAATTGTATGTTGTTTGATAAACTTGTAAAGTAATTTTGATACACTTGTAGAGTAATTTTGATAATTACCATACAAGATCAAAATTACTCTATAAGAACATTTTACAAAGTTACTCTGCAAGATAAAAATTACTCTACAAGAAGATTTTACAAAATTACTCTACAAGATCATTTGTTGAGTAATTTTGATAATTACCCTATGAGCAAATAATTACGAAATGTCACCGAGTTTTTTCAGCAAAACCTTCAGTTTGTACGTTTTAGTTATTTGTATTTGATCTTTTTTAAAGATATGTGTGCGGTAGGTGCACAAAAAAACCGCACCCGGAACTGGACCCGGTAAAAAAACCCGGAACCCGTATTTTTAATACCCGGGTATTCTATACCTGAAATCCGACCCTACCCGTAGGGGATAGATAGGGTATGCATTTTGATCACAATACCTGGAACCGGAACCGGAACCGATCATACCCGAAACCGAACAAGAACCGGAACCGAAACCAATTATACCCGGCTATACCCGATACATGATTCTAATATCTTTCTTTTAAATATATGTTAGTGCATTTATTTTAGTCTTTCTTACATTATACAATGCATATTTAATGACAATAAACAAAACATACGAGAAAATAGGTTAATAAAAACCCAATAAAGTATTAAAAAATACGAAAAATATAGAACTAAAATACTCAGAAATAGGGTATAAAAAACCCGAAAATATGGTATTTTAATACCCGGTTTCTTAAGAACCGGAACCCGGCACATAGGGTATGGTTTTTTGGTCAAATAACCGGAACAGGAACCGAACCGGTTATAGCAATAACGGTTCCAACCCTTAAAACGAAAAACTGAAAACCGTCGGAACCGGTTATTAAAAATACCCGGTTTGTGCACCTCTATCGGTCTAGCGGGCTCGGGCCCATCAATGATTGCCTCATGGATTTAGCATGTCACGCCTAGCGGCCTAGGCCCAACATATGGATTTATCGGAATTACACAAGTAACAATAAGCAAATCATAAAAAACCTCTAGGGAAGTGTTAAAACAACAATACAAAACTAAACAAATCTATCTCAACCAAACCAACTAAATTGTATAAATTGAACCATAATCCTGGTCACATATGCACTTTCGTTTACTGGTCAAGACATCACACCTTCCTGAAATACATGCGTAAACAAGTCAACTTAGACCAGTGAGTTCTAAGCTACACATTTCAGAACATAACTTCTATGCTTACAGGTTATTACAACAACCACAATTTGAAATACCTTATGTATTCCCTAGGCGCACTTATCAAGTCCAACTAAGGGTGGTCGGGGCACTCCATGTGTAGGCATGCGTACCTTACCTGCACGGTAACATCGTCGCCATCCCCTAGGGTAGGCCATGCGGGTACCTTACACGGGTTTACCTACTAGCTCAAGGGTAGTGTAAAGGTTTGAGGGTTGGGGTGTTTAAGGTTGTGTGATTGGTGGGTGGAGTAAAAGAGTAGGGTCCATGGTTCTAGGGTACTTGTGGGTAGACTGAGCCAGTATTTTGTGGTTCTAGGGTACCTTAGGTGTAGAATTGACATGGCAATGCGGGATTGGTTGGGGCTAGGGTAGTGCCCCTTCCTCCCTAGTTGGCAGTTGCCCAAAGACTGACTGACAAAATCACATTGGTTTTTTTAACAGCTTAAATTACAATAAATTCGTCTTTGACGGCGATCGAACCCTTGACCTCAAGGAGAGCAACACGTTAACTCCGATAGCTTTGTCAATTGAACCCAACTCCCCTCCGAACAAATTCCCATTGGCTAATTGTTCAAAACTCATGCAAGTTCACTCAAATAACTATTGTATTCCATTATAACCGTAAAAGTTTAACATGCACTTCAGCCCTAAACGTTTAAAAATGGCAAAAACACAAAGAATCACTTGGAGATAACTGCACTATGAACCTCCCTTAACTGTCGAGTTCAAAATCAAGTATGGGTTAAGGGTTCGTATTAGTAGTGTTCACCCGGTCAATTGAAAAAGATGTCGAATGTAACAGAAAATTCGTTAATTACTTCGGTCGAATCAAAACTTGATTTTTTTCCCAGTATTTTGAAGAAAAATATTATAGGGTGACAATTTCATGCATACTTAGAAACATGCACAAAATTAATAAGGTTATGGGGTTTCATTTCTAACTGGTCGTTACAAAATTAAAGGGCTATGTTCATTTAATTAAACAAGTTGACTCATCAATATGTTAAAAATAAATATTGGTTAAAATTTAAAAAAAAAAAAACAATATGTTTTTTAAGGCTAACATTTTAATATGTTTAAAACTGACCCGTTTTAACACATTGGCAAATCGCCAACCTGTTATTGACATGTAAACAACTTAAGTACAACTTATTCATAACCTCCAACCCATTTGTAGCATTTAGATAAATGAGTTATACGGTGATGTTCATATAAACACATATATTAATATATAATATGTATCGTATTTGGATTCATAAACTCAATCTGTTAAGCCGTTAACCTGACACAATTGTAACCTCTAACAAAAATGTAGAAACTGGAAAGGAAGGTTGTAACTTGTAAGTTAGTTCATAACTGTTCTCAACAGAAAAAAAAAGTTAGTTTCAGTTTTGTATGAATTGCAACTATTTTAAAATGAACAATGCTATATCTTCTTTTGGATAAGAAAATGATGATGCATGACAATATAGAGGAAAAAAATAACACAATTCATGACCTCCTTATTTACTTAAAACATGAGAAAAAGAGTTAAGATTGGTACTAGAGTACTAGACAAACCAAGGGACGAGCGATTTTAATTGTAATCGACAATGTCAAATATATTCGTTGAGAAAGTAACATTAGATAACATGATAATAAACATATCTTCTATGATTAGTAAGACAACACCATGTTAGTTGTCATGCAACCGAAATTTACCTTCTCTAAGTGAGTGTTGTATCACATGAATTGCTGGGCAAATCTCCCTTGGCGGTAGAAGTTAAACAATCTACTGCCGAAGGAGTAATTGCCCTGCAATACATTTATACATCGGAAAACATTTGAATTCGTTGGTAGGTTATATGACAATACGGTTTCTTTGAAACTATTTATAGACCAAGAGATTATGTAAATGTTCTTATGTATTTGGAATATCCTCCACATATTTCTCATTGTACAACATCTTAAGAATATTTCACATAAAAGAGTGTAACAAAACTGATTGATGACAATTGATGTCAACATCGAATGCACGGAAACTAGCTTTACGACCAAATTTTGACCGACCTTTTGATCTTCAAAGAGACAACGAAGCATAGGGGTAAGATAGGCATCGATACTACAATGCCTTGGCTTAAGAACTAGTTCATAAAATGAGATGAAAGCATATATTCTTACACTTTAATGGGTGTCATAACTATGAGGAAATGGAGAAAGTGTCTTCACTATCACTTCATGTGAAAAAAGAGTATTTACATTCTATTTTCGATTTCGTTTCTAGGGCAACATGCCTAAATTAGGTCTCGTATTCATTTAAGGTAATTAACTTTAAAAAATGTAACTTTTGCACAGTAGCAATAATAGTTTAACTTAGGTGTAAAAACGATCATTTTCTGTAACACTCACCAACCCATCATGTAACAACAAAGCTAAACTTGAAAGCATCTACAAAAGGTTGAGATTTTGATCAAGCAAGGTTCGATGGTCCTAACAAGAATTGTATCTTGGCATATCCAACACAAAAGCCCACATTATTTATTATTAAATTTTATTATTCGTATATTAACTTTTGATGTATCTAATTTACAATAATTCACCAGACAACAATCAAACACATGGGCCCATTTAGATCAAGGACCCAAAGTTAAAAGGTGGGGTGGGGGTGATCTTTTAGCCCAAGTTGCATGAGATTGAGAAGCCATCAATCCAACAATTCGTGTCGAGAATTTACGCATTAAGAGCTAAAGTCATATAAACGCGTTGAAAGTCATGTAAATTGTAAAGCCTGTTTCTGAAACAAGTCGAGCCAGTCAAGCCGCTCATAAGCTGTTTAAGATCGTCTTGTTAAAAATTCAATTTGCGTTTAGCTTAGCTTGATATTAAGGCTTATTTAATAACAGGATTGAGCTTGACTAAGCCCGTAAGCCAAAATGAGCTTATATGGAGCTTATTATTGTTATATTTTGTATATAATATTTAAATTATATATTAACACAATAATAGTTATTGTATAGCATACTGTTAATTGAAGAATATATATTATGTTACTTATAAAAAGTATAATTATGAATATATATATATATATATAACTAACTATATATGTATATAAATAGCCATAAAATGAATAGCGATACCAATGTTCGGTCAGCATCAATTCAATTTATTAAAGTATTGGTACTAGATATGGTCGACAATATAAAAATTACTTTATTTTGAATATAACTTTATTTTCAATGAAATTTATATGATAATGCTTGCAAAAAAATAACATAAATGCACATCCAGATTTTTTATTTAAATTAACGAATGAAAGTTACTAAAGAAAAATCAAAATAAATAATAAATGAAACTAAGTTTTTTACAATTGCAGCGTTGCGGCAAGCTTCTTTTGTTATATAGTCTGTGTTTACACGTGTTTTGAAATCACTAAGAGCACGTTGCGCACGAAACCGCTGAAAAGAATAAAAAGAAAATATAGAAAAAAAACTCTAAAAGATAAGCCAAAGAAAACCAGCCAAAAAGTTGTATAGTAATGATGTTGTTCATATGAAACCCGTGGTCAGAGATGAGCAAATGGTACTGGGTATCGGTACCGAATTTCACGAACCGAATGATCTTAAGTACCAATTCGGTACCGACTTTTGGCGCCTACCGGTTTTTTACTTTGATATACCGGTACCGTAACCGGTATTTTCCGTGCCAGTACCGATTCGGTATCGGTTGACACCGAGCTCTCCCTACCCCCTGAAACTTAAAAAAAAAAAGAAATCATTAAAAGTTGAAGCAAATCAACAAAAAAAGTTGCAAGATACCGTTTTTGTTCGTACGGTACCCGTGATCCGCGATGAGCAAATGGTATCGGGTAGCGGTACCGAATTTCCCGAACTAAAAGATTTTCAAAATCATTTCGGTACCGACTTTTGGCGTTTTCTATACCAGGCTGGTGCCGGTTTTTACCTTCATGTAACGATAATGAATCGGACCGTACCAGTATTTTCGATACCAGTACCGATTGACACCAAACTTATCCACCTTAAAAGATAAAGAAAATAACTATTATTAATATAATAAAAGTGTTAAAAACTATATATTATTATTATAATATTATAGATACTATTCGTTGGCCGGTATTTTCGATACCAGTACCGATTGACACCAAACTTATCCATCTTAAAAGATAAAGAAAATAACTATTATTAATATAATAAAAGTGTTAAAAACTATATATTATTATTATTATAAATATTATAGATACTATTCGTTGGTTTGTATTTTTAATGATAAGAGTAAATTGCCATTTTCGTCCCTAAGGTTTGGGCATGTTTGTCATTTTCATCCAAAATGACACTTTGGTATCATTTTGCCCCCCACGTTTGTAACTTTTTGCCATTTTCGTTCAAATGCCTAACCTAGTTATTTTTATAACGTTAGATGGGTTATTTTTGAAAGAGTAAATTGCCATTTTCGTCCCTAAGGTTTGTGCACATTTGTCATTTTCGTCCAAAATGACACATTGTAACTCCGGCACCGTCTCCGGCACAACCTGCAACTCTGGCACCGTCTCCGGCACAAACCTGCAAGTCCAGCACCGTCTCCGGCACAACTTACAACTCCGGCACAAACTTGCGTTTCCGGCACCATCTTCGGCGTCACCTGCAACTCCGGCAGTTGCAGGTTTGTGCCGGAGTTGCAGGTGGTGCCGGAGTTGCAGGTTGTGCCGGAGACGGCGCCGGAGTTGCAGGTTTGTGCCGGAGTTGCAGGTTGTGCCGGAGACGGTGCCGGAGTTGCAGGTTGTGCCGGAGACGATGCCGGAGTTACAAGTATCATTTTGGATGAAAATGGCAAATGTGCCCGAACCTCAGGGACGCAAATGGCAATTTACTCTTTCAAAAAAAAAGAGTTAAATGCTTGGTTGGTCCCTGTGGTTTGCAAATCTTGCAGATTTGGTCCCAGTGGTTCACTAATTACACACTTGGTCCCAGTAGTTTCAAATTTTGCACTCGGGTGGTCCTTACCACTAACCTTTGTTAGATTTCTCAGTTAAGTATATGCAAAATTACTATATTACCCTCGAATGTGAACCAAACCGGAAATCTGGACTGAACCGGGGTTCGCCGCCGCCGCCGTGAGCTGCGCCGCTGCAGCTCCCCTCTCTCTCACTGTCTCTCTCTCTCTCCTGCAGTCTCTCTCTCACCTCTCTCTCACATCGGCGGGGATAACAGCCGAAGTGGTGGCTGGCCGTCTTAACAGTCGCGTCCGGGTTTTGATGAGTGATTTTTCATGACTAAAACGACAGGGTTTTATTCGTTGATGAAACAGAGATCCGCTGAATTGTTGAAGTTTTGCGGCTTGAATTACCCACAACAGCATAGAGAGAGACTGCAGGAGAGAGAGAGAGACAGTGAGAGAGAGGGGAGCTGCAGTGGTTTTCTAGTTTAATCGTCATCGCACATCCGTTCTTCGGTAACAAAAGGTCGACTATAGCGACGGCCAAAGACTGACCAGCCTTAGATCTTGCAGCGATTTCTTTATCTAAATTAAACCAATCTAATGTAACTTGGATCAATTCATCAAACCGCTCCAATTGCCATTTCCATTGCTACTTGTCCCGACATCTCCTTTCGATCTTCTGTACATGAAATTCGTACAGATTCAAACCAAACCACAAAACGCAAATATACGAATTGGAATCTTTTGCCTTCTTTCTCGTGAATTGTTGCAATAAAACACCCTAAGAACGACAATTTGTTTCCTGCGTTTGGTCCCTGTTTTGCGTCCCCGGAGTTCACGAAATCAAAATGCAACCATCTCATGATTTTCCGTAGCAACTCCGAAACCCAAGAACACACAATCGATCCGATAAACAATTTGATGGTACACTCAAAAGATTTGATCGGATAAGACCAAGAGTCATCAAGAACGAATTTGGTATATTCGTTAAGAAAATCTGGTGGATGGTTGTGGCAATGGGAAGATGGCGGTGAAAGGCGGCAAGGGTATGGCTGAGTGGTATGGCGGTGAAAAGCGGCGAGGGTGAGGGTGGTGGTAGAAGAGTAGTTGCAGGTGGTAGCAGAGAAAGGATGAAGAAGACGAGGGTTATAATAGTAATTTTGCATATACTTAACTGAGAAATCTAATAAAGGTTAGTGGTAAGGACCACCCGAGTGCAAAATTTGAAACTACTGGGACCAAGTGTGTAATTAGTGAACCACTGGGACCAAATCTGCAAGATTTGCAAACCACAGGGACCAACCAAGCATTTAACTCCAAAAATAACACATCTAACGTTATAAAGTAACTAGGTTAGGCATTTGGACGAAAATGGCAATTTACTCTAATAATAATAATAATAATATAAAATATAATATAATGTATTTTTAATAATATATATATATATATATATATATATATACTAATAAATGAAAATCTTTTTTTTGCCACGTGTCAATCTTTGGTGTATCCTTATCTTATTTTTTAATTTATTTTCCTATTATCTTATTTTTTAATTTATTTTCCTATTAAATAAATATAATGTATTTTAAATATATATATATATATATATATATATATATATAGCTTTCTATATTAATAAATGGAAATCTTTTTTTGTCACGTGTCAATCTTTGGTGTATCCTTATCTTATTTTTTAATTTATTTTCCTATTATCTTATTTTTTAATTTATTTTCCTATTAAATAAATAGTTTAACTAAATACAAGGATAATAATTTTTTTTATCAAACTTTGAATTAATAATCTGATTATCTTAATTTTTCAATTTCTTTTTCCTATTAAACAATAGTTTAACTAAATATAATATACATAAGAATTATAACTATTTTATCAAACTTTGAATTAATAATTAATATTAATAATAATATATAAAGGATAATAACTTTTTCTATCAAACTTTAAATTAATAATAATATATAATTTATATTTTCTTCTTCTCGTAGTAGATAAAAGAAGTTTTTTTTCCTTTATAAAATCAGGTAAATATATAAATTTTTATTCTCATTTAAATTAGATTTAGTTAAATTATTTTTAATATTATTATTATTTAATATTTAATAGGGTATAAATAAGAAAAAATATTAAATCACAAACTTCACGGATCTCTCTTATTTATCTGTTATTTCTTTTATTTTTTCGCTTACCAATAATCATTCTATATTTCATTTGTTCTACTACGTGTAATACACATGTTTCTAACTTAATAGTAAATAAAAAACAATTAAAATTTTAATAAGTATATAGTACATTGAATTCATCATTTAAATAAATATCTTGACGATTGTATGTGTTAATCAATTACATTATATTTATTTAACTCGTGCAATACATGAGTATTTTAAAGATATAACTATATTGCTTATTATGTAAAATTAAATTTATACAACCCGTGTTAAACACGGGGTTCTAAACTAGTATAATATCATTAAAAAAACAATTTTGTTGCTACATTAAAGAATGTGAATGGTGCTAACACTATTCATATCATTAAAAACAATTTTACGGGAAAGAATGTGAAGATACTATCACTATTCAAGTTGTTGTTTTTTAACAAACGTAATAAATAAATAAATAATAAATGAAATATCATTAGAAACAATTTTGTTGCTACGGGAAAAGAATGTGAAGGTACTATCACTATTTAAGTTGTTGTCTTTTAACAGTAAGGTAATGTGATATGATTATACATAGTTCTAATTGTCATAGAAGAGTGTAGATCGAGGCCCCTGCTACAAAGAATAAAGCAAATCACTTATACACAAGGTAGGTTATATATAAACGTCAAGCAGCCAAAGATCTCTAGATCAAGTGGTGGAAGGTTTGCATTCCTCTTGAGAGATGCAAGTTCAAATCCCACTTGGTGCAGAGTGAGGCACTGGTGGGCAATGATAGGAGACCCAGGAAAACCAGGGTTCGATCCTTGAGCCAAACGGGTTTTACCGGTAATTTCACCGTCGTGCCTACGGGCGGGTGGGTTACTGGGTTTTCCCCGGAATTGGACATGGGTTACTCTCAGAGTACTCCGTTTGGTCCAGCAGTTGTCCCGAGAGTGCTCGGGATTGATTCCGTTGGCCGTTTAAAAAAATAAACGTCAAGGAAGTCGAAATTGATGATGTCGTAAAATAGATTGACAAATGATTAGCGTGGTTAAATGCTCAAAGAACTTGAAAATAAGATGTTTAAGAGTATTATTATTCATAGATGCTCAATATTCTTGCTTAGAAAAAGATGGAAAATAGAAGATTTACAAGGAGTTGGAGCAACCATAGAAGGTTTTATAGAACTCTTAGTTTATCAGTTAAAAACTTGGTTTCTACTAAATGTTGAAGAAAGAATAAGACCTAAGGTGTGACAATTTGATATTAATCACAAGGTTAAAGATAATAGGTATCAATACTATAATCCCACGTACTTTTGATGACAACATCTTCTACGGGAAACGTTACGACATATTCGGTTATGATATTAAACTACGTTTTTGTGTATGGTGTTTGTGATAAGCTAGGCTGCCTTATAAAATAGATAATGTTTTGAAACCGGACCGGTTGGACCGGGAACCTTAGGTCTGACCGGCCTGGTTCACCCTATCAAACCTGTTTTGAGTTGAATCGGTCGGTTGGATTGGGAACCGGTGGTTGGACCGGAAAACCGGGTGGTTGAGCCGGATTTTTCAGGGGTTGAACCAAAGTTTGATTAAGTGTTTTCAGTTTTACCATATTTATTTTTATCGTATTTATGGCATGACCCGGTTCTTACATCTGATTCAATCGGTTCAATCGACCCGACCAATAGATCAATAAGGAGACCGGTTTAACGTTTGCTTCGGTCCTGAAAACATTGATAATAATCATAAGTTATAAAGAAGTAATATTATAAAGTTATAATATTGTATTTTATAAAACTAAATAATTTTAATTTTTAAAAACCTCTAGTTTTGTTTTAATGATTCAAGTGTTAATATCAATTCAATTTTTAAAAGTAATGATATTAGTTTGAGCCTCCTACTTAATGCAATTTGATGTTTCATAGATAAATGATGACGCACACTTTAATGTAAGGAATATGTATTTTTTTCAACGACTTAACTGTCACGTCCTAATTTTTCAATGGGTTGAGACTTAGGGTACATGCAAGACGATTGTATCACTAATCACAATGGATTCTAAAATAAAATATTAAAGTACAAACATAAAGTCCAAAGTTAAAAATAATATAAAGATTGTCCATACATAAAAGATCAACATGTGGATCGAAATATATGAAATAAGACTTGAGACTCATAAATCTTTCATGGAGTTATAAATTCCAAAATCGTCTAAACCTAGAAGCACCAGCCTATTTCTTATTTTGCTATATTACCTACACCTAGTCTTTTGAAAATACGTCAGTTTTCACTGTTAAATACAATTAACAGACTATTTTTGAAAATCTTTTCAAAAAGTATTTGATACCATTTGGTATATCATTGTTAAATAATTTGGGACAAACTATATCTCTTATAACTAGTTTTACATTCTTGTCAATACCTAGGAGGACTGGAACTAAACGCCAGTACATGATTAATCGACACACCACATTTTAATATCATATAAATGTAGCATTAACATATCTCAAGTGTATGCCTACACCCCACGCTTAATCGTGGTCATTTGCAACTAAATGAGTCGGGATATTTAGGACACAGTCGTATTAACCCCCAATGCTTAAGTTATCAAGCAAAACTAATTAAAAAGGGGCTATTCGAAATTTTGGACATTGACATGGTGCGAGTATGGTATAATTTTTAATATATTTTTAGCACTTTTTTACTGTTATCAAACTTTAAATTTATAAAACATGATTCAATACAATCACTCTCTATAACACGTTAAGGAAAATGCACCTATCGTTGGTGTAGTATAGTGATGGTAAGATACCGAGGTCGTCCAAGGACACAAGAGCTTTTGATACCGGAATATCGTCAATGTCTAATCTAACCAAAATTTGAGAAAAGATGTTAGTAAGTTAAAAAGATAAAAGAGAAATAAAAATAAAATGTTGAAAACAATAAACAAGATAGAATCACTTGGTTCCGACTCCTCTTTTATGTGTCCTTTGATGATTTCTGTATTTTGGGCTTTTTAAGAGATTATCTTAGTTATTGTGGCATGTCCCTCTTTAGGAGGCAATGCTACCCTCAACCATATTGGTCTAAGTCAACAGGGATACTGTCCCGCAAGGCCGGATTTGTCACACCCCAACCGATGGCGGAATCATCGGGGCGCGACACTAGGCGAACCAGATTGTTTCAAGAGAAATTCCATAACAACTAATATGACAATATTGTAAGTAGTCGATTTCCCATACAATCAAAGTATCTCAAATTAGTTCATACAAAATATAACATCTCTTAAAACATATCAAATTCGATCTTCCCTAGATTTACTACATGTGTTTCTAAAAGATAATCCTAACCCAGTTGCGATAGTAGACCAATCCTCAACCTGTCACATACGTTAAAATAAAAGTCAATACAATTAAGTAAAGTGAGCGTACAGGTTTGCATACATAGTAAATATAAAAGCGTTTAGCATACACCGCATGACATACGTAAGAGTTGTGAACTATGTAACTACTTAGATTCAAGTAAACCAACAAACCGCGAGTGCGAGGCACGCGAACAAGTGTCCACGTCCTAAAAAGAAAATAATTGTGAAATAAAATGCGAGCCTTAACAATCCCGGGCCTCCGGGTGGCGGGTCAACCTCTAGCAAGCTATCATATTAAGGGTGGCATACTAGCAATCAAGTAACACATACAATTCAGAAGATTTCACGTATAGTCATGTATTAGCGGGCTGCGAATAAGCATTTGAGGGTTGTGTGATGTGATTTGATATAGGAACATATGTGACACCCAAAAGTGTGTTTAAGCGTAAAAGGGTTCAAGTATACTCATAGTTGGTGCGATAAGAGAGAGAGACGGGATCTGATGTGGATTGAAGGGAGCGCCGGTTCAGCCTGTAAGCGAACAGAAGTGCATCAGTCTTCCGAATTGCTAAAACGGTCGAAACGTGAAGGAGCAGGAGACAAGTTCGGGCGAAGTTGTACCAAATCTCCTGGATTCGGTACAAGTTCAGGCAAACTTGCTTGTTTTGCTTACTGGTAGTACAAGTTCGGGCGAACTTGCCTGGTTTCCTGAGAAACTGGACAAGTTCGGGCGAACTTGCCTTATTTTGTTGGGGTTGATACAAGTTCGGGCGAACTTGTCTGGTTTTCCTTGGAAACCACACAAGTTCGAGCGAACTTGGTTGAATTTATTGAGAATTTGACAAGTTCGGCCGAAGTTGGTCACCAATCTAGTGGCAACTTCGAGCGAACTTGCTCAATTTGGAGCGAACTTGACTAAAATGGTCACCAAATCATGCATTTTCACGTCGTTTGCTGAGGTAATCGAGTGTCCATCCCTCCAACCTTAAGCTACTGAGCAAAACATAGGCTGGAGAGGTCTCTTGGAACGAGTTTTAGCCACTTAACAGGAACTCGGGCTAATCCGGGCGAACTTGATGGTTCGTACGGGTTAGTCCGTTCGTGCAAGGCGACAACATCATCCTTGTGCTTCCGGATCTGAGATCTTGCTTGATAACGCCTCGTTCCACTTTATAGTGAACGAAACATACGTCATTAGTCCGTATTTGTTTTTGTAAAAATCGATATTTTAAAAGGTTTTACTTAGATCTAACACTTGGTGAGTCGAAATCATACAGATTCCTAGCTTGGGAGCCGAAGCTAAGCCCAAGTACACTCGTTTAGTGTAGATCTAAGTGAAAAGAAGAAGTTTTATAGAAAAAGATGAAGGCTTTCGTAAACAGAATAGATTTGATGAAAACGAAGGTAATCCTTGTGCAAAATCGTTGTAAAATGTTTTTGTTTGCATGAAAACGGGTTGATTCTTACTTATAAATCAAAGGTTTTCGGTTTCAGGAGGTTTCGGGCGAACTTGCAGCAAGGAGTGTACGAATGGAGGTGTTGGGTATTTATAGGTGAAGAGATATTAAGCTGATTGGGTTAAAGTGCCAAGTTCGGGCGAACTTGGCCAGTTTGCCTGAACTTTGTGCAAGTTCGAGCAAACTTGTTGAGTTTTGATGATTTTTGAGGCATGGTCAAGTTCGGGCAAAATTGGTGTGATCAAGTTCGGCCGAACTTGGCCTATTGGCAAGTTTTGTTCGTTATTTTCGCGTTAAGTGTTTGTTTGGTGATTTGGTTCGTATTAGATAGTTACGTTGAGCGTTTAACGAAGCGTTAAGCGCTGCGTTATTAAATAAATGCGATTTAGCGATTCGAATAAGCGAGAGCGATGCGTTAGCGAGTATAATCATAAACCATAAAACACACATAACACATAATTAACATAACGTAACATAATTAACTGCGATTTGAGATGCGATGAGTTAAGCGATGTCGATGGCACAAGTGGTTATTGTACAACAACACACTCGGCTATTAAGGTAACATAGTTACTTGTGATTGCGTTTGAGTTAGCGTTGAGTTTAATAAGCGATTAGGTACGATATCATTGTGACAAAACATAATTTTTTTAACATAAACTTTTCCATAATCGAATCCCGGAGTACAACGACGAATATGAACGGAATACACGAAAATAAAATAAAACAAAGTTAATGACAAGCTGTCAAACCATCGCTTCCGCAAATACGAGATCGAGTATGTATGTATGTGTGTATGACTTAACATGACCACAAATCCATGTGGCGGTGCGCTACTCCTATAGTTTGTGGCTTCTTACGAAGTTAATGACGAGTTGTCAAGCCATCGATTCCGCTAGCATCATCTCATCATAGCACATGTCATCATTTCGTTGCTATGAAAAGATCCGTAAAGTATGTATGAATGTCTTGACATTACCAAAATTCCATGTGGTGGTGCGCTACTCCTATAGTGATTCACAAGCACTACATATGTCAAGATGCGGCTCCATCTGAAGTTAATGACCAGTTTATCACATAAAGAATGTCCAGTAATCCCGAATCAAGTCTAACGTATCAGGATGCGTGTATTAATTTATTGTGTAAAACGATGATTTGGAATAATGAGATAACAAGTATTAAATCGCATAAAAGTTGAGTTAACATAAGAGAGAGGCTTGATAAAACCTTTGAGTGTTTCGGGTTGAGAAACTACGACTATTCCAAGTGAATCGTAAGTCCTTTCGAATTAGGGAGACATGTTTTGGCCTAATAGGTAAAACACTCTCGTCGTCAGGCGATTAACGGTGTTTTACCCTTCCAGTTAGTACATGTCCCTAAGTTGATCGGAATTACGAAACCTTAGCGGGATTTGAAAATCGAAGAGTGAGACCAGTCATCAAGGTGTGGATGTTAATCCTAGCTTGACAATTTCGTCCCCAAAACGCGGTTTATTGAACGAAACAAGATAAAATCTCGACTCAACAATAAGGAACCACTAGATTATAAGATGGAATTTCCCCATTAAGGTATGGATATCACTCCTGACTTATGGTGAAATTCGCATAAAATACATGTAAGGTGGATTGAAATTCGTCACCAAGGGCGGGAATCACTCCTATTTTGATGAGTCATTTCATTGGTGAAATATGAATGTCATAAAGCGTGTGTATCGTGTAGATGTTTTAGTAAAGACACGTTGCATATTTAGACGAAAGAAGAAGTAGAAGAAATTAGGAAGAATTAATATTTTACGCAAAAAGAATCAAGAATGGTCGAAATTTGGTACTTAAACTATAGACTAGGTCGAACATGGCAATTATACCTAATTCGTCATAGTTATGGCTCTGATACCAATCTGTCACACCCCAACCGATGGCGGAAACATCAGAGTGAGACGAAAACGAGATTGCTAGAGGCTTCATAACACTATTTGTGTCAAGTGTTTAATAATTACATTGTTTAAATCAGATAATACAATTTTATTTGCGACACGTATAAAAGGAATAAAATTTCATTTCATTGATAACAGTCTAGTACAAAGTATTGAAACGAAATACAACATGATAGAAAATATTACAATACAAAGAATATCAAAATTTAAGTGCGTTTCTAGGCAATCCTACTAGATTCGTCGGTAGTAATCCTGCAACATGTAATAAAAGCATGGATTAGTACAAAAGCACTGGCGAGCATACAAGTTTGAATGTAAGTATCAAAATAATAGGTTGTCGAAAAGCCACATGTCATTGTATATTCAACTCAACGAGCATAAACAACAAATTAAGCATGGAAAATAATAAGAATTTACGATCCTTGAACTAGCAGGCATAATAATAAAATATCATGGTAACACAAGCCGAAGCTAACAAGCATAAACAACAAATTAATCATGGCAAATGAATTTGCGATCCTTGAACTAGCACGCATACAATACAATATCATGGCAACACAAGCCCAAGTTAACAAGCATAAACAACCTAGGCATGCAATGAAACATATTCGATGGATTAAGCGTTTGATAATGATTGATTTAGTAAAGTGTGTTTTGTATACATGTTGCACTCCAAAAATGTGTTAAAGCGTAAAAAGGGAGTCGAGTATGCTCACATTTTTCGAAGACTTCTTTTGGCAATATCGAGAAGATTCAACAGTCGGAAGATGGAATTCGAGGTGACCTCGCATGGATAAGAGGAAGGTATAGGAATTATGTCAAAATAAAGTATCCGTTTGTAGTTATTTATAAACTTCGCTCGAGTCTCGATACATATTTATTAGCGTTTCGACTCTAGCGTAGATATGTGTAGATATATATTATTATTATTATTATTATTTTCTTATTGTTATATATAATAATAAAAATAAACAAATAAATAAATAATGATAACGATGATAATAAAAATAGATAAATAAATAAATTTCGTGAAACGGTACGTATTTCCTAAAGTATGGATGTGCGGAAATACGAGGCGTTACACAAACCACCCTTCTAACCCCCTCCCAGGCAATTAACATGTTTATATAGACCGTAAAGACACGAATGAGTGAATCAGCAAAATATGAAGAAATGATATAGTAAAGTTCACTTTCAATATAAAAAAAACTAGCCATAAAGTCATTAATACAAACCCAAATAAAAAAGTAGCCATCGCTTGAAAATCAAAAGTAAGACATAAAAGATTTGTCTTCACCAAGTGATGTAAGAGGTTAGCCAAACATAGCCTTTGATTGACTAGAACTCTTACGATCAATCTTGGATCTCGAGACTACTACACATGCTTTAAAGGTGGATAATGGAGTGTTGTGGTGGATAATGGTGTTTGGAGTGGTGGTGGAATGGTGGCAAATGGGAGAGAAGTGGTTTGCTAAGGGATGGGTTGGAAGTGAACCAAGCACCTCTATTTATAGTTGGAATCAGTCCCTTCACACGGCCCCGTGTCCCTTCTTTCGTTGTCTTCATTTAATGACAGTGTCAGATAGTATGCACACACGGTCTGTGTGACGGTAGGCACGACCCCAGAGGTCAACTTTTTTGGGGTCTATTGTGAGATTCTGCATATCTGGGAGTTGACCACGACCACGTGTCTCTTGTCTGCTTTGTTTTGTCTTGATCTACATGGAATTTGATCTCTTTCAGTGGTGGGGCACTGCCCCGTGTCTAGATGGCACGACTCTGTGCTTGTCTTCCAGATTGTTGTTTTGGTCTTGGGTGTAGCTTGGAGGTTAGGCATGGTGTGTCAATTCCCTTTTTTATTTGTATTTGTGTTGGTTTTTGCTATTAATTTGTTCCTTTTGTATGTTTAAGCTCATTTAGTCCTGAAAATCCAAAGTATACAAAGAAACACACTTTCACCAACATTAGTACATAAAAGGGTTGATTTTATGCTTGTTTGATATAATTTATATGTTGTATTTTGCGCATATCAAACAACATTCGTCATTGATCCAATACCCGACCAAGCGGCTAGTGCTGTATCCCAAGTCCTTATAAAGGAAAATAGGCTAAGGCTATTTACCTGTGCTTCCCTTTACAAATCAAAGATGTTTAGCACAACCGTTAATAAAAACAACTAAACACAAGCGCAGTCTACTGGAGGTTCCTAGTCTGGAATGAACGAAACTATGATCCGTTGGTTAGAATGTTAACGGGTCTTATATAAGTCATTTGTCTTTGACCGGTCAACTTTAATAAATATGTACGTTTCGCTAGATTAAGCGGAGACCAGATAGAATGTGGTTTATACCTTTCCGAGTGTAAAGACTCGCATAATATGGGTCAAATAACCAAGCAATCTGATTACAACTGATTTGGAAAGGTTTTGACCCGATTCAGGTAGTTTATATATTTTATGTTATCTAAACTAGCCGTACGCACATATGCAGTATCGGGTGGCCGAATAGGTCTAAGTCAAGTCCATAATTATAACATCAGTTATAAAGTCAGATTACAAGTTTATTTGGTTTTAAAACCATTTTTTGGCGATAAGGGCAATCTCGGCATTTTTAGGCATATAATATAGACTTTAACATAAACCTATCAGATGTTATGATCAAATGGTATAACCTAAGAGGATTATTCTATACAATAATATGATCATATAACAACCTTTGTTCAGGCTCTAAACTTGCTTAAATAGATCAGAATCGAAAGTCAAACTGTTTAACTTTCGATTGCGAACCGAGCTCTAAACAGGAAATGACGAGTTGGACTTGATTAAACATGTCCTAATATGTTATGTAAACTGTTATAATGTCAACAGTTAAGGTTTCGATACTTACACACTCATTTAGCGTAAATTGCAAAAAACTGCATTTTGACTTTTATTTATATAACTTTGACTCGTCATTTCGTATTCAGGGGTCCATAACAAGGGCTTAACACCTTTATTATTAGATCATATATTACATTTCAGTTCGAACTTTGACTTAACCGAAATGGTCAGAACCGAAAGTCAAAGCAAAAGTCAATTTTCTTGACTTTCGGCTAATAACTAGCCTAGGAATGAAAAGAACTGAGATAGAACACTTACAAGTGTTCAAGGGAAGTCCATGGTTCAATTAGGAGGCCTTTTTAGATCCGAAGCATCCCAAGAGACAGAGAGAATGATTTTTGAAAGGTGTAAGTTCAAATGGCTCAAGAACAAGGCTATTTATACTTCAGCTCAAGCTTCAAATCTTGCCAAGTGTGACCAGAGGTGTTAGGGAAAGGATTAGTGGCATCCCAGGTGTCCAAAGAAGGAAGAAGGTGGCAAAATTCGCGAGCCAAGTGTCCAAATTTGCACCTGCAGTTGCGAGCTGCTATAATCTGCCAATGACACCCCTTACTGACCGTAAGGGGTTGATTATGGTACATAAGGGACCTGCGCGCACACAGTTTGATTCGACTTGCCTTACAGACAGTAAGACTATAGCTTGCGGTCCGTAAGGGACCGCCTGACGCCAAAAATTTGGCATTTTTGTCATGTTTGATCCCTCAACTTCACTTCCTCCATATTTCAACAATATTTGTCCCTCTCGTCCAACATATCTGAAATATTTGAGAATTATCGGACACGTGTCGCCATATAATTCGATAAAATTTTCCGAGGTGTCACACCAACGAAAAAACTTTATTAAAAACTAAAACAACGCTTGCGGGGGACTAGCTCATACTAACATAAATGAATACCTAAAATGAAAAAGAAAATTAAAAAAGATTTAACCTGATGGATAGAAGGACCTAAATTTTAGAAGAGAAAAAAGAAAATTCAAAAAGACCTAACTTGGTGGATGGAAGGACCTATAATTCATAAGAGCAGAAGGTCATGTATAAGAATTTTTTGTAGGTGTAGAGGAACATGGATCAAGTGATGCTCGTCTGTCGATCTCATATCCATTTACCTGCATGAAATTTATGTAATGTTAAAAGAATATAAGAATGGTAGTTTGAAGCCATCTAAAACTTGAAATTGTTTAAAAAAAGAATTACTGGAAATGTATTGAGATTTTATATTTCAAGTCGGTTTTGAGAGTAAATTTAAAATCAAAAGCTAATAAGAATTATATTGGTAATTTCTAACCATACAAAGCTTAATTCACACAAGAAATTTGTAAACCTAACATGCAATGAGTAAGGATTATCCAAAATATATAAGATCTACTGTGAGATAATCATAATTACTAATTAGAATTAGATAAAGTTACTGAAAACATCCTTTAAGTTTATATCAAAGTGTATCTTTCATCTTTAATGCTTAAAAGTCACACTTGTTGTGTCGTTCTTTATTCCAAACTCAGTTAACTTTTAGAGTTAAGGAATGTCGTGTATCATGTGAGACATTTGGTACTTACACAGTTAACTTTTAGAGTTAAGAAATGTCGTGTATCATGTGAGACATTTTAGTACTTACACCCCTTTTAAGATATATTATTGAATAAATTATATATTCAATCTTTCCCCTTCTTTAACTCTCTTTCTCTCTCTTTTCCACTTGATGAAGAATGGTCTGATCTTCACCATCATCATACCGCACCACCCTACTCAGATGTGTAATTACCGTCATCACTACATCACATCTCTATCGCCTCTTTTGTGTTTAACTATGATGAAGTACCAAAATGTCCTTACGTGACACGCACGTGAAATGAAACTAACTAAGTTTACGATAAATAATGAAACCCGAAATGAAAAAAAATGTAAAGAACGGTAAACGTGACTTTAAAATATATAAAAGAGTTAAATTGTATTTCAGTCTCAGTGGTTTGGCCATTTTAACCATTTAGTCCACATGTTTCATTTTTTCACATGTGAGTTCAAAAAGGTTTCACCGTTACCATTTCAGTCCACTAGATTAACTTCATCAATTTTTCTGTTAACGAGAAGGGCAATTCGGTAATTTTATATGGCCGAATTAGCCTTCTCATAAACAGAAAAAAATGGAAAAATTAACCCAGTAGACTAAAATAACAACGGTGAAACCTTTTTGGACCTACAAGCGAAAAATGAAACCTTTAGACTAAACTGATTGATAGTAATAACATTTAACTATACATAAAATGAAAAGTGAGATTTGATGTAAACCTAAAGCAAAAGCACGTTTTCTAGCAATCAAAATTCATAACTCTTCCCATATGAAGCACTGCCGTCCTCCTAGTAAAACATTGACAAATTTCAAAACCAAAAGTTACATAAAAACAAAGTTGAAGGACCATTCGTGCACAAACATTGGGCAAAGAGGAATATCCGTTATATAATGCTGCCTTGATGCTCCATCTTTTAGTTATTAATCGCGACGAAACCAGAACAAGAAGATAACACACCAACCAAATCCATAACCTTTTGCAACAAATTCTCGTCACTAATCACTCACCAGGTATATCAACCCTTGTACTCATTATTTATTCGCTTTTATTATACAATTTCATGTTCGTTATCCCCAATTGTTAACAATCCGTTATGTTTGTGTATAATTTAATCGAGAACTGGTTTTAATTTCATTGTTTTGTTCCGAATTGTTGAAGATAAACCTAATTTTTGTAACAGTTATGGTTTTTAATTGTTTAATTTAGGGTTTAGTTGCTTCAGATTGAGAGATATTTCAATTTTAGGGCTTTTTAAGTATGTTGTACAGTTGACTTTATTAGAAAGCCTGTTGACTATTTAAAGATAAATTGTTATGGATTATGAACATATACACAAACTGAGATTCGTAACAAAATGTCTATTAAGCAGGTGAACATATACTCCCACTGTTTGTTTTTCGGACAATGCGTGTAAAATGTGAATTTGGTAGCGATTTCGTAGATATCAACATTTGAAAGTTTCGATTTTGACTACTGTAGGTACTACTGATACAGCGTTTTATCGGTGGTTAAAGCGTCTGATGTGAAAATGGCACATTTACTTTCTGCGTCTTGCCCGTTGAACACCTCATCGTGCTCGAAAAACGGCCCTAACTCGTTGAAGAAATGTTTTTCTTCATTGCCTACTTCACTCAATTTACAAACTTCAGTTAAACCGTTCAAAACCCTTCCGATAAACAGAAAGAATGCGCATAAACTTTTGTCGGTGCGTGCAACCACTCTTCAGCAGCCTACAGCTAAAACGGGTCCGGTTCTGACCAAACCTCTGGTCAAGAGTCAAGGCCGACTCGAGTAATGGTCATTGGCGGTGACGGTTATTGTGGTTGGGCTACTTCCCTTCACTTATCCAACAAAAACTATGAAGTTGCCATTGTTGACAATCTTGTTCGTCGTCACTTTGACCACCAACTTGGGCTTGATTCACTCACACCGATCTCATCTATTCATGACCGGATCCGACGGTGGAGATCTCTTACTGAAAAAGACATAAGTCTCTACATTGGTGACGTTTGTGACTTTGAGTTTTTGGCGGAGGCGTTCACATCGTTCAAACCCGATGCTGTGGTCCATTTCGGTGAACAAAGGTCCGCCCCGTACTCCATGATTGACCGGTCAAGGGCTGTATACACCCAACAAAACAATGTGCTAGGTACACTTAACGTTTTATTTGCTATAAAGGAATTTAGCGAAGATTGTCATCTAGTGAAACTCGGGACAATGGGAGAATACGGTACACCGAATATAGATATCGAAGAAGGGTATATAACCATTACTCATAATGGAAGAACCGACACTTTGCCTTACCCAAAACAAGCTAGCTCGTTCTACCATTTGAGTAAAGTACACGATTCGAATAATATCGCGTTTACGTGTAAAGCTTGGGGGATACGAGCTACTGATTTGAACCAGGGTGTGGTTTACGGTGTGCGGACCGATGAGACTGCGATGCATGTAGAACTTTGTAATAGATTTGATTATGATGGAGTGTTTGGAACCGCTTTGAATAGATTTTGCGTTCAGGCAGCAGTTGGTCATCCCCTTACTGTTTACGGCAAAGGAGGCCAGGTTAGATCGCCTAAATAAAAGCTGACTGAATCTTACTAGTTACATTATACATGCAAATGGCGGTTCAGTTATTACCTTTTACCATATCCATCACCGCTAGCTTCGGTTATGGAATTTCCTTAACCATATCCATAACCAAACTTTGGTTCGGTTTCGGTAATTTTGGTTAATTAACCGTTCTAAGTTTGAACTGGAATTTAAACTAAATGAACATATTTGAACATGATTGTTTCAGTTACAATATAAAAAAAGACAAAAAAGAACATACACATGCATAAAATTAGTCAAATTTTATACAATAGTTATTTCTTAAACATTTTAAAACTAAGAGAAAGGATCAAATACAAATGACTCTTATTGTAAGAAGGGTAAGAAGGATTGTGGTCCATTGATCTTAGAATTTGAGGGTTGAGATAAATCTCGAGAAAAAAAAGAATGAAACTTTCTCTCTCCACATGCAAGCCGCATGCCAATTCCCCTATCGATTTAAAACATACATAACTTTTTCATACGACATTTTTTATTAAAAAAAACTTCACCATAATAACGAGCGTTTTTTTATCTTTAATATGAGCATCATATTGTCATATAAAAGTAAAATAAAAATTTTCATTTTTACAGGGTTTTTTTTTGCATTGTGTTAAAGGTTCACGTCATTGTGTCTTTTAACTGGGTCTTAGGGTGGGGTGGGGTGTTAGGTTTTTGGGGGTGAGGAGGTGTTTAGGTTTTTGGGGGTTAGGTTTTTTTTAGGTTTTTGGGGTTTTTTTTTTTGGTGAGGTTTTTTTTTTTTTGGGGGGGGGGGGGGAGGTTAGGTTTTTGGGTTGGGGTGGGTGGGAGGTTTAGGTTTTCGGGTTTTTGCATGTGTATGTTTTATAAGAACCTATAACACAATATATGACACAATGAAGATGATGTTATATCTGGGTTTTCCAATAAATTGCGTTATTTGTTCAGGTCATTGTGTTTAATTTGTTATCCATTGTGTTTTAGTTTCTTGTTAATTGTGTTTTAGTTTGTTGTGTATTGTGTTTTTAGTTTGTTTTCCATTGTGTTTAATTTGTTATCAATTGTGTTTTAGTTTCTTGTTAATTGTGTTTTAGTTTGTTGTGTATTGTGTTTTTAGTTTGTTTTCCATTGTCTTCATATGCTCTCCATTGTGTCTTTTATCTGTTATCAATTGTGTCTTTTTATCTATTGTTATCAATTGTGATTTTATTTAGTTTGATACTTATTGTGTTATACATTATGGCTATTGTGTTATACGTCAAGGTCATGGTCATTGTGTTTTAATCTGTTGTCCATTGTGTCTTTATCTGTTGTCATTGATTGTGGTTTTACTCTACTTTACATTGTGTTTTACGTCATGTCCATTGTGTCATACACAACTGGGTTTTTGAATTTTTTTTGAAAAATATAACAATATGGTACTCATATTAAAGATAAAAAACGCTTGATTTTATGGTATAATTTTTCTTAAACAAATGATGTATAAAAAAGTTACGGACGTTTAAAAATTAGAGGGGAAATAGCATGTGACTTGCATGTGCATTCTCCTCTTGTAGACAAAATTCCCTTCCCACTTTAACCCTCATAGGACACTTGTCACTCTCTGGTGGCTTCTTACACTTCTTACAATTAGAAGTATTTGTAGAATAACTTAATCCCTAAAACTAATTATATAACATAAAAAACTTACGTATATATTTTTTTTATGTATATAGAGTTTCATTCCTTGATCATGTATATTTTAAATATAGATTTATTTTAAAAGCATGTCCTAATTCATTTCGGTTCGGTTAAAGTTCGGTTATGGGACACCTTTAACCAGAACCGAGTTATTGGTTAATCAAATAGCATTATCTATAATCGTCGGTTAATATCAGTTACTGGTTAATTCAGTTAGGTGGCGGTTCGGTTATCGGTTAATTTCAGTTAACGACTATGGTTTGCTCACCCTTAAATTTATACTTATTTTGAATGTCTAGTTGAGATCTAATTTGGTGTTTTTCTGTTATGCAGACTCGAGGATACCTGGATATAAGAGACACGGTCCAATGTGTGGAGCTTGCAATTGCAACTCCTGCAAACCGTGGTGAAATGCGGGTGTTTAATCAATTTACAGAGCAATTTTCTGTGAACCAACTTGCGTCACTTGTTACGAAAGCCGGCAAGAAGCTTGGAATCGAGGTGAAAACAATATCTGTGCCAAACCCAAGAGTTGAAGCCGAGGAACATTACTACAATGCTAAACACACGAAACTCATTGAGTTGGGACTCCAGCCACACCTACTTTCGGACTCACTTCTTGACTCGCTGCTCAACGTTGCGGTTCAGTTTAAGGACCGTGTGGACGCTAAACAGATCATGCCCAGTGTTTCTTGGAGAAAGATTGGTGTGAAGCCAAAAACGGTATCTGCTTAGACGTGTAATAGTGAGTTATGGTTTACTTGGTGAGTTATATTTGTGTTATGGCCTATGGGATACTACAGTAATGACTATGATCCAGATAGTTTAAAAGACTGTAAACCCTGCTCGTCATGCTATTGGCCGATAATAAAATATCATTCGCTCTAAGCTTATTTTGTCACTTAAATTTACAACCTTGAAACCCTTAAAGTTATTTTGTTATAGATAGATATTATTCACAGATAGTTGATTTATTGTTTTCTATGAATATGATGACCATGTCATAGATGATGTTCCGTCTGACTTATGGTGTTAAAATGATTATGTGAGTTGCACAATGGTTATGGTGTTCCATTTGACTTATGGTGTTAAATATGTTTTGGCTGTCTCTCAATCTGGTTTGGTTTTCGGTTTTGTAACGGATGATATATGCTTTAGTACTGCAGTGGCAAAGAAAAGGACGTTAATAGGGTCCTGTCTGAAACCCAGGGAGGATATCATGTGGTTTCTCACCCTCCCCAGACTCTACTTTGAAATTGAGAGATCAAGGGGTTGTCGAGTTTACAATAACATATTTCATATGCGCTTAAACTTCTAGTCATACGATGAGGGTAAGTTCTTAAAATTGATTGTAGGATCATAATATCTGCAAATAGACTTAAACGTCTACTTTTCACTCTTAAGATTTATCAACACTAATATCAACATTTTCATATATTGTTTAGAATTGTGAGTTGTATTGTTCTATTGGTATAATTTCGGGTGCTAAACAAGTCACGTTCATAGTTAGTGGGTCAAACATAAGTGAATCCAATCAGACATGAATCCGAAAATCATGTGTGTACATGAACCCAAACACACAGAAATTCATGATTGATGTGTACACCACCGTTTAACCAAAAAAATATTTCGTATTTTTTTATTTGTTTAATATAAATCTTAAAGTACAAGTATCTATAATAATTATTTCAAATTTACAAAGCCTAATGTACTCTTTTAACTTTTAGCATATCATAACAAAATAGTCTATCTAAGCTACGACACAAAACACATTCTAACTATTTTTTGTCCAAAACGAATAGGTTACCTAGGAACCCATGTTCACAACTTCACGTTTTCAACCCGAAATTGATCCAAACCTGTTCATATTTTACTAAAAAAACTCACGAATTTCATACTAGATTTATGTATCATATTAGAAATTCACACATATAGAATAACGAAAACATTCATAACATTTACATCGAGATGGATTAGTAAACGGGCAACAAGTCGCGCCGCTACCCTTTTTTGAAGCAGTCAGATCTTTGTAACAAAATATCTAGAACTAAAAAGATTAAGTAGATTTTATATCAAAATCTCTATGTATACCAATGCGGCAATACACTCAACAGAAATCACAATTATTTCTCTTTGTTGTTCTCTTCTGCATCAAACACAAATCAAACATCAAACAAACTAATTTTTTGGTAAAACCCGACCAATAAACATCCGCTGTGACATTTGTATGCTAGGACCAACACCCAAATCCGACTCCTCGTCGTCATACCAATTAATTGATTTTTTAACTTCAGATGCAATATCCGAAAAGCCTGTTCGCATTAAGCACGCAAGAATCATAATCAAATCAAATCAAATTAAATAAAAAATCGGTAAAAGAGTCAAATGTACATATAACATACCTCTAGAGACAGTTTGGTTGTTTTGCTGATTATCATGAATAGTGGCCGAGATTTCCAGTAAGCGGACGTGACGTAGAAGATGAAGATGACTATCAAAACGGCAAGGATCAGACGGAATGTAAGCCTAGCGATCGAGGACGCCATTGTTGTGTGATGAATATGGAATGATTGAAGTTTAAAATAGCGGGTTTTGTAAGGGAATATATATAAGTGTAACTTGTATGGTTATATTAATTTTTCTGTTGGTTTTATCTATCCGATATGTTATATTTAGGATAATGATAAATTTTATTTTTTATTTATTGAACTTCTGATTGACATTGAGTTTGATTATTGATCTTTTGAACAGCCTTAGAAGGTTTTTGGATCTCATCTACTTGTGACATTGTAATACAACCGTGATATGAATTACACATTCAAACTACTTTTTCAAAAATAATAAATAAATAAATAAAATTTACTTTTCCAAAAAATAATAAAGAAATAAAATATTTTAAACAATAAACATGTTTATCACTTTTCTGTACAGCTTGAATAACAAGCCAAAACTAGTATTTTTATATAAATCTTTATAGGGTTTCTTCGTATTTATAACAATGTATTTTTTTATGGGTTGTATTTTGCAAACAGTAGTTATATTACATTTAGCAAGTTTTGAAACAGTAGTTTTAAATGAATGGTCTACTTTAGATTTTCCAAAGTCATCTTGCTTTTTAACATTTACCATATAATAGTTAGGAAGTTGTGTTAATATAAGATTGTTTTGATTGATCTACCTTTCCATAGTCCTGTAGGTTCACCTTTTTAAGTTGTATTTTTTTATACATTTATCTATAGTTTTAGCAAAGTTTTTAAAAATAGTTATTTATTAATTTAAATAAAATAATTCTTAAAAAATGTATACTATGTACAATCCTTGGCAATCGAAGACAAACCTCTCCTGATAAAATCGACTTTTGTGAGGAGTTGGTTTAGAACAACTCTCCACCCGAAAAACTCCATGTATATTTTATATAGGGGTGTTCATGAGCCGAACCGAACCAACGGAGGTATGCTCGTGCTCGGTTCGGTTTGAAACCGAGCCGCTCGATTTGGTTCGGATTTAGGAAATCGAGCGGAAATCTTATGCTCGTGCTTGGTTCAGTTTAGAACCGAGCCGCTCGGTTCGGTCGGTTTTGCTCAGTTTTATTTAGCATTCCTACACAGCCATTCATTGACAAAATTCACCAAATTACATGTCTCACACACACTTAACAATTTAACAAAATACAAACATAAAAAAGTCCAACAAAAATAAACACAAAATGTCATCCAAATGTTTAATGTTTAAGAACATCTAAAATGCTACGAGAGAAGTCAGAAGGATGATACGAGAGAAGGCTGTGAGAGATTCAGTCTGAGAGAGAGAGGGGGAGACTAGGGCTAGTTTTGGTGAAATACTGAAATGGTGAACTTGAGTCTTGAAAAGAATGAGGAAATAGAGAATTAGGGATTTAGGGAAATTAGGGTTACTTTACTAAAGTCTAAAACAATAGCAGGAATATCATATTTCACCTTTTTCTAATACTTTTTAATAGATTTATTATATATATAATAATAATAAAAATACATTCAATTGAAACCGAACGAGCGACGAGCGAGCGTACCTATGCTCGTGCTCGGTTCGTTTTTAAACCGAACCGAGCTGCTCGGCTCGGTTTTAACCGAGCAAGGAATCGAACGAGCAAATTTCCGAGCTTTTTCGAACTATCGTCGAACGATCTTCGAGCGCCGAGAAGTTTGGACAACCCTAATTTTATATATACAACATTTATGCTATATTATTGCTTTTTTCAATGTGTGACTAAAAAGATATAGTATAAGTTTGGTATGAGTATCGTATAATGTAGTATCTATCTATACTATATAATAAAAGAAACCATTAAATGGACACTTGTCATCATATTAGGCTATGTAATTTTATTTTAATTATAGATAATCTTCTACTAAATTAATAGATAATTGTTATTTTATCTCATCCTTATTATTGATAATTGTTATTTATTTTAATCTCTTATAGATAACTCACCAGCTAAATTATAGATAATTGTTATTTAGTTTAAATATAAAATTTATTTTTTCATTATTAAAAAAATTAATCGATTTTATTACATAATTTATAAATCAAAATGTATATAACTTGCAAATAATAATTTGATATATAAAATTAGATTTATTCAAAGCGTGTAATACATGAGGTTTTTAAAAATATAACTTTGTATTGATATATTATTTATTTTTTCATTATTAAAAAAATTATATCGATTTTATTACATAATTTATAAATCAAATTGTATATAACTTGCAAAAAATAATTAGATATATAAAATTAAATTTATTCAAGAGTGTAATACACGATGGTTTTTAAAGATATAACTTTGTATTGATGTATTATTTATTTTTATTTTCATTATTAAAATATTAATATCGATTTTATTACATAATATATATAAATCAAATGGTATATAACTTTCAAATAATAATTTGATATATAAGATTAGATTTATTGATACCATGTAATACACGAGGATTTTTAAAGATATAACATTTTTTATTATTTGGTGTATTAAATTATATATTTTTCAACATGTGTAATACACGTGGTTTTTTAAGATATATTTTTTTTATTATTTGGTATATAAAATTACATTTATTCAATTTATACAATAAACCGGGTTTTTAAAGATATATATTTTTATTATTTAATATATAAAATTATATTTATTCAACTCACGTAATAAATGGGGTTTTTAAAGATATATTATTTTATTATTTAATATATCAAATTATATTTATTCAACCCGTGTAATACACGGGGTTATAACCTAGTAGTATACTATAGTATATGCCTTGTATGAGCATCTAGGTGTAGTAACGGTCCAGTATATGCTTATAGTTGTAGTATAGGTGTAGTGTAGAATTGATGTAGTATAGGTATAGCATAGGTGTAGTATAAGTCATGTGTAAACCTATATGTTTAGTATAGATCTCGTATATGCTTATAGTTGTAGTATAGTATAGTGTAATATAATAAACTATAGTATCGTATTTATTGTATAATTTAAAAAAAAATTATAAAATTTTGATTTTACCATATGCGCATCGTATAGGTCAATACGAGTTGTATTATGGTATTATACGACCCAGTTTTGACCTATATAATGCGTATATGGGTAAAATCAAAATTTCATAATTTTTGGTTTTGCCTTTTCGATGCGTATACGAGACGTATTTTGTCATTCGTGTCGTTTTATGAACTATATGCTCTATATGTGTCGTATCGGTGACGTTCGGTTATGTGTGGTATTGTATACATGCCATTTTGTTTTGAATCCATTTGTACTCTTATGTGTCGTATTGTATCTATACGCGTCGTACCGTATCATTACCATGACGTATTTTGTCGTTACGTGTCGTATTCTGATGTATATTGTCCGTTTCTCATATTATGGCGTATATTGTCCATATATGTTGTATCGATGATGTTCGGTATTGTGACGTTTATTGTATGTATGTGTCGTATTAGGGTAGATTGTTTGTACGTGTCATATTATGGTTTATTTTGTCTGTACTTGTCGTATTATTGCGTATTACATCATTACACAAACAAAAAACACTTGTCGAACCACACCCAATTTTCAAGCCTCCACACCTCTTACAAAAATGTTGATTCACTCACTCTAGCCGAAGCCAAAATTCATCTATATCCCTTCCCTTAGGTCTAGAAGTTAAGTTACCGTCGGTTTTGAACACTCATAGTGTTAATGACACCAACTTTAAAGGTTTTGTGACCTTTCTTTGACCGGTATATAACTAAGTACCCATATTTGAAATTTTTCATAAAATATACATTTACATTCGCAAAAAGCAATATTTAATTCACTTAATAAATAATAATAAACGATTGCTTCCCACAATATTATTTAGAATAATAGATCATCAGAAACCCACATTAGATTCGATCTAAATTTCACATCTTTTATTGAATAACAATTCAATTAACCAAAATGGTGGGGATGCACACCAACTATTTGTTAGATATTTTAGTGTAATTTGAGATTGCGTGTGACATTCAAATAAGAGTGCACGCTTAGTTGAATGTCATCGGGACTAACGGGAGATCCAATGGGGTAGTGCCCCCTTGGTGGGGGTTCGGGAGCAGCGCCCCGAGAGAAACGGGGTCCAAGGGGCGGCAGTTGTGGAAACACTGTTTAAAAGAATAACCGCAAGCAATTGTGGAAACAGCTGAAAATACGCTCTTGCAGATCAATCTCAAACCCTGGACGAATTTTTCACTCTGAAAAATCCCTCCAAATCTCTCAATCAAAGTTTCATACAGAAATCTAGAATCAATTATGATTTTATCGATCAAAGATTGATAGCCACTCCAATTGTTTGATCTGAAGGTGATTACAAGACTTCAGATTTATCCAAGCAATTTCGATATCCCAACACTTTTGACAAATTTCCCCAGAGACCTGGGATACGGTCCACCGACCCGGTAACCAATTCATACGGTCCACCGAGTTACCCACTTTCCATCCATGCACGTGAACTAGCATTTCCATATTGCAGTTTTTTAGGAACCACTTTACCATTTTTTCATTTTGCTAGGTAGTAGTTATTTCTTTGCATATTTAAGATTTTGTATATTGCATTTCTTAGGAATGAAAAAACATCAGAAAAGTTGTTCCATTTGGTGTTCTTTCTTCTCTAAATATTCTTGGAGTTTGACCCGCTCAAAGGGTTAGCCTAACCCCCTTAACGGGTATCTATCACCTGATGGCTGGGATGGTGCACATGGTTGTGCCACCAATTGAGAGGATAAAGCTGCTGTTGCAGAATCAAGAAAGTAATATAGTGATTGTTGGAGGGAAGCATAGGAGGTTTAATGGCATGACTGATCGTACAGTTAAAGAAGAAGGGGTTTTGTCACTTTGGAGAGGGAATGGGAGCAGTATTCTTCGGTATCTTCCCTCTGTTGTTCTGAATCTCTCTTGCGACCGCTGGGTGTGGGGGGCTTTGCATGACACGTGGCGGAGGTAGGCTCCACCAGGCCAACCCAAAAAAAGTGGGGTGTGGAGGGCATGGCTAGCTTGGCGTGGCAGCCTAAGTAGCAACCCTATGACAGCATCAAAGCCAGACAGCTCACCCTGCCCCCCCCCCCGCCCACGCCAGGGGAATCCGCAAGGGTAACGCGCAGCCCAACGCCAAGCCTGGGTGGGAAAGTTGGCGTTGAAGGGCTACAACGCCCCCAACCGCAGTCTAAGGTAACCGCTTCTGTTTTTTACATGTTGGTATGTGAAAAAGTTAGGTTTTTTTTATTAAGTTTAGTTTCTTGAAAGTGTTTTTGTTTTCTGGAACTAGTAGTTATGTATGACAGTAAATGTACCTGATAATTGATATCCAACTTAAGTAGTAAAATGGTTTAACCAGGGTCGGCCTGTAAGAGGAGCAGGGTGGGTGACGGCCTAGGAGCTCGCTCTCCCCGGGGAGCCTGATTTTTTTAAAATAGTTATATATATTTTTTTAAATTTTTGTATATTTTTAAAAATAATGTATTTTAGGGGGCTCATTTTTTCTACACGGCGTAGGCCCCTGGATTCTTTTAGTGACTCTGGCCCTGGCGATGATGAAGATTACCGGAAAAATCAACTACTTTGGGAGTCGCCATCAACTTACTGCTGTCATTGATGTTACTAA
The DNA here is from genome assembly GCA_947069175.1 of Scalesia atractyloides. Taxonomy (NCBI): domain Eukaryota; kingdom Viridiplantae; phylum Streptophyta; class Magnoliopsida; order Asterales; family Asteraceae; genus Scalesia; species Scalesia atractyloides. Next base: position 85,390,390 of record CAMTDV010000024.1, read on the forward strand.
CTGAGAAACTTTACAAATTAAATAAAATGTGGGTAGGATAAATATCTATCATCAGGGAGATGATAATTCAAACTTTGAAGTGTTAAGTGCTTAATCACCAAAGCAGGGATTAACCGGAAGCGTAAACAGGTCAGTTACATATACAACTATTGTTAATATATTATAGTTTCTGTCTAAATGTGTAGTTTCATTGTACCTTTGATGCAATTAAAGTTTGTAAAAATTTCAATCTATTACTAATTAAAATAGTACATCGCTAGGGAGGATCATTAGATGATGCATAATAATTGCAAAGCAGGATCTTGATTTGTTTATAAGTAGAATCATTATATGCTAGGTGACATTATTGGGAATCTTAAAAGAAACATGACCCTTTTTGTTAATTCTGTTTGACTAACTATGTATCTTAATGTTTTGTTTGATAGAGAGAGATACATGTCACAGAAGAATGATTCTGCACAAAATCATAAATGGTAACGAAATAAACGTTGTAATAGGATACCGACACCCTGTCACTTGTTTTAATTATATTTTAAAAGCAGCCTGAAAGTAGCATTTGTTTCTTAAAACTGGCCGTCCCTTTAAGGGGTGTTTGGATGAAGCATTTATGTGATTTTGCATAATCAGTATGAGATAATTAGTTATAATCATATGGAGTGTAAAGATGGTGTTTAGATGTACTTTTGTTGTTTAAATTGATATTTATCAGATAATTAGTTTTTCAAGTGTTTGGGAAACTTTGATTAATGCATGAAAAATGGACATAAAAAAGTGCATTGTGCAGGATCGTTATAGAAACCTCTCGCGCACTGGCAACTTTCAACAGTCACCTGTCATATCCGGTCCATCAGCAAACTTCATAGCCGGGGCTGCAGCCGGGTGCACCACATCAGTCTTAATCTACCCACTAGACATAGCACACACTCGGCTCGCAGCTGATCTTGGGAAGAAAGATTCTCGCCAATTTCAAGGCATCCGTCACTTCCTCACTACCATATGGGCCAAAAACGGGATCCGCGGTTGGAACAGTTTCTTATCCAATGGCTACTGTAAGGAGACGAATGATGATGCAGTCGGGTATGGAATGACCCATGTATAAAGACACTTTGGATTGCTGGAAAACAATTTTTAAAGCGGAGGGGCTCTGGTCGTTTTATCGTGGGGCCCTTTCGAATATGTTTCGGAGCACGGGAGCTGAAGAATGAAATTGTACAAAACTGAAAACATAAAAAGACCTACTTTGTGTGAGAAGGCATTTATTCATTTTGAGTATCGATTGATCCTTTGATATGAGTTGTATCGCTCTGCTCTGATACCAGTTGTTGGGTGCGAGATCGAGATCAAGAATGCAACTTTGGATCTTCTACGGTGGTCACAAGATGAAGTCTCATAAGGAGCTTTCAACTACCATATGTTCATCTTGAGACTTCTATTACTTTTTCTCAACGTTAGATTTAAGAATTGATGTGTACACAACACACACGAAACAACCCATGTTTAATGTTCAGTCTAGTAGTCGATAGTCGATACACCCGAGGTATATGGTCCTCTAGTTGGATAAGCATATTATCAACTGGGTTCACTAAATCCATTTTACATAAAAGATAACTTTTATTTCGTACTTGGAAGTACTCAAATTAAACCATTACCAAATCTACATTTCTTGGAGCTGATACCTATTAGGACGCTCGTGTCGGATACCTCATTCCAACACGGGGTTTAAACAATCAAATTGTGAAACCATGCCCGTCCCGGTTGATGTGTGGCGCTAACTTATGACCTCCATCCCATCAACCTGGTGCCTCTGAAGGGTGTATTAAAACATAGAGATCTACGAACGGTATGGAGCTCACATGTGAAAACATCAAAGGCCAGAGTAATACCTATAGTATGAACAATGATAAATAAAAAATATTCATGGCACTCATATCATGTTGTGCTAGGGGTCGGGCGCCCCCCGGATACCCACTAAGCTACGCCCCTGCTCGTGACAAAGCTAACAGTATATTTTGATAGACTTTTGAAACTTTGAGAACAAATAAACTGTTAAATATAACACCAATTCTTCAAAACTGCTGGTAAAGAAAAAATGGAATTTAAAGGGTCAGGATTAAAAGTTGAGGACTTTGAAAAGTCAAGATCAACCCCAAATTAAAGTTGACTTTAACGGAACATAAGAATATATAATCTGTGTTAAATGTCAAATAATTAGCTGTAGTTTTATTAGCTATTATGTAACATAATTTAAAAAAAAATTGGTGTATGGAGTATTTCCATCTTCTTTGTGTGGAGATGAAGTCATCCACGGCCAATGGTTCCTTTCGGTGTTGTAATTTTGGTTATTTATTGTTAGGGGGTGGGGACGTCTTTCCATCACTCACCACACTCAATCATGTTTCGTTAGTCATCGAACTTGGTTCCTCACTAGTGATGGATTTTAGTAGGGGTATCTATCACTTTCCTCACTCACCACACCCATCATGCTCCATTCTCAACAGCAACTTTCAACGCGTGGTCACCACAAAACGTGGTCACCATGACCGGCGACGGTGTTCCACGCATGGTCACCCACCCACCACGCACCATCACGGGTAGTGGGAAGGTTGAGATTTCCGACCGGGGGGGGGGTCAAAAACGTATATACCTAAAAAAATCTATAAAACCGGGGTCGAAAATGTATAAACTCAAAAAGATTTATACAAAAACTACATATAACACTACTAAGCGAAAATTTCAGAGACTCTCGCCTCTGATCACGGGACACCACACCCCTTGGGAATCTTACCAAACATCACACATTAAACCAAATTATTAATTGTGTTACTTTTAGTTAAATAAATACATAAAGTGACAATGAATTGTTATTTTTAAATTAAACATCGTAACAATTATTTTATTTTTATGTTTGGGCAATAAATAATGAAATAAAGGGATGGTTGATGTAGACCAAGTGAAGTGTGAAGACCCTTTGTGCACCAAATGCCCAAACCACCCCATTAAGAAACTTGGATCCATTTTGCATTATATTATTTTTGAATGCGCATAAAAGATTCATTATTAGATTCCTTTGATTATGACATCCTCAACTTTATGTCTTTACATGAATATTTAAACAATAAAAATATAATTTTGAAAAACACTAAACACAACCATAAGTTCTATGAATTAACAAGTTGAAAACAAAAATATGTCTTTACATCAAATTTGTTTTCTAGTAGTACAATTCACCAGGTAACAAACTCGGGTATTACATGAGTTCATAGATAAAATATTAAATAGTTAGTAATAAAAGCTTATGAATTAATAAACGATGTTTTAAGATAAAATATGAATAGCTTTTTTATACAACTTTTTTAAATTAAGAAATAAAATACGAACAAGTGAAATTTCCTTGGTCTCATAGAAATATAACAGGTGACGTAATTAGTTACTATTAGGCATAAATCTCGGTTTTTGGTTCCATGTATAATTTTCATTAATAACTTCATTTGTAGGCATTACTTGGTGTTCTTGCTTAGTGTTAGTGTAGGTTTAATGTAACTATGAATATTAGAAGAAGAAAAAAACAGGGTGGAAAGGATGAATGTTTTGATCATTTTAAGCCTACGAGCAGTGGCGAAGCTTGCCATCGAAAACCGGGGGACGAAAACGTATATACCCAAAAATTTCTATAGAACCGGGGGGGCGAAAACGTATATCTCTAAAAATTACGAAAAACACATACATAACACTATTGACCTGAAAGTTCGAGGGGCGGGCGCCCATCCCCACCCCTCATATGTTGCGCCCCTGCCTACGAGGGAGTAAATTTATAAGCATAACTTAAAAAAGATAGGAAATGTATTGACATGACATGTATAAAGGTTAAAAATACATTCTAAGTATTCAACTTCAATGAATTTGTTAAGAGTTAATTATTGTTTTCGTCCCCGTGGTTTGTCAAAAATCACTATTTCAGTCCATTAGTTTAAAAATTGCGATTTCACTCCCTATGGTTTCACTTTTGTAACCATTTCAGTCTACCTCGCAACCATTTCAGTCCTTGTACTTATAGAATAAATGGATTGAAGTGGTTACGAAAGTGAAACCACAGGGACTGAAATGGTTACGAAAGTGAAGCCAAGGACTGAAATCGCAAATTTTAAACTAATGGACTGAAATAGTGATTTTTGACAAACCATAAAAACGGAAAATAGTAATTAACTCATTTGTTAAAATAAAGCCATATAATGGTTCTTGTTTGCTTTTATTCACTTATTGTTTTTCCCTGTCAGCTCGTTAGGTTGACATTATTCGTTTATAATGATACTAGCTCTCCCATTAAAGAAAGTTTTTTAAGATATTTATTTTTTAGTTTAGTTATATCATGAAGAGAAGAAAACTTTTTCTTGAAAAAGTATCCCAGGTTAAATTATTCAATGAGATGAAACATGAGTGTCATGATTATAGGTTTTGTGTTAATCTAAGTATCGTTCATAAATTGCAACTAGTGGACAGGCCACTTCATCTAGTTAAGTCAATAGTTAAACATAATTCATATTATTATTTTTTGGTATCTTAATAATAATAATAATGATTTAAGACGATCATAATAAATTAGTATCTTATTACTTACACTTGACATTTTCATGATGACCTTTTCCTTTTATCAGTCATAATATTAGATGGCGATGTGTCTTCATTAATGAAAGTTCAGATGTCAAAAGTAGAGGTTGTAAGAAATAAAAGAAAAAAACAAGATGATATTGAAGCATTTTGTGGGTTTGCAAGATATGAACCATCCGATAAAATGTGTTTTATTATATGTAGGGGTGGCAAAAGTGATTGGTTGGGTAGGTTTGGGTCATGGGTTAGAATGGGTATAGGTTAGGATGGGTTTTTAAGAAGTTTGTAATAGGTGTATGGGTTTATGGATGGGTTTAGGTAAAGATGGGTTTATCAAACATTTAAGAGGAGTTTGGGTAAATATTCAAAAAATAAAAAAAAAAACTCAAACAAATAAAAAAATTATAAAAATTCAAAAAATAAAAAAATTCAAAAAATTCTAGAAATAAAAAAAAAACTATAAAAAGTGAAAAAAATAAAAAAATTCTAATAATTAAAAAAAATATTAAAAAAATCTAAAAATACAAAAAATACAAAAATAATCACAAAATTAAAAAAAATATAAAAACCAGAAAAAGATCAAAAAATTCTAAAAAATAAAAAAATTCTAAAAATAAAAAAATTCTAAAAAGTCAAAAAAATATTGTAAAAATTTTAAAAATTTTAAAAAATATACAAAATTCAAAAAAATCTAAAAATCAAAAGTTACATTTTGTATTTTTTATAGAATTTTTAGAAATTTTTGTTTTTTATTTTTTTTTTATTTTTTTGTTTTTTTTGAATTTTTATAATTTTTGTGATTTTTAGAAATATTTTGATTTTTTTAGAAATTTTTTTGGTTTTTTGGATTTTTTTTGAATTTTTTTATATTCTTATAGTTTTTTTTATTTTTGAATTTTTTGAGTTTTTTAGATTTTTTTTGGATTTTTTTAATTTTATTTTTATTTTTTTTAACTTTATAATTTTTTTAGAATTTTTTATTTTTAAAGTTTTTACAGTTTTTATTTTTGGTATTTTTTATTGTTTTTGAATTTTAAATTTTTTTTGAATTTTTAGGTTTTTTTATTTTTTATATTTTTTGAATTTTTAGAATTTTTAGAATTTTTTTATTTTTTTGATTTTGTAGAATTTTTTTATTTTTTTACTTTTCGAACTTTTTTGAGATTTTCGTTTTTTTTAATTTTTTTATTTTTTGAATTATTTTGATTTTTCCGAATTTTTTATTATTTTTTTTACTTTTAGAACTTTCTTGAGTTTTCGATTTTTTTTTGACTTTTTTGATTTTTTCTATTTACCAAATTTTTTATTATTTTTTATTTTTAAAATTTTTTTGACTTTTTTTGTATTTTTTTGAATTTTATTGATTTTTTGAACTTTTTTGATTTTTTTTAAATTATTCTGATTTTTCATAATTCTTAGTTTTTTATTTTATTTTTATTTTATATCTACGAACACCTGAATAAGATTAAGAATCTGACGATGCTTCTGTTAGAGTTATCTATTTACCTATTTTAATACTCATCCTAACCCACAAATTATTTTTAATAGATATATCTTACAACCGATTCTGAATCATTCTTAATTATTTTCCAACCCATTCTGACTCATCATATTTTTAAAATAACCCAAAATAGCCAAATGGGTTTTTATTGTGAGTCTAATTATATGTATCTTACACAATTTTATTTTAAATGTATTTTTAATTTAGAAAAAAAGGGTTTATTCTTATTTGTTAGAAAATGTTTTTTATTATTATCATGAAACATTTTTATTATTTAAATTATTTTTTTTTATCTTTAAAAAAAATAGATTACTAGTGAGGTGAAGTTAGTGTGGTTGGATAAAACTGCAATAAAAACAAGTTATCGTTATTTACCACTATGCCATCATCATGTGTTTTTTCTTTTTTTGGTTTTTCCTTATACAATACCTTAAAATGAAAGGTATGCATGAGCCCTTGTTCTGACATGTTTGGTCCCTTTTTCTCAACAGGTTGTCTCTTTCTTCTACTTTATTACCACACTTTCATTGCACCGGCTCCGGTGAACGCCATCAAATGATGATGCCGTTCAGATGGTGGTGTGCGCACAAAGAAAGAGTAGACTGAGATGAGATTTGAGAAGATGAATGATATCATAAGTGAAAAATTTAAGGCTCTGGGGTCTCATCATGAAGTGAATTTCACTTGACCCAATTTAACAAATTATTTACTTAAAATACTTTTAGTAAACCATAGATACTTACGGAATAAAAAAAAATGGTCAAAACTTACTCAATAGTAAATGTTACAAAAGTATAAATGGGTATGGCTTTTAACTGTTTTTGACTTCTTCCATTGAAATTGAAAGGTAGTGATTACGTTGTTTCATTAATTTTAAAATTTTACACTTTGGTTAAGAGTAATTTATTTGATTTTTTAATAGATATAATAAAATATAGAGAAGTTTAAAATACAAAAATCCCTTTAGAGAAAGTAGAGAAGGTTTAAAATACAAAATTTTCTTAACGTGCGAAGTGTACGCGATCACAAAATAACGTGCATAATTAGGTTTTACTCATGCGTGATTTTTGTTTTTTTTTTCCACATGTGTGATTTATGTGTTTTGTTTATGCGTGAATTTTTGTTTATCCTATACGTGATTAGGGTTTAAATTTTATAACATGCGTATGTTTCGCAAATTAAGAGGCTATTGAACGTTAACCTTCTCGCATAAAATATATTATCTAGAAATGTAACAAAAGGTGTGGTTATGAATTTTAAGATACATTTTTCTAGAAATGTGCCACATATAATTATTATTCTTTTTTCATGCCTAACCACCGTATTCTATAAATTTACCAACACCTCATAGTTTTTAAGTAAGTTACTGTTACACATTTATTTTTAACTTTTTATAATTAACGACTCTAACCTTTCAAACTTTTCTAATTAATAACTTGACATCTCATTTTGTTTAAACTACTTTTACGACTATACATCACAACGTGTCGATACGTTATTTTACTTATTTTTATCTATGTCTAATCACATTGATGCCTAAATTACTGTAACAACTTTAGATTGTTGTCTAACCGACTTTTACAACTTTACACTACAACAATCAAGACATACTATTTTTTTATCTATGTCTAATGATTTTAATGTCACGAATATAAAGTGTGTAACAAAGTAAAAAACGCTTAATGCCACGTGCGAGCAACACATGGTAATGCATCATAGTGCATTGTAACCGCAATGCTTACATAGGTAACACTGAGTTAGATCGGACACGTCGAAACACGTGTTTCTATTGTTAACGCATCACACATAACGTGCCGCTAACTACAAACAACTAAGACGTCGCCGCCGTAACGCGCGGCATTTGACAAGAATCTGTTTGTATGATAATACAATAACCTAACCTTATATATACAACACGTATATTTGTAATTTTATGTAACTTAATAATGAGGTTTTTTATTATATGTTTTTACGTGTTTAATGATGACTCATCACATATGATGGATGATGATCACATATCAGTCATTCTTTCAACCTACAACACTCATTTATCCAACGTATGTATATATGTATAGATCCTGTGAAGTATGTGATGAATATAGAGAGAAAACTCACTTTAGTTAAAAAAAAACTTAAGAAACTCTTATGTAACTTTTTTATTTTTTTCTAAAAAATAAGGAATGTAAGTTAATGTTAATGAACGTTTTGTAACAAAAAAAACAAAACAAAAAGCGCCGAATAGTTTTTTTTTTAAATTTCAGTGTTTACAAAAAAATGCTAAAAACTGAATTTTTGTAATTTTTTATAAAAAAATCCACTCGGGTTTTTTTTTTGTTACAAAACGTTCATTAACATGTAAGTTACATTCCCTATTTTTTTAGAAAAAAATAAAAATGTTACATAGGGTTTTCTTGAGTTTTCTCAACTCAAGTGGGTTTTCATTTTATCTTTCCCCTATAGATCGTAAGTTGCAAAATATAACTCTAATATAAAAAATAAAGATTTAAGATTAAGAGCGGGAAGAAATAAAATATGGTTTTCTTTTCATTTGAATGGTTAATTACCAAAATACTTAACGCATGTGATCAGGAATTAACTATAAGTTGGATGAAGTTAATGTGGTGAATCAAAATCGCAACAAAAGAGAAACCCTGATATGTAAATTGAAAAACATTTTGATTTTGTAAAAAAAATACCAATAACCACAAAATCACAGGACCAAAACCACAAAGTAATTACTTTTCGTAATATATAGTCTTAGAGAATATGATGTATACCATGTATACTTTTAGCATATGAAACTAAGCCTAACATTAAAAAATCTAATCATAGAATTTTATATGACATCATGATTGAAAAAAGGAAAAGGTGAAAAAGAAAAAGAGAGAAAAAAAGGGAATTTTGACAAGAGGTGTGTGGTTTAAAGCCTTCCCCTCGTATTGGCAACTCCCATCACACGTTTTTTCTTCATTTAGAAAAAAAATACTGAACTGCCTTTCCCTTATTTAACTATATAGTATATAGTTTAAAAACACTAAACATACTCACAAATGTGTAAATTACAAGTTATGGAAGCATCTAGTTTTATATTTTATGTGTTAACTTTACGTACAAAGTGTCTTAAAATACAAAACGCATTAAAAAGCCAAAAAAACATGGTGATATTTTCATAATTATTTGTTCGTAGGGTAATTATCAAAATTACACTACAGATGATCTTGTAGAGTAATTTGGTCTTGTAGGGTAATTATCAAAATTACTGTACAAATGATCTTGTAGAGTAATTTTGATCTTGTAGGGTAATTATCAAAATTACTCTACAATTGTATCAAACAACATACAGTTCAAAATTGCTATACAAAATCATTTGTAAAGTAATTATGATACTCTACAAAATTACCTTACAAGATCAGAATTACCATACAAGATCATTTGTAGAATAATTATGATACTCTACAAAATTACTCTATAAGATCAAAATTACCCTACAAGTTCATTTGTAGATCTGCAAGATCAAAATTATCCTACAAGTTCATTTGTAGAGTAATTTTGATAATTACTCTACGAGTAAATAATTACGGAAATGCTATCGCGTTTTTTACATTTTCATCTTATTCGTACGTTTTGTATGATAAGGGTATTTGTATTTAATCTTTTATCTATATTTTATTCAGCATGGTTGAAATAATATTTTAACAATATTCGTCACCGTATAGAAATTTATGAGAATCGTTTTCATTAAAACTAATATGAATTATAATTAAATTTTCTTTGAGTTAACCATGACTATTACAAAGGTTGATGATTGTGTGGAGCAGGTGTGACCATGAGGTAAAATATGATTAAATAATGAAAAGTGTTTTCTAATTGTTTAGTAAGTTAAGAGTTTATTATATTAAGTAATCTGATTTATCAAGAGAAATATGCTTGGAGTACTTTATAAGAATCGTATATTTGAGATATTTAGATATTGAGTTAAGTTCCGGTGAAATAAAATTAACGTACAAATTGTAGGAAAGTCAAAAAAACACGGTGACATTTTCGTAAATATATGGTCGTAGGGTCATTATCCAAATTACTATACAGGATCATTTGTAGAGTATTTTGGTCTTATAGAATAATTTTGTAAAATGTTATGTAGAGTAATTTTGAACTTGTAGAGTAATTTTGTAAAATATTTCTGTAGAGTAATTTTGATAAAAAAAACTTAACCCCCCCCAAAAAAAAAAAAACCTAAAAAAACCTACCCCCTCCCCCCCAACTAAAAGCTAAAAACTAAAACATAAACCTAAACCTCATAACTAAATGCTAAAAAACCTAACCCTCCCCCCCCCCCCCCCCCCCCCCCAAACTAAAACTAAAAACTAAACCATAAAGTTATACCCCATAACTAAATGCTACCAAAATTACTCTACAATATCAAAATTACTCTATAGGATCAGTTTACAAAAAATTACTTACATGATCAAATTACTCTACAGGATCATTTGTAGAGTAATTTGATAATTACTCTACAAGAACAATTTTCAAAATTACTCTACAAAGATCAAATTACTCTACAGGATCATTTATAGAGTAATTTGATAGTTGCTGATAATTACCAAAATGTCACCGCGTGTTTTTCTCTTTTCCTTTAATTTGTACGTTTAGTACATTAAGTTTATTTTTATTTGATCTTTACACTTAGATATTTTATAACATATTTCAGGTGTAACGCTAGCTTTTGTTAATTTTTTGATAAATTTTCTCAAGATAACAGTTATATTGTATTAGTTAAAACAAAAGAAACTCACACCATATGTGGTGGTCATCGCATATCTGACTATTCATCATCTTTTCAGTTACGTGTATTAGAAAAAATTATTTTCCCGGTTTTGTGTTTACAAAGTAGATCACAAATAATGACTGGGCGAGAGTTTGATTTGGTTGACATAGCGGGTTCATACAAATTTGAATCTAGTTTTATGATATTTTTGGTTGATGATTTACACTAATCCAGTCGATTCATGGAGACAGTAGGTATTTTGGATGGTTTTCAAGGGTTGCCAAAAGTTCAAGTAGACGACGATGGACCACAATGGCTTGAAGCTTGGACACAAGGTTTTCAGAGATGTCGAAACACAATGGTGTTCTTAGTATGGACAATGATGTTGCTTCGCTTGTTTTTTTAGTCACCGAAAAACGGCAAGAAGATAGAGGGAGGGGGTGCAATACGGTTTAGGTGTGGTATTGTCACCGAAGGTGGGTGTGGTGACCGTGGGGGGTCTCAAACAAATCCGGAAAAGATCGGGAAGACATGGGGTTTCAAACAAGTAGTTAGAAGGTAAGTGTCTCAAACAAGGTTGTCGAAAGAGAAATGATGGTATCAAATGGAGGTCTTAAACGAATCCACCTTCTAGTTTTATATTGTTTACTTTCTTATTATTTTTTAACTTAAAAAGGCAAAAATGTCATTTTCAAAATATAAACATTGGAAAGTTAGTAATAGATACCATAGATGTTATAAAATAATAAATACATATTTTAAACATGTAAATTTAAAAATGAGTAAATGCCGAAATGGTCCTTGAGGTTTAGTCACTTTTCTACTTTAGTTCAAAACTTAAACCTTTTGAATTTAGGCCCATGTGGTTTCAATTTGTTATCATTTTCATCAAGAGCAAAATTGATTAGATTTTCAGTTAACATCCAGTTTTTTGTTTTTTTCCTCCTTTTTAATGAAGAGCAAAAAGGTCAGACTTTTTTTTTTGTTATAATCAAACGTTAAAAGACCATTTTGCCCTTCTTTAAAAATAATGAAAAAGACAAAAAAAACTTGATGTTAACTGAAAAATTAATCAGTTTTGATTTTGGATGAAATGGCAATAAAATTAAAACCATAAGGACCCAGATTCAAAAGGTTTGAGCTTTAGACTAAAGTCGTAAAAGTGACCAAACCTCAGGTACCATTTTGTCAGTTTTCTCTTTAAAAATTGAACAAAAATGTATTGTTTTTTTACAGAGCACATGATCCTGTTTTTGTTATTCATTTTATCATTTATTATTGAGGTTATAGTTAAAAAAAAAGAAATAATTTCGAATGATGAACTAGTGCATCATGAAAGGCTAAAGATCATGCAAAGGAAAAAATGAATGGCTAAAGAAATTATATAGAAATGGTGCATCTTGAATGGCCTTTAATCCTTTATGCTTTACAAGACCCATCGGTCCAAAATCTCCATGACCAAGGGAGAGATAAAGAAAGTGCCACGTGCCAGTGGGGGCACAAATCAACTCCTTAACTTCATTGGCTACTACTAAATTAATTATATAGTTTTCCTTTTTACCATAATCTATAGTATATTTTTAACCCAATTACCTTAAAATAGCCGTACTATATTATAACTATAACTGATTCCCCGCGTTGTGGGGTCCGCGATCCCATTGCGTTGCACTAGTCAAACCAAAATTGAAAAAGAGCGTAAAACAAAAAAAAACAAATTTATAATACCAGGTGACTCATTTGACGTAAAACATAGACGAAGTCGGACACATATTAGAAAGTTGAGAGTCAAAAAGATATTGTATAAATTTTTTAGGAAACATAAAAAAACGAATTTATAACATCATATGACTCACGTGACATAAAATGTAGACAAACTTGAATTTATACGAGTACGTATTAGAAAGTTGAGAGGGCTTATATAAACTTGTTAGAAAATGGGAGGAAAAAGTAATAACTTTCAAACTTAGCGAAGGAGAAAATCATTTGAATAAAAAGAAAAAAAATATACAAAAGTGGAAAGATCAAACTTGACCACTAAACAAAGTTCGGTGGCAAAAGTCAAGAAACGAAGAAAGCAATGGAGATTGGGTTGTGGCGACAGGCGTTACACACATATGTGTGTGTACCAATGTGCTAAGAAGACTTGTAGATTAGTATGTAATCAGTTATAAACGAAACTAAATGTCGCATTTTAAATAGTTCCTATGCCATGTTTCTTTAAATAATATTAATTAAAAATGTACATTTTTTAATAATTACTAACGAATAATTAAACAATTATAAGTTGATTTCACCTAATCAAGTTGGTGCATGTAAATGTAACAGAAAATCATTTTCTATAGGATTCTAAACTCTTTATACCAATTCTACGAATTTGCTTTTATTAAAATTTTATTCGACAAATCCATCCTATTAGCAAATCAACTAATATTGTATGTAATAAAACATTAGTTATAAATATTAATTGAACCTTACGACCAATAAAAGATGAATTATTTCTGGCGAACATCATGTATCTCCACCACAGCCATCGCGTCTCTTTGGGGAATTGATCTCTCTCCCCTTCGAGTGTTTCGTATGGCAGCAAAGTGTTTGGTGGTGAAACCACGCAATCGGTGGCAGTGGCGGCAATACCGGCAGTCGAGGTGGTGTGGGGTTGTAGCAATGTAACAATCCTCATAAATATTTTGAATAAACCTGTAATCAAAACCCCAAGTGCGCGCGACGAAACTTGTAATAATCAATCAGAAAACGTAGCAGTTAAGAAAACTTGGCAGTTGATGAACCAACCCGCACAAAAATACCCTTAATAGACTCAGAAATAAAAACCGAACCATTTAGGATCAAGACCCGAGCATACGCGATAAGAACCGCCACGGAAATCGAGAAGAACACGCGATTGGACGAAAAAGGCGGCCGAGGACACGTGTCACGACGTCACGCAGCGTGTCAGTCCTATGCTGGACACATGGCAGCCTAGGCCAGGCTGACCATGCAGGCGCCACGCTGGAGATTCCCCGTCTCCTCCCGCGACGCGTGGGAGAATCCAGCCTGGGCTATATAAAGCTAGGCCTAGGCCAGTTTCAGTGTACCAGTTTCGATCAGAAATCGATACTTCTTTCTCTTTCGAATTACCATTCTAATACCCAAACCCTTAAACCTCGAAACTCTGCTCCGTAGAAAGCGTGTTAATCCTGATCACTAGTACGATACCCTTTCCGATTGATCCGAAACCAATCAACGAATGTCAAAATACTGCCTGCATAAGGCTATACCTGTCAACTACGTTGAGGTTTTGATCTCGTGATTATCGTTAAAGTTTGAATTGGTTTAATACACTAATACGTGTTGCATTGTGTGTTTATTTAGGAATCCAAGACTTAAACCAGGAGGCGATAACTAAAAACCCTAATTTTGCAATGTGAGTCATTCTCTTTTATCAAATGCTTTCAAAACCCTAAATGTTTTCCAATTGTTACTTATATTTACAATGATTAAGTTTTTGTATTCTGAAATATACTGCCAGCGTGTGGGGTTTTGTATACACTACTTGACAAACTTTGCTATTGACAGTGGGGCCAATAGTAATATGACTACGGTCACAGATAAGCGTTGCTAAAGCATAGTAATCGGTCAAGTGACAAATACTGATTTGAGTAATTGAGAGATATAAGCAAATGTAAAAAACCATTAATGTTGTAATTATAACAATGTGTCTTTTTGTACAAATTGAACGAACTCACCATTATTTTTCGCTGATCAAATATTTTTAATCGCGTTTCAGGTGGCACTCAAGCCTAAATAAGTGGCTATGTAACCCGAACAAAACATGTTTTTTGTAAAAAAAAGGTTTATCCGTGTGAAAATCCTTTATGTAAATAGAGTTTCATCCCACAGTTTATGAAATGAAAACTACGGTGTTTGAAAACTCTGATATTTGTCTTGACACCCGGTCCTGATAAAATTTCCGCTACGATAATTTTAGTAAACACCGGTACCATTTGTATCTGCTCACGGCGTCCGTCCAGGGTAGTGTCGGGGGTTGTGACAAGTTGTCGCGGAGTGTGTGTGTGTGAGGGAGAGAGATAGAGGGGATTCAATTGTGATTTTTCTGCAAGTAGGGAGGCATCTGTACTCAAAACACATTAGAATTTCTTATCTTCATGACAATAGCCACATGGCATGCTATGATTTGCTTATGACTTAACTACAGGTCAAATTAGTGTTTAGTGTAGTTAAGAAGTTGTGCAATTATATATATAATAATGTATGATAACACGAGTGAATGACATTTTAATATATTTAAATATTAAAAACTTTTTTTAGGTTAATGCATGATAAATTAGTCTTTCAAACACTAATTACATTAATCCTCTTATCCTAATTATATTTTAACTAGTGGGTTACACCCGCGCTCTGGGACGGGGCGACCCAATTTTTAATGGAAACCTAGACGCAGTAGTAAAAATAACATCAATGGCAGGAATTCTTTTTATATTCGTTCGTTTCATTAGATACCGACACTTACCGAAGAGAAACAAATAAAAGTCATGTTACGACCAAAAAAATACCGAGATGTGTTTACCTCGATCGGATTAATAAAAACGAATAGTACTGATGTTGTTCGGTCAGGATTAGACCGTTCATTTTGTTGCATGTACAACTTCAGGTTCGATTGAAACTTAAAAAAGAAAAACAAAAAGCAAAAATCAGACAAAATAAAGGAAACATGAATAAAAATTCATAAATTGATTAAAAATCATTGTAGTTAAGAAATTTATAAATTATATATATAATAATTCCCTCAACTTTAACCCAATTATAGATAATTAATTGGTAATTACATTTTATCCCCCTTATAAAAACACTAACTACATCAGTTTTTTAAAACGATCATAAATTTTACATACATCAATATTTTTTAAAAATGATTACACCACAAAAACGAGCATTTTATTCTCTTTAAATTGAGTATAGTATTGCTATATTTTTGTGATTAAAAAATGATATCTTACGTGACTAATAGTGTCTAGGAGTGAGCAATAACTAAATCGTTAACCGAAAACAAATGAAACCAAACCGAAATCAACCAAAAATTGAATTAACTGAAACCCAATTAGCCAAAACCGATTAGTTGAATACCGAATTAACCAAAAACCAGTTATAAGTTTTTTGAAGCCTCGTTTAACCAAAATTAACTGAAACGATTATTCATATTTTATATTTCTAGATTTTATACCTCCGTTCATTTTTCATATTTTGTGCTCCTTCATTTCATGTATTTACACCTCAATTTCATGTATTTCTAAGCAAACTTTTAGTACACGTTTGGTTTTGGCTATTAATTGAAATTAAACAAACCGAATAAAAGATCGTCAATCTAACCGAATAAACCGAACTGACTAACTAAAAACCGTATGGTTAATAAAATAGACTAACCGATGACTTCGGTTTAGGATAATAACTAAATAGAGCGAACCAGGCACATCGCAATGAAACGGACTAACCCATGACTTCGCTTACGACCAGGGGTGCAAACGAGCTGAGCTGCTCGAGATTGGCTCGTGAAAATGCTCGAAACGAGCAGAGCTTGAGCCTAAAATAAAGCTCGTTTATTTATCAAGCTCGAGCCTGGCATGTGAAGCTCGTCAGGCTCATCGAGCCTTATCAAGTCTTTGTGTAACATTAGCTTTTATTAATATTAAATAGCATTTACCTTTTATTTTAATTGTCTAATAAACGAGCTAAACCAAGCTTATTTAAACCTTTTTACGAACTGAGCTTGAACCTAAAATAAGCTTGTTTAGTAAATGATTCGAGCCCGAGCTTCACTTATCGAGCTCACGAGCTTAAACGAGTCGATGTATTATTTTTATTAAATATATTAAGTAATAGATTATAAACGAGGTGAGTTCCAGCTCGAGCCTGGTCGAGCTCAGGCTCGGCTCATTTGCATCCCTATTTGTGATATAATCTAGCACAATAGTGTTTCAATAAATATTGTACGAATATAAAAACTACTAGAAACAAGTACCGTAATATAGAGTGTCATCTCTGTCACATTACGCATACAACTTGCGAGCAAGTTATAAATTCGATGCAATATCAGTTTATTCATTAATATGCGATACCTATCTTATTTTATGCCTTAGAAGATACAGATAGCCATAAGTGTATGATTCCTCCTACATAGTTGCGAATAACCTATTTACTTTATGCTCTTTTAGGAAAATATACATTGTGATAAAGCATATCATTCCTTCTAACACAGTTTTTAGGTTCGATACAACTCTGGTTTTTTATCACCCTCTCGAATACCAGATGCTCAGCATAAGTTGTGTTTTACTAACGCATTGGTTAATAGAGTATTGATAGAATCACATAATTTAAAAGTAATAGGTTCTGACGTTAAAAAAGACAATGCTCATAAAGTGGCGGATCCAATAAACTTTTTCAGAGGGTTTCCTTTGCTAGATTTTCAATAATTTTCACTAATTTCTTTTTTAAATCATACAAGATTTACACTAAATTTTTCTAACACTCTGCTCATAATAATATATTTTGACAATCTATAACACTCTGCTCATAATATATATTTTTACAATCTATTATGATGATTAATATTCCTAATTTAAGGCCTCTTTTGTCATGTAAAAAGTGAAATGTTGTATTTTTAAAGAGTGAGTGCTACAATTATATAATGAACAAGTTGTATTTGTTTTTGGATGCGTATATAATTATATGTGCTGACCAGGGACGAAACCAGGGGTCAAGAGGATCCGCTGACTTCCTGGACAAAGAAATTTTTAAGATTTTTATTTATGCGATTTGAGATTTTTCTAGAAAAATTATGTTTTAGACCCTCTAGTTATAGCCGGTAGAAAAGAGAGTCTTATGATGACCCCTGACAAAGAAGTTCTGGTTCCGCGAATGATGCTGACTAAATAACTTTTATATTACTTTTGCAATCAGTTGAATTCAATAGTCCACTTTTATGTTTTTAACATTTTTGGAAATTTTACGTGCTTCAACGCTTGTAAATGATGTTAGGCGTATATGTGTTTTCCAAAACAATTTGACGAATGATTTATATGCCTAGATGTGTTTTTAATGTGTTTTGAAGTTTCTTGTGCGGCTAGTTACTGTGGGGACGACATTTTATGGGCGGTGACTGCATGCGGGGAGTAACACATCTTGATGTGATGCATGCATTGGAGGCACTGGCCATTGCTTTGTGGGGGAGATGTGCCATGATGATTTAGACGGTAAGTGCTCGCGGGGTATTGCGTCTAATAATGAGATCAGTCATTGTGGGGAAGACCGAAGCTCACAAATCCCGATATTCCATTCACTCCGATGCTGAAATATGTACCAGGACTCTTCCAGGTATTGTGGCCGGGCATGAAGAAGGATATCGCTCTGTACGTTTCGAAATGCTTAATTGTGGAAAGTTAAAGCCGAACATCAACGACCCTCTGGCTTACTTGAGCAACCCGATATCCCGATGTGGAAATTGAAGAGTATAGCTATGGATTTTGTTACGAAACTTCCTCGCACAACTTTCGGTCATGATAGCATTTGGGTTATCGTTGATCGTCTCATGAAATCCGCTCACTTCATTGCCATACGAGAAACTATAAGGTTGAACGATTAGCACAAATCTACACCGACGAAGTTATTTGTCGACACGGGACGCCTCGTGACATCATTCTCTGACCGCGATGGTCGCTTTACTTCACGTCTCTGGGAGACTTTTCAATCCGCGCCGGTACTACTCTTAACCTCAGTACCGCTTTCCATCCCACACCACGTCAGACTGAAGGTATGATCCGCACCCTCGAGGACATGTTTCGATCGTGTGTCCTAGATTTTGGTGGTAATTGGGATACGCATTTACCTTTAATAGAATTTTTGTACCCAAAATGGTTATCATACTAGTATTCAAATGGCACCTTTTGAGACACTTTACGGTAGAAAATGTCTATCGCTTATTGTATGGCACGAGATCGGAGAAGCACAAATCACTGGTCCCGAGTTATACAGGAGACGACTGACAAGATCCTCCAGATTAGAGACAATCTCCTGAAAGCTCGCAGTCGTCAAAAGAGCTACGCCGATAAACGCCGCAAGCCCCTACTAGTTCGAAGTTGGAGATCACGTTTTGCTTAAATATTTCATCTTGTAAAGGAGTGATCCGATTTGGAAAGAAAGGGAAATTAGCGCCACGATACATATGCCCCTTTAAGATTCTGGAAAGAATTGGCAAAGTGGCCTATCGACTCGAATTACCAACGAAATCAACAACGTACATCCGACTTTCCACGTCTCGAACTTCAAAAAGTGTCTAGCTGAAGAAAATCTTCATGTACCTCTCGAATATTTGCAAGTAAACGAGACTCTACACTTCGTGGAAAAGCCAATAGAAATCATGGATTCAGAGACCAAGAAACTTCGACGCAGTCGTATTTCTATTGTGAAAGTCCGATGGGAAGGCAAACGTGGCGCCGAGTTCAGTTGGGAACTCGAAAGTGATATGAAGACTAAATATCCACATCTCTTTGTTACTTCTACTACTTAAATTTCGGGATAAAATTTCCTAAAGTGGGGGTGACTGTAACAACCCGACCATTCTGGTTGTTCCGTACTATCGTTACTACTTCCTTGTAATCATATAATTATATACATTTTCATCACACTGCATAACAACACACTTAAAACGCTTTTATACTCGCAACGCTAACGTTACACGAATCACAGTAGCTTATGCTACTTTATATGCCGAGTGTGTTTGTTTGTTCGGTAACCACTCGTGCCTACGACGTCTCTTATCACGATAATCGCAAACACATTTAATTATATGGTCTATGCAATGTTGTATGTTGTTTATGTGTTATGTGTGCTTTATGTTTCATGAATGGTACTCGCTCTCGCAAACGCCCTCGCTCACACAACTCGCTATACCGCGCTACAATGATGAATATAACGCTTAACACCTCGCCAAAACGCTTAACATGTAACACCTCGAATTTCATATGTTATATAAAAGTTAGTTATAAGTTACTAAGAATGGATTTTTACAAATAAAACACAGCTTCCCATAGTATAAAGGTCAAAGTTCTACACTTTGAAAGATTTTACTTATAACATTATTAAAAACCCAAACACACACACACTGGTTTGTGGGTGTCAACAGTAGCAAGAGAAGAGAGGGAAAGCCCTCAAGCTTAACAAATTCAACAAATTGAAGATGATTTAAGGACAAATTCGAATGCATGTCTTTAATTTCTAAATCATCTAAGTATCTTCAACCCTAAGTAAGTTAAATTATATGTTTTGATGATCTTGATGAATTGGGTTTTGAACCAATCCGTGAAATTATATGAAATTAGAATGACGGTGAGTTAGAATCATCTCATGAAACATAAATCATGCTTGAAATTCTGATTATTTTGATGTTTTGATGAAAACCCATTTTGTAGTAGTAATGTTATGAAGATGATGATGCTAAATGTGTTAAATTGAGTATTGTTATGATATATGAAGTTGGATGTTGTAGATTATTATATGAATCTGATTTATAATGAAAGTTATGTGAAAATTAGTTGAATTTCATGATCTTGATATGAACTAGTAAGATTATGCATAATATACTTGTACAATATGCCTTGTAGATAGTACGCACACAACGTGTTCGATGAAATGCCTAGGCTGATTAAGTTATGTTTTAACATGAAAAACATGTTGA
This sequence comes from Scalesia atractyloides, assembly GCA_947069175.1. NCBI lineage: Eukaryota > Viridiplantae > Streptophyta > Magnoliopsida > Asterales > Asteraceae > Scalesia > Scalesia atractyloides. Next base: position 85,411,006 of record CAMTDV010000024.1, read on the forward strand.
ATTGATGAATTAGCATGAGATTGGAATTGTATACGGTTAGTTACCACCATAATAGATAATTGAAGTGTGTGTATGCAATGGATATTGTGAAAGCTAAACGTGAAATGTTGCACCCAAGGGGCAAAGAAAGAAGAAGGTACAAGTCAATCCAAGGCGCTAGGAAGCGAGATCACGGTAAGTTCTTATGAACTTTGTCTATCCTTAATGTAGATTATAAATGTTAGTCTTATTATATAAATTCTATTCGAAAGTGGTAGTGTAATACATGGTAATTCGATGTGTTGAACATTTAAGGAATGGTTAGAAAAATGAGAAAATAAAGGAATGCTATGTAGTCGAACCGTATGAACGGGTCGCACTAATAGAATGTATGTTGGAATGCTATGTAGTCACAGAACGGTTGGATGTATGTTCGAACATATGAAGGGTCGTACAATAGAATGTATGCTGAAATGTCATATAGTCGAACCGTATGAACGGGTCCCACTAATAGAATATATGTTGGAATGGTGTGTAGTCGAACCGCATGAACTAATCGTATGAATAGAATATATGATGGAATGTTATCAATTTGGGACGTAGGGAATACGCCAAACAACTAGAATAAGATATTAAAGCATGTTTATATAAGTAAATTTAATAAGAATGGGTTGGATTATGGAAGTAAAATAACGAATGTGAATTTAATAGTTGTAAGTTAATATGTGGTATATACATATAGAATTAATGTTGATTCTTGTTGTTGTGATGTAGGTAAAGCCGTACTCTAAATGGCACGCTACACACGGAACGAACACACTCCATGATGCCCTTTACGCGCTTCCGGTTTATGTTTAATGTTGATGGGTCAAACTACTTTTGGATTGTAAATGTCGTTTTAAATGTTTATGTCTTTGTAAGTAAGTTTAAAGTTGTACTTTAAATATGTTAGAATTGGTCAACTTTGGTTTTAATGTTTGATAGTCGTGTTGGTTCGTATATATATATATATATCCAAGGGCATTTTGGTCAAAATTTATATTAAGTTACAAAAGTTCAAAATTTTAGCGGTTTTACATGATGTTTGACCATTGCGAAATTTTGGGTGTTACATAAAATAACTAACTAATACGAACGAAATCGCTAAACGAACAGCCAACGTGTGAATCGGAGGCAATTTGTAAGAAAATGGCTAATTGTACGAATATATTGTACGAACCAGTCCGAGTTCTTTTAAGTGACTAAACTGCTCTAAAGACCTCCCCATCTTTGGTTTGCTCAGTAGCTCAAGGTTGGAAGGATGGACACTCGATTTTCCCGACGAACGACGTGAAACACTCGATTTTGAACACCTAAAATAGGCTAGTTCGCACCAAACATGCTAATTCGTACGAATTACCTAATTCGTACGAATTACCCAATTCGTACGAACTAGTGCTAGTTCGTACGAACTGGTGCTACTTCGTACGAACTAACCTGTTATCCCACAAACCCTCGTTTCAACTGTTTTAACACTTCGGAACACTGATGCACTTCTGTTCTCGCTTACAGGCTGATCCAGGCGCTCCCTTCAATCCACAGCAGATTGTGTTTACTTGCTAAGCACGAACTGTGAGTATACTTGAACCCTTTTTCGCTTAAACGCACTTTTGGGTGTTACATACGTTCTTTGTATCAAAACATGCTACCCACAACGTTAAACTCTTAAAACGCTAACCGCTCTGGCATATTATACGTGAATCGCTGAATGATTGTTTGCTATGTGTAAATGATGAGGACTCACAGACTACCCTTAGCAACGATAGTACTATAGTTTGGACTCAGCACCCGATTAGTTCGGGGGTTGTTAAGGCTCGCACACTAATTTACGCGTGTGTTCACTAATGTAGACACGTATCGGCATACTCCACCTCGCAGTCGTGTTGGTTAGCTTGTATCATTATTGTTAGCTTACTTAGATTCGCCTCTTACGTGTCACATGCTGGTTATGCGTAAACACTTTATCTTTATTATTATGCTATTAAACATGTATGCTCACCTTTACTTTATGCACTGACTTTTATTTTAACGTATGTGACATGTTGATGATTATCTTGAGCTGTAAAACGGATAGGACTCCTAGAAACCCCCTAAATAAATAGGTTGTCGGACTACGTTTGTTTAAGAGATTTTGTAATTCGTAATGACTGTTTGAGGATTATATGTTTGATTATATGGGAAATTGAACGTTAAGAATATTGTCATTTAAATAGTTGTTATGGATTCTCTTGAGCAATCTGGTTCGCCTAGTGTCGCGCCCTGATGATTTCACCATTGGTTGGGGTGTGGACATGTGCATTACTCCCCACAATTGTGTTTTAGAACAAAATTTTATATCAAAGCACATATAAAAGTAAGCACATAACGGCATGATCAAAACTTTATAAAAATTTAATCTTAAAAGTTATAAGATGAAACAAAATATACTTAATATGAATTATAACATTAAAATAATAAAAACTATTAAAAATAAAAAGAGACCACAAACATTGGGTATTTATGGTACACATAGACACATTTATTTATTTATTTACTATTATAAGTTGAGGAATAGTGACACTTCCTTATTGGACCAACCATTTTATTGTTTTATATCAAATTTAAAATTACGGTTTCACTCTCAGTTTAAAATTATATTTTTATCCCCACTTCAAAATAAAAGTATGTTTTCGCCCTAGCTCAAAATTACAAATATGCCCTCTGTTCAAAATTATGATTTTGCCCTCAGCTCAAAATTACGTTTTCGCCCCAGTTCAAAATAAAATTATGACTTAGCCCCCAGCTTAAAATTACGATTTTGCCCTCTGTTCAAAATTATGATTTGCCCCCATTTGAAAATTTATGATTTATCTCCCAATTAAAATTTGTGATCTTGCCATTGATTTTTTTTTGCAAAACTATAGTAGTGTTTTATCTTAGTTGGTTGACTCAATGTAACTTTTATTGTGTCAAGCAGTTGTTATAGCTCGCTCATTGGTCCTGACAAATTAGTATTTACCCCCCGGCTCAAAATTACAGACCTGTTATCGTTTTAGTTTTTTAGCAAAACTATAGTAGTGTTTTGGTTAATTGGTTGTTTCGATGTATTTTTTTAGATCGTATTACAAGTAGTATGTACAAGTAACCTAAAGACATGCATACATGTTATGAAACTAAGAAATATTCGATTTAACGCCCTGCAACGTGGGCGGGCATAAGTGTAATTTTTATACGTCCAGGCATGCCTGACACATGCTAATTTGTCCTGAAAAATTACAGTTTGCTCCGAGTTTAAAATTATAGTCTTTCTATCGTTTTAGTTTCTTTTAGCAAAAGTTGGTAGTGTTTTGTTTTAATTTGTTGACTCAGTATAGTTTTTTTTAAGATCGAGTTATGAGTATTATGTATAAGTAACCGAAACACAGACATACATATCATGAGAGAGAAATATTCAGCTTATTACCCCGCAACGTGGGGGGGGGGGGGCAAAAACTAGTAATTATATATTTTAGCATATCCGATAACTCACTAGTCATGTTCTCTAATTATGGTATGCATAATTCTAACGCGCTGGCTCACTTTACGGAGTTATATGTCTCTTAAAGAGAAGGTCCCGGATTCAAATATGAGAATAAAGTAGTTTAGAATTATTGGTGTAAACTTTAGTACGAATAACAATTGTTGTTAAAAAGGGGATATTTACATATTCCTCCTTACTAAATTGGCTTATTACGTATTTCCTCAAACAAAAAAAAACAATTACATATTACCCCTCAATTACCTCTTGATTATTCCTATAATCTTCATTCGTCTTGCAAACCCTGAAACAGACGCCTCAACATCGTTGAAACCCTCTCCCTGAACATCGCAGAGTAAAATCGTTTTCTCTTCCACCCAAATCGTTTCGAGTAGAAGACAAGCAGGCTTTGTGAGATGAGCAGGCTTTGAAGACGAGTTTCGAGTATTAAGGTATGTGTATTTCGACTATTTTGGTGCGTATTATATGTTCTGCGAATGATAACCCAATGTTTTTGTTATTATATTGATATGAATATGAATTCTGGCTATGAAGATTGAAGACTAATAATCCAGCGCTTTTGTGGCCGTGATTTACACAAGCACAATACACCGGGCTTTTTTGTGGTGTGTATTATATGTTTTTGCAAATGATTTAGATATTTTTTGGTTGTCTATTACAATTTACACCCACACGCCACCAGCATTTATTTGTAAAACAACAATTGATTTGATTCTTAATATGTTTCCTGTAGATTCAGTTTAGTATTGGCTGTGTATGATTGATTCTTAATTATTTGATTCTCAATATTTTTTTTGTAAAACAACAAATTAGATGGAAGACGAAACCAACTTGGAAGAATATGGCAGAATCACCAATACTCATTGAGAATGTTGTTGGCCAAGGATCAACCAAGTACAAGATAAAAATAAAATTGGGGGCAACTTTCGGTTAGCTAAGAACTCTTATAAAAAACGTTATTGTTTTGCTTCAAAAATGTCTTTACATTGACACTTGTATATACGAATTTGATGATTTGATTGAAGAGGTTGAAACTCATTATCCCGATACAAAAAAACTCGTTTTCACTTTTACTATTGACAAAAACGCTACTAAGCAATCATTTGTTAAGGTTGATTCTCATGACAAATTTCAATTGACAGTTCATTGTGATATTAGAATGGGGAAATACGTAAAATATTCATTTAATAGTTCATTAAAGGTAAAACTGTCATAAATAAGAGCATTAATGAAAAGGGGAATTGGGGAAATATGTAATATATATAGGTCGGGAAATATGTAATTGTTTTTTTATTTGGAAAATACGTAATAAAGCAGCTTAGAAGGGGGGAATATGTAAAAAAACCCTTAAAAAGACAAGTGACGTTAGAGAGTTTTTGTACTAAAAGAAGAAAGTAGTTTAGAATTATTAGTGTGAGGAGCCTTTTTTTTTTTCTAAAAAGAGTATAATTGAGAAAAATATTTACCGAAATAAATTACTTTACTCTGTTATTAAAAAAAACAAGTTTTGAAATAGTTAGCTTTTATGTTTTCCAAATTGACAAGAAGTTATTGTTTTTTCACATTGACCATAAGTTTTATTGCTTTTCAAATTGACCACACAAGATTTACATTTTATATATTTTGTTATTATTAGTAATAAAAGTGTTATATAGTTATTATTAGTAATAAAAGTGTAAAAAAGCTATATATATATATATATATATATATACATTTTTATTAACAATAATTATTTTCTTTACTTTTTAAGTTTTACTCTATTATTAAAAAACATGTTTAGGAATAGTTAGCTTTTTATGTTTTCCAAATTAACCACAAGTTATTGTTTTTTCACATTGACCATAAGTTTTATTGTATTTCCAAATTGACCACACAAGATTAACATGATATATATTTAGTTATTATTAGTAATAAAAGTGTAAAAAAACTATATATATTTACACTTTTATTAATAATTATTATTTTCTTTACTTTTTAAATTAAATTTCTTTTTATTTTTTCTTAACTTTAATGATTTTTTGGGTATCACGGGTTGTGATAAGTTTGGTGTCAACCGGTATCGAACCGGTACTGGTATCGAAAATACCGGTACGGTCCTGTTTGGTATCGGTACATGAAGGTAAAAACCGGCACCAGCTTGGTACTGAAAATGCCAAAAGTCGGTACCGAATTGATATTAAAAAAATTTTAGTTCGGGAAATTCGAAACCGGTACCCAGTACCATTTTCTCATCTTTGACCATGGGTTTCATACGAACAACATCATTACCATACAAATCGGATATCTTTTAGTGTTTTTTTCTACATTTTCTTTCTATTTTTGTCAGCGGTTCCATACGCGAACGCTCGTAGTGATTTCAAAACACATGTAAACACATACTAAATAACAAAGAAATTCGCCGCAACGCGGCGACGTGATAAACCTAGTTAACTGAAAAATATTTGTTCAAATGGGGTTTTTCCTTTATTTTTTTAACTAATCGTTGAAAATATTTTTTAACTCAACATATTTTTATTTTTAAATTCTTTTCTTTAGTTTTAAATAACTTATTATATTACCTTTCTTTCTTATCTTTAATCAAATCATGTTAAATAGTAAATACAACTAAATAAGTTTTAAATACAAACATTTTTTCATCCAGTACCTTTCATCCAGTGGCAAAGCTTGAGATTTCCGACCGGGGGTTAGAAGTCATCAAACCTAAAATTATACCTACAAAATTATAAAACAGGGGGGGGGGGGGGGGGGTCGAAAACGTACATACCTAAAATTCTATACGAAAACTATATACCGGACACTACTAAGCGAAAAGTTCGGGGGTCGGGCGCGCCCCGGCTCCCAACTAAGCTTCACCCTTGTTTTCATCACCTTTCGGTTCATGTATGAATTCCTGTTGGAGTTTGTAATCATCCTAAGTTTAATACTGTTTGGTTCGAAAAAAATATATATAGTTTTTTGGGTCATGGTATCTAGACACCCCCCAAAAGTTAGTGTACATCCCTTAATACGAAGTGTATAGCACAATACGCTTCCTATAGGGTTTAAAAGCAATAAATGCTTAACCAATAGGAGCCGTATAGGCCAATACGCTTCCCATTTGCTAAAACTTAATGCTCTCTGTCGTGCAAGGAAGTGCAGAGAGTGCAGACCTAAAAAGTAGTGAAAATTTTTGAAAATCAAGTCCAACAGGAGGCGTATTGGGCAATACGATTCCTTTACAGTTACCAGGAAGTGTATTCAGCAATACGCTTCCATAGGGTTTTGGTTGGTGGATGAATTAAATCAATAGGATACGTATTGAGCAATACGATTCCCCTAGGTACCCAATAGGAAGTGTATAGGGCAATACGCTTGATATTGATACGATGAACAAATATGCTCTGACATGCAGGTAGTTCAGAACTGAAAAGCTGTAAAGTGACTCGAATATGAAGCGTATAGAGCAATACGATTTCCATAGGGACCCAATAGGAAGCGTATAGGGCAATACGCTTCCCATAGGGTTTTGGTTGGTGGACGAATTAATTCCATACGAAGTGTATTGGACAATATGATTCCTATAGGACCAGAAATCTGTTATATATCCAAGCTTTGGGGATGAATGTATTATGATGAAAATTCACAAACCAAACAATCCGATTAAACCATTCGTATCACGATGTCGTCTTGGGGCCTCAATTATATATTTGGTGATTATTCAAACGAGTCATATCCGAACGAATCATACGTCTCCGAAAGTAAAATCGAAGACGTTGTTGAACGAGGGGAGGAAGAGGTTGCATCATTGGTTCGTTGTAATGATGGTTCCAGGTGCCCGATTTGAACCAAGAGTACGCAGATGAACCTGAAAGCTATACGCAGTACCAATACCCATTTTACCATTCGCATGCGGATGTAAAACACGAGAACGAGTACGAGTACGGGAACGTGTTAAACATATCGAGGAAGATGATAATGGTTTAGAGGAAGATGATAACGATTTCGAGGAAGCTGATGACGAGGAGGAAGTTGGCAACGACAACGAAGAACCTAATCCGGATGTCTCTTTTGAAACGGATCAGGTTTGACATTCCGGTTACTTACGTGTTATTTAAATATTTTGTGTTTATATTCTTTTAGGGATGTTTTTACCATTAAGGTTTCACTGTCTCACTTTATAGACTGGGAAATATATGTGTTATTTGATGTCTAATTTTTATTAGATTTGTATTTTGTTACATTTTTTCAATCTATAGTGTGTTTATATTGTTTTAGGGTCTATAAAGATATTATCACTCTTAATTTATCAAATAAAAAACAATTTTCTAAAAAAAAGTATGTTCTTTAACAAGAGTTATAAAAAGTATATAACAAAATTAAAAAAAAAAATTTGTTGAATCATGAAATTTTAAAAAAGTTGTTTAACCTTTTTTTTCTTTTGTATCTTTAACTCTTTATAAACGTTTTTTTTGTAATAGAGATGGTGTTAATCTTTCGTAAATATTTTCTTAATTCTTATAATATAATATATTATTTGTTATCTGGAATTTGTATTATATAATAAGTATCCACTAACATATTATATATCCATTGATCCAATATTCTATTAAATGTTTATTGAATTTGGTGTTTTGTTACATTTTATTCGATATATAGTGTGTTTATATTTTTGTGGCATCGTTATATATAATGTTTATTAATATATTCGATATGTTTTAAAGAGAGAAAGTTGATTTTGTTTTAGAAATTTGGATCTCTTGAAGAGTTGAAGACTTGGGTTTACCAAAGGGCACTTGCGTGTAATTTTGTCATTGTTACCAAACGAACTATTTCAAAAAATGAAAGGACAGTGAAGATATGGTTGTGTTGCGACCGTGGTGGTGAATACAATAGTACAGCCACAAAACGACGTTCTGGTAGCAAAAGGGTTGGATGTCCTTTTACTCTGGTAGGAAGACTAAACTCCAAGAGTGGTGCTTGGAAGTTAAAGGTGAAGGAACCAAACCATAACCATGAAGCTTCACAACATCTAGAGGGTCACGCGTTTGCAAGGAGGCTAACCCTGAATGAAGAATATATGGTAGAGAGTCTTTATTCTCGAAACTTAGAGCCAGCTAACATTCTTTTAACAATAAGAAATCAAAACCCACAGAGCATGTGCATTCTACAAGACATACACAACGTAATAAAAAAGTTTAAATTCAGAATGTATGCGGGTCGAACTCCAATGCAGGTACTAGAGAAACGTTTGCCAGAAAAAGAGTACAATTACTTCACCCGAGAGAATCCCTCCACAAATGTGGTCGAGGATATTTTCTTTGTTCATCCTCACTCGTTAACATTGTGGCGTGCCTTCCCACATGTGCTGATGATTGACACTACTTACAAAACGATATGAGTATAAACTTTCGTTTGTTCAAGTCATCGGCGTGACATCGACACACAAGTCCTTTTGTGTCACGCATGCATTTATCTCTAAAGAAAAACAAGATAACTTCTTATGGGTCTTGGAAAGGCTTAGAGACATGCTACAAGAGTGTATGGAGCCTCGCGTAATAATAACGGATAGGGATCTCGCTCTGATGAATGCTTATGATAAAGTATTCCCAAATGCTTCCAAGTTGTTGTGCAGGTGGCACATTTCTCAGAATATTTTGAAACACTGCAAGGCAAAATTTAGTAAAGATGACTGGAAAATTTTTAAGCTTTCTTGGGCTCGATTGTGTCAGTCTCATACACAAGATATATACGAGTATAACTATAACCGGCTTTATGAACGAGTGCATAGTGAAGGCCGAAAAGGTACATATTGTATTAGTTTATGTAAATGCATGCATACATACATACATACATACATACATACATACATACATACATTATGATAAGTATAATCTATTTTTCAGAAGTTATGGACTATGTGTGTGACGTTTGGCTGAAAAATTATAAAGAGAGATTTGTTTCACTTTGGACTAACACAAACCATAACTTTGGTCAACACACAACGAACAGAGTTGAGAGTCAGCATGCCAACTTGAAGAGATACCTTAAGGGGCATAACAGCTCACTCCATAGACTTGTGTTGCAAGTAGACAAAATTTTAGAGTCACAAGTCATAGCAATAAAACACAATTTCCAAAATATCCTGTTCGTTCCCATGGGGGACCACAAAATACCAATGTTTGATTATATACGTGGTAAGGTTTCCCATAAGACTCTAGACTTGTTGCTTGTCGAGTTAAAGAAGTTGAATGCCCTACGGTCAGCAACGGGAACTTGTGGCCACCAAATTTTCACGAGTTGTGGGTTGCCATGTGCTTGTCGTTTAAACTGGTACGAAAGGACAGGTAATAAATACATGTTATAACCATTTATTACACTTTAAATGATTACCCCCTCCCCCATCCCTTTTAACTATAAATTTTAAATACAGGTAACAATATCCCACTTGATGACGTAGACGTCTTCTGGACAAGACTAAATGTATTACCGGAAAAAAATTCACAAAGACGAGAGTTACCTTCAGGAGGAGATGGATAAAATCACACAACAACTACAATCGCAACCACCGCAGTGAAAAGGAGTATGATCTCAAAGTTATTAGCCGTGGTGAATCCAAGTATCACTGACCATCGTCCACCTGAGGTACAAAAAGATACTCGCGGGCGCCCAATTGAGAAAGCACGACAAAAGAGAAATGAGGAGGCTGATAAAGATGACACTAAAAAGAAAGTTGTGCAACGCAGTCGCCTAAAAAAATCTAAAGATAAAGAGAAAAGTTGTGATGACGAATTTCCACTGTTGGTTGGGGACAGTTACAAATATTTTACATACATACATACATACATACATACACACTAATATTTTTCAACTAATTGGTTGTGACAGGTACAAAAACGTTATTGAGAGTTTTAAAGAATGGCTTCCAACTAGGTATCGACCCTACATTACAGATATAGAAAATGTCCAGCCGGATGGTAACTGTGGCTTCGGATCCATTGCTCGCGGTTTAGGGATGGAGCAGAATCAATGGTTGTTTGTTCGCCAACAACTGCTAGACGAGATGATCATTAACGATTCTCTATGGAGACCTATGTTCTGCAATATCGACAAAGAACTTTACAATGACATATATGACTCAATATATCATCTGGAAGTGGAACCTGCACCATAGCGAAAGTGGATGCAACTGCTCTACGCTGGATTGTTGGCTGCTCAGAAATTCGGTGTGATAATCCAACATTTCAGTAATGGCGTAATCAAACGTACTTCCCCATGTTTGATGGTCCAACAACTTTCCGTGACCATACCACCATCTCAATTGCTTTTGTTAAGACAAACCATTTCATCCTTCTTAAGTTAACCAATGATTGTCCAATGCCTCCACCGAATGGACTTTGGAGTCTATACAGAAACCCCGAAGCTATAGAATGGGAGACACTATACGCGTCTCGTATTCAACAGGGTAAGACATTAATGACAAGTAACAAAAGTCAACATAAAGAGTACATAAACGTGTTTGGTTAGTCGTAGCATTAGTTATTGTATTATTTAGTGTTGTCTCTATTAAAATTATTTATTTAATCATGGTATTATTTCATGTTAAAAAAATGGTTGTTTGTATTAGTTTTGTATCATTTCATTTTAAAAAAAATGTTGTTCATATTAGTTTTGTTTACATCAAATTATTAACTTATTATTGTTACATTATAATATTTTTATAAAAAACACTTGTTAAACAAAAAACAAAAAATATACATACATTTATATATGGGAATCGTATAGCACAATATGATTCATATTGTTACATGCCATAAGCATCGTATACGGCCATTTGAGATTGAAATTAAGAAAATTAGAGGAACTGTATAGCTCTATACAGTTCTCCTGATTGAAAGATTGAAAGTAGATTCTTGTAGTTAGAGTAGATTCTAGCATTTGCGTGTGTCACTAAGATACATCCCTATTGGAAGTGTATAAGCTAATATGGTTCTTCTGATCCTTAAAGGAAGCATATAGGCTAATACGTTTCCCTGATCCCTTAAACCATATCCTTTTAAAAACTCCCTGCCTCCATTCCTTAACAAATCTCCAAAACATCACACGACTCTCAACTTTAAATCTGAAAAACAAGCCTCTCGTATAGCTTAGTATGCTTCATTTCGGCTTCAAGGTTAATAAACTCGTTTATAAACCTACATCTTTTTATGTTTTTTTTTCGTTTATATTTGGCTCAATTGGGGGGGGGGGGGGGGGGGGGGGATAATGGTAGTTTTAGGTATTCATTTGCATTTCGTGAAATGTGATGTTGGTTAACTTTAGACCTGGCAAACGGTCGGGTCGAGCACGGATCAAAAACCAACTGGTGCCTCTTCATGAAATGTTGCTGACAAAACTAAGGGTTGCGACTTCTCCGCATACCCGTTTGGCGCCTTTTAAAAAAAACACTTAAACGTTGCATTTAACAATCCTGGCCGAGGCGTCGGACAACATGCTAAACAATCAGACGACAATCCAAACGACGCGCCGAACAAAATCATTCGGATGTGGTGTAATGAAGTAAAAGAAATATAGAAATACAAATGAAAATATAGGTGAGGGATTAGGTTGGTGACATCTGACATTTTGATTCATTGAGTGTTTTTGAAAATTGAAATTTGAATATTAAATTGTATTGTATTATCTTTCATTTACGATTTATTTGTTGTTTCAAAAAAATATTTGTTATTTTGAGTTTTATCATATCCACTTTTATATTTGTTATTTAAGTTTATCATATAATATTTATATTATATTAAATTCGTTATACTTATATTATTGTTATAAATTATATACATATGTGTGTGATCTCTGTGTGTATATATATAGATTATATTACATCATCCGATTTTCAATTCCGGTTCGACCGGTTGAACCGGTTCGATCAGTGAACCACTAAGGCGTCCGGTTTAATGTTCCGGTCGGGTTTTAAAAACATTAATATCAACGGATTTAAAAATATTTATTAAATCTTATTTCATAAAACTTTTGAGGTACGGTTTTTTAATTTTAAATTATAATAATCAAAATGTAATCAGGAAGTTATAATCTTATACACAGGTACAAATATGTAATAAGTGTATATTATTTTAATACATAAAAAACCATTAAAAGATATGCATATATTTAATATTTCAAAGCATTTAACGTGAATTCAACATAATATTGCATTGTATATTACGTATGATGAATGAAAATGATTACTATTTTTTGGCTACTTAATAAAAATGATAACTACTATTTTTTTTGGATTCAACTACAAATGACCGCAAAATGAACCCGATATGGTTTTTTTTTTTTAATTTGCTCTGTGTCAAACCTGAACCCGATATAGTTAATTTTGGATTTTAACACGCTTTTTTATAATTTTGTAGATATGGCGTTGGACGATGAGATACATGTTGCGGAACTTTTCGATCCATTGGCCGGTGACGATTGTTCACAATATTCATATATGATGTACCCTGCCCGAACGTACGAAGCTGAGCGGTTCAATAAACTTAGGGAGATGAAAGTGGGGTGCATGAGGGAGATACATTGGGATTCATTAGAGATATGTGGGGTGGCGGACACTGTGCGGCAGGTTATCGGGCAGGATAGCCCGTGGGATCATTTGTTTCGAATCGGAGCTGGGTCCTCTAATCGGCCGTTGATGGTGGAGTTTCTCTCCACATTCGCTATAGACCTCGACCGGCTGACCGGGCGAACTCAGATTTTGATGATCCGAATTTGCCGGCTCCACCACCCGATATCACATTCCGTCTGTTCGGCGAGCTGTTTCAGATGTCGCTTCGTCAATTTGCCGCCGCCACCGGTTTTTACACGGAGGCTGAGTTGGTTCAGGACGTGTATACCACGGCTATCGATTCTATGCCCGACGATGACTTGATTGCCTGGTGGCCCACCATCGGTGATGGTCAATACACCAAAGCGGAGGAGGCTCGATCCTCAGACATTCATGACCCGTTAGTTCGTTACTTGCATCGTTGCATTAGCACGGGCATCGCGGCCCGTGGCAAGAGTTGCGAGCACGTAACGAAGGCGATCTTTTCTATCTCTATTGTTTATTTACTGGCCGTCCGTGCGCCCTCCATCTCTGCTTGGTGGATTATTTTGTCACACGTTGGAGAAAGCAGCGTCGTGGCAGTATATATGGAGGATCATTTATCGGCCGGATAGCCGAGAGTGTTGGTCGGTACTCTGGTTGGGCCGATGTTAAGTATCCGACGCCGGCTCCCTGCAAATATTTGGACATGAGGTCGATGACAGGGATGAAGGTGGCGGTAAACATTCCTAATGTTGGTTATAGGTTTGTCGGGGCTAATCCTCAGGCTTGGGCATGGCAGCCGTTGGTACATCACCCGCTTTTGGAGGCTGAGGAGGTTCAGATGCCTCAGATGGCTGAGCAGGAGGGCGGGCAGGATGATGTTGAGGTCCCGCCTCGACATGAACAAAGGGGTCATCAGCATCCACAAAGAGCTTATCGTGCGGTTAGGTTGCCTCGGTCAGCCAACCGTCTTCTTGATAGGATTTTGCGTAACCAGGATGAGCAGATGAAACTTCTAACATCTCACGATCGCCAGATGGACCGGTTGCATGATGACATGGGGTGGATGATGTCACACCCCGACCCGCAGCGGAATAAGAGTCGGGGCATAATTGGGTTATCACCAAAGCTCATGATATTTACTAATATGTTTCATATTTATTAAAGTCAAAATTACATTCCCAATAATCCAAACATGTCCATACAATACAAAGAAAATAACCAAACAAAACAATTCCAAGCTCTAAATCATTTTATTCTTCTAGTCCAATCCTATGTGTTTCTTGCTGCAGCTGGTTCACCTGTATCATGTGTAAAAATGGGGGTTTTTGGGTCAACATAAGTTGGCGAGTGAACCTTGTTAGATAAACATTTATTATTGATTTTCTTGTTGGTTTATCAATGAAAAATTGTACATAGTCATAAATGAGCAAATGTAAATAATCAAACAGTAGCAATAGCAATCACAACTATAACATACAATAACATATGATAGCATACATTAACATACCAACGTCATACAATAAATAACATGAATGAAACTGTGCGATCAAGGCTCAATCAAGCGGAGCCGATCGTATTGCATGTACTGAAAATGATAAATGTCTGTGCGATCAAGGCTCAATCAAACGGAGCCGATCGTATGTTGGCACGCCAGGTTCACGCTCATAATGTAATGGGGAACTTGCTTAACGCTCATAATGTAATGGGGAGCGGCGGCCTATGAAATTGCATGTACTGAAAATAATAAATTGAATCTAACAATAACCACACAAACAGTTGAAACAAGCTGAATACACATTTGTTCATGATATGATGTATGCACAATGATTTAAATATAATATATAGCAAGACACATGATACACCCCAAAAACGTGATTAAAACGGGGAATTTGTAAAGATTCACTCACATTGGGTGCGTTTGATTGGAGATGGTGAGATGCGCACGAGTTATAAGAGCGGAACAACGAGAATTAACTAACCTAAATAATAACGGAAAATATAGTAAATGAGTGGATTTTATTAAGGATTTTAATAGAATTTTTAGATATATTTTTACGAGTTTAAGGCTATTTCCTATCTTTAAAAACATTATTTTTAAGTATTTTTAATTGGTTTTTAAATTAAATTAAATAATTAAAAATCTAAAAATATGTTGACTTTTTGGGTTGACCGTTGACTTTTTGACTTTAACTGTTTGACCGGTTTATTGTGTGACTGAAATGCGCTAGGTGAGGCTCGAACCCGAGACCTCCCGTACGCGTGCACGCAGCTCTACCAACTGAGCTACGTGTCTAACCCGAAATAATTCTGTTTTTAATTATACTTATACATTAACTCAGTTTATCCAAAATCCTTTTATTTTCAAAAACATTTTAATTCATCGAACCGGTGCCACTAACAGGTGTCGAACCCGAGACCTGTGCTTTCACGTTACACACAGTCCACCGCTGGATTGTGTGTCTAACTTGGTTAATATACAAATTTTATTATACTTAACAACTAACGGAGTTAACGCGGTTCAGTTTTAAACAAAAAGGCATTTTATTACTGCGAAGGTGCGTGTGTGTCAAGAATCGAACTCGGGACGTATGCGTGTTTTTGTTCGCACACAGTCCACCGCTGGACTGTGTGTCTAACCCGTTCAAAATACCAATTTTAATTATTCTTATAATGTTATCACAGTTCATCTTCTTCGTTAGTTTTTTACAGGCAGTAGATTACACCATTATATCTTGTTTAGTTCGATTGATAAACATTGTAGAAACTAATATGAAATGGCAGAGACGATAATTAGAAGTAACATACCGGTGAACGATTTATTTCAGAATTCCGGCAGGGTGTCGGTCTCTGTTTTTATGAACTTCAATTGAACAAGACAATTAACCGTTTTGATTAGCTAATCGTAGAATTGAAGTGATAAACAAACGTTAACAGAGTGTTTGAATATCCTTACCGATTCACAGATGAAAATAAAGATTTCCAGAAATTTTCCGGCGAACTGGAATTATCCGATAGCAGCGTCTGAATTTGATTTCAATTGAAAGGTTTGAGTTAGAAATAGCTTAACAATTGTTAGACTACGACGGTATTGAAAGACTTACCGTTTTGATGAAGAATACGGTTTTTCCGGCGAACTTGCAGAATTTTCCGGTGAGTAAAATAAACTTCTCCGGTGGACTGTAAAGTGTGCGGAAATGTAATTGGAGGTCTTGCAGAGTATTTTGAGTCGCGAGAGAGGACAAAGATTGAAAGTAATCCAAGAATTGAAAGTTTTCGGTTATTAAACCGATTCACTTCCGAATTCAAGTTTCATTCAAAACAAAATTGATTGGAATTATCGGTATATCGGTTATACTCATTGAATCGCGAGTATCCAGATCGTCTTTGAGTGTTTTATAACCGATTTCAGTTACAGTTGGCGTAACCGGTTGATTTACGTTTGTCTATAAGGTTTATTTGTTTCCCATAGATGACAGAAAACAAACAAGTGGCGGAGTGGTTATGCGTGTGAGTGTTAAGTCTTTGGAGTTACAACCCGGCTGACCCGGGTTCGAGTCCCGGCAGCCCCATTTTATTTTTAATCACTTTATTTATACTTTTTATCAATTATAACTTTATGGTTTAGTTTGTTTATTAATTATGTATCATTAAAAATTAAAATGAGCATAAATAGGCAACGAACATTTATAACTTGATATTCGATTACAAATGGAGCGGGTTTGGAAAAACCCGTTTTCGACAAATGTTACAGATGATGACTGGCATGGGTGAAATGTATAAGCATATGGGTATGTCGGTTCCACCCCATCCACCACCACGAGTTTATCAGGGCCAGGGCCCGTTCTATGCGCAGCAGCCCGACCCGTCCATGCCATCCTTTACTCAGCCCATCCCGTCCATGCATGTATGTTATCTTATTTTTATTTCATTATCTATGATCTATTTAATATTATGAAATGTAATGGATAATTTGTTTAAATTCTTATAGGCTTCAGGTCCGTCCTATTCTCAGCCAGACCTTTGGATGCCGCATTTTCCTCAGTCCGGCCAGACGATGCCGCTCTTTCCTCTGTTTGACATTTCCATGCATGTATGTTATTTTGTTTTTATATCATTTTTTATGAACAATTTTAATATTATGTAATGATTATTTTGTTTAAATTTTTTATAGGCTCCGGGCACGTCCTGTACGCAGCACAACCCGTCGCCTTCTATTAGGCGTGGCCCGACATTTACAGAGGAGGAGCTCGCGGAGTCTAACGAGGAGTCTGGCGAGGAGTCTGACGAGGATTGATGACGATAGTGGTTTGTGATGTTTTTATATGATGCAATATTGTACGAACAATTTAGTTTTTATGTATGAACGATTTAATTTTCCGTTTAATTAGGTTATGTTTGTTTTGGTAAGTTATAATGTGTGGATATGTTTAGTTTGTTTGAATTGCTTAATTTAACTAAGGTGTTTACAAAAATTTATAACAAAAAAACCATCATTATTATATAACAAAACAAACTAACTCAAATTAAAAAAATAAATAAAGTTTGCTAAGAGCAATACGGTGTTGTGGGAAAAGAAAATTTCTTCTAGGTTCGATAGGGCAATACACTTCCTCTGCTCCCTAATCATTGGCTAAAAAAGCATCTGAAAAGTGGCTGAAAAGCATCTGAAAAGTTATCCAATAGGAAGCGTATAGATTAATACGTTTGGGCTCAGAGGAACCATATAGCCCAAACGCTTCCTGTAGGGTTAGGATGTGCAAATAAAAATGAGGGATGTATGGATAACGAGAGCCTTTTTAACTCACTGTTCATAATTAATATAATAATGATGTTATGCGTGAACATTGCATGAAAGGTTTTAGCAGTTACCAGATTTGAATAAAAAAGGTTTTAACTTTTACAAGGTTTTAAAGAGATTCTAACATGGACATTTTATTGGTATGCATATCAATCAGAGATCATGATTCATGAAATGGAAATATGGAATCATGATACAATGGAAACGAGATGCTGCCAATGAAAACATGTATGCGAACGGAATCAAACTACAATAATTGAATGCATTGACGGAACTCAATATATTTTTGCTTTTACATAGAGCGTATATAGTAACACCAAAATTTTCAACTAAACCCCAATATATATTTATATGATTGATCCCCTTGGTTTTACGAAAGAATTGTCCCCCTTGACTAATGCCTATTAGACCACTAGTGGAGGGGGTTTTGGACGGTGTTCCCTTTAAAAAACCGTCCCTCCACGTCAGTATTACTGCCCCTCTGGGCGTTTTTTTTTTTCAGTTTTGTTGTTTGGTGTTTTATTTAAAACGCCTGATGAATTCATGCCTTTAGTGAATGAACCATAGGAATATAGAGAATAGCAATGGGTAATGATTACCCTCTTTTCACTTCACATTCCATAATGCCTCATATGCCACATGTCAAATAATGTTTAAGGGTGAGACATTTATTTCACCCACCACTACACATAGTATTAGTTTTTTAATAGAAAAAAAAAAACTAACCATACATGTTTTACCAAATAAAAAGTTATACAAACGATTTACCAAATAAAAAAAGTATAGTTAGTTAAATAACACAATTTCTTATTTACTTAATAATCCATCACCCAATTGTTAACCTAAACAATAAAAACTAGGGCATATGCCTGCTCCGTTGCGGCGGTGCATTATCGCTGGCATTCGATTGATATTGGTTCGGTTCGTTACAATACTGGTACGATACATGCACCTTATATAGAAATCAATGCATGTTTTACACTGATCAAAAACGATAATAACATAGGTACCAACACCAATATTGTTCGAATGGAATGGTATCAATTGATTAAGATCGTCATGGTATTCATTGTCATTAAAATTTATATCAGAATGTTGAAAGATAATAAAATAGAATGCAAGTTACTTAAAAAAATCAAATATATGATGAATAAATGTTATTAAAAAATAAAATCATACATTGAAAACAATAAAAATGATATCAACGATCAAAGTCTGTGGGGAAATCGGTCGGGGTAAAAGCTTCACTGATGGATTGTAAGCGACATATCACAATTGGACTTTATGAAATTAGCATGAATTAGTCCAAACCGAATCGAAATCGATTGGACAACATCTGTATTGGAACCGGTATTTATTTTTATTTTTATTGTTTTTGTTTTTCTTTTTGATAAACTGACACCTTATCGCTATCATACCAAACTAAACCAAACAACGTAGATACTGATTCGCATTTCTTTTTATGGTTTTCTGTTTGATGAAGGATACTTTACTCGTATGTTAAAAGTTATATAAAAAATGGAAGTTTAAAACTAACTAATGTAAAAAAAAATAAAATAATGAAAGTTAGAAGACCATATTGAGAAAAGAAAATCAAACTATTGTTACAGTTTGAATTAACTAATATACTGATGTAAATAATTAAGTATTATGATTAGGATAAAAAGAAGTAAATATTGTTAAAAAAATCAAATGTTATTAAAATATAAGTTTATTACTGTTCATGACAAGTTTGAAATGATATGTATAATTTGAAATGATATGTATAATTAAAAAGATTAAATATTGTTAAAAAAATCAAATGTTATTAAAATATAAGTTTATTACTGTTCATGACAAGTTTGAAATCATATGTATATTAGGCTGATCGATTGGAAACTTGACACCGGATTATCATAAACCTAGCATGAAAAAAAAGCGACACGTTAGGAAAAAAATTATTGGCGGCTCTGCACAGATCGAATGGCATAATGGAAAAACATAAATCGTCAACTAAATGATGGAATCGAAAAATGGATTCCGACGTGCATATAGAGATATGTGTAGGAACCGTTCGCGTAATTAAATAAAAATAAATAAGAATTACAATACAGAAAATAAAGAAAGCGGTAAATTACAATACGAATTACAACTGAAATAAAGAAATACAAGAAAGAAGATGAAACAAGAAAACAAAAATAGCTGAGGCACGTGTTCAACACGCTGCCCTTCAAACAAATTCCGAGTCTCCCAGGAGTACTCGTTTTGTTTCCCATGGTACACCAGCCGGATCAGTGTGTACTGCTGGAGCTGGCTCAAGGACTCGAAGAATACCTTGAAGCAAGAATAAATAAGATCAGAAGTGAGTAGAGGGAAGATTGAATAAGTTGTTGTTGTGTGTTTTGCTGAAGAGGTGATGTGTATTTATATAGCATCTGAATCGTAAGGAGAGAATTAAATTCCATTGAACGTCTTCAATGCAATTTAATTTGTCATTTAATTCTCAGTCAAAACCGTTGACTCATTAGTTACGAATGCTGAACTGAAACTGCTCAGTCTGTAACGTCTGAAAGCTTCTGCGTGCGCGCCCTTTTGGCTCACTTCTGTGTGCACATCACCCCACGCGCGCCAACGTATCACGTGTCTCTGGTGCGCACGCGTGTACCCGCGCGCTGCTGCCACTTCACCCTCCAAGGTCAACCTGCCACCTGGTCGTTGCAGCCCATGTGTCTCACCACCCGCCCATCGCCGACGCGCGCGCACGTGTGGAAGTTATGGTGCTCCGCACCCTTTGCGAGTACACTCAGTGTGTTCTTCCATGAAACAATGAGAAATGAGTGTTCCCACTTAAATATCTCTTTAAGTTTCATCTCTCTTTTATGTGTGATAAGGTGCTACTTTCTCGTTTATTTCAGCATTTAATGTTTCAAACACCAAACTTTGAGAATCGATATCTCATTCATCTTAGCTCCGTACATGGTTTAGTTCGTTGTGAAGCTCTTCCAATATAGAACAAAAACCCACAAAGAAATATTTATATTAACCTCAGTTTATAATATTTATTTGTAGTCCATAATTAGGGCAAATTCATTTTCTATATTCGTGAAAAATGCTATTTTTCCACAAATTTCTAACAATATGAAAGTAATAAAGGTTTGTTTGTGTCCTCAAACAAAATGATTGATATGATGCCTTCCTTGCCTTAAAACTTTTAAATCTTTAAGGTAGTATACAAATATTTAAAAGTTAGTTTTCCGTTAAAAAATATAACTATTTGCTTTTTTTTGTTTTGGTAACATAACCGACTATGTTAAAAAATGATATAAAAAAACAAACACTTATTTTAATAAATATGTTCAAGTCTCCAGTTTATTTGTTCCATCACCTTTTTCTTTTGAAAAAAAAAAGAAAAAAAATATAATTTCCATGTGATTTGCTTGATGGAGAGAAGAGTAGGGAGACGTAAGCGAGATAATAGAGTGCTGTTGCTTTCGCTTTCAGCTGCGGGGGTGACGGAAGCAAGGGGATTACTTTTGCTGGCGTTTCCACGTTAGGGGTCTAGATGACGTCACCTACATTGTGACTGGGTCCCACCATTTCCATGTGATTCTGACCCTACCCTCCAACATTAACGGTTTTCACGCGCCCTCCCTTTCAATGCTCTCCTTCAAACGATCATGGTATATCTACCTTTAGAGTAAAGTTCTAGTTTTATCCTGATATCTGTTATGCGTCAATAGTTTTAATTTGATTTTTTTATTTCTTGTGATTTCTTAATTGGTTCAATCTTATTCCTTACACTTATGTTCTTAAAATTAATTTTTGAGTAAAGTTCTATTTTGCTACCTATGGTTTGATCCAAATATCTAATTTAGTCTAATAGTTTCAATTTGATTTTTTTACACCTTAAAATTATTTTTTATTAGGGCAAATAAGTCTTTTGCGTAGGATGTATGGTGTCGATTTAAATTACTTATTATATTAGTTAATTTTTCCATAAACTCTAATTAAAATATGCAAATTTAAGTATGTAAATCTTTTTATGCGCATATTTAGTGCAAAGTATCCTTTTAAATAGATGTTTATGGTAAATGAGTATCTATTTTCCTTTATCTAATTTCTTTTTAAAATATGCAAGTTTAAATATGTAAATCTTTTTATATGAAAAATCCATTTGATACAAATTATATGACAATGTGTAGTTGGTATTAGCTGAAAATGTGTTACGTACTCAAGAAAATATTTTTCACATTATAAAATCTAATAACAAATAACATTTAATATTATGGATTAACATACAATAACTAATGTGTTTTTTGGTGTATATGATTGTTTTATCCAAAACTTCATATATGAATAAATAAAATCATATACACCAAAAACAGATTAGTTATTGTATGTTAATGTATAATATTAACTGTTATTTGTTATTAGATTTTACAATGTGAAAAATATTTTCTTGAGTACATGTCACATTTTCAGATAGGACCAACTATACATTGTCATATAAATTTGTATCAAACAGATTTACCATATAAAAAGTATACAAAAAGATTTACATATTAAACTTGCATATGTTAAAAGGAAATTAGATAAAGGAAAATGGGTACTCATTTACCATAAAAATTTATTTAATATGATACTTTCTACTAATATGCGTATAAAAAGATTTACATACTTTAATTTGCATATTTTAATAGGAAATTAGATTAAGGTAAATGGGTATACCCTGTTTTTTCGTATACAAATTATATATGTAATTAGAGTTTATGAAAATTAACTAATACAATTAAGTAATTTAAAACCACATCATACACCCTACACAAAAGACTTGTTTGCCGTTATAAAAATATAATTTTAAGGTGCAAAAAAATTAAATTGAAACTATTTGAGAAAAATAGATATCTAGACTAAACCAGGGAGCAAAATAGAACTTTACTCAAAATTAATTTTAAGGGTGTGAGTGTAAGGGAAAAGATTGAACCAGTTAAGAAACCACAAGGAGCAAAAAATCAAATTGAAACTATTTGAGCAAATTAGATATCTGGACGAAACCACAAGGACAAAATAGAACTTCACTCCTACATTTATTTGGTAGAGTGGTAAAGGAAAAATTTGTGTTTAAAGTGATTTAGGTTTAATTTATGTCCTATCTTTTAGTTTATCTTTTCGTTTATGTGACATCGGTAATGATGTGAGACTAAGCAGTGATCGTTAGTTCGAGCCTTGAACTAAGAGAGTTTTACCCATCCCCGATTCGAAGACGAGTGTATTCCGATACGATTGTAAATGTGGATCCTTAGATCCCTTCTCATATTCATCCAATATATAATAATACAATCCCATATTTTTGGATAAGATACAACTGATTTACATGAGATATGGAAACAATGTTATGATAAAATATATAGGCTACCCCGCAGTCGAAGAGAGATGTGACTGATGCTGAGACTGGATCAAAAGTCTTCAAAGAGAACACGAGGTAGGCCTTTGGTGAGGATGTCAGCAATTTGATAACATGATGAAACATGTAGAATACGAACCTGTCCGTTTTGAACCTCCACACGTACGAAATTTATGTCAAGCTCTATGTGTCTTGTACGCTAATGATGAACAAGGTTCTCGGCCAGATAGATGGCTCTGATGTTATCACAATATACCAAGGTGGCTTGTGTAAGCGGGTAACAAAGTTCAAGTAGTAAGTTGTGCAACCAACAAATTTCAGCAACCACATTAAGCTACTCCATGATATTCGGCTTCAGCACTTGAACGATAGATAGTCGTTTGACATTTAAGGGACCATGAAATCAAGGTGTCACCAAAATACACACGATATCCACTTGTGGACCGACGTGCGTTTGGGCAACGGACCAGTCCGCATCGGTATAAGCAAGAAGGCCAGGGTCGGTTGACCGATATAACGTGAGACCGTAAGACGTGGTACCTTTTATGTAGTGAATGATCCTCTTAAGAGCATTCCAGTGAGCGGTCTTCGGGGCGTGCATGTGAATGCAAATTTGTTGTACCACATAGCTAATGTCAGGACGGATGAAAGTAAGATACTGTGGAGCCCCGACCAAGCTACGATACAGAGTATGGCCACCTAAATCATCACCCGAAGAGCTAAGTTTGGAATGTGTGTCAACCGGAGTAGTGACTGGGTTGCAAGTTGCATGCCATCACACTTAATAATGTCAAGGGCATACGCCTGTTGAGAGAGAAACATGCTATCTCGATGGCGAGTCATGGAGATGCCAAGAAAGAAACTTAATTGATGACGTAGGCTATTAGAATAGATGATCAGAAGGATGTCATCCACATAAAGAGGAAGAAAAGCAACGTCTTTACCATTGTGAAGTGTAAATAAAGAGGCATCATATTTGCTATGTGAGAAACCCAAGGTGAGTACATAATCAGTAAACCGTTGGTACCATGCCCGGGGTGCCTGCTTTAAACCATATAGAGATTTCTTGAGCTTGTATACGTGATCAGGAAATCTCTTGTCCCGGAAACCTATAGGTTGATACATGTAGACCGTCCATTCAGATTCCCATGAAGAAAGGCATTTGTGACATCTAGTTGATCAACCGACCATGACTCAAATATAGCAATAGATAAAACTGTTCGAATCGTGGCGGGTTTGACAACGGGACTAAATGTCTCACCACAATCTATGCCACCTATTGAAACGGCCATCACAAACTAACTGGGCTTTGTAATGCTCAAGACTACAATAAGACTTGAATTTATGCTTAAACAACCACATGCTTCGTATAACATTCATATGTGGGTGTTTCGGTACCAATTCTCATGTCTAGTTTTTATTAAGAGCGTCAAACTCATTGGTCATGGTTTTATACCACTCAGGTATGGACAAGGCATCTATCGGGTTTTTGGGGATGGGAATAATGGTGGAAGCGTGAAGATTGAGTTTTCGTTTTGGTTTTGTGATACCGTTCAAAGCGCGGGTGAGCATGGTTTAGGTAGTAACAGGAGGCAGATGTAGGATAGGAACATAATGAGGTGGTGTGAGGTTGTCACTGTTGGGTGAGGTTGTGGTGACGCTGGGTGAGGTGGGTGGTTGTGGGCCGGTAGGTGATTGTGCTTGGGCGGATGTGGGAAGTTGAGCTGGAGGGTGGGTCGAGGATGGGTTGTTGGGATGAAGTTGGGCCGAGGGTGGGCTATTGGGATAAAGGTGTGCGGAGGGTGATGTTTGGGCCGTAGGTGTGGAGTTGTGTGAGTGGGCTGATGTTGGGGTGTTAGGCAATGTGGTGTGCGGTGCAGTTTGTGTCGTAGAGTGTGAGGGCGAAGCCTGCACAAATGGCCACAAAGTTGGTGGAAACGAGGATGTCAGGAATCCGCAGGATGGGGTCGATGTTATAGTGTTGTGGAAGGGAAAAATGGTTTCGTCGAAGACGACAAGGCGCAAAATAATGATCTGGCGCGATTGAAGGTTGAAGCATTTGAAATCCCGATGGGTAGAAGGGTAACCAAGGAAAACACATGGAAATGAGCGATGGTCAAGCTTGTGTGTAGTGTGGAGGGGATGATCGGATAACAAAGGCAATCGAAACCGGTAAGTGATCATAAGAGGGAGTCCTATGAAATAGAAGCTCGGTTGCAGTTTTGTTTTGCTTGTTTTTGTTGGGTAGGATATTGAGAAGGTAGGTGCCAGTTTCTAAGGCGTGTTGCCAAAAAGTGTTGGGAAGGGATGCATGGGCGAGAAGGGTGCGCAACTGCGCATCATGTTATTTATGGTACGAATTTTTCTTTCGGCTTTGCCATTTTTTGACGATGTGTGTGGACGTGATAGGCTAAAGAGCATGCCTTATTGGTTAAAGAATTGCTGAAAAGAAGAGTTTACATATTCTTTACCATTGTCACGTCAAGATGTTTTAATGGGGCAATTAAATTATGTTTGGATTTGTTTGTGGAGGTGGCAAAAAAACCGAAAAAAACTTGGGATTTCTTTGATGTAGGATAAGTCAACAAGAAATTCATGAGATCAACAAGGAATAATATATAGTATCGATGTCCTTCTAAGCTTAAAATAGGTGATGTAATAGGTCACAATGAACAATATCAAAAGGTGCAAACGTAATTGTAATAGAATTAGCAAAAGGCAAACGTACACTTTTACCAAAAACACACGACTAAAAAACATGTTTATTCAATTTATCAAAGTCAATAGAACAAGAATTTCTTAAAGAATGCAATAAAGGTTGTCCCGGGTGCCTAAGACGTTGGTGCCATAGTTGAGAAGAGATAGATGCAAAGGTGGACGGTGTGGTGGAGTTCCCGAATCCAAGCAGTAAGGGGTAGAGATCACCGTTGTTGTTGCACCAGAGGATAGGGATCCGGGTCTTGCAATCCACACAAGAAAACCAAACGGGTCAAATTCAAAAGAAACAGAGTTGTCAGTGGTGAACCAACGGACAGTGATTAAATTTTTAATCAACTTGGGTGCATAAAGAACATCTTTTAGGATAGGTGGTGGGAAATGTGGAGGTAAGGTTTGGGTGCCTTGTCCGATAACTGGGATGGTTGAGCCATTCCAACAATTATAGTTTGCGGTATGCTATTATTAAAAAAAGACTGTAAATTACCTGGTTGTTGGTCATGTTGCATGTTGCTCTCGTATCCTGTATTATGTCATGCGTCCGGCTGGTTGAGGGAAATAATGTAGCAATTGCGTGGGCCTGATTTGGTCTTGTGCCTAGTATACTGTTGGCACTGTTCTTGGGCCTAGTAGTTGTTGTTGGATATGGGACAAGTGGAGGTACCCATTGTTGCCACTGGTTGTTGATTGGGCTGGCCCAAGGTGGGTTTTGGGCCCAACCGAGTTGTTGTTGGCTCGGCCTTGCGTTTGGCCTGGTGATCCTGCTGTTGAATGATTGTTGCTATGCCTTCGTATTGTTCATTGAGGCCCGCTAAAAGTTGTAGAACAAGTTGTTCATTATCAACGGAAGACCC
The DNA here is from genome assembly GCA_947069175.1 of Scalesia atractyloides. Taxonomy (NCBI): domain Eukaryota; kingdom Viridiplantae; phylum Streptophyta; class Magnoliopsida; order Asterales; family Asteraceae; genus Scalesia; species Scalesia atractyloides. The sequence continues at coordinate 85,437,856 of CAMTDV010000024.1, forward strand.
GACATTCGCCAGTTGGTCGACCGAAACCTTCAGTTGCTGCCAGTATGCAGAGACGTTTGGATAACCATCCAAAAGAGTGTTTGAAAATTTCTGTAGAAGATGGATTGATTTAAAGCTTTTGTTATCCTGAAAAATATTTTCTAGTGCAACCCAAGCTTCATAGGCAGTGGTATTTGGTTTGAGGATGGCGTGTGGGAAGTCATTGGATATGGTTCTATATATCCACTTGAGGACAATAGCATCCAATCGCTCCCAAGAATCATCAGTTTGCTTGGCTGGACCCTTGTCTTCATCTGAGGAAGACGAAGTTGCGGGTCGGGGAGAGAGGTGGTCTATAACCAAGAAAGCCCTGCATTGAATCTAACTCACTCCATGAAGCATATTGTGCGGTTTCCATCTCTAAGGTTATAGGAATTAGGGATTTTATGTTTATGACAGTGGTGGCATGATGAACAGAGGAAGACATGATTGTGCTGCAGAAGTTGAACAGAAAGACAAAAGGGAGACTAGAAATTTTCGAGTGAATTTCATGAGTAGCTCATTTGAAAGATTTGTTGGCCTTTCGAAAAAGAAATTTACAATTAATACTAAGAATTATTATTTATTCTTATGTTTTTAATGAATTTTTTTAACAACTAACAAAAGCTCGATTATTTGGGTAAATCTAGCGGTAAAAGATGCCACAGTCCGCAAACATAGACGACGTTGGTGACCTTATCAGCCACCATTCCAGATAAAACCTATCACGGAAGGCCCACGTAGCTCAACCCGGAGCAATTTTTACTCCAGGCAAGACTCGAGCACAAGACCTCTAGTTTAAAAGGCCATGAGGCTGTTGATGCACAAGACTACCAAAGTGTCATTGGTTACTTAATAAACGTACACAGATAGTTTTTCGTTTGGATCAACTGTACGTTTTGTTAATGTAATGATTAAATTTGATTTGATACTAAAATCATACTCGACTAGAAGTTATATTATATTATATTATAGTTAGAGAAAAGTGCTCGGATAGTCCCTGTGGTTTATCCGGATTTCACCTTTAGTCCTTACATTTTCAAAATTACATCTACAGTCCCTAAGTTTGACAAAATCGTTCTCGGATAGTCCCTCGGCCTTACATCAGTTAATTTTCTCAGTTAAGTGAGTGTGAAATGACAAAAATACCCTTATTATAAAACAAAATAGACTTAAACTATTAAACACATGTATTCATTTGTGGGACCCACTTATTAAAAAACAAAATAACAACCCCATCCCCACCTTCCTCTTTCTTTCTTATCTCTATCTTCTCTCTATCTTCTCTTCCCACCTGCAACATCATGAAAATCCAGTTGAAGATAACCAATGAGACCACCAGCAACACGATGAAGATCCAGTTGAAAACGAGATTGAGAACACGAGAGTTAGAGAGAGACGAGATTGAGAACACGGGCGACCATGGTGGCGGCTGCAGTTAACGGTGGTGGATGTGGTTGACCGTTACCAGGGTTTCGGCAAGAGAAGTGACCACAGTGGCGGTACAGTGACGGATTAACGGCGATGATGGGGACACCAGCTATAACGGGAACCCGATCTGGGGTTCCGGCCAAAAATCAAAGTTTCCGACGAGCTTCTTCGGTTTCCTCTTCACGTATAGTTATATACTTATATGAATTATAAACCTAATGGAGCTTGCCCAGATGATTGGAGTCTTGGACATAAGTTGACTTTGAAGGGGTGTGAGCCTCTGCCAAGAAGAAGTTTGAAGAGTAAGAGTGTTGAATAGAGATTGTGTTGGTTCTTTCGATTTAAGCAATGGGAATGAGGTTTCAAGATTTGTGAAATCAAGAGGTAAAAATGCTTTCTTGATTGATGATGTGTGGAGTTTAGGTAGTGGTGGTGTTAGGATTAGGTTTGATATTGGTGGTGGCGGTGGTTGTAGGTGGCGAACGATGGTGAATACGGTGGTGGATAAGGTTATGGATAGAGTGGTGTTGACGTGCTCGATGGTGGGGGTGGAGGAGGTTACCGGTGAAAGGCGGCGTGACGATGGGTTGGTGATAGAGGTCGTGACTGGAGGTGGGGTTTTATGGTGGTGGTGGAGGGGAAGTGGTTTAGAGAGAGAGTAAAAGAGAGAGATAAGGTCTCGATGATAATTGAGTCCTACTAGATATATATATTTATTTAATATTTATTTAATTATTATTTAATATATTTTGTTTTTATACTGAAGGGCATGTTAGTAATTTCACACCTACTTAACACAAAAACCTAACCCTCATCCATGCTTGAGACTATCCGAGAACGATTTGCCAAACTAATGCATAAATACTTTTTTATAAAAAGAAATATGAAACCCTCCTTCTCTGTAAACACACACATGCTCTCTCTCTCTCTCTCTCTCTCTATCTCTATCTCGCTCTCTCTCTCACACACACACATACATGCACGCGCACGTGTCTCTTTATCAGACTATCACCGCCAACACCTGCCTCCTCCACTACCAACAAACCACCCCCGGTAGCATTCAACCACAAAGAACTTCTACCACTATCTCACCGTTATCTTGCCACCAATAGCTCTGTCCAACGACATAAACAAGTAGTGATTCACATATATCTCTCCTTCCCTCTGTTCAATTTCAAATAAGATCTCAATCAGGTCTGTGACAGTTGTACTTGAAATTAGGGTTCTAGCGATTGTACTTGAAACAATTTTGCAATGATGGTCACGGTTCTGTATCAGGGGTTTTTCTTCCGGCCACTGGTTGAGGGGTTATTTCCGAGTTGTGGTGGCCGTGGCTGGTGGTGAGTTAATGTTTAGACGACGGGGTGAGATGGTAGTGGTAACGATCTCGTTGGGTGGTGGTGGCGGGGTGGCCTTCAAATTAGCTATGATGCACTGGGACGGGTACGGGAACGGGGTACGGGACGGGTACGGGAAACGGCAAAACTATAAAATTCAAGAAGCGGGGACGGGACAGATACGGGAATAAAAACATATAAAAAGTAAATATATATCAAAGATAATGTAACACAAAACCCCAAAATAGTTATATATTGATGTAAAGCTCAAAAATCCCATTTCTTCCTAATCTAATGTAAGGTAGTGAAAATAAAGGGGGTTAAATGTTAAAATACAAAAACTAATTTTACACTTTTTATGTAAGTTTTACAAGTTTTAATGACTAAAAGTAACCTAATGAAAGATAGAGGAGTTAAATGTTAAAACCCATAAACTTATTTAACCCTATAAGCAAAATTGTATTATATCTATATAATATAACAAATTTTTTTGTAAGTTATATTAATGGCTACATACCGTGATAAAGTACATACATATTTCCCAAAAAATATTTATGAGATCATAATCTCTAAAAATATATTATTTTTTTATTAACAAACTATAAATTTACAACATAATTGTGCATACAGATTTTGTACTCATGCTTTAGGAATTTTTCCTATAACTTTATTTGATGATGGTAAAATCATAAAAAATAACATAACAATATACGGTACAATGATTGATATGTTGCTATTAATTTAAAAATATAATCGATAGGCTTTTTCTTGTTATTATCTATCCCGACACACTTTGTTGCCAAGCCAAACCTCCATACCTCCAAACACTATTCTTCCTACATTGACAACTTCTGTACGTTTAGTTCCTCTTCCCACATTAACATCACCCAAAATTCTCCGGTTATCGCCTCGGAAGCACGGAAACGCCTGGGAGGTGCCGTCACAAAAAGGCAGCCGCTCTTCTTCTTCACAGTTTCCAGCAAGTTTCCGGCAGAAATTGCAGGTTTCCGGCCAGAAGTCGTCGTCGGAATCCGCTATTTTCACGCTATTCAGTCGAACTATGACCGGAAACTTGTAGGAAACGTTTCCTGCGCGTCCCCATACACCGTCCCCTTCTCCTGCACGCTTCCTGGCCGTTTCCTACCTGTCGGGGACGTTTCCCGGCCGTCCCCGTGCCGTTTCCGTCCCCTAGCAGTCCCCGGGACGGGAGACGGCACCTCCCAGGCGTTTCCGTGCTTCCGAGCAAATTAGTAGGTAAGGTGGTGGTCGGTAGGTGGTGAACAGTGGGATGGTTGTGGGTGGTTTAGCTTTTCATTTGCAGTTGGGTGTTGAAGGGGTGATAATGTAGAGGTCGGAGATGTGGAAGGGTTTCTGGTAGTGATAGTGTTCTAGTGGGTGGAGAGGTGCGGTGGAAGTGAAAGAGGTTTCTTGTGGTGGAGTGGATAGGTGAAGACGAAGGTAGGGGTAAGGGTTGTTGTCGGTTGTTGGCTGCAGCCTTCAAGGGTGGTCAACGGTAGGTGGTGAACGGTGGGATGGTTGTGGGTGGTTTGGGTTTTCGTGTGCAGGTGGGTGTTGAAATTTGATATGTTCATAACTTAATTTACAGGTGAGTGTTGAATTTTGGTTTGGGTTTCGTTTGCAGGTAGGTGTTGAAGGGGTGACGGTAATAGAGGTGTGTGATGAATGGGTGATAGGTGCGGCTTGTGGGGTGGTGGAGTGGAGGTCTTCATTCAAAGAGGTTATAAAGAGGTTTTTAGTCAATGGCATGCGAGTGGACTAATTTATTCTTAGTTAAATCGAAGATAACTGACTTTACTAACTGGGTTTGTATTAAAGGACATAACATGTTAGAAAACCCAAGAATTTGGATAAAAATGTAATATATTCCTTTAAAAGGACACGTTTCATAATTTTAGTAACACATAAAGGACAAAAAATGTAATTTACTCATAATTTTTTGATGCACTTTTAATTATAACAATGCATTTAACAATTTACTAAACTTTTCAAATGACTGAAAAGAGATTTTAATATATAAGTACTGTTTCTATTACAACTGTACACCTAAACATTAGACTGATGAGCCTAACTTCACGTACAAACCACAAAAACCACATGTATTCTTTCTATCAATTGTTTGATAGACTTGTTTTGAGTTTTCAAACGAAGAAGTTTCTTATGATTCTCTCCATATATATATATAGAGTTAAATGTTATTTTAGTCTCTGTGGTTTGAGTCTTTTCCAGATTAGTTCAAAGCTTTCATTTTTTCCCTGTAGGCCCAAAAGGGTTTTATTGTTGTCATTTTAGTTCATAGGGTTAACTTCATCGTTATTTCTGTTAATGAGAAAGGCAATTCGGTCATTTTATATGGCGAATTGCCCTCTTCATAGGGTTAACTTCATCCGTTATTTCTGTTAACGAGAAAGGCAATTCGGTCATTTTATATGGCCGAATTGCCCTTCTAGTTAACAGAATTACATATAAATGACTGAATTGCCCTTTTTGTTAACAGAAAAAATAGATGCAATTAACCCAGTGGACTAAAATGACAACGGTGACACATTTTTGGACCCATAGGAAAACATAAAACCTTTGGACTAAACTGGCAAATTAGCCCAAACCACAGGGACTAGAATAACATTTAACTCTCTCTCTCTCTCTCTCTCTATATATATATATATATATATATATAGTGAAAGATAAAACGAAAACCCACTTGAGTTGAAAAAACTCAAGAAAACTCTATGTAACATTTTTATTTTTCTAAAAAATAGGGAATGTAACATAAATGTACTTGAACATTTTTATTAAAAAATGTAAAAAATGCCTACTTGTTTTAAAAAAATGTTCAAAATTTGTATGTTACATTTTTTTGAACATATATTATGTAACATGGAATTTTTAACATTTAAAAAAAACTATTCGGTGTTTTTTTGTTTTTCTTTTACAAAAATTGTTCAAATATATGTATGTTACATTCTCTTTTTTTAAGAAAAAAAATAAAAATATTACATAGGGTTTTTAGAAAGGGTTTCTTGAGTTTTTTCTACTCAAGTGGGTTTTCATTTTATACTTCCCAAATATATATAGGGGATGGAACATGAGAAAACTAGTGTAAATGAGAAAACTAAAAAAGTTACCATAAAAAGCTTAAAAAACATACCAGTTTTAAAATACGATTTTTTTAGTATTAAACATGCATAAAACTATGAAAAAACCTACCTCTCCCCCAAACTAAAAACTAAACCCCAGAAAAAACCTAACCCTAAAAGCTTAATAAACCGAAAATCAAAATATTAAAGCTAAATTACATGTGCAACATATATCATGTGTAATACACTAATATTTTTTTTATCTTAAATATGTTCGGCTTACAGCTGAAAAAATGTTATTTTAATGTGTTTTAAGCTTTTTTTTAATAGTTTTTTAGTTTTCTCCACTTGTCATTTTGCTTTCTATAATCCATAATAATAATGACTTTTATAATAACTATTAAGTATAGAACAAACTTACTTGGCTTACTTTCTTCAAAACATGAATTACTTGGGGATCAGTTATATGCTTTTCGGTTCATCACCATAGGCCAAAGATCTCTGGATTAAGTGGTAGGAGGCTTGTATTTCTTATATAAGATGTACACCGAGTGATGAAAGCGGTTCGATCCTTGAGTCAAGGGAAATTTGTGGGCACTAATAGGAGACCCAGGGAAATTTGGGTTCGATCCTTGAGTCAAGCGGGTTTTACCGGGAATTCCACAACCGTGTTTACGGGCGGGTGAGTTATCGGGTTTTCCCCAAATTTGATGGTGGACTTGGATTACCCTCAAAGTACTCTGTTTGGTCCAGAAGTGGCCAAAAATACTCAAGATTAATTTTGTTGACAGTTGAAAGAAAATACATAATTATGCAATAGATCTTAATCTTTGCATTTTTACAATTAGAAAAATAAGATCGTTACATAAGGAAATTATAAAAAAAAATAGGGAAGAAAAGTTGAAAACTATATATAAAATTACGAAACTATCCTTTGAGTTACAAGACCAAAACACCAACTTCCACAAGCTTTGGAACAAGTTGACCACTCAAGTGAAGTCCAACAAGGCTTTCCAACCCACCAACACGCGCACCGCCAATAAACACCGCCGGAGCAACAGTCTCCGCCTCTGCTCCGCCGTCGGGGAGCAACACGGAGAGCGCGTGGATCTCGTCCTCCTCCAGCTCGATAACGGTGGGATGGACACCGAGTGACGAAAGCAGTCGTTTCATGACGTGGCACATGCAGCAAGATGAGCGGCTGAATATGATTACCGGATTTTCAGTTATGAGGCGTTGGATCCTCATTTCGGTGGATTCGGAGGTGTCGATGGAAAGCGGAGAGGTGGTTGTGGGGGTGAGTTCGAGGCGGACGCTGCCGGAGGATCGGAGACGGTGGGGGTGGTCGCCGTGCATATCTCCGGTGAGGGTTAGAGAGGGAGAGAGAGGGGTCGTGGAAGGAGGGAGGGATGTGGGGTGGGTTATATAAATGGAAGAGTGTGGCGTGATTCATATTACATCATAAAGTAAACGTAGAGAGACTATGATTTATTTTCATACTTTTATTTGAGGTGTGTGTTTTGCACGCGCCAGTGTTAATCCTTTTACGTCAACTCAAACTCTTATTTTTATTGTAAAGAGTTAATTACTATTTTAGTCCTTTTGTTTGTTAAAAATCATTATTTCAGTTCATTAGTTTAAAATTTGTGATTTCAGTCTCTGTGGTTTCACTTTCGTAACCATTTCAGTCCCTGTGGTTTCACTTTCGTAACCACTTCAATCTATTTATTCTGTAAGTACATGACTGAAATGGTTGCGAGATGGACTGAAATGGTTATAAAAGTGAAACCACATGGACTGAAATCACAAATTTTAAACTAATAGACTGAAATAGTGATTTTTGACAATACAAAGGGACGAAAACAGTAAATAACTCTATTGTAAAAGTAAAACCACTTGATTTTCTTTTATTGTTCTTTTTTTAAGGATGGAGGCTCCCATTGACCCAAAAATAACTGAGTAGTGTTTGGTAAGTAGGAATGAGAGGTTGTCACTGGCGTCACCACCCATCGCCACCTCCGCCACCACCAACCACTACCGACGACCGTCGTCGCCACCCCAGTCGCCGCCACCATCCACCGCCACCTATAACCACCCACGATCACTCCCACTGACCACCACCACTCATTCTCATTTTATTCGTTTGTTTTTCTTGCCTACGAAACAATACACAATAATAATTCATTTCATTCCAACACGGTAAACAACAAGACATTGAATACTAATGATCCATTGCATTCCCTCGTCTATTCTATTACCTCATCCATTCCATTCCATCGTCCATTTCATTACCCCATACCAAATAGACTCCTTGGGTACTAAACAAGTCATGTTACTTTGTTGGCCGGTTTAACCCGACCTAAACCCAAAAATTTTAGATAAACCCTAATATGATTTGAACCCTAAAATTGTGTCATACATATGAACCTGAACACGACTCAAATATTCGAGGGTTAACCCAAACACGGCCCGTTCAACCTATATTTTTTTTATATTTTTGGTAAATTAATATATTAATAATTTACTAAAAAACACAAATGCGTATTTTATTATCACACTAGGTTAGAACCCCATGTTTACAAAGGTTGAATAAATGTAATTTTATGTAAATATAAACAAAAAATTACATATCTAAAAAATACTCATGTATTGCACGATTTAAATAAACATGTGTATTACACAACTTTAATCAATATAATGTAATCTCATAACACACATAGTCATCTTGATATGTTTTTTTACAAATAAAAGCTTTGATGTACTATTTACATATTATAAGATTTTACTTTGTTTTTTATTTATTATTCGGTTAGAAACTTGTGTATTACAAACGTTATAACATTTTACCTTGTCTTGTTATTTATTATTAAATTAGAAACTTTGTATTATACGGGGTTGATTAAAGGTGAAAACACCGGAAAAAATAAAAGGTTATTAATAAGGGAAAAATGAAAGGAATACTTGAAAAGGAAATATTAAATAATAAGGAATAAGTTGGAAATTATGATTTAGTAATAACTAGTCATTAGCCCCCGTGTTGTGAGGAGGTGGTGTAAAACCATACAACAGCATTGTAGAGAAGGCCGTAAACAATGCTAAGTAGCAATTAACATAATATAAAAAATACGAATTCTAACACTAAGTGGCTCACTTAACACGACACATAGACGAAGTAGAATTTATACGACACATATTAGAAAATCAAGGGGGTAAAAAATCCTAACGGATCAAATGTGACCACTCAACACCGTACCAAGTAACCACCGAACGACGATCATATCCAAGAAAAAGCCTAAAGAAAAACTAATAAAAAAGCCTAAACTCATTTTAATTTTTGTGGAACAATTATAAAAATCTAAAGTTTTATAATAAAAATGAAAAACATTAAAAAGTTCATAAAAAAAGAAAACCAACAAACCAAAAAAAATAGACACTGTTCCTCATATATGTTATGAATTAATACATACTAGTATTCTACCCGCCGCGCGTTGCGGCGACGTAGAAACATATGGTAACTCAACGTTATTCCTTAGAATGAAAATTTATTATATTTGATTTGACAAATTTTCTAACAAAATTTACGTTAAAACGCAAATCCACTTAAAAACATAAAAAAATAGTATGCGAGTCTGAAGTGTTAAATGCATTAATAATGTGATAAATGTTAAACACATTTAAAGAAAAGTGTTAGAAGCTTCAAATGAAGCAAGCCCATTTTTGGTGTAAAATTTTCTATTATAGTATGTCTCATTCTTGAATGCAAGTATATTATTAGTTTTTTCTTTTCACTAATAACCAAGTCACTAACATTATTTTTATTTGAAAAGCTACTGCATACTCAAATCCAAACCCATAGTAAAAAAAAAACATGTTCTCTAGTGGTATTCTCTCACTATTTCTTCTCTCTCTAATTATCATAAGGTTCGTCACCATCGCTTCTCCCCTCAATCTCATCTCATTCTTCCCCAACATACACAAACCCTAGACAGAGCGTGATAGAGAAAGAGGGTTAGAGAGAGAAACAGAACCGCGGTAGTGAAGGTCGGTCGGTCGGCCGGCCATTCTGTTCTGGCGAGCGCTTAAAAACCGCTAGCTAACAACCTCCCAAGACTTCCTCCTTCGTTATCTGCTCCGAAACCCGAGAACCCCCGGTGGTTGAACTCTCAACGAATGTGTCTTGATGGCGACATCAAAGGTTAGGGTCTTGTGGTGGTTCTGGGTGTAGCTCGACGAATTTCCGACGATCCAATCTAACTTGCATGTCTTTTTTCGGTGTAGATAACCATCGATAAAGTACAACTCCACAACCGATGTTAATGGGTTGAAATATAATGTTAAATTATACCATAAAATCAAGCGTTTTTGTATCTTTAATATGAGTATTATATTGTTATATTTTTCAAAAAAAAAATTCAAAAACTCAGTTGTGTATGACACAATATACATGACGTAAAACACAATGTAAAGTAGATCAAAAACACAATCAATGACAACAGATAAATGCACAATAGATAACAGACTAAAACACAATGACCATGAACTTGACCTTGACGTATAACACAATGGCCATTATATATAACACAATAAGTATCAAACTAAATAAAATCACAATTGATGACAACAGATAAAAGACACAATTGATAACGACAAAATGGGGAGCATATGAAGACACAATGGAAAACAAACTAAAAACACAATACATAACAAACTAAAACACAATGAACAAGAAACTAAAAGACAATGGATAACAAATTAAACACAATGACCTGAACCAATAACACAATTTATAGAAAACCCAGATATAACATCATCTTCATTGTGTCATATATTATGTTATAGGTTCTTATAAAAAATACACATGCAAAAACCTAAACCCCCCTCTCCCACCCCCACCCCCCCTCCCTAAAAAACACTATATCTCACCAAACTCACAACCCCCCCCCCCTCAAAAAAAACCTAACACCCCCTCCAACCCAAGCTAAATGCTAAAAACTAAAAACCAACAACCCCCAACAAAAGTTAAATGCTAAAAAAAACTATACCTCACCAACCCCCCTCCAAAAAAAAAAACCTACCCCTCACCCTCCAAAAACCTAAAAAAACTTAACCCCCCCCCCCCCCTAAAAAAACCTAACACCCCCCCAACCCAAGCCAAATGCTAAAAACTAAAACTAACACCCCCCTTTAAAACCTAACACCCCCACCCCACCTCAAGACCCAGTTAAAATACACAATGACTTGAACCTTTAACACAATGCAAAAAAACAAGTAAAAATGGAAATTTTTATTTTATTTTTATATGACAATATGGTGCTCATATTAAAGATAAAAAACGCTTGTTATTATGTAGAATTTTTAAAAAAAAAATGTCATATGAAAAAGTTATGAACGTTTTAAATCGATGGGGATTTGGCATGTGCCTTGCATGTGGAGAGAGAAAATTCATAAATATATGTTTCCTTTATGCCCTTCTATTATTTTCTTATGCTATAATTAATCTCAACCTTACAGATCTAAGATCAATATACTAGAATCCTTCTTACCCTTTTTACAATTGAAGTTCTTTGTATTTGAGCTTTACTCATTATTTAATATCAATATATTTAGTGGAAGATAAACTGAGAAAAATAAATATGAGAAAACACCAAAAAAAAGATGGTATATATCCTTAAAGATTTTCATTTATTATATAAAAAAATAAAATTATAATAACAAAAATAGTAAAAATAAACAATACTAACAAAATATTTTACGGCTTATCATTAACAATATAAATAAATAAAACAAAATACAATAATAATAAAGATAAAAGATAAAGATTATATATTAACAATATTAGTATATAAATAAATAACAAAAAATAATAATAATAAAGATAAAAGATGAAGATTATATACAAACAATATTAGTTAGATATAATAATAATAATCTAGTTTATTAATATTATTATTAAATTAAACGAGAGAGCATCACGTAGCATTATTTGAAATCATTTATTAGAATTTCCAAACTATAAATTGGAAACATGTTTTGTCACACCCCGACCCGCAGCGGAAAAGGTGACCGGGGCATGATTGGGTTATCATCAAAGCTCATGACATTTATTATACGTTTCATATTCATTAATACAATTTAATGGAAATTTACAATAAATATTACAACATGTTCTAACTATCAATCTAAGCCTCTTTGATCTCTTCTAAGGCATTTCCTATGTTTTCCTTGCTTCAACCTGTTCACCTGTATCATTGGTGAAAAGGTTTTTGGATCAACATAAAGTTGGCGAGTGAATCCTATGGAAAACATTTGAACAAGTTTATTTAATTGATTATGAAATGAGTGCACAACCACACATGAGTAAAAATAGATGTAAACTTATTCAACAATCATTAGATATTAAATAAAGCACACATGAACAATAATGGAACATTTAGAGGCACGCGTTGCTCTACTCGTCTCTCATGAGGACTGATGGGTCTAATGAATGAATTGCATAAACATGATAATATGAATGACACAACTACAAACAATATAAACTCAATGATACACACATGAACAATAATGGATTGGTTTTGAGGCACGCGTTGTTCAACTCGTCTCCCACGAGGAACTGATGGGCTTAATGAAAGAGTTTCATATAATTTGACAAAATGAAATAAGTAATCACAACAATATAAACAATCTAAGTTTAGATCACGATATGGTATGGCACAAGTTTAAATAAACGAGTTAATTAATTTGAGTCACATGACACACCCCAAAACGTGTAATTAAAAAGGGGAGTTGTAAGATTCACTCACAGTGGGTGCGTTCGGTTGATGATGTTGAATGCACGCGAAGTGGTTTTAACCACGAGTGAAATTAACCTAGATAAATAGCATTATGGTTTGGTAAGTAAACGGATTTTTTTGTTCCATTTTAGTAGGATTGTTGGGTGTATTTTTGTGAGTTTAAGGCTATTTTCTAACCTTAAAAATGTTATTTTTAAGTATTTTTAATTGATTTTTAATTAAAATAAATAAATAAAAATAATAAAATAAAGTTGACTTTTTTTTACCGTTGACTTTGACTTTGACTGAAACAGTGACTGTTGACCGGTTCGTATGTATTACTGTGTGCGCTAGGTGAGGCTCGAACCCGAGACCTCCCGTACGCGTGCACGCAGCTCTACCAACTGAGCTACGTGTCTAACCCGAAATATTTCTGTTTTTAATTACATTTATATATTAATTAGGTTAAACAGAAAATCCTTTATTTTTAAAAACGATTTTAAATCAAAGAATCGGTGCGCTCCACAGGTCTCGAACCCGGGACCTGTGGCTTATACTAACACACAGTCCACCGCTGGACTGTGTGTCCAACTTGTTAACTTAACTGATTTTTATTATACTTAAACACAAACTAATTATTTTTATTGACTTATTTAAAAAGGTAAATAATTGTCCGGGTCGATGCAGAAGACCGGACTCGAACTCGTGCGCTTTGATTAAACATACACACAGTCCACCACTGGACTGTGTGTCTAACTTGGTTATTATTCCGATTATTAATATACTTAACATATAACAGCGTGACTCCGGTTCGGTTAACAACAAAAAAAAACGTTTTTATTAAGAGCAGGTGTGTGGAACAAGATTCGAACTCGAGACGTTAGTGTGTTTAATGTGCACACAGTCCACCGCTAGACTGTGTGTCTAACCCGAGTTATTTCTTGATTTAAATTATACTTATATGTTCCGTAACTTCGTCTTCTTCGTTGTGTTATAACCAGAAGTGATGACTGACTGGTTCGAACTGTTTATTCAGGTTTCTTTAGCGTTTTATGATTAATTACAGATGAGATATAAATAAAAAGAAAGGAAATTAGGCGTGAAATATACCGACTGGCTTCCTCTGTTTTTCCGGCAAAACTCCGGCGACAGCAACAGGCTCCGGCGTCGGGTGTCCTGCAGCAGCGAGTCTCCAGAAAGCTTACAAAGGATGTGGGTGACTTCGGTATAAGCTTAGGGGGTTCAGTAAGGCTTTTCGCCGAGAAAGGGTGCGGTTTGAGCGAAAATGTTTGCAGAGGTTCGATGGGGTATTTATATGCAGGTTATCGATGAACTTGGTCTGACTTTCAACTTGATTCGTTGGTTTGAATTTCTCCGGCGGTTATAGATGGTGTCGCGGACTCAGACGTCAGTTATAACCGATATAGGTTCAAAGTTTACGTTATAACGGAAGGATTCGTTAAATTATTGGCGAGATCGCCGGGATTTCCGACGGTTGCATTTGGGCGCCGGTTTTGAATTCGGAAAGTCATGATATGAATTTAATGATCTTAATAATTAACAGAGAACATCAGTGGCGCAGTGGTTTATGTGTTGAGTGTTAAGACTTTGCTGACCGGTACTGACCCGGGTTCGAAACCCGGCAGAACCAAAGTATTTTTATTTTCTTATTTTTGACAGTTTTTCAAAAACTAATTATATATTCCCATATAATAATTAATTATGTATCGTTTAAAATTATTTTAGGCATTTAATTCGCAACGAAATTTTTAACTGACTGTTCGGTTAATAAACGGAGCGGGTTTGGTAAAATCCATTTTTGACTGATGTTACAGTATCCCCTGCTTTTTAGAAATTTCATCCCGAAATTTAAATTGTGATATATTTGACTAAAAGAATGATGGTGTTTAGTTTTGACAGTTACATACTTAGAAAAAGTAAGAGTTTTTAATTTTTTTTGTTTGAGGCGGTAGCGTCCCTTGTAAGGGTTAAGTACCCTATTACAGGAATCGCTTTTTGTTGCCTACTGTAAAAGTATTGATAAGCAGAATTGTTTCGCTAACTATGATATCATGCATAAGAGTTTGGATATGTTTGGAAGGGTATGGTTATATCCTAAGGCAAAACTTCTAACACTATAACCTACATGGAACATAAATAAAACACAACAGCTAATATTTGAACATAAATAAACACAATAGCTAATATTTGAATCCACATTCTGATAGCATATATGTTTGGATGGTGACAATTCCTCTCTCGTTTGTTATGATGGAGAGGTTAGTTTATGTAGAAATGGAACACAATCAAATCTCTTCAAGTAGCAAGATGATTAAATGTAACACAAAATTCAACCAAGGCAATACTAAATCCTATATGGAACTTCTCATAACTGCCTGATAATGCCTCTGATCCTTTGGCAAGAATACTTATATATAGGAAGTACCAGCGGCGTATCCACCATATTCTTGCCAAATTTTCATTGGTTTTATCCACAAGTTATGATTAGTTACCAAGGAACTACTAAATCTTACATAGAACTTCTCATAACCGTCTGACAATGCCTCTGATCCTTTGACAAGAATACTTATATATAGGAAGTACCAGCGGCGTATCCATCATATTCTTGTCAAATTTTCATTGGTTTTATCAGTGAATTATGATTAGTCCTATATAACTCTACAACCAATACAACAAACATAAAATACTGAAATGAAAAATGTCTGTGCGATCAAGGCTCAATCAAACGGAGCCGATCGTATTGCATGTACTGAAAATGAAATTGTCTGTGCGCTCAAGGCTCAATCAAACGGAGCCGAGCGTATTGAATGTACTGAAAATGAATAACTTAATCTAAACAACAATCACACAAACAGCCTATGCATGGAACCTCTCATAACCGCCTGATAATGCCTCCGATCATTTGACAAGAATACTTATATATAGGAAGTACCAGCGGCGTATCCACCATATTCTTGTCAAATTTTCATTGACTTTATCCTCAAGTTATGATTAGTTCTATGTGACTCTACTACAAACACAACAACCACAAAATACTGATAATGAAAATGTCTGTGCGATCAAGGCTCAATCAAACGGAGCCGATCGTATTGCATGTACTGAAAGTGAAAATGTCTGTGCGCTCAAGGCTCAATCAAACGGAGCCGAGCGTATTGCATGTACTGAAAATGAATAACTTAATCTAAACAACAATCACACAAACAGCCTATGCATGGAACCTCTCATAACCTCCTAATAATGCCTCCGATCATTTGACAAGAATACTTATATATAGGAAGTACCAACGGCGTATCCACCATATTCTTGTCAAATTCTCATTGACTTTATCCGCAAGTTATGGTTAGTTCTATGCGACTCTACTACAAACACAACAACCACAAAATACTGATAATGAAAAAGTCTGTGTGATCAAGGCTCAATCAAACGGAGCCGATCGTATTGCATGTAATGAAAATGTAAAATGAACTGTGCGATCAAGGCTCAATCAAACGGAGCCGATCGTATTGCATGTAATGAAAATGTAAAATGAACTGTGCGATCAAGGCTCAATCAAACGGAGCCGATCGTATGCGGGCACGCCAGGTTCAACCGCATAATAAAATGGGGAACAGGCTCAACGCTCATAAATGGGGAGCAGGCGGCCTCGGCAATTGCATATACTGAAAATAATAAACAATAATTACTCTAACAGTCTACACATGGAACCTCTCATAACCGCCAGATAATGCTTCTGATCCTTTGACAAGAATACTTATATATAGGAAGTACCAGCGGCGTATCCACCATATTCTCGTCAAAGTTTCATTGGCTTTATCCTTAAATTATGATTGGTTCGATGTGATAAAGAAAAACATAAAACTAAACGATAGAAGTTGAATCTGGATCTTCGGTGAAGAGGACTAGTTGGGTATCTTCGTTTGGGCCGTCATTATCTTCGACAGGATTGGCGTTGATATTGAAGACTCTTCCTCTTGCTGGTGCCCTAGCGGTTGGGTTTTCTTGGTTTACTTGGTTAACTGGGTTTGATTGGGCTTGAGTGTTGATGACGTTAACCAGTTGAGGGCATGTGTTTCTAAAGTGGGTAGGGTCGCCACAATTGAAACAAGCTCGAACATATGGGAACACGGGGTATTGGGGTTGCTGATAGGTTTGGTTCATGGTCTGAGTAGGGGAAGAGGTTTGGTTTCGAAAGGTGCGACAAACCTTGCTCAAATGACCATAGCGTCCACAAGTTGCACATAGTCGACAAGGTAAGGTAAGGGGATGGTGATAAAACCAGTTGTTGCATTGAGGGTGAGGTCCAAGATATGGTTTCTTATTTGGGTAGGTTGAGTTGGGTGCTACTTGGGTGATTGGGATAGCTTGGATGGGTATGGCGTGTAAAACTGGTTGATTACGTTGGGTAGCAGCGAAAAGTTGCCCGTCTCTTTTTCTCTTAGGATTGGGTTGAGAAGGGGGTTCGGTTTGGGTGTAATCGGAGGTTTCAGTCGATTCTTTATCCTTCTTCTTCTCCTCCTTGAAGTCTTTGTTCCGGATTCGGTTCTCGGTGAGCTCTGTAGCTAACTCCATTGCTGCTTCCAAAGTTGCAGGCTTGGTACTTATTACAGAGTCTTGAATCTTTGACGGAAAACCACGAATGTAATGCTCGATCAAACGGTAGAGGGGAGTGAACATGTTGGGAACCATTTGATGTAATTCGAGGAATCTTTTGTTGTATGTGGTGTGGTCTCCTTCCTCTTGCTTCAACGAATAAAATTCATCTTCTAATTTCTTGATTTCGCTCCTTGGGCAAAATCGTCTGGTCATGATTTCCTTCAATTCGTTCCAAATTAAGGTCATAACATCTTCAACACCTCGTTTGGCCTTCTCTGTATTCCACCAAGTAAGAGCTATTCCATATAAACGACCAGTAGAATAACGCACTTTGCGATCATCTGGACAATCGCAATTTAGAAAGGTGTTCTCCATTTCTTCAAACCAATGGAGGAGAGCGGTGACGCCTTCAGTCCCTTTGTATTTTGGAGGGTCGCATGATTTGAAATGCTTGTAGGTGCATTTAGTGATATTTGAGGGAGAGTTGATAATGTTTTGGTTTTCTTGATTGACAGGATTAACGGTAAGTGCTTGTTGTACTTGGATTACAATGTTGGGTATTACGGCAGCCATTTGTTGAGCGATTTGGGATCATGGGTCGCATTAGGAATGAACATTCATAAAATAATTATAGAAAAATAAATCTACTACATCCATAGGATGTCTTGGGCTTTGCTCGCCATTAGGCCCTACATGCCGCCATACTTTACCTTTGTAATCATGTGGGCCCCATGAATACCGGTTTTTCATATGGTTCGCACGGGTTTGCCTGGTTGCGTACACTAAAACCCGGAGAAAATCGAGAAATATGTATACAACGTGTGATGTTCGGAATGTGTCCAGGTGTAGACACGGTGACACCTCAAAGTGGGGTTAGTTCGAACGACGTTTGGTGTGGCATGCTTTGGCCTAATAGGTCCTTCGTACTCTCATCGTTGGTCCCCAGGTAGGCAAACTGGTCCGTTATATTGGATTTATACGAATGCCAACCTAGACAGGACGTTCCGACTACCGGTACTTGTACCCTTCCAGTTACTACATGCCCGTCGCAGAACTTACTTTGATGAGATTTGAAAATTGCAACAAAATCTTTGAATAATGAGAGTATGAAAATAAATTGAATACATGAACATCGATATATGTATAATGAATATGTATATAAGTATGTATGTTCGACTGTAAATAAAAACAAATATGAAACAGATAAATATCACAAGTTTGTATGTAACCACCTAATCAATTAAAATTTAGGCAGACTATAGTATAGGCTCTAAGGGTCTAATAACCTATCCTATATCCCTATAGTCATGGCTCTGATACCAATCTGTCACACCCCGACCCGCAGCGGAAAAGGTGACCGGGGCATGATTGGGTTATCATCAAAGCTCATGACATTTATTATACGTTTCATATTCATTAATACAATTTAATGGAAATTTACAATAAATATTACAACATGTTCTAACTATCAATCTAAGCCTCTTTGATCTCTTCTAAGGCATTTCCTTTGTTTTCCTTGCTTCAACCTGTTCACCTGTATCATGTGTGAAAAGGTTTTTGGATCAACATAAAGTTGGCGAGTGAATCCTATGGAAAACATTTGAACAAGTTTATTTAATTGATTATGAAATGAGTGCACAACCACACATGAGTAAAAATAGATGTAAACTTATTCAACAATCATTAGATATTAAATAAAGCACACATGAACAATAATGGAACATTTAGAGGCACGCGTTGCTCTACTCGTCTCTCACGAGGAACTGATGGGCCTAATGAATGAATTGCATAAACATGATAATATGAATGACACAACTACAAACAATATAAACTCAATGATACACACATGAACAATAATGGATTGGTTTTGAGGCACGCGTTGTTCAACTCGTCTCCCACGAGGAACTGATGGGCTTAATGAAAGAGTTTCATATAATTTGACAAAATGAAAGAAGTAATCACAACAATATAAACAATCTAAGTTTAGATCACGATATGGTATGGCACAAGTTTAAATAAACGAGTTAATTAATTTGAGTCACATGACACACCCCAAAACGTGTAATTAAAAAGGGGAGTTGTAAGATTCACTCACAGTGGGTGCGTTCGGTTGATGATGTTGAATGCACGCGAAGTGGTTTTAACCATGAGTGAAATTAACCTAGATAAATAGCATTATGGTTTGGTAAGTAAACGGATTTTATTGTTCCATTTTAGTAGGATTGTTTGGTGTATTTTTGTGAGTTTAAGGCTATTTTCTAACCTTAAAAATGTTATTTTTAATTAAAATAAATAAATAAAAATAATAAAATAAAGTTGACTTTTTTTAACCGTTGACTTTGACTTTGACTGAAACAGTGACTGTTGACCGGTTCGTATGTATTACTGTGTGCGCTAGGTGAGGCTCGAACCCGAGACCTCCCGTACGCGTGCACGCAGCTCTACCAACTGAGCTACGTGTCTAACCCGAAATATTTCTGTTTTTAATTACATTTATATATTAATTAGGTTAAACAGAAAATCCTTTATTTTTAAAGACGATTTTAAATCAAAGAATCAGTGCGCTCCACAGGTCTCGAACCCGGGACCTGTGGCTTATACTAACACACAGTCCACCGCTGGACTGTGTGTCCAACTTGTTAACTTAACTGATTTTTATTATACTTAAACACAAACTAATTATTTTTATTGACTTATTTAAAAAGGTAAATAATTGTCCGGGTCGATGCAGAAGACCGGACTCGAACTCGTGCGCTTTGATTAAACATACACACAGTCCACCACTGGACTGTGTGTCTAACTTGGTTATTATTCCGATTATTAATATACTTAACATATAACAGCGTGACTCCGGTTCGGTTAACAACAAAAAAAACGTTTTTATTAAGGCAGCGTGTGTGGAACAAGATTCGAACTCGAGACGTTAGTGTGTTTAATGTGCACACAGTCCACCGCTGGACTGTGTGTCTAACCCGAGTTATTTCTTGATTCAAATTATACTTATATGTTCCGTAACTTCGTCTTCTTCGTTGTGTTATAACCAGAAGTGATGACTGACTGGTTCGAACTGTTTATTCAGGTTTCTTTAGCGTTTTATGATTAATTACAGATGAGATATAAATAAAAAGAAAGGAAATTAGGCGTGAAATATACCGACTGGCTTCCTCTGTTTTTCCGGCAAAACTCCGGCGACAGCAACAGGCTCCGGCGTCGGGTGTCCTGCAGCAGCGAGTCTCCAGAAAGCTTACAAAGGATGTGGGTGACTTCGGTATAAGCTTAGGGGGTTCAGTAAGGCTCAGAAATGAAGAACCCGGTTTTCCGGTGATGAGCAGAAATATTCCGGCGAGTGATTTTTCGCCGAGAAAGGGTGCGGTTTGAGCGAAAATGTTTGCAGAGGTTCGATGGGGTATTTATAGTGCAGGTTATCGATGAACTTGGTCTGACTTTCAACTTGATTCGTTGGTTTGAATTTCTCCGGCGGTTATAGATGGTGTCGCGGACTCAGACGTCAGTTATAACCGATATAGGTTCAAAGTTTACGTTATAACGGAAGGATTCGTTAAATTATTGGCGAGATCGCCGGGATTTCCGACGGTTGCATTTGGGCGCCGGTTTTGAATTCGGAAAGTCATGATATGAATTTAATGATCTTAATAATTAACAGAGAACATCAGTGGCGCAGTGGTTTATGTGTTGAGTGTTAAGACTTTGCTGACCGGTACTGACCCGGGTTCGAAACCCGGCAGAACCAAAGTATTTTTATTTTCTTATTTTTGACAGTTTTTCAAAAACTAATTATATATTCCCATATAATAATTAATTATGTATCGTTTAAAATTATTTTAGGCATTTAATTCGCAACGAAATTTTTAACTGACTGTTCGGTTAATAAACGGAGCGGGTTTGGTAAAATCCGTTTTTGACGGATGTTACATGTTTTTCCTTTATGTAGTTGTAACACGTGCGTGATTCAACGATTTTACGTAAGTTTTTTGCTCGATGTTATGTTTTACTTTTTTATTTTTACAAGCGCTTCTGACGTTGGTGTTCACTGGCAGTGGTTTGGCATTTGAGCTACTTGTCACAATTTTACGAATGTATTTAACCGATTAAGTTTTTTACTAATAATTTGTTTCGAGTTTACCGTTATACCTCCTTTACTTAAGAAAAACTATTTTTTTCACGTGTACATTTTTATGTACGTACCGGCATAAATTCGATTTGCTCTACATATCGACATAAACCTTTTATGTAAATGTGTCAGGTCAAATATAATACGTTTTCGTTTAAAAAACATTTTTACATGCATATTTTTATGTACTCTGGTGTATATTTGAGTTGGTGTATGTTTCGACGTAAACTTTTTTAGGAAACGAGTCAGGTGATGTTTTGTAAATTTTGTTTCGAACGGAGTGGAGTCAAATTGTGGTTTTTTTTCATTTTTTTTTCAAAAGCTCTAATTCATCTTTTTTTGATTATACCTTTCAGTTTTTCCATTATACCCGTTACATTTTTTATTTATAACTCGGGTCACATAAAATACCTTATGATTGAACAGTATAAATTTGATTTACTTTATGTTTGATCTAATTGCAATGCTTATATATGTTACATTGAGTTCATTCAGATACGTCGAAACGCGTGTTTTCATATGGTTAACGCATCACATAACGTTTTGACTAATCCATTTGATTTTTGCGATGTACCGCGCCGCAACGCGCGTGAGTGTTACTGCTAGTTAGATTTAAATCATAAGATCTTATGAAAGACTCTCTATTTTATGGCATAAAATACATACCCATTTTAATTTATGACATAAAACATATTATAAAAATATATAATATATCATAAATGGGTTAATGGGTCAACCCGACCAGGTTGACCCTAACCCGACCCATTTAGCTAAACGGTTTGCAGGTTCAATCTGAAACTGACCAAACCTATTTAGACTAAACCCAAACCCACGAATTTCATGTGAAGTTCGTGTCGTGTCAGAAACACCCCTATAAAATACTATTTAATTTTACATCCTCAACCAATATGATTCTAACAAGTAGTACTCGATTTGGAGGGGTAAACACTTCCCTTTATCTAATAATATTGTACGTCTTTCTTTTAATGGTAAATTTCTTTTAATCCATTTCGTCTCTAATTCAAAATCTGCCTCTTACAAACTAGGTGTTTAAAGGTTCGCAGTTCAATCTGAAACTGACCCGAACCTATTTAGACTAAACCCACACCCACAAACTTCGTTTTAAGTTCGACGCTTGTCAGAAATTCACACCCCTAAAAAATACTATTTAATTTTACATCCTCTTCTGTTGTACGACTGCCCTTTATCTAATAATATTGTACGACTTTCTTTTAATGGTAAATTTCTTTTAAGGCCTGGTCTATTCCCACACGCACAAATCTATTTACACACATTAAAGCGCCCCGTTATGATTAAAGCAGGGCGTTTCAATGTAAAGTCAACAGACAAGGACTGAGCCTGTCTGTCCTCTTCTGTTGTCCCTAGTATGAAACGCCCTGCTATGATCAAAGCGGGGCGCTTTGGGCTACCAGACTTAATTTGGTGGAATGGGTTAGGTTTTGGTGAAAAAATGGGTTGTTGGTTGATTGTTTTTGTTGTATTTGGAGGTGTTATTTTTTTGAAAAGTTGTAGATTTTTGTTTTATGTTTACAAAACGGACATTTATATTACAAACTTGTTTTATTTCTTACAAATGTATACTATTTAAAGTTGTTTTTATAAATGTTATCCCATTTTATTTTAATAAATCACCCGAACATATTTAATTAAAACACCGTACGATATGTCGCGAATGAGACGTATGAAATAAGCGTAATCAATCGTTTTATTTCTTACAAACGTATATAATTTAAAGTTTTTGTATAAATGTTATCCGATATAATTTTTAATGAATTACACGAATATGTTTAATAAAAAAACCGTACGATATGTCGCGAACGAGACGTATGAAATAATCGCAAACAATCCACACAAACATACATAAAAGATCAACTGCATATATATATAAATAGTCGGTTTGTACATACAAAACAAAACAAAATGTCTAATACAGGGAAAAAACTATACAAAGTAAATCTACTAATCCTCCGGATGATCCTTCGGCGGTGGAGACGGTGGCAGTGGAATCTCTGGCAGTCCCAAATGTGCGCTGATAGCCGTGAGGGTCTGGATAATCCACGCCTGCTGTTGCTCAGACCGCCGGAGGCGCCGATCGAAGTCCCTCGCCACCGCCTGCGCAACAAGAGCCAGGTCGGCAATGACATGCTGTGGGTACTGCGGGGGGTGTGGAGGCGGTGGCGGCGGGGTGGCGGGTCACCCTGAGGCTCATACTCCTGATTATGAGGCGGTGGCGGTGGCTGGTCATCCTGAGGAGGTGGCAGACCCAGAGCTGCAAGCTGAGCCTCGTAAGCCGCCGCCTGAACAGCCGGAGGCGCTAGTATGCCCTCGGTGATCTCGACAACTACGGCGATCACCTCCGGCAACGGCGGCTCCGGCACCCAAACACCCCCATCGCGCCCGCGGCCCCGAAACCGGTAGCCAGCGTCAAAGTGGTGCAGTATGCCCATGGACGACGCTGACGCCCGGCCTAATAAAGTCGACGGAATGGGCGGGCCAATAGCGGATCACTCTCGTGCACGAGCCCTAAAGATCGGGCGATGACGGTGACGTAGCATCCGCCAAAAAGCCTGTCGCGCTCCTGCTTATGATAAGCAGAAGCATAGTACTCGGCCAAGCAGTGAGCCAGCGCGCACGGGTGAGGCCGCAACAGGCAGTACAGGTAAAAAAGGTCCCCCTTGTTGACCTTGTCCCGGCTGTGAAACCGGGCACGATCGAGGACGCGATAATGCATGCAGGTACCTGAAGAGGGGGGTCTCTGATGGTGGAGGCCTTTTGCGAGGATTTCCCAAAGGGAACCCTCGCAATAGCCCTCCAGAAACTAATAAGGGTCTGCCTGTCCAAGGCTCTAACCCCCTGCGTATATAAATCTGTATCAAGCTCAGTTGCGGTGTACAAACCTGCATGGACGACGAACTGCCAAAGACTCATCCCAAACTCCTGGGTGGCAAGGCGGAAGGCAATCTTGTGCTGAGGATGGGTCGGGTCCTCCACGTAATCCGCCGGATGCGGAGTGAATACAAACGACGCGATAAACTCGACCGTAAGCTCACGGTACGAGTCCTCCGACGCCCCTGGAACAAACGCGCCCACGGGGAATCCAACCCTATAATATCCCTCGCCCTAGGTGCCTCCTGTAGTGTCTCCAACAAGCCCCAATCAATCCAGATGTGCACCCCTATCGACATGACGCGCAACCTCGCGCCCCTCTCATGCTTATCCTCACCTGCCGGGAACGCGAGATACTGGTGGTTCGGGGTTGGATCAGCGCCCTGATCCTCCAACCCCGCATCCATGTCGACATCAAAATCATCCATATCCATAGCTGCGTTTTAACAAAACAATCATCAATAATTAAACAATAACTATTATTAAAGAAATATTAATAATAATAACAACTAAAAAAAATAACAATAACAATTATTAATAATTAAATAATAAACAAACCATAAATTATCAATTAATAAAAATAACTATTATTAAAAATAATTAACTATTATATAAAACATATAAAACTATTAAACTATTATTAATAACAAAATTAAACTATTATTAATAACAATAATATAAACTAATTAAACTATTATTAATAACATTAATATAAACTAAGTAATTTTAAAAAATTTGAAAAAAAAAGACAAAGCGGGGCGCTTAGGGCTAAGCGTCGCGCTTGCCTCTGTCTTTTTTAGCACAACGGCGGTAGCTGGCCGGAACCCCCCAAATCGAACCCAAACAAACCTCAAATGAATAATATAATGGAATAAATGAGTAGGGGGCAATGATCATACCTAATGAGAGTCGAATCGTCGGAAAATGACGTCAAACGAGCTCAAACGAGGCTAGTGTGTGTAAATTGCACCGTTGGTGTGTGTGTTTTGAAGTTTTGTGAGTTTGGGGGTGAAGCAGGTCCTGGGTTAAAACGTGGGTCCAGAGATCATTTCAAAATTTTCAATTTTAACCCCAAACGCCTGCATTTTGGGTTAAAACTGAACAATTTTTGAAATGAACTGCCCCGCTTAGCCCTAAGCGGGGCGCTTTGGCCTTTTTTAATTAATTTTTAATTTGATTATAATTCAAAAACGCATCGATACATGTCGTAACGTGACGTGATTTGCCATTTTATTTCTTTTTGGGAAGTTTATAGTCTATACCTCAAATTCTGGATAAGTTCGGTCAGCTCGGGTGTTGTATTCACGATTTCGTGTGTTTCTCTTTTGATTTCACTTGTAGTCCGACGTGCGGTATTGCATGTACACACGCCATACCGGATCAATGCTTATCGTATTTTGTCGTTAAAAGTTGTATTATAACGTTTACTATCTGTATTATTCGGTTTTATCGCGTATGTTGGTCGTTACGTTCACTATTGTACAAAAGCGCATATACTTAGCAAACCACATACACACACTTGGATTGTAAATGATTCAACGCATGTAAGTAAAAAACATAAACGTACTCTTGGATTATAAATGAATTAACATGATTAATATTACACCTATTTAACCTACATCTTGAACATATGGCGGTACATTAAGGTCCGGGGGTTTGTACTTAAACATTTGGTACGCGCTGATCTGATCCTTATATAATGTATGCCAAGCAGCTGCGCACGCTGATCTGTTCGCTGTCACTGGGGGTTTGTGGGTGGCATTGGATACCATCCTCCAAGCTCTACATGGATGAAATGCCCATTGTCGACGAACACAACTGCAACCACCTGGTGAGGTTGCTCGGATTCGTCTGGCCCGCCTAGTAGAAGGAAAATTGTATCGCTCCCACGAATGTCGAAGGTGTGAACAATCACACCGTATCGTTGGGCAATAAGAAACCCCGTCTCAGGCGTTGTCATGTAATTTTCGATACCTGCTCGTCCCACCCCCTCGAATTCGATCCGTCTGACTAGCGAATCATAATGTCCTATGTTTTCCAAATCGAAAACCTGCCTCAAAAGTGATTCATTCATACGAACTCCATTATAAGTTGTTTCCGATAGTCAAATACTTTGATTGTTTCATTCCTAACCCAACAGCTACTGATCGAAACCCGCAATGACCATCTGGTCTCACGTCCTTTATTTTCACGATTTATGGATGGAAGACTTCAGGAATCTGAGAAGCGTAGTTGCGGATCGCTATATCCATCTTAGGACCGAGCTTGATCATCGGGAAATCATGGTGTTCGTGGAGCGGTTTGGGTTTTCTTTTGTCTTCCAGAGTCTTGGGATGATACGTACGAGCTGTGACGGGGGAGATCGTCTAAGGCTTCGAGCCAAGTTTCTTCCGACGGAATATACGAGCTTTTTCTGGCCGCATCAACCTTTCTTTGTTCTGCGTTTTCAATGTTGGGCGACCGAGAGTTTTCTTCAAAACAACAGGAGGTTTTTGTTACTGTTGCCTGGATTGAGGATTTGCTGAAACTTTTCAAAGAAGCTCCTTTTCACTTGAGGAGGTGTTGGATCGATCTGTTGTTTCAATTTTTCGAATTCCGCGTCTACATCAAAATCCTCTATCTTATTCCTCGCCGGCTTGAAGTCAAGCTTTTTCCAGAACACGTCTATCGAATTGATACTATTTGCTGACCTATGGACGGAAACAAAAATTAGATGGCAAAATCACAATGGCAAAGGACAAAATAATTAATTACCGTTATTTCCAACTTTTCCGAGCGACGGGCACATGGCAAACCACAATTGTAAAAAGTTGGCAACCACAGCTTGAACGTAGGCTCTCAACCCGTCTTCCTTACGCTTTAGCTCCATATTCAAAAGCTCAATCGCAAATATTGAAACCTTTCTGAGAATATTTTCAAGCATGGGATGATCCTTGTGGTGGTTCATCACTTTTCGGAGGCTTGTTTCAAAGCTAGTTCTAATCTCGGCGTATTGTATGTCAACAACATGATCAACATACAATACAAGTTTATCTAGTGTGTTGTGATGACGTGGAAAGAGACTTTTTAGTCTTGCATGCATTCCCTCAACCCTTTTGGTCGTAGTTTGGTGAAAGTTAATAGTTTTGTTGGTCCAGTAAGATACAAACTTTTCACGGTATGGATCCAACCAGGATTTCCTCAAATAATCAAAAACCTCTGAAATTAAAAAACGTAAATAGTGAGTTTTTGTTATTATATAAAAACGTAAATAGTCGGTTGAACATAATTATGTTAGAAATACTCACGTTCACCGCCATCTTCTTTCAGCTGTGCTTCAAGGTTTTCCAAGTTATACCTGTATATTTCTTCGGTCGTAGATTCGCACAATGTCCAAAATGAACGTACGAATTCTTTCCACTGCTTGTCTGAGAATTTCTTCTTGCTATTCTTGTTAATATTTTGTTGAATATGGAACCGACAAAGATACTTTTGCGCTTTTGGAAAAACTTGTTCACACGCGTTAATTAGCGCAAAATCCCTGTCTGTTAAAATCACGATACAGCCTGCCAACATAGACTTGATCCTCTGCAGCACCTATAGGTAGTTCTCTAACTTCTCAGCGCAAATTACCGCACCAGCAGTCGTAAACGATTTGTTTGTCGACGTCATTCCTACGACCTGAACAAACGACAGGTTGTACATGTTCGTTTTGTAGGTGGCGTCAATCATTAGCACATGCGGGAAGGCGCACCACACAGTGAATGTTTTTTTGTGAAAAAGAAGACATCTTCAACTGCGTTTGATATCTCATTCGTGCACATGTAATAAGTGTAATCTTTTTCACGAAGAATGTGTTCAAGTTTTTCCATCGGAGACTTACCGACATTTTTTCTGACATTGATCTTTTGAACAGCGTTGTGTATATCTTTCAGAATAAGCTTTCTATCCGGTTTGTTTTTCGTCAGCGTTCGCCAATACTACGGTTGGGAATATCTTGCTCCGCCAGATGCTCAACCATTAATTTATCATCCGAAGAAAGCCTCCTCGCATACGCGTGACCTTATAGGTTTTCAATAGGAGTGTGGTTGTGCTTCGCCTTCGTCACCTCGATCTTCCAAACCTCACCGTTTAATTCCGAAAACCCGATCATCTCGAACGGGCAGCCTATTTTCTTGCTACCCGTTTTCCTCTGTGTAGCTATACTCTTATGTTCCCCACCAAGAGTGCATTGAAACCAAATCTTGTAATTCTCTCCTCTTTTATTTGACCTCTTGATCACAATGAGGTAACCATTGTCTTTTGCCATGTCTTGTACCCGACGCACCAGCTCTTTACGTGACGAAAACTTCTGCGTTGTATCAAACGAAAATGTAACCAGGTAACAACCTTCCTCGTCAACTGACACATCCTCCTGCTCTCCATCGTCACCGATTTCGAATAGACTTGATGTTCAAAGCTCTGCTCACAACCGTGACCAAAGTCGGGATAGTTTGGAAGATCGTACGAATATTCAGCTGAGGATATGCTTCGCCTCCGTATCCGTAATTCGAATAACCTTGTTGTGCGTACGGGTCCTCCACATGGATATTCAAATCCAGCTCCACCGTGTTATCCCGATAGCGAATGCCAGATACAACCTCCTCCTCCACCCTCAAGTTGGACAAGACCGGTTTCTCATACGTGTCGGAAATAGCTGTCCCCTCGTAAGAATCAGGACAACTGACTCGTTAGAATATTCACCGAAAAGATAGTTACTTAACCACGACATCGTAACCGTGCGTTATTTTGATGAAACACAACAGAAACAAATATAATGAGTTTGTATCGAATGCGTTAACTCTTCTCCCGGACAAACTTTAAAGGCAAATATTTGGGTCGAAGCGCCGCGCTTTGGCCAAAGTGCAGCGCTTAGGAGTCACGGGACAACATCGTACCTGGTCAACCTCGTATCACATTTATGTCACTCAGACATCAGTCACTTCACCTTTTGTCTGGTAAAGTAACCCTAAACGCCCCGCTTTGCCCAAAGCGGGGCGCTTTGGGTTTTGAAAATAAGTTGCTCCGTGTTTGAATAGCAAGTAATCCATCTCGTCTCTAATTCAAAATCTCCCTCTTCCAAACTAGGTGTTTAAATGTTGTCTTTTACCGATAGACCCCCCACAGGTATAACATTGTACGATTTAGCTCAACCCACTACCGAAACTACTTGGACACCAACAATCCCCCCACCCTCTTCGTGTCCACCAACCCGCACCCCGTACCTACCCTAGTTACTGCCCTTAACCCAACCAACTTGACTCTACTCAATTGCAATCGGGGGTGTCTAAGTTTGGCTCCCGTCCACCCTAACTATATATATATTTTTTTAAGTTAGAGATAAAATGTAAAAGCTAAATTTATACAGGGTGTAGATGGAACTCGGAAGTAAATTCAATTTCTTATTGTCACTTAATTTTTTGTTACAATATATTAAGAATATAATGTACAATAATGTATGCACAATGTTCATGTTGTGAAAATGGATGAAATCTCAACCCTCAATGAGTCAATACATGAAAATTGAAATACGCATGTTATGTAGATGATTCCTTCAATGACGGACACACATGTTATTGTAAAAAATAATTTTTATAGGATCGCGGATCTTACTCTAAATGTAAATGCGTGTATTTTAAGAAGAAGAATATTTGTGTTATTTAAGTATGCTTTGTTTTTTAATTAATAGAATAAAGTTAGGCGCCGTATTATTCTAACATTAACGAAAATTTAACATTAAGGAAAATTGTAAAGTTTTACGAGTTGTTGTAAGTGGTAAGTATACGTTTGTAATGAGGTGACACATACCGTTGTGATCTCAAATTAATATAGCAAGATTCATATCAAGTTGAAAACAATGAGATGTGAATTTATGATGTAAATTTAGACAACAAAGTAGTTTAAAGATCTTTTTATACTAGAAAAATTAAACAAGAACTATATTCTCTCTTTCTTTTTTTTTTTTATTTAAATGAAATGTTAGGATTATGATGTGAATTTAGACAACAAAGTAGTTGAATATCTTTAATAGTAGAAAAATAAATAACAATTATATTTTTTTAGATTTAAATGAAACTATAGGATTACAAGTTTATTCCTCTTTCACCTTTTCAATCATATTTAAATTCATATGTTTACTTTAATACAATTTTGGCACCACATAAATCCTAAAAAAATTACACCGTTGGTCCCTATGGTTTCTATCAAATTTCATTGTCGGGTATAATAATTTTTTGTTGCAAAATCAGGTATTAACTTTTTAATTTATCACAATGTTGAGTACTAAGACCAAACCTTGTCACAATGTTGAGTACTAAGGCAAAACCTGTTTAATTCTTACTAAAATGACTAAAATGCTCTTTAATAAGTAGATGATCTATTTTTTAATTAACTATTCACAGGGGCCATTATTGTAACTTATAAAATTCAAATCTTATATTATATATAAAATAATCGGATTTAAAATCAAAATGAATTGGTGTGGCAGGGGACTCGAACTCGAGTCCCTACAAAGTCCAAACATACCATTAACCAGCAGAATTGCTTCGCAATTGTGAATAAAACGAGGTTCTGAGTATGAGTGTGTTCGAAAGGTCAGGATGAATAGTCTTTCAGAGAGTTTATTTTATACGAGGCCTAGGAACAAGACGGTTACACTAGATCATTTTAAAAAAAGAATTATTGAGAAATGATGGAGTGTGAATGGGGTTCAGTTATAATCGCAGAAGCTTGAATTACCCGTTGTACGAGATTATTCGATATGAATTTGGTTAAACCGAAACCATTTTGGAGTCATAGGAAAAACCTGCTTAACGGCCAACGAATACGAGTCGAAGAACGACGTGAGGAGGCTTGTTAGGTTTTCCAAAAAAGAAGTTACAATCCACCCTTTAAGTAATTTCAACATATTTACCATATGACCAACTAGGCTTGTGTAAAAAACAAATACATCGGAAGAAACAAATAATTCAAATTACAGTAAAAATTTCATTGTAGACCACATTGTTTGTTTTATTCCTAACATTTCCACCTTTCTCTATTATGAGAACTTGACACCGGATGTACTTTTTACTCTTGACAGTGCAACAGATAGTTGAGCGTGTGAAAAAACAGGGTATTTGAGATACAATCCAACCCTTGATAGAGATTGTCCTTGACTTTTGTTATCGTCTTGACAATGCGACATATAGTTGAGCGTGTGAGAAACTTGATACTTGACTACTGAACAACTTCCTAAGTAAATGCGTGCCAGTAACGCATTGCAACATAGACATTAGCAACCACTTTCTTTGCTTCAAGTGCCATTTTAAGAGCATTAACCTACAAAAAAAACAACGTTAAGGTAATCCATATTAACATTACAAATTTTATGATGAATAAATACCAATAACCAAGAATTCCAGCAGGTCATATATAATATATGTTGCTTGCTCATTTAGTATCTTTCTCAGAGGTGAACCACCTCCAATTGAAGCATATCGCTCTTTACCTTTGGAGAATATATGGAATCGACTAAGCACCTACTAAACGATTTTAGTGTGTCAGTAGTAAGTCAACCACACTTTTAATCAGAGCAGGTGCTTCGTTGATGGTGTGGCTAAAAGCACCAGGGCCGACCTTAGTTCTAAGAAATCATGATCAGAAGCATTTTTTCCACTATTACCACACATGGATGATAAATTACCTAAAACGGGATTAGTTGTATAAATAATAAGCATATATTGACAATAAACATTAATCTCATAAGAGAATGTAAATGAAAATAACATACTTACCTGGTATGTGACCATAATCATTTATAAGATATCCATCTAAAGAAAATCTTAAATCCCTTGTAGCTGTCAGCGTTATCTCAGCATAAGTCTCTACAATCTCATCAGTTGACATATCTTGTAAATACTTAGAGATATAATAGTAAAACTAAACAACGAATCTTGAGGACAGAATAAATAGTCACCTATAATGTTGCTTCTAAATATATCTTTACCACCTTTAATTAAGAACAAATAATGTTAAAAAAAAAACAAAAATAATGATAAAGGAAAGAAATATTAAGTACTTAAAGTAGTTGAAGATGTACCTTTTCATCCATTAGCGCAATCTCAATAGCCCATGTCCCACAACAACTTTTTGGGCTACGGTATCCTCCAAAGCCTAACCACAATAATCTTTATTGTAAAATCTCTTCGTTTGATGTCAATATCATTCAAATAGATTAGATTTTAGTCTTTCATGGTTCCTATGAAGGAACATAAAAATTAAGATTCATATTATTATTAAAGATTAAGATTAACATTTACTTAAAAATATCGACAAAGGAATAAAAATAAATAAGTTGAATTCTAATTACTAAATATGGTAAATAATTATAATAATTAATAAGTTAATTACTATGATTATCTACAATTTCGAATTATTATTTAATAAGGAAACAATGATTTAGGATTCTGACCAATTTTAAAATGTGATTTACTTGACAAATTTAAAGTATTTTGAAATAATACTAATCCTATATTTTTAATGAACTTATTTAAATATTAAAATAATATTTAAGGGTCTAGTAAAGTTTTTTTTTTTTTCTGAAGTTCTAATTCTATTAGTTGCATGATCAGAACTATATAAATAGATTAGCTTGGTGGAGAAAGCACATTTCACACAATTGCTAATAAACAAAAAAAAATACAATACCCTTGCACATGTTGCTTCTGGTGTAGGATTTTAAATGGAGCTCTACATTCCTTGCATTTATTCATATTCCCCCATTTTTTGCTCCTTTTCTTCAAACGTTCTTTAAGCAAACCCAACATTACAACTTTGTAAATCAAATAATTAAACAGGGTAATAACCAAATAGATTTAAAAAACAGGGTAATACCAAAGAGATTTAAAGTTTAAATCAACAAAAAAACAGGGTAATAACCAAAGAGATTTAAAGTTTAAATCAACAAAAAAAACAGAGAAAATTACAAACAAATAAATAAATTATATGCTAGAATTAAGAAAACAATATTTTATAAAGAAATATCACATTGCATTTTTTTCTAGATATACATAAAGTCAATATTCTATTTATATGATGTTTCTTTTAAAACTTGTTGTACTCAAAAACAAAAACAAAAAATCTGCAGCATTAATGTCACAAGAAATATTTATCAATATCAAAATCATATAAGATTCATCAAAAAGAACAAAATTAGAAAAATAAAGTTACTTATTAAAATCAACTGAACAAACAACAAAACTTCAAAAAAAGGATTAAAGTCAATCTTGCATATCATTATTATATATGGGAATACCAAAAAAACATCAAAAGCAATGATTCTTTGTATACAAATCAGACTAAAACAATGAACAAATGAAATTCAAAGTAATAAGTTACAAAATTAAAATTATCAAACTACAAACATACATGTGATTTAAGAGATTCTGTATAGTATTCTTCGAAATCGACGACTACCCTATCGATCAGAACATATATAAATTCAAAAAGAGTAAAACATCAAGTAAACAATAGATTGCGAAATCGAAGTGATTACCTTTAGTGAAGAAGATCGATGATTAAGATATTGATTGTTGCGAAGAGATGATCCCCCGTATTACTCTACGAATTGATTAAGAAAATACGCAAAAAAAATCCACCGTTTCAATTTGATTACTAATATACAAAAACAATTTGTATATAAAACAAATCAGGGAGATTTATTTACCTTTAGATGTTATCAGAGATTTGAAAGACAATTGAGATTATCTTACACAAATCGGATTCATCTTCCATAAGATTATTAGAGCTGTGAAAGAGTATACGTGTAGAGAGGTAGGTAACCACTGGTCTCGAATCAAAATTAAACAACAAAGATTAAACTAAAAGATGAAGGATACAATTTTGATACCTTTGATTTGGATGCTCTTGATCGCCGATGAATGTTGATTGAGAGCTTCGATTTACCTTGTCGGCGGTGTTCATCAAGAAAAGAGAGAATAATTAGGGTTACAATGAGGTGTACGATGTAAGATTGTGTATTTTAGGTAAGTTATTAACTAAAATCGGATCTATCCATTTAGCAGTGCACTATCCGTATTTGTGTATGGTTTAGGCGGGAAAATGCATATGAGATGAAACCAGAGGGTGACATGTGTCCCCAATGGTTTCATTTATTAAATATATAGATTAATTGTAAAAATAGACCCTCTGGTTATTAAAGGGCATTTTAGTCATTTTAGTAAGATTTAACAAAAAAAATTAACAAGGTTTAGCCTTAGTACTAAACATTGTGAAAGGTCTTGCATTAGTACTCAACTTGTGACAAATTAAAATATTAATACCTGATTTTGCAACAAAAAATTATGAGTACCCGATATTGAAATTTTGCAAAACACAAGGACCAACTGGTGTAATTTTTTCTAAATCCTAACAATTCATTTAAAAGCAACAAATTTTGAGCTTTTTATGTGCATGTATTTAGAAAACTATAAATACATCTGTTTTGAAGCCAAAAATCTTTGTATTGCAAGCTTCAAAAACTTATATGGTTGCTTTTAATATATATTTTACCCATAACACTAACTAATTTTTTTAACTAACATTTGCTATACCTCAATACCATATAACTTTATATTTTCAAAATTTTTCGTAGTTCACTTTTACAAAGAAAAAACATCCACTTGATCATAGAAATTGATAACTTTAATATTATCTAAAAGTTTGTATTAGAAGCTGTATTTTTATTTCAAGTATCAAACGGTATTCGTTTTGCAATGTGTATATGTACATTCAAACATATCTTCTATCTTGTGAAACCACCTAATATGTATAAGATCAATTGTTTTCGACTAAATATATGTGTTGCCTTTCATATGATTTTATTTATTCAAATTAGTTAAGCAGCCATTTAATTTGGGTCAGGATACAATAGGAAGTTTCTTTAGCTAGGAAGGCTAGGAAGTAATCTTGACCATCAATTGATTTAATCAAGGCTAAGATTAAATAAGTGAAATTGAAGAGAAGAAAAGAGACGCGTGGTTGTGTAAGGACATTCTAGTCAATCCATGACAATAGTTTCTCTCTTCTCCAATTCCCCCCCCCCATTTTTTAGACGTTGATAACTTTTTCATACGACATTATTTTTTTATAAAAATTGCACAAAAAACGAGCGATTTTTTATCTTTAAAACGAGTATGCTATTGCTATATTTCGAAAAAATAATTTCGGAAACCCAGTTGCGTAAAACACAATGAAAAAAAGCTGAACCTGAACCAACAGTATACACCAACCACAACGAAGCAGATCTGTAGTTAAAAAAACGCAACGCTGGCCTGCAGCAAAAGCAGTGAACCTCGCTAACCTGCAGTTGTAAAAACGCAACAGCTAGAAAGCGCAATGAAAAAAAGCTGAACCTGAACCAACAGTATACACACAACCACAGCAAAGCAGATCTGCAATTAAAAAACGCAACACTGGCCTGCAGCAAAAGCAGTGAACCTCGCTGACCTGCAGTTGTAAAACGCAACAGCAGGAAAAAAACAAACGCAACTGAACTGTAAAAGCCAGCAACACACGAGCCCGGGTTTTCGGAACGGCATTCGTGTCCGCAGGACGCGCAGTGCACACGAGTTCGACTAAATTCCGTTCTAATTTGCACCCCCCTGTGCACTCGCTGTAGGACTTATGGTAAAACATGCCATAAAGTTATGTTGGTTAGGCAAAGGTTTCACCTTATAAATAACTTATACTTTGTCTCCACACCAAGTGGGACAAGTGGTTTACCATTTTGGGACATCTATTCAAACACACTTAATTTCCAAATTATTATCATTTCATTTCAAGTTCAAAAAAGCATCATAAAACACAATGGACTAAAAAACTTTAAAAAATGGAGTAAACTTCTATTTTGCTCCCCGTGGTTTGATCGTTTTAATGGTTTTGCCCAATCGTTTAAAAATAATATTTTACTCCCTGATTCTATGTAACTTCACCATTTTGCTCCCCGCCTTAAACGACATCCATTTTCACTGTTAAAACTTGGTCACGTGCCCCTCACATGAGGGGCATTTAAGTCTTTTTCAATCCAAATTAATAAAGATTTAATTATTATTATTAAGTTTATAGATTCTAAAAACTAATAACATAATCTCTCTAATTCACTCTTACCATCTCTCTCTCTCTTTAAACCCAACATCTTCTTCAATGATTCTGATCACCACCACCGTAATTCCGGCAAACCACCACCACCATAGTAATTTCGGCAAAACACCACCACCACCACATTAATTCCGTCAAACCGCCACCACCACCCCTTCATTAGAACCACCACAATACCCCCGTCATTAGAACCACCACCACTTTGATCTCAGGCCTGTGAAGCCAGTCTGCTACCGGAGTGGTCTTGCAAACCTGAACCCAACCAACAGATCAAAGCTTAAAACCTAAACCATCACATTCGTCTGGAAAGTTGTTCACAGTCAACTCGAATTAGGGGTTATCACAATGTGAAAAAAAAAAAACAGATTTGATGGTGACAACCACTCTCTTTCTCACCCTCTCTCGAATTAGGGGTTATCACAAGTTGTTCATAGATCTCCCGCCACCACCACCACTATCTGGATAAACCCTACGACCATCGTAGGTTTCAGATCTGGCCACCAATGTTTATACACTATGGGTTTCGTGTGGTGAAGATGATCTGATATAGCCGCCAGAAGTTTCAGATCTACTCTCCGATTTGGTGGCTAGGGTTTGCTCAGATCTGATGAAGAGGATGCTGATGAAGACGCCTAGGGTTTCGTGTTAGAAAGATGATGCTAATGGTGGTTGCGATTAAAGAAAAAGAGAGACGGCGGTTGGTATTGGTGGTGGTGGTGGTTAGTGTTGGTGATGGCGTAATTGATTGTGAAGTTAGTTGGTAATTATGGTATTTGGCGGTGTTGGTGGTGGTTGGTATTGGAAGGACGAGTATGTTTGACGGAGGGTTATGCACTTCTGCATATCTATGGTGACATCGAAAAACGAAAATGAATTGGAAGATTAATTTGGAATTGCTCTGCGAATGAATGGTGACTCAAGAAAACAAAAATGAATTTTGACTTTTGAAATTATAATAAGTTATTAAATCATTATATCTAAATTCCAAATTACCCTTCTAATTAAATGTAAATTTATCAAAATACCCTTACTTTAACTAAAAATTTTAACTTAGTTAGAGCCGTGGAGCAAACTGGAGAAAAAACCGAAACATCAGGGAGTAAAATGGCTATTTTTAAAGGTTTGGAGCAAAACCATTAAAACGATCAAACCACATGGAGCAAAACAGAAATTTACTCAAAAAAATGTTTTTTTTTTCTAAAAGGCAATGGACAAAAAACATAAAAGACAATGTTTTTTTTATCTAAAAAACAATGAACTAAAACACAAAAAAAAAGTTTATTTCTAAAACGCAATTGACAAAAAATATAAAAGAAAATGTACTTTCTAAAACGCAATGGACTAAAATCACAAAAGAAAAGTGTTTTTGTAAAACGTAATAGACAAAAAAACTGTGTTTTTGCATTATTTTGTAAAAGACAATGGACAAAAAAACCCAAAAGTGGTTTTTTCATTCTTTTGTAAAACGCAATGGATAAAAAACTGTTTTTTCATTATTTGTAAAACCAATGGATAAAAACTCATAGAAATGAGTTGTTATAAAACGCAATGGAATAAAAACTCAAAAAAATGTTTTTTTTTTCTAAAACGCAATGGACAAAAACTCAAAGAAATGTGTTGTTTATAAAACGCAATGGACTAAAAACTCAAAGAAATTATTTTTTCTAAAAGTAATGGATAAAAAACATAACAAATATATTGTTTTTAAAACGCAATAAATTAAAATGCCTTATTTTTCAATGTGGTATAAAAAAAACATTTATGTAACAAAATCTCACATGATAATATTTTAATTATAAAAGAACACACCTTGGCTTTTCACGAGACATGATGACAACTGACAAATACTGTTAAGAATTGCCAATCCATTCTGCCACTAATCTCATCTCTTTTTCATCCAAATAAAAAAAAAACCAAAAAGCAATTTGACTACTTTTCTTCTTCATCGAAAAAGCAGTGATAAAACGCAATTCCTACAGGCATTTGAAAAAAGTAGCATACATGAGTTTTGTTGTTGCATCATTTTTAGACTACCCATCATCTTTTTTTTTGTAATGGTAGATTGAGAGGCATATCTTATCTTGTTTTGTAGGCACCTGAGGTGTTTTATTATGCACATAAAGCAATGCTTCATCCTTGATTAGGAACCTCAAACTTAAACGCAACGATAAAACATCGAATCTTTCTACAATGGTTTCTCAATCGGAGTGCATTATGTTTTTAAAACGCAATGATAAAACGCAATTTTCACCGGGATCAAAGTTTCTTGCCACCGGTAACCGCTTCAATGATAAAACGTAGTTTTTACCGGGTCGGAGCTTCTAGCCACCGGAACCGCCTCAATGATAAAACACAATTCTTACCGACGTCGGAGCTTCTTGCCACCGGTAACCACCTCAATGATAAAACCCAATTGAGGTGTGGTGGTAGCAACAGATGATAAACACATATTATAACCTCCTTGTAAGTTATAATATTCCTTCTTTCACCTCCTAGTGATGTCATATCTGCAGAGTATCAAATAGGCAAAAAAAAATGTAAAACGCAACACTTTGCACGACGATGCTTGTGTTAGATAGGTGAAATCGGATCCGATGTTAATGCCGGTAGCTTCTAGAAGCAAGTGCGAACTCCATTTCCGGTGATTCAGAAACTGGTTGTGGTGGTGGAGCAGTGGCGGTGGATGGATGGTGGAATGGGTTTCAGATCTGAAAATCGCAGATATGCCGGTGCGGGTGAAAGTGGCAAGATGGTGTTGGTGGTCACTATCGGCGAGGAGGAGATGAGAGTGGTTGTGGTGGCGGTGGGCGGTGGGGGTGGTGGCGATGGAGTGGTGGAGTGGTAAGTGGTGTGGGGTGAGAGATTAAACAAGATCTGGGTTTTTCTTTAGGTAAAACATTAATTTGAATGCCCTAAAATACCTGTTTTTATGTTTTTTCAACTTGCCACATGCAATTTATTTCCTAACTTTACACCACTTTTCTATGATTATCACCCATTTAATTAATCCATAATCCTTACACCATCTAAATTAATAATTAACTAGAAATAATGCAACTCTATTTTTATATTTCTTTATATTCATTATGCATATCAATATATGTATAAAATATTGACATCAAGCCCACACTCACGTTGCGGTGGAACGAAACGAACACTTTTGGGCCCCGGCTTCATAGAAACTCCCACACCCCCCCCCCCAACACACACATACATCACGCGTGGTGAGATCAAATCCAGGTTAATGACCCCGTTAAAATTGGTGGAAGAAAGCGTGGAGATTTTTTTAGGAAAGTATGCGGGTTTAAGTAACGAATTAGAACACCGCCCAAAGCCTTTTAACAGGTTAAACCCTCTAGAGGTCAATTAATCATAGAATTAAAAAGTGGGGTTGAATGAAAGTTCATTTAAATATATGGGTTTAACCTGTAAAAATCACAAAATTGGTGGATACACATGTCCACTGTCCACATTACTACGAATCAATTTGCACGTTTTTTTTTACCCAAAGTAAATGAACATTGAACACCTTCTAGTTTCTTGTAAAGACACCAGTGGCGCCATACTTGAAATCATGATCATAATTACTATTCTGTATATATCTCTTAGACTATAGGGTGTGGTCATGACCCTCATGATCATCATGACCTTCCACATCAACGCCATGTCATCCACCATCAAAAACCACTAACCCAATGGTGTGGTCATGACCCAAACCACTATCCCCTATTTATTTTAATTTATCTTCTCTAAAGAAAAAAGAAATGATTTCTTGAAAAATGGAAAGGAGGATATGGTTGTCATGGTTTAATCCACGCAAACCATGGTGGATCAAGGAAGGGGATGATGTAGCATTTGTTCCTATACAACTTTTATGTCTTCTTAATATATAGTATTTATACAATTTCTCACTACTTAATATTAGAGGAAATTATAATATCAATATTAATATCAAATCATGTATATTAGGAAAGCATAATTATAGGTCTTGTAGTTATGATAGGAGAGCATTCATTGGTCCGTTAGTTTTGCTTTGGACCTCTATATAATATTATATAATTCTCTGCAAAGCAATCAAGGAGAATTAGTCAATTCCCAAAACATATTCGTATGTTTACATGGTAATCAGAGCCTTATACCACCTGTTCCCCTAAAACTGCCGCCCCAATTTTTTTTCTTCTTCTTTCTTCTTTCTTTTATTTACTGTTTACCTTCTTCCTATTCTTTGGTGCCATGGCTGACCAACAGCAACAACAACAACACCTCCTACCTCGGTTACGACCGATCATAAACATCTCCACCCGGTTTACTCGGTTACAAACATTCAAAATAAGATCCGTACCCTCGATGATGAGAAGCTCACGTACTTGGCATGGGTCAAGCTTTTTAAGCTCCATGCCAAGGGATATGACGTTCTGCAACACATCAATGGCACCGAACCACCAGCTGCATCGGACCCGCGTTTCGACGAATGGGCCAAAGTTGATTCCATTGTACTTCAATGCATTTATGCTACCCTTTCGGACAGCCTCCTTGTCCGAATTCTAGAAGATGAAACAACTGCTCAACAAGCGTGGAATAAACTTCAATCCATTTTTCACAATAACAAAAACTCTCGGGCCTCTTCTTTGCTTTGCGCCTTCACCAACACGACCCTTGCATCTTGCTCCTCGTTGAATGACTATTTTCAACGATTGAAAGATTTTGCCGACCAACTCGCGGATGTGGACCAACCGATCACCGAATCGAGATTGGTCCTACAAATGGTTCAAGGCCTTCCCGTGGAATATGACACCACGACATCATTCATCAACCAATCGAACACCTCTTGGGATGATGCCCGTGACATGGTTGAACGGGAACAACGCCGCCAACTTTCTCGCTAATAATCCGCCCTAACCATCCCTCGTGGACCTTCCCAACAGCAACCGCCACAACCGGCCCCTTCCAACCCGAACTCACAAAACACCCCACCACCATCCTACAATCCTGCCCAAACCTTTGACTCATACCAAAACCGTACAGCATCTCGTGGCCGAGGCCGCCCAAACTATTACCCATCCTACACATCATACCCGAACCAAACCTACCCTAACTACAACCCTCACCACTCGCAAACCCACCCATCCTGGTACCCAAGCCCACCCCCATGTCCTCACCCGGCACAGTCCCCATGGGCTTCTTCGTGGTCCAAACCTGCCCCGCCCCAACACCCAAATAACCCACCACAATCACCGGCCCAACATCCTTTTAATGGCTACGGCTTTCGGCCCAACAACAACCAAACCCAGACCACTTCAGCCCATACGTCCCACCCACTAACCAACCTCCTACACTCGTGGACCCGCTTCAGCCCACTGATCTTGGCGCGACACTGGCTACACTCACGTTGAATCAACCGGACCCTACTTGGAACATGGATACGGGTGCATCGTCACATGTCACTGCAAATCAGGGTAAAATTAGTTCTCCTTTATCAAATTCTATTAATACTAATATACTTGTTGGCAATGGTCAATCTTTACAGATTTTGGGCTCGGGCAATGGCTTTCATCAAACTGACAACAAATCTTATTTGCTTAAAAATATTTTATATGCCCCAACCGTTCTGAAAAATCTTATTTCTGTTAGAAAATTTACTCGTGATAATCTTGTTTCTGTTGAATTTGACTCTAATGGCTTTACTTTGAAGGATTTCAAGACTGGCCAACCTCTTTCACGCCATTACAGCACCGGTGACCTTTACCCATTCACACCACCAACTCAAGTACTTTTGACAGTTTCTTCCAATAAGTGGCATGATCGCCTTGGCCACCCAGACCCTCAAATTTTAAAATTTCTTTCTAGTACTTTTAATCTTTCATGTAATAAGACAACTTTTGGATTTTGTGAATCATGTCATTTATCCAACAACAAACGATTGCCTTTTCATGGTTCTAGTTCATGTACATATGCACCTTTTGATATAGTCCACTGTGACTTATGGACTTCTCCCGTACTTAACAATAATTCTTACAAATACTACATGGTTTTTGTTGACAATTATTCCAATTATGTTTCGGTTTACCCTTTAAAATTCAAGTCCGAAACCTTTGCCACTTTTGCAAAATTTCACAAGTTTATTCAAACTTAGTTTCATAAAAATATAAAAGCTTTTCAATGTGATCTAGGTGGCGAGTTTGATAATCATGCGTTCAAAAGTTTTGCAAACTCCACCGGCCTAACCTTTTGTTTTTCTTGCCCACAAACCTCCTCCCAAAATGGTCGCTCGGAGCGTATGATACGTCGTCTTAAGGACATCGTACGTGCTCTCTTAACCCACGCTCACATTCCCCCGACCTTTTGGGTAGAGGCCCTTCACACGGCCGCTACCTACACAATATCCTACCCACCACTCGTCTTAATTACAACACCCCAACCTTCGCCTTATACCTATGTCACCCCACGTATGAACACTACGGGTATTTGGCTGTGCTTGTTACCCAAATGACTCTGCCACCCAATCCAAACAAACTCCTCCCTCGTTCTCACCGGTGCATCTTTCTTGGCTATCCCCCTGATTTTAGAGGTTACCGATGTCTTGATCCTTCAACAGGAAAGTCCATATCTCTCGACACGCCGACTTCAACGAGGACCACTTCCCCTTTACCAACCCTATCCCTGCCGAGGCATACCACTTCCTTGATGATGAACCTATTGAACCTCAAAACTTTCACTTTCCCACATCACCAACTACACCATCGAACCCACCTCCCACTCAACCATCATCGCCCCCACCAAACCAACCTGCCCAATCCATGGCTCCTACACCCTCTACGCACGACCCACCATCCACGTCCTAACCCACCACCAGCCGCAAACACCCAAACCGCCCCTACCCGTAACTCTCACCCAATGTCCACCAGATCAAAACATGGTATTTCTAAACCAAACCCAAAATACACCCTTTACATATCCACGCCTTCCCCTATCTCACCATTACCCACCTCACATGTGAAAGCCTTGGCCGACCCTAACTGGCGAGACGCCATGCTATGCGAGTACAACGCATTAATAGGAAATGGTACTTGGGAACTAGTTCCTCGCCCATCATCCCATCCTGCAATCCGGTGTATGTGGCTATTCCGTCACAAACTAAAAGCAGATGGTACATTAGATAGATATAAAGCGCGACTTGTTGTTAATGGAAAGTCGCAAACGGTTGGGATTGATTGCACTGTTACTTTCAGCCCGGTTGTAAAACCAGCTACCATCAGGACATGTCTATCCATTGCTATTACTCGGGGGTGGCATAGTAA
Organism: Scalesia atractyloides; assembly: GCA_947069175.1. Classification (NCBI taxonomy): domain Eukaryota; kingdom Viridiplantae; phylum Streptophyta; class Magnoliopsida; order Asterales; family Asteraceae; genus Scalesia; species Scalesia atractyloides. Next base: position 85,481,614 of record CAMTDV010000024.1, read on the forward strand.
TCAATTAGATGGTAAAAAACGCTTTCTTACATGGTGATTTGCAGGAAACAGTTTTCATGCACCAACCACCCGGCTTTGTGGATAAAAGAAAACCTGACTTTGTTTGTCAGCTTCGGAAGTCCTTATATGGACTCAAACAGGCTCCAAGAGCCTGGTACAGTCGGTTCTCTAACTGTCACACCCCGACCCGCAGCGGAAAAGGTGATCGGGGCATGATTGGGTTATCATCAAAGCTCATGACATTTATTATGCGTTTCATATTCATTTAATACAATTTAATGGAAATTTACAATAAATATTACAACATGTTCTAACTATCAATCTAAGCTCCTTTATTCTCTTCTAAGGCATTTCCTATGTTTTCTTTGCTTCAACCTGTTCACCTGTATCATGTGTAAAAAGGTTTTGGATCAACATAAAGTTGGCGAGTGAATCCTATGGAAAAACATTTGAACAAGTTTATTAAATTGATTATGAAATATGTGCACAACCACTCATGAGTAAAAGTAGATGTAAACTTATTCAACAATCATAAGATATTAAATAAAGCACACATGAACAATAATGGAACATTTAGAGGCACGCGTTGCTCAACTCGTCTCTCACGAGGAAACTGATGGGCCTAATGAATGAATTGCATAAACATGATAATATGAATGACACAACTACAACTCAATGATACACACATGAACAATAATGAATTGGTTTTGAGGCACGCGTTGTTCAACTCGTCTCCCGCGAGGAACTGATGGGCTTAATGAATGAATTTCATATAATTTGACAAGCTAACATAAGTAATCACATCAATATAAACAATCTAAGTTTAGGTCACGATATGGTATGGCACAAATTTAAATAAACGAGTTAATTATTTGAGACACATGACACACCCCAAAACGTGTAATTAAAAAAAAGGGGAGTTGTAAGATTCACTCACAGTGGGTGCGTTCGGTTGATGATGTTGAATGCACGCGAAGTGGTTTTAACCACGAGTGAAATTAACCTAGATAATTATCATTATGGTTCGGTAAGTAAGCGGATTTTATTAATCTATTTTAGTAGGATTGTTGGGTGTATTTTTGTGAGTTTAAGGCTATTTTCTAACCTTAAAAATGTTATTTTTAAGTATATTTAATTGATTTTTAATTAAAATAAATAAATAAAAATAATAAAAAAATTGATTTTTTTGCTACAGTTGACCGTTGACTTTGACCGTTAACCGTTGAATTTGACCGGTTCGAATCGAATATAAGTGCGCTGGGTGAGGCTCGAACCCGAGACCTCCCGTACGCGTGCACGCAGCTCTACCAACTGAGCTACGTGTCTAACCCGTCATATATCTGTTTTTAATTATATTTATATATTAATTAAGTTAAACAGAAAATCCTTTTATTTTAAAAACGATTTAATTGAATCTGACCAGTGCGCTCCACAGGTCTCGAACCCGGGACCTGTGGCTTGCGTAACACACAGTCCACCGCTGGATTGTGTGTTTAACATGTTATATAATTCAATTTTTATTATACTTAAATACAAACTAAGTGTTTTTATTTCTGACTTATATAAAAAGGTAAATAATTGTCCGGGTCGATGCAGAAGACCGGACTCGAACTCGCGACGTGCGATTTATACATACACACAGTCCACCGTTGGACTGTGTGTCTAACTTGGTTATTATTCCGGTTATTAATATACTTAACATATAGCAGTGTGACTTCCGGTTCGGTTAACAAAAAGGCGTTTTTTATTAAGGCGGCGTGTGTGGAACAAGATTCGAACTCGAGACCTTTGTGTGTTTAATGTGCACACAGTCCACCGCTGGACTGTGTGTCTAACCCGAGTAATATCTTGCTTTTAATTAAACTTAAACACTACCGAACATCGTCTTCTTCGTTGAGTTTTATCCAGAATTGATAACTGACTGGTTCAATGATTAAATCAGTTTCTTAAGCGTTTTTCAGTTCATTACAGGTGAGATATAAGTGAAAAGAAAAAGAAATTAGGCGAAAGGTATACCGACTAGCTTCCTCTGTTTTCCGGCAGAACTCCGGCGACAGCAACAGGCTCCGGCGTCGGGTGTCTTGCAGCAGCGAGCCTTCAAAAAGTTTGAAAAAGGTATGGGTGACTTCGGTATAAGCTTAGGGGGTTCAGTAAAGCTCAGGAATGGATAACCCGGTTTTCCGGCGACAAACAGAAGAATTCTGGCGAGAGAGTTTTCGCCGAGAAAGGGTGTGGTTTTGAGCGAAAAGGTTTGCAGAGGTTCGAGGGGGTATTTATAGGGCAAGTCGTCGATGTATTTGGCCCGATTTCCGACTTGATTCGTTGGTTTGAATTTCTCCGGCGGTTATAGATGGTGTCGCGGACTCAAACGTCGGTTATAACCGATATAGGTTTAAAGTTTACGTTATAACGGAAGGATTCGTTAAATACTCGCGAGATTGCTGGGATTTCCGACGACTGAACTTTGGGCGCCGGTTTTGAATTCGGAAAGTTAGGATATGAATTAAATGATCTTAATAATTAACAAATAGCATCAGTGGCGCAGTGGTTTGTGTGTTGTGTGTTAAGTTTGTTGCTGGACCGGTACTGACCCGGGTTCGAAACCCGGCAGGAACAAAACATTTTTATTTTGCGATTTTTAACAGTTTTTCAAAAACTAATTATATATTCCCGTATAATAATTGATTATGTATCGTTTAAAATTATTTTGGGCATTTAATTCGCAACGAAAATTTTAACTGACTGTTCGGTTGATAAACGGAGCGGGTTTGGTAAATCCGTTTTTTGACGGATGTTACAGTATCCCCTGCTTTTTAGAAATTTCGTCCCGAAATTTAAATAGTGATATATTTCACTAAAAGAATGATGGTGTTTAGTTTGACAGTTATATGCTTAGAAAAAGTAAGGGTTTAAGTTTTTGTTCGAGGCGGTCACGTTCCTTGTAAGGGTTAAGTACCCTATTACAGGAATTGCTTTTTGTTGCCTACTGTAAAAGTATTGATAAACAAAATTTATTCGCTAACTATGATGTCATGCATAAGAGTTTGGATATGTTTGGAAGGGTATGGTTATATCCTAAGGCAAAACTTCTAATACTACAACCTACATGGAACATAAATAAACACAACAGCTAATGTTTGAACATAAATAAACACAACAGCTAATATTTGAATCCACATTCTGATAGCATATATGTTTGAATGGTGGAAGTTCCTCTCTCGTTTGTTATGATGGAGAGGTTAGTTTATGTAGAAATGGAACACAAATCCAATTTCTCTAAATAGCAAGATGATATAAATGTAACACAATTTCAACCAAGGCAATACTATATCCTACATGGAACTTCTCATAACCGCCTGATAATGCCTCTGATCCTTTGGCAAGAATACTTATATATAGGAAGTACCAGCGGCGTATCCACCATATTCTTGCCAAATTTTCATTGGTTTTATCCACAAATTATGATTAGTTACCAAGAAACTAATAAATCCTACATAGAACTTCTCATAACCGTCTGACAACGCCTCTGATCCTTTGACAAGAATACTTATATATAGGAAGTACCAGCGGCGTATCCACCATATTCTTGTCAAATTCTCATTGACTTTATCCGCAAGTTATGATTAGTTCTATGCGACTCTACAACAAACACAACAACCATAAGATACTGATAATGAAATTGTCTGTGCGCTCAAGGCTCAATCAAACGGAGCCGAACGTATTGCATGTACTGAAAATGAAATTGTCTGTGCGCTCAAGGCTCAATCAAACGGAGCCGAACGTATTGCATGTACTGAAAATGAACAACTTAATCTAAACAACAATCACACAAACAGCCTATGCATGGAACCTCTCATAACCGCCTGATAATGCCTCCGATCATTTGACAAGAATACTTATATATAGGAAGTACCTGCGGCGTATCCACCATATTCTTGTCAAATTTTCATTGACTTTATCCGCAAGTTATGGTTAGTTCTATGCGACTCTACTACAAACCCACAACCACAAGATACTGATAATGAAAATGTCTGTGCGCTCAAGGCTCAATCAAACGGAGCCGAACGTATTGCATGTACTGAAAATGAAATTTTCTGTGCGCTCAAGGCTCAATCAAACGGAGCCGAGCGTATTGCATGTAATGAAAATGTAAAATGAACTGATCGATCAAGGCTCAATCAAACGGAGCCGATCGTGCGGGCACGCCAAGTTCAACCACATAATAAAATGGGGAACAAGCTCAACCTCATAAATGGGGGGGCTGCGGCCTCGGCAAATGCATATACTGAAAATAATAAACAATAATTACTCTAACAGTCTACACATGGAACCTCTCATAACCGCCAGATAATGCTTCTGATCCTTTGACAAGAATACTTATATATAGGAAGTACTAGCGGCGTATCCACCGTATTCTTGTCAAAGTTTCATTGGCTTTATCCTTAAGTTATGATTGGTTTGATGTGATAAAGAAAAACATAAAAGTAAACGATATGAGTTGAATCTGGATCTTCGGTGAAAAGGACTAGTTGAGTATCTTCGCTTGGGCCGTCATTATCTTCGACAGGATTGGCGTTGATATTGAAGACTCTTCCTCTTGCTGGTGGCCTAGCGGTTGGGTTTTCTTGGTTTACTTGGTTAACTGGGTTTGATTGGGCTTGAGTGTTGATGACGTTAACCAATTGAGGGCATGTGTTTCTAAAGTGTGTAGGGTCGCCACAATTGAAACAAGCTCGAACATATGGGAACATGGGGTATTGGGGTTGATGATAAGTTTGAGCCATGTTTTGAGTAGGGGAAGAGGTTTGGTTTTGAAAGGTGCGACAAACCTTGCTCAAATGTCCATAGCGTCCACAAGTTGTACATAGTCGACAAGGTAAGGTAAGGGGATGGTGATAAAAACAGTTGTTGCATCGAGGGTGAGGTCCAAGATATGGTTTCTTATTTGGGTAAGTTGAGTTGGGTGCCACTTGGGTGATTGGGATAGCTTGGATGGCTATGGCGTGTGAAATTGGTTGGTTACGTTGGATAGCAGCAAATAGTTGCCCGTCTCTTTTTCTCTTAGGATTGGGTTGAGAAGGGGATTCGGTTTGGGTGGAGTCGGAGGTTTCAGTCGGTTCTTTATCCTTCTTTTTCTCCTCCTTGAAGTCTTTGTTTCGGATTCAGTTCTCGGTGAGCTCTGTTGCTAGCTCCATTGCTGCTTCCAAGGTTGCAGGCGAGGTACTTATTACAGGGTCTTGAATCTTTGACATAAGACCACGAATGTAGTGCTCGATCAAACGGTAGAGAGGAGTGAACATGTTGGGAACCATTTGATGTAATTCGAGGAATCTTTTGTTGTATGTGGTGTGGTCTCCTTCCTTTTGCTTCAATGAGTAAAATTCATCTTCTAATTTCTTGATTTCGCTCCTTGGGCAAAATCGTCTGGTCATGATTTCCTTCAATTCGTTCCAAGTTAAGGACATAGCATCTTCAACACCTCGTTTGGCCTTCTCTGTATTCCACCAAGTAAGTGCTATCCCATATAATCGACCGGTAGCATAACGCACTTTGCGATCGTCAGGGCAATCGCAATTTAGAAAAGTGTTCTCCATTTCTTCAAACCAATGGAGGAGGGCGGTGACGCCTTCAGTCCCTTTGTATTTCGGAGGGTCGCATGATTTGAAATGCTTGTAGGTGCATTTAGTGGTATTTGATGGAGAGTTGATAATGTTTTGGTTTGCTTGATTGACAGGATTAGCGGTGAGTGCTTGTTGAACTTGGATTACAATGTTGGGTATTACGGCAGCCATTTGTTGAGCGATTAGGGCAGCCATACGCTCGCGGGCTTTTCCTGCTCTCATCTTCCTACGAGCGAGGTTAGAAGACATCTACAAGGAATACATGTCAAGAGTATGAGTTGGATGTTTTGGGTTCATGGGTCGCACTAGGAATGAACATTCATAAAATAATTATAGAAAAATAAATCTACTACATCCATAGGATGTCTTGGGCTTTGCTCACCATTAGGCCCTACATGCCGCCATACTTTACCTGTGTAATCATGTGGGCCCCCATGAATACCGGTTTTTCATATGGTTCGCACGGGTTTGCCAGGTTGCGTACACAAAAACCCGGAGAAAATCGAGAAATAAGTATACAACGTGTGATATTTGGAATGTGTCCAGGTGTAGACACGGTGACACCTCAAAGTGGGTTAGTTCGAACGACGTTTGGTGTGGCATGCTTTGGCCTAATAGGTCCTTCGTACTCTCATCGTTGGTCCCCAGGTAGGCAAACTGGTCCGTTATATTGGATTTATACGAATGCCAACCTAGACAGGACGTTCCGACTACCGGTACTTGTACCCTTCCAGTTACTACATGCCCGTCGCAGAACTTACTTTGATGAGATTTGAAAATTGCAACAAAATCTTCGGATAATGAGAGTATGAAAATAAATTGAATACATGAACATCGATATATGTATAATGAATATGTATATAAGCATGTATGTTTGACTGTAAATGTAAACAAATATGAAACAAATAAATATCACAAGTTTGTATGTAACCACCTAATCAATTAAAATTTAGGCAGACTATAGTATAGGCTCTAAGGGTCTAATAACCTATCCTATATCCCTATAGTCATGGCTCTGATACCAATCTGTCACACCCCGACCCGCAGCGGAAAAGGTGATCGGGGCATGATTGGGTTATCATCAAAGCTCATGACATTTATTATGCGTTTCATATTCATTTAATACAATTTAATGGAAATTTACAATAAATATTACAACATGTTCTAACTATCAATCTAAGCTCCTTTATTCTCTTCTAAGGCATTTCCTATGTTTTCTTTGCTTCAACCTGTTCACCTGTATCATGTGTAAAAAGGTTTTGGATCAACATAAAGTTGGCGAGTGAATCCTATGAAAAACATTTGAACAAGTTTATTAAATTGATTATGAAATATGTGCACAACCACTCATGAGTAAAAATAGATGTAAACTTATTCAACAATCATAAGATATTAAATAAAGCACACATGAACAATAATGGAACATTTAGAGGCACGCGTTGCTCAACTCGTCTCTCACGAGGAAACTGATGGGCCTAATGAATGAATTGCATAAACATGATAATATGAATGACACAACTACAACTCAATGATACACACATGAACAATAATGAATTGGTTTTGAGGCACGCGTTGTTCAACTCGTCTCCCGTGAGGAACTGATGGGCTTAATGAATGAATTTCATATAATTTGACAAGCTGACATAAGTAATCACATCAATATAAACAATCTAAGTTTAGGTCACGATATGGTATGGCACAAATTTAAATAAACGAGTTAATTATTTGAGACACATGACACACCCCAAAACGTGTAATTAAAAAAAAAGGGGAGTTGTAAGATTCACTCACAGTGGGTGTGTTCGGTTGATGATGTTGAATGCACGCGAAGTGGTTTTAACCACGAGTGAAATTAACCTAGATAATTATCATTATGGTTCGGTAAGTAAGCGGATTTTATTAATCTATTTTAGTAGGATTGTTGGGTGTATTTTTGTGAGTTTAAGGCTATTTTCTAACCTTAAAAATGTTATTTTTAAGTATATTTAATTGATTTTTAATTAAAATAAATAAATAAAAATAATAAAAAAAATGATTTTTTTGCTACAGTTGACCGTTGACTTTGACCGTTGACCGTTGAATTTGACCGGTTCGAATCGAATATAATGGCGCTGGGTGAGGCTCGAACCCGAGACCTCCCGTACGCGTGCACGCAGCTCTACCAACTGAGCTACGTGTCTAACCCGTCATATATCTGTTTTTAATTATATTTATATATTAATTAAGTTAAACAGAAAATCCTTTTATTTTAAAAACGATTTAATTGAATCTGACCAGTGCGCTCCACAGGTCTCGAACCCGGGACCTGTGGCTTGCGTAACACACAGTCCACCGCTGGATTGTGTGTTTAACATGTTATATAATTCAATTTTTATTATACTTAAATACAAACTAAGTGTTTTTATTTCTGACTTATATAAAAAGGTAAATAATTGTCCGGGTCGATGCAGAAGACCGGACTCGAACTCGCGACGTGCGATTTATACATACACACAGTCCAACCGCTGGACTGTGTGTCTAACTTGGTTATTATTCCGGTTATTAATATACTTAACATATAACAGTGTGACTTCCGGTTCGGTTAACAAAAAGGCGTTTTTTATTAAGGCGGCGTGTGTGGAACAAGATTCGAACTCGAGACCTTTGTGTGTTTAATGTGCACACAGTCCACCGCTGGACTGTGTGTCTAACCCGAGTAATATCTTGCTTTTAATTAAACTTAAACACTACCGAACATCGTCTTCTTCGTTGAGTTTTATCCAGAATTGATAACTGACTGGTTCAATGATTAAATCAGTTTCTTAAGCGTTTTTCAGTTCATTACAGGTAAGATATAAGTGAAAATAAAAAGAAATTAGGCGAAAGGTATACCGACTAGCTTCCTCTGTTTTCCGGCAGAACTCCGGCGACAGCAACAGGCTCCGGCGTCGGGTGTCTTGCAGCAGCGAGCCTTCAAAAAGTTTGAAAAAGGTATGGGTGACTTCGGTATAAGCTTAGGGGGTTCAGTAAAGCTCAGGAATGGATAACCCGGTTTTCCGGCGACAAACAGAAGAATTCTGGCGAGAGAGTTTTCGCCGAGAAAGGGTGTGGTTTTGAGCGAAAAGGTTTGCAGAGGTTCGAGAGGGTATTTATAGGGCAAGTCGTCGATGTATTTGGCCCGATTTCCGACTTGATTCGTTGGTTTGAATTTCTCCGGCGGTTATAGATGGTGTCGCGGACTCAAACGTCGGTTATAACCGATATAGGTTTAAAGTTTACGTTATAACGGAAGGATTCGTTAAATACTCGCGAGATTGCCGGGATTTCCGACGACTGAACTTTGGGCGCCGGTTTTGAATTCGGAAAGTTAGGATATGAATTAAATGATCTTAATAATTAACAAATAGCATCAGTGGCGCAGTGGTTTGTGTGTTGTGTGTTAAGTTTGTTGCTGGACCGGTACTGACCCGGGTTCGAAACCCGGCAGGAACAAAACATTTTTATTTTGCGATTTTTAACAGTTTTTCAAAAACTAATTATATATTCCCGTATAATAATTGATTATGTATCGTTTAAAATTATTTTGGGCATTTAATTCGCAACGAAAATTTTAACTGACTGTTCGGTTGATAAACGGAGCGGGTTTGGTAAATCCGTTTTTTGACGGATGTTACACTAACTTTATTCTTTCACATGGTTTCAGGGGGAGTTTATGTGACACATCTCTTTTTATCTATCGCCACAGTGATAAGATTGCTTATTTATTATTATATGTGGACGACATCATTCTGACAGCATCCTCCAAAGAATTACTACGGTCCATTATCAATCTCCTCTCTAAAGGATTCGCTATGACCGACCTGGGTGCCTTACATCATTTCTTGGGTATCACTGTGCAGCGAGACTCCAATGGCTTATTTATGTCTCAGTCACAGTATGCCCGTGACATTATTCATCGGGCCAACATGACCGACTTCAAACCTTGTGCAACCCCGGTAGACACCTCGTCCAAGCTTAGTGCATCTGATGGTGAACCACTTCCTGATGGCACTTTGTATCGTAGTCTTGCGGCGCACTACAGTATTTAACATTCACCTGCCCTGATATCACTTATGCAGTTCAGCAAATATGTTTATTCATGCATTCTCCACGTGAGCCACATTTTGCTTTCCTCAAAAGAATTATGCGATACATCAAAGGCACCCTTGACTTGGGATTACGCCTCTCTGCCACCCCTAGTGCATCACTCATTGCCTACTCTGATGCTGACTGGGGGGGATGTCCAGACTCCAGACGTTCCACTTCCGGATACTGCGTTTACATGGGCAATAATCTTCTTTCCTGGTCTTCTAAACGCCAACCCACAGTCTCAAGGTCAAGTGCTGAAGCCGAATACAGAGGGGTGGCTAATGCTGTCGCTGAAACCACTTGGCTGCGCAATCTCCTACTAGAGCTCCAAGTCCCTATACGACAAGCTACTATTATTTACTGTGATAATGTTTCAGCCATATATCTTTCTGAAAATCCCGTTCAGCGGCAGCAGACTAAACATGTGGAGTTGGATATACATTTTGTAAGAGAAAAAGTCCGTCTGGGTCAGGTTCGAGTCTTGCACGTGCCGTCATCCTACCGGTATGCAGATATTTTCACAATAGGCTTGTCTCGACAGCTATTGAAAACTTCCGCTCCAGTTTGACCGTTTGTTCAAGACCTTGCTCAAACTGAGGGGGAGTATTAGAGGAAATTATAATATCAATATTAATATCAAATCATGTATATTAGGAAAGCATAATTATAGGTCTTGTAGTTATGATAGGAGAGCATTCATTGGTCCGTTAGTTTTGCTTTGGACCTCTATATAATATTGTATCATTCTCTACAAAGCAATCAAGGAGAATTAGTCAATTCCCAAAACATATTCGTATGTTTACACTTAAATAATATAGTATATATTGTCCACTGTTTTTTCAATTTACCACTATTACATAATCAAATAATTTATCTTGAAAAGAAGATCCAAGTGAATTGTTGGTAGATGGTGAAACTAGTTCTTTTTGGTTTGTTATACTGGGTCGAGTTGATGCCTTTGACTCTGTAAAACTAAGGTCAAGCTTCCTGAAATTGATGAGGATCAAGTCAAATAAGTGTTGTATATGAAGTAAAGTGGAACTGAATAGATCACATGAAAGTTGGATCATTGGACCAAACTATAAATAGTTAATAGTGAGCTCCCATGTCGTTTAGGTGACAAGAGGGAAGAATAGAAAAGGCTAAAAGAAGGAACTTTGTCTCCGATACCCCATAGGATACCTATTATCCTATTCCACAAGGGTTAAGATGTCGGCAAATTACATTTGCACACCATCCATATGATCTGGACACCACAAGGGTCGAACCCGCGTCACAACAGCTTCACATGTGAGCAATAAACTTCATTGGTAATAGGTACCACGTACTGAGCTATAAGCTCATTGGCAAAGGTGAAATATATAACTTATTCATACACATATGGTTATGTGTAAATCCATTTTATCGTTTATAGACTTGTGTAATAGAATTGGTAGTTTAGTCGTAGTTGTATACGTGTAAAGTCTTAACTTTGTATGACTAGAAATGATTGAGTTATGAAAATTGTAGTGTGATGATGGTGGTGTGGGTGTTTTATCTACGTTTTAATATTCAAAGATGAGTTGACTTAACTTTCACATGCTTCTTTTTTACGCACTTAATCCTTGACCGTCAATGCAACAACGCGAAAGCCCGTCATCTAGTTACATATATATTAATTTACAGCTTTTGTTTATGAAAAAAATGTACTATTCAATTTTACATTTTTTTTTTGCGGTTTAACAGTTCCATCACAATGTGCGGGTTCTGTTAGTTATTATTTTCTATGTTTTACGTTTTGTTCTAAGTTTTGCGAGCTACACACTACAACACATGTGCATGGTTCAACGTTTTTACGTTTACTTTGTATTCGCTTTAATGGTCCAGCCGCAAAGCACAGTCCTAAATATTCGTTAGATGTTCAAATGTTTTGTTAGATCGACTTGTTGTACTTATTTATAAAAAAACGTAAAGAATTTAAAATTAAAAACACCACCTTCCTCAGCCGTTAACCAAGTTCTAATGTTAGAGCATTCACAATGGAGCCTCTATATTGTTGTAACTGTAACCTCTATATTTTTAGAATGATTGTAAGTGTAGGAAGAAAGAGAAAAAAGAGAAAAAGTTACTCTTCACCAATAAATATGAAACAAATATTGTTCACCTCTATAATTTTTTAGAGTAAAGTTCTATTTTGCTTTCAGTGGTTTGGTCCAAATATCTATTTTGATCAAATAGTTTCAGTTTGGTCTTTTTGCTCTTTGTGGTTTCTTAATTGATTCAATCTTTTCCCTTACACTCACACCCTTAAAATTAATTTTCGAGTAAAGTTCTATTTTGTTCCCTGTGGTTTGGTCCAGATATCTATTTTGCTCCAATAATTTCAATTTATTTTTTTTGCAGCTTAAAATTATTTTTTTTATAAGGGCAAACAACTCTTTTTCGTAGAGTGTATGGTGTGGGTTTAAATTACTTAATTATATTAGTTAATTTTTCATAAACTCTAATTACATATACAATTTGTATACGTAAAAAAGGGTATACCCATTTACCTTAATCTAATTTCCTATTAAAATATGCAAATTTAAGTATGTAAATCTTTTTATACGCATATTTAGTGCAAAGTATCATGTTAAATAGATTTTTATGGTAAATGAGTACCCATTTATCTTTATCTAATTTCCTTTTAACATATGCAAGTTTAAATATGTAAATCTTTTTTATATACTTTTTATATGGTGTATCCATCTGATACAAATTTATATGACAATGTGTGGTTGTACTATCTGAAAAGATGACATGTACTCAAGAAAATATTTTTTCATATTATAAAATCGAATAACAAATAACAGTTAATATTATACATTAACATACAATAACTAATGTGTTCTTTTGGTGTATATGATTTTATTTATTCACATATGAAGTTTTGCATAAAACAATCAGACACACAAAAAAACACATTAGTTATTGTACGTTAATCCATAATATTAACTGTTATTTGTTATTAGATTTTATAATATGAAAAATATATTCTTGAGTACATATCATCTTTTCAGCTAGTACCAACTGCACATTGTCATATAAATCTGTATCAAATGGATTTGCCATATAAGAAGATTTATATATTTAAGCTTGCATATCTTAAAAGGAAAATGGGTTCTCATTTACCATAAAAATCTATTTAATAGGATACTTTGTACTAAATATGCGTATAAAAAGATTTATATACTTAAATTTGAATATTTTAATTAGAGTTTATGAAAAATTAACTAATATAATTAATTAATTTAAACCGACACCATACACCCTACGTAAAAGACTTGTTTGCCCTTATAAAAAATAATTTTAAGGTGCAAAAAATCCAAATTGAAACTATTGGAGCAAAATAGATACCTGGACCAAAACACAAGGAGCAAAATAGAACTTTACTCAACAATTAATTTTAAGGGTATGAGTGTAAGGGAAAAGATTGCACTAATTAAGAAACCACAAGAGCAAAAAAATTAAATTGAAACTATTGGAGCAAAATAGATATCTGGACCAAATCATAGGGAGCAAATAGAACGTTACTTAATTTTTTAATATTTTTGTAAAATTGTTGTGAGTGGAGAAGAGGGAAAAGATAACGATAAAAGTATAAAAAATATTATTTAATTAAAAAGAAGAGAGAAAAGATAGTGTTTATAATTATCTAACTATAGAGATAGAGAACAAGAATCAATTATCAATGCTCTTACTTAACAGAATTAGTAGTAATGTTGGTTGACGAAAGTATAATTAATAACTACCAGTAGCAATACCATTAATGAAATACAAACACTACATGAACATGTTTTTTTTGTACATTTACTAGATTAGCCAACTATTAAAAAAACACGAAATATTGAAACAATCTCATTTCAAGAGTATATTTAACAAGGCTATTAAAGCTTCTTGTAAACGCCAAAGATGACAAGAAGAAGATACGCCATGGATCCAATGAAAGATAACACCATCGCCACTGTCTCCTGGTGGCAAAACTTATCAAACACGTTACACACCTCTCGCCATTGTACATGAGAGTTGCCGGTGTACCCAATAAGACCAACAGCTCCGCTAGCACCAATGGCTGAGAAGAGGAGCGCCACCACTACTAGATCTAAAACGGTTACCATCAGCGTTATGTTCTTCTTTGTACCTCTATTTGCGAAGGTAAGGATCAAAGAGACTATTGTATAAGAACATGCTATTGCATTTATGATCACAAAGTACCTACAATATTAAATAATAGAATCAAACCAGATAAAACAAAACTGATAGAGAGAATATAGTTGATCAATAATACACAATACTTTCTATTTTTTAATTATTCCATAATCACTATAGAGTTGCATATCACAAGTTAGGGGGGGGGGGGGGCATACACAAAAGCAGACATTTGAATCCATTTAGCAGTGATTCGCATCTCGACTGGAGGTATGGAAGGGTTGATCTTTACGGCTATGGTCGTTGTTTGCTTATTTACTCCGGCTGCTGCCAGAGTTAACGCCAACGCTAAAAATCTCATGGCCGCATCCGTACGCCTCAGTCTTGCTCCTCCATTCGCCACCATCATCTCCTCCTTGTGCTGCACCTCCATATTTGTAGATTTTGTAATAATTGAAGAGAAAGTGTGTTGTGTGTAAATAGAGGTCCATAGATACATGTATATATAGGGTATCCAAGGCCTCAATACAAAAGACAGTTCTAATCTTTTTGAATGTCAACAAAAAATAAAATCCTAATTTTCAGTTTTTAATTCACATAATTATTTCTTTGGTCAATGGCGGAATCACATCGTCCTGATCTGGGGTGATCTGTTTCTCTACGAGGTCCAACTCATTTTTTTTCTTCGGAAAACACAGATTGTTATAATTTCTTCCGGTTATCCAACATTTATCATCACTTTCCTTATATAATTGCTTTTAGATAAAATCTGAATCATCTTCCATAAATGATTATAGTTAGAGAAATTATAAAAGACATATAAATAGTTAAAAATTTTAAATCCATCTTATTATATCTACATATGAACTGATTAGTCCAAATAGTATGTAGTATTCATGTATATTTGTTATATAATGAAGAGTATTTTGTTTTCTATACTTCACTTTCATTGTTTTTGGTAATTATAACATGTTTTGATGTACTCACTAATTTAATTGTTATAAACAATACAAAGTTTTATTTGATGCTTAAAAGAGATACCAAATTAAAACTTTAGTGAGAAGATATGATTTCTTGTTTTCAGTTTTGTGCTAATCTTTCATCCTCACCTCCCCTTTTTAATTGAATATTCTGGAACGGGAGTTTTCATATCCCACATGTCCTTTTTCTTTTCTGTAACGGTGACTTTCTTTTTCTTTTTCAGTGGCTCAATGTCACACTGTTTAAACGGCGGTCTTAGCCGAGATATGTTCAGATAACTGGGCCCGTGCTAGGTTGGTCAGACTTGGTCAAGGCGTTTTCCCGGAAACCGTACTGCCTTCACATGAGTTGCCTCGCTGAAGTAACATCCGGATGAAAATCAGGGTGCGGCTCGGGATCGAACCCTCCTGGTGGGTTTGTCACCATCATTGCCCAACCACTAAGTTATAAGCCCAGGGTTATATCCATCCCAATATGACACAAATAAAAATTGAATTTAAGTCTCCATTAAAAAAACTAAGTCTCCTATTACTAGGCCACAAGTGAAGTATATCCCACATGTCTTTGTTTGGCATGTTTGAGATATGATGATTTCAAATAAAATTGAAAACTAAATCCATATTTTATTATTTAACATCTTGAATAAATGTGTTTCTTTAAAAAATTATAATACTAAAAAAGAGCCTCTGACTTTGTGTTAAGTCATAGATATTTTGAAGTATTTCAGTATTTGGTTCATAATTTTTTTAACAATTAAATTTGAAACCACCACCCACTTGTCACTACCCACCACCATTACCTACCATCACAAATCTGAGATACAAAACTCCAATCAAAACCCAAATTAAAACATCCACAACAAGGGCCGGGCAGTTGATAGGGGTGGGAATGGTGAGACCGTATAGGCCAAGTTTTTTCGAGGGACCAATTCTTTTTTAAAGGGATATTGGATTTATAAAATCTCAAATTTTACCAATTCGTCGATAACACCTTAACTTTTGATTTGTAGCACACGACTCCTAAACTTATTGGTCGATAGCACTCTCACACTAACCCAGTTTGTTGACATTAACTGTCACGTCACCAAACCAGTGCCACATCAGTTGCCACCTCATCAAAAAAACTAAGTAAGATGCCATGTCAACTGTTACGTCATCAAAAAATTCCATGTCAACACACAAGTGTCACATCAGCAAAAAAACTAACTGGGTTAGGGTTCAATTAGTTTGGGAGTGTTGTCGGCCAATAAGTTGAAAGTTGTGAGTGATGTGGTACAAACGAAAGTTGGGATTGCTATCGGCCAATTGATGAAAGTTTGTGTTATTTAAATCCAATATCCCTATTTTAAAAGAAATATATATCTTATATATATCTTATTACAAAACAAAAATTTATAAAGTTTAAAACCAAGTTTTTTATACTAAAATTAACCTTAATTAAACAAAGTTTTATAACACAATAATCTTAACTTTTTAGTTTGGGCCATGACCTATCTAAACCCAATTGTCATACACTCATTTAACCTTTTTAGCTTGGGCCATGACCCATCTAGGACTCTAGGAGAACCTCATAATTTTTTAAGTATGCAAAGAAATGAGGTTTTAAGTATGCAAAGAAATGAGTTTGCTACAGTATTTTGTTTTATTTATTGATATTACAATTACAATTATTGACATATATTGAAAGTCTGGTGTATTGTAGAGAGCCCATTTTTTTTACTCGCACATGATAACTTCAATTTTTAGAGACATCCACAACATGAGCACAACTTAATACAGCAATGATGGTATATATTACATTTCTAGAGATTATTAAGATCTTATAATATTCAGTTTTGATGTGTGCAAACAAGTCTCGATCAAGTTTAGATAATTAGACGAGCATCACCTAATACCATACACGTCAAGAAACACTAGCCGGTGGCACAACAACAACAACAAAATAAAGTATACATGTTAAATAACGGATTTCACAAATTGCCCATAACATTCAAATTGAGAATGAGATTCATACTAAAAACACAAGAAATTCCTCAAATTTCTAGTCACAAATTGGAAAGCAATTGTAGCAATATAATACATTTGACATCATATCATATATGCAAAACTGGCATATAATTCACAATACATTGCAAAGTACACACCTTTAACACAATCATGAACTCAAACTTTCAAAATATTGTCTGTTCACCTAGTTCTTGCCCTGCCATCCCTTCTTCAAGCACCTTTTTAAAGAAATCTTCCAATGTATCCTTCCCATAACTCGGCGTCCCCTCGTCGCTATATTGCTTCGTTTCGGGATCATAAATAAGCATACTTTCAGCCGCATAATACCTCCCAATCTTCCCAAACTCAGCCGCATCTTCCAACGACGGAAATATGTTCACAAGAAAATCAAGAACCCCGATCACAAAATCCATAATCTCAATCGGTACTTTAATAAAATTCGGTTTCTTTCCCGCAAGTTTAAACAACATTTCCCCTTGTTCCAACGGCGTCAACGCCTTACCCGGTCCACCAATGGGTAAAATCTTATTAACCATATCCGGTTTCAACACGCAATCCGCGATAAACGAAGCTAAATCCGGCTCGCTAATCGGCTTACAAGCACACAACTTCCCATCACCAAACATAACATAAGGCTTCCCATCTTTCACAAGCTCAACCTGCCCCCCTAAACTTTTAAAAAAAGCAGTTGGCCTAACAATGCTATAACTAAAACTATCATCTTTTTCGGCTTCTTCGACCAATTCGGCTTCGAATTTCAGCTTCGCTCGTTGAAACTCGAGAAGAGGCTTCTGAACACAAATTGCAGACAACAACACAAAATGTTTAGCCCCATAATTCTTACCAGCTAAAAGACTGTTCTTTGTGGCTTCATAATCAATCTTCCATGAATCTTTAACACCCCCAGATCTACTAGCAAGACAAGAGACCACAACATCAATAGAAACCCCTAAATTTTCAATACTTTTTTCCAAGATTTCCAACTGGGTCACATCTGAAAAGCATACATTAGCTCCATTGAGCTTATTCAAGGTGTCTTCTTTGCTGTTTTGGCCTCTGATTCCACTCTTTTCTCTGCAAACTGCAATCACATTGAACCCTCTGTTAACCAGTTCTTTAACCACAAAGTTTCCTATGTACCCAGTTGATCCCACCACTAAAACATTGATATCTTTGGGGGGTTTGTCTCTGAATGAGGATTTGGGTGGTGAGTCAAGAGCTGTGGGTGTTGAAGCAGTTGCAAGATAGAATCTTTTTTGGTTGAAAACAGAGGGTTTGGGTGGATTTAGAGGATGGAATGAAAATGGGGATGAATTTGGTTGAATTTTGTTTGGGAGGTGAAAAGAAAGAAGATTCTTGAAGGTTGAGGCTGAAGAGTTGGGTGTGATGCCACAGAAGAAAGGAGAAGTGGACATGGTTTAAGTTTGAAGCTTTGTGAATGAAGGAAGGATGATGCAGGAGTTGATGAAGGAAGCATTTTTTTTTGTTTATCTCTTTTGCTATCAAGGAAGAGTCCAAATGATTGGTTGATGTTTCATCTCTTCCATAAGCCCTAAACCTCATATATTATTTTACACAATTTTTAGAGTATTTTTAAATGATTCTTGTATTTGATTTTTTTATTTTTTGTTGGTAAACTGTATGGTAAAATACTTTATTATTATTATTATTATTATTATTATTATTATTATTATTATTACAAAATAGGTTATCAACAAAGGAACTAGTAATTTTACCCGTCGCGCGTTACGGCGGCGTCAAGTCGTACAATAACTCGAATTTATAGCGTCGAATGAAAACGTGTAATATTTGACCCGACTCTTTTCCAAACAAAATTTACATCAAAACGTTGACCAACTGAAAATGTACATAAAAATAAGCATGAAAGCATATTATATTTGACCCGACACATTTCAGGAAAAAATTACGTCGAAACGTAAACCAACTTGAATTTATGCTGACATGTATATAAAAATAAGCAAGTAAGAAAATAGTTTTTTTAAGGACTAACTGAAAACGTACATAAAAATAAGCATGAAACATATTATATTTGAATTGTTTGGTTTTCGAAAAAAAAATTATGTCGAAACATAAACTAACTTTAATTTATACAAATACATACATAAAAAATATGACCTATGACCTTATGACCATGGTTTTAAAACAAGGTCTCCAAGGCCGAGTAATCCCCGAGTAGTCACCACAAGGTAGGCTGCCGACGCGACTTTTTTCACCTCCGCCTAATTACTCGGAATCGATCAAATGCGGTCAACCTCGGCCACAATCGGATCTATTAGGTCAACTCGGGCCGAGCTTGACATAAAATAAAAATAAAACATAATTTCTATACCTACCATGTTAAAGAATAAATATCAATTTCACGTAATTTATTATAAATATTAATAAATTTATGTTATTTGACATATTTATAATTTCCGAAAACTAATTTCTTTATTTAACATGTTCGAGTACTCCCCGTGTACTCTCCGCCTAGGCCGAGTACTCTCTGCCTAGGTCGAGTACTCTCAACTCCCCAGTCGACGACTATGGAGCTCCTAGCGACTTTTACAACCATGCTTATGCTTATGACCTAAACCAATTTCAACCCAATCCAAACTGACAGTGTTCTAATATTTTTCACCCAAACCTGTTTACCCAAACAGGTTCTCCTCAAATCGGTTTAACCAGAGTTGACCAAACCTTTTCGGTTTAAACCTGAACCGGTTTTGAACACAAAATGTTAAGAGTTGGGCCTCAATCCATTTAATTTTGAGGCTCAAACAGCCCAAAAACAAAGTTCGGCCCATAACCAGAAGACGCGATGAAGCCAGGGCGACCACCATCAACAACCGCGGTTATAGCTTCAGAAACTGAAAGAGATCGTAAGGTCAAAATCAGGATCGAATCATGGCGTCAGGGTGGGGGATAACGGGAAACAAAGGAAGATGTTACGACTTCTGGATGGATTTCAGCGAGTGTATGTCTCGTTGCAGAGAACCCAAAGACTGTTCTCTTCTCCGTGAAGACTATCTCGAGTGTCTTCACCACTCTAAAGAGGTAAAATCTCCTTAATTTGAATCCAATCGATGTATTTTTCAACTTCATTTGCAAATTGAAGATCGGTATATATGATTGATGTTGTATTTAGTGTTTTAAACCCTAATTTTGATGATTTGCATATTCTGCTGTTTTGTAAACTGTATTATCAGATTCTGTTTGTTTATGTTGATGATGTATATGTATTTGATGAATATATGATGTAGATGATGATTTTAGAAAGGGAATGTGCACTTGTAATTTTGGATTTCGAGATGATTTTGATATACATTCTGTTTGTTGTAGCTGTCATTTGTTTATATTATTTTAGAAGCTGATTAGTAACAAATCTAGCTGTAATTTGCTATGCGCGAGGAGAGTATGATGGTTTTGAAAATTATTATAGTTTTCCGGATGTGGCACCCTAGGCAAATCCCTAGGCTAAATTTAGATATACTTTTGGAGACGTGGTATTACACCCTAGGCAAATCTCTCATCAGTCATGGACTCAGAGATTTTGAATTCTTAAGAAATGTCTAGCCTCGAATACCAGTAATGTGTTTTGGACACATTGGCTATGGATGAGAGAAGAAACTTTGCATTTAAGCGTGGTTGGCTGTGGATCCAACCAGGTATTTGTTTTTGTTTGTTTGAGTGGAGGATTCACAGGTGGTCTGCCATCCTGGAATTACCCTCAGTCGAGCATAGTTGTCGATAGTGAATAGTGGACGATAGTGACAAGCTACATATACGCTACGTAGCGATAGCGATGAAATAGCGGGCGCTATTTCATGTTTAGTGATACACAAGAAGAAAATTTGGTAATATTATATATATATATATATATATAGGGTTAGGATCATGTGAGAAGCACTAGGCTAATTGAGAAACTTGAGAAGCAATCTGGACCACACATTTTCTTAAAGCTTTTCGTAATATACACATATGTATAGTTTAAAATTGACTATATACATATATGTATATTGAATTATACACATATGTATATAGTCAATTGTGAACGATACATATGTGTATATTACGAAAAGCTTTGAGAAAATGTGTGGTCCGGAATGCTTCTCAAGTTTCTCAAATAGGGTGGACTTCTCTTAGGATCCTAAGAGAAGTCCACCCTATTTGAGAAACTTGAGAAGCATTCCGGACCACACATTTTCTCAAAGCTTTTCGTAATATACACATATGTATCGTTCACAATTGACTATATACATATATGTATATAGTCAGTTTTGAACTATACATATATGTATATTACGAAAAGCTTAGAAAAAATTTGTGGTCCAGAATGTTTCTCAAGTTTCTCAATTAGCCTAGTGCTTCTCACATGATCCTAACCCTATATATATATATATATATATATATTTACCAAAAAAAATTACAAAAATCTCACTGTTTGTCGCTACCAGCTATGTAGCGACACATGAGCGCTACGCTATTCGCTATAGCGGGCGCTATTCTCGCTATCAACAACTATGCAGTCAAGCATACTTGACTGTGGAGTTTCTCATCCACAACCGATGTGCCCAAAATGCATTGGCGATATTTTGAGGTCGGACATCCCTAATAAACCAATGAGTCAATGACCTCTCATCATCTCATGTCTACCCCCAAACTGGAATTGAATTTCTCATTACAACTATTTTGCTTCCTTTTTTTGTTTAATGATATGATACTTAAATGAGTGACCAATCATTGAGTGTGGTTGCACCAATGTTTTTGCTAATGGGGTATCACCTAAAAAGTTTTGCCAAATTTGAAGGTTTATTGAATATATGAATAGGGTCACTGCATAGTATTATACTGTTGAATTCTGGTGTTTGTTAATTTTTTTAGGAACAGTTGTGGTTCTGTTTGAGATGATCTCAGTTGAACCTCTATACACAATAGTTCAAACCAATCAATTTGTTTCATGTTATGCGTTTCTTTTCTAGATCACTAGCAGTGTTGGAGGAATCGCTAGGCGCTAGTCGGTCGGTGGGGTACCGACTAGCGATTAATCAGGATTAATAAGGATTAATCGGATTGGGATATTTATATGTAATTTTTAGTTATATATATACACACACTTTTTATATGTCGTTTATTAAAGTAGACATATTTTAACCCCTCATTGACACATATTTTTAAGTAATTGGCAGGAATGTATAAGGTTTGGTCTAGAATCTGGCCAAAATTTGGCCAGCATAGGACCGCCATTGACCGCCTAGCTATTAATCGGCCATTAATCGGTGAACCACCGATTAGTGATTAATCGGAGACTAGTTGGGATTTTTACAACCATGATCACTGGTTTTATTCTAACATACCATTTCAGTAATGATGTAAAGTTGATCAAACATCAAATAGCTTAGTAATACTAATATGATCTATGCTTGATAGATTACTGTCAAAATTCAGAAGCATAAGTAATGGAACATTCATGCAAATAGTAAAGTGTATTTATTTTCTATTTTAAAATCTTGACAATTCTAAGAAGTTTCTCAAGTTATACAATGGGGATGGAAGAAGAAACCTCCTTAAAGATGGAAGTAATGGAATCCAAAACTAGACTTGTTGATTTTGACAACCCTACACTATACAAGTGCAGTCTAGGATAGCTTCACTTACATTTATTGAGTATTTCACTTGAATTTTATATAATTATAGTTTGTCTTGGCCTTTTGTCTCCGTTAGTCATCTCTATAATGTATATCTATTTTTATAGTATTAATCATAGAGTTTTGTAATTTACATGTCCTGCGAGAATTAGAGGAAAAAAACAGAAGGAACCTAGCCCCAACTAGACCTATCGTTTCCATCAGACGTCTCTATAACCACCCATTATCTTGTTGGTGACATGTATTTTTCATCGTATATGTTATGCACAAAAAATTAACATAAAGGGTGTGGACGTGTAGTTTCAAAGGTGTTTCTGAGAAATAGGAACACGTATAGTCAGTTTTTTAGTTTAGATTGGAGATATGCAAAATAACATGTAAAATTATTGGTATAGTTACAATATGGACTTCTTGAAATATATATATATATATATATATATATATATATATATATATATGTATATGATTCTTTTTTTAATCAACTTACTTAGTTTATAACCATCTTGAGAATTCTAATTTTTTTACTAACATATTAGAATTAAATTTTGGTATTCAAAACAGTTTCAAAGGCGGAATAGGATCTACAAAGAGGAGCAACGCCAGATAAGAGCTGCTGCACAGAAGGCAAAAGGTGGAGATGGCGATGGAGTTCCTCATCATTAGTGTAAAATTCTCAATATTTCTGGTTTTTAATAATGATTGAAGTGTGCAATCTATTTTATTTCTGGAGATTTTGTTGTCCAAATGGTTGAGTACCTGTTTTATCAGCAACATGCTCATAATTTGAATGTTTGAGCACATTTTGTTATAATGTTAATCATAGACCCTTTTTGTTGTATGTCTGCGCACACATATGCGCTACATGATCATATATGGTTAGAAAGGCATAAACAACCTGCAAATCAAAGATGGTGGTCACTGGTGATGTGCGAGTCATGTTGCAACATAAGCCACATGGACGCCGTGTGTTCACGTGTACAGCACATTAACCCTTTCCGGTCACAAAAGATTATCAAGTCGCTAAAAGTTATAGAAATGTATCATTTGATGGTTTCGTTTACGCCAAATATTGTAATAAGATACTAGGCCGCATTACAGATGTCTTAAAGGCGAAACCCTTGAATAGAATGCTCGAGGTCAAGCCTCGTATCTATGAAAATATATATTAAACTTTTGTTTGCAACTGAATAGTATTTCATCAAATACAATTTACGTAAACAAGGTACTTAATTATGTTCTTGTTGAAATTGTCAAAAGATAAATAATTTTTTTACGAAAACTATTGTCTTTTATTTATATAATATTTATTTATTAAATATAAATAATTTATTATAAAATATTTGTGTGAGAGATGCGGCAACCAAATATCCAAGAAAAAAAGAAAGAACCGGAAAAATAAAGTCGTGCTTATACTCGAATGTTGAGAAAAAGAATTTAAGGACACTTGCGCTTTCATTTTTTTTAAACTAATGAATACAAGTTATTAGAGAAAAATCAAATTAAATAAAAACTAAATGAGTTAAATGCATATATTATTCAAAGAATAATGGTTAAAACACTTTTAAAAAATATATTTAGTAATAAAGTGACTATTCATAATCCATTCAAATTAATAATGATCGTGTTTTTTTTTTTCGTTTTTCACACGTATCCACCAGATCCCACCACTTCTTTTTCCTCTCCACCAAATCCCACATGAGACTTAAATTTCTGTTTTCCAAAAACCTTTGATCTTCATATCAATCGATTGTAATGGTAGAAAAACCTCAACCGGTTCAAGTTTTATATTGAGACTTAAATTTCTTCCGAGTCTACCAAAAACCTTTGACTTCAGATCAATTGATTGTAATGGTAGAAAAATCTCAACCGGTTCAAGTTTTATATTGTGGTAGTGTGATGTTTGTAGATTACCCACCAAGTACCGTTAATTTGGATCTGGTTGTAAAAGATCCAAATTAGACCGATTTCAAAAAATGCAAACCCTGATTTATATAAAACACCCACCATAACTTCGGTTATGGCTTCTTCGTTGTTCCCTAACACTACTACGATCACCACCACGAGGCGCCAACTAGTGGTGTTAATTGGGTCCTTTGAAGGGGTCGACCATGATTAATCACCATGTCAACGACAACATGGTATTTGCTCGTGAACTTGCAACAATAATCGATTCAAATACGGTAAACCTTAGTGCATGACAATTGACACACAAGAAACACCAGCCCCAACTAAACTATGGTAGTTCAAAATTTGTTTTCGAACCTAAAAGACCAACTATTAGACCACTCAAACACGTTTTTTTTTTAAATTTAAACTAAGTTTGGGTTGCCTCAACACTTTGTTGGTTGCGGCCACTGGCTCGAGATGATATTTCTGAACACTTAACCTCCTTCAACCCCACACCAAAATACAAAAATGTCGGGTCGCTAGCCCCATACATTTTAATAATCATAGTACTTTAAGAATCATCCTTCAATTATCTTATATGGTAAATTGTTTGCTAATGAACTATGATCATTTTTTTTAATTGTTTTTTCGTTGCCCATGCGTCTTCAGATGCCATTGCTTTTTTTTTTCTCTACACTTCTCCACTAGTCCTACATGAGGCTTAAATCTTCGTCCACAGTCTACCAAAAACTTTATAACATGGTGTTTGTGGAGTACCCATTAAGTACCGTAAATTTGTACCCATTTGAAAAATGCAAACTTTGGTTTATCATATGTAAAACATGTTTGAAAAAAGTAAAACGCCCCACCATAAATTTGGCATGTTGAGTTTATGGAGGCTCAATGGTTATTCAGTCATTTTAGAAGACAATTACAGATGCAGACTAAGGTGTTGTTTGTTTTTTTTTGAGGTAAAACGTCTGTAGTCTGCGGACCACATCTGCAGCAGAAGAGATGGACCAAATGTTGCAGAGTGTAACAAAAGGAGTGTTTGATTCACCTCTTTTTAAAACCCACATCTGCATCTGCAGGCTATCTTCCTTGCCAAAACCCTAATTCCTACAACCACCTCTCCATCCAACCCACCATCGTATCTCCACCACTATCCCTCACAAAACCCACCCCAACTCAAAACCCCAATCCTCTCCCACAACAACCAAATCTGAAATTGACGGTAGCAAACCTGAAATCGACGGTGTGTCGGGTGGAGGAGGTACAGCAGGTGGAGGTCGCAGGTGGAGGACGATGAGGGTGTGGGGTGGAGGAGATGTGTGAACATGGGGGTGGAGGTGGTGGCGAAGATGTGGTGGTGGAGGTGATGCAGAGAAGAGGAGAGATGGGTCTGTGTTTTGAAATAGCAAAGAAGAGGAGAGAAGAGGTTTGAAGACATCTCGCGGACCTTTTTTAGTGAAAGCTCTTCCAAAAAACAAACACGCTTGCTTCAGACCCAAAGGTCTGCATGTGTCTGCGTGACGCAGACATAAGTGGCCAGAAGAGCTTTTCTTCAAAAAACAAACACCACCTAAATCAAATTAAAGACGGAAGATAAGAAAGCGATAATACAAGTATCTTGGTTGCAACTCATAGATGTAGGTCAACCAAACAAACCACACAATTTCCTAGTGTTCTTCACTCATATTTTCTTACAATTTAATACAATGAACATAAGTGAATGAACACATTACCGAACGTTTACTAACGTAAAGGAATGAACGCAACCTCTGTTCATATTCGTTTGTTTAACTTATTGAACGGAAAAAAAAATTGTGTTTGTTCATTTATTAAACGAAAATAACAAACATTAAAACTAACGTTCGTTGCCACTGATGTTAATGGGGAATCCTATTTTAAAGGGGTCCTTGACCGATGATTAAACACCAAGTCAACGACAACATGGTATTTACTGGTGAACATGCAACAATAATAATTGATTCAAATATAGTAAACCTTAGTACGTGATATCAACAAATTGCCATGAGTATAAGCATTAATGCAGGATCAATTTTATGTTATTGACACACTTGTAACGAGTCCTAATGGAACCATGATTGTTCAAAATTTGTTTTGGAACCTAAAAGACCACAAAAACACGTTTTTAAATTTTAATTTCATGTTCTTAGATAAAAATCTGTTCGGATTTTGATATTTAATCCCTAAAATTCAGGTTTCAGCTTTGAAGCAAGTGTAATTTTAACAGAACTCAGTCAAAGATAAAAGTTACTTGTATCAAATACCAACTGCAGTCCAAAAATAAAACCAAACATGCAAAAAAATGCAGATCCATATCTTAATAGAACAAAAACCAAACTTAAAGCAACACCTACAGCAAGCGCCTCAACTCGTTGCAGGCTGCGGTCACTGGCTCGAGATAATATTTCTTAACATTTAACCTCCTTCAACCCCACACCAAAATACAAAAATGTCGGGTCAGCTGCACCATCTTTGTAGTAAGCAAACACTATTGTACTGTCATCATGCATGCTCTCACCGACAAAACTGCAAAACAAAACAAGAAGCCATAGTCACAAACAAGATCTTCGTTTTCGAAAGATTAAAAAACGTATGAACACGAGACTTACAACTGAAGGTCGCTGAGCTTTGAGAGGAGAAACTTTGTTGCAGCCTCGATGTTTTTCTTGAAGAACTCTTGCTTCTCTTCATCAAGCTTTGGAGTAAGAGTTTTGATGTACTTCTTGATGTAAGCGACAAACTGCTTCTTGTCGAAAGGGGGTTGCTCCTACATGTGCGCATCGTTTTATAAATATTTATAAACATTTTGAAACTTGTTTAAATATCGTATATTCATAATCTGATGAAACTATTTACCTGGAGCCTAAAGGTATCGACAATGTCGACCACCTTCACTGCTTGATCATCAACACCTTCATCGTCATCGGCTCCTTCAGCAGAAGGGTTTGCGCCAATGTCAACAGCCACTGCTCCTTGTACCACCCACTGCAAATTCATATAAATGTATTAAGTTAAAATCGGAGACCATTAATCATAAGTGTGATTAACGTATTGTTCACCCACATCAAGATATACAAAATAAAGATCGGTGCAAGATATACCTTTCCTTCAACTTCCCATAGGATCCCATTCAAGAGTTCCTTGTAGGGGAAGGAGTCTGAAAGAAGCTCATCACCTAAAATTACAAAACACAATTTAAATTAGTTATGCAACCCGAGCACAAAAACAATAGTCGAAAACTCGAAGCATCCCTAAAATTACAGATAAAATAGTCAAAGCATCGCGTAAAAACCATCAAGATTTTGAAGCATTCAATTAATTAAAGTGATGAAAACCATTGATTTAAGCAACTACTCACAGAAGCAAGAATTCCAAAATTTTCAAATTTTGATTTTAATTTAAATTTAAAGTAGTATTGTTTATCAAAAACAACTTAAAATCTTTTCTTGAGTAATATTATCAATGGAATAATAATGATATTAGTAAGAAATTATTCACTACATAGAGATAATAAATTAATAATTAATAATAACACAGTAAATAAAATCTAAAAACAGTTATGTCAAAGCATGACACCAGCTAAAAAGATATAAAATTTTACAGATTCTAACAAAAGATTAAAGCTTCAAACATCAGTCACATGACAAATAATAATAAAAAGATTACAAAACAAATTAACAAAACCTAAAAAAGCTAATAAAAAAACCCTAAAAAGCCAATCTTCAGATCTAAAAAGCTTCACATCAAACAATAACCTAATGGATTATGAAACACGTAGATCTACACGATTACAGCCAAATTAAACCTAATCAAAAACCAAAAACGCTAAGATTCCAAATCAAAGAGCTAAAAACCCTAATTTCATAATAAAGAGTATATACAAAATATATATGAGATTAAATCGAAAAGATTACCAGTAATCAAATCTTGATAGACCAACATGATGATGCTTCTGGAAATCGGTGGAAACAAAGAGAGCAAAAAAGGTAGCAACTTGCGAATGAAAAGAGAGAGGGTTTGGGAAGTAGATATGCAGCGAGCATATATAGGGCGATGGGGTTTGGGGGATGATGATATTGTGTGAAATTACGAAAGTGGGTCTCTGCTTTTTGAGAATCTCCGAATTTGCCCTTTTCGAATTATTTGGTTTTATGTTGTTGGGTTCAGAGCACTTGATTGTTCTGTTGTTTTTTCAACTCTTGACCTGTCTTTTCAGCCGACTTAAAAAAATTATAAAAGTATGTAAAAGCCTGAATTTAGCACTCGTGTTTTATGGTGGGACTGTTAAACGAAAGAAAATTAAGATGCTTTTTGTTTTTTTCAAAAATATCTGTACAACCTCTTATGTCTGTGCCACGCAGACAATGGCCACTACAGACTGTTTGTATTCCGGAAAATGTTTCAATAAAAAAGGTATGTCAGCCCTCTTCTTGGGGCATACATGGACCAACCTCTTTTTACCTCTTCTGTCCTCTTTTCCTCGTCTCTGAACTTCACCTCTCAAACAACAAAACCCTAGTAATCTCCTCAAACACCAGCCGAGACCCACCCTTTACCCCTTCCTTGGCGCGACGACCTCGTCTTCTCCGGCTACCCCTGGTCTTCTCCGGCCACTCCTCGTCTGCTCCGCCACCACTGCGCGACGACCTCATCTTCGGTGGAGGAGGTGGAACTGAGATGGTGGTGGTGAATGTTAGGTGGTGGTGGTTGTCTGTCACACCCCTATTTTCACGTATAACCCGGTGGGCCCGGTTGGGGAATATCGTGACGTAGTTGATAACATCATAACCAATCAAACACAGCACAGCGGAAGTCTTAGATTTAATTTACTATTACAAACCGAATGTCCAAAGTTCAAAAATAAATTACATGGCTTGTAATAAAAAGATCCACATGCGGATCGAATAATATATATACAAAGTAATTGTTCAACAGACTTTAAGCAACCTAGAGACTTGCAAATCCTCTATTGTCACTATAGTGCAGCTCCCGATCTATTGCGTGTTGCCACCTGTAACTTGGTCTTTTGAAAATACGTCAGTTTTCACTGGTAAATACTAATAACCGACTCATTTTGTAAATACTTATTGAAAATGATTTCTGGTGCACTTGGCACGTTTTATAAATAACTTGGGATAGTTCAAAATGACCTTGTTTACAGTTTTACATGTTTGTCAATACATATGGGGTCCGGTGCAGAAACTGAATAACCTGATTAACCGACACGCCACTTAAATAATCCACCAGCGGGATTCAATATTTTATTAGCATTAGCGTCTGTCAGGTGTATGCCTACACCTCGCGCTTAAGGTCATGGCCATTAGTAACTAAAATGAGCCAAGGATATCCCAGACATGGTCGTGTTAACCCCCAATGTTTAACTTATCAAACAATACAGAATAGAACGGGTTATGAAGATTTAGTAAATCACAATCCGATAACATGATCCCATACCCGACCAAGCGGTATTATTATACCGTATCCCAAGTCCGTATAGGGAAAATAAGTTAAAAGTATTTACCTGAGCAAATTCTTCAAATAGATAAATAACTCAGCCGAATATTCAAAAAGTAAGCTTACATGGCAATCTACCGGGAGGCTCTTAGTCTGGAAATGATGGTATTTATAACCAATTAGAATGCTAACGGGTTCTATCTACTTTGTAGACTCGAACCGGGTAGCTTAAAGATAATAACGGTACTAGACGCTAGATTAAGCGATGATCGAAATAGAATGTAGTTTAAACCCGACAAGCACGAAGACTTGTTTAATATGGGTAAACATGCTACATACTGGATTTGGAAATAAAATGATAAAGTTAAACCCGCTTCGGTTAATTTACGTAAACTAGTCACGTAGGCTTAACCGTACGCATATAAGCGAAACTGGGTAACCGGATGAGTCGTATACAAGTTCCATATGCCATTATAATCAACACATGTTGTAATATCAGTATAATATCAACATGTATGCCCGTTATAGTTTTAAAAATAAAGTTACGCCTCAAAAGGGCGTTTTGGTCATTTTATGACTTGTAAAAGAACTTATGAGCAAACTGTTGTAATGATCATAATCTTGCTGTAAAAATAGTTTATTTATGATGTTATATCAGTAGGATATCGAGTATGTGTGTGGTTTAGAGTTTAAGACCAAACTATGCCCCGTAAGGGCATTTTGGTCATTTCACACATAGCTTGATAATTTACTTGGGAATCTGAGTTTAGTTAATGTACTTACTGTAATTATATGTAAAATTAGTTTTGAAATCAATAGGTATCAAGTCTTGGTGCTTTAATATGGTTTTAAACCATACTATGCGCCTAAATGGCGATAAAGTCGCTAAATGATGATTTAATCGATGTTTAAGGAAAAATTGATGTTATGAACAGGTTTATATAACCAAAATAAGTTATTTAATATATTATAACAGTAAGTAAAAGATTTGGTTATGAAAAGTATCTTTACAATCATTTTATGCATCATAAGGGTAATATCGTCATTTATCGGCATTATACAAAGACTTGTGCATAACTCAGTTTACAATCTGGTTTTAACATCCCAAGTAACCCTAATTATGATATTACATCAATAGGTAACGAGTTTTGTTGAAGAATTATATTAAAAACCATTTTAGATGCCGAAAGGGCATTTTGGTCCTTTAAAAGCATGACTTGCGATAATTAAACAAAACTTGGGTTATGACCAGATTATTGGCATCAAAATAAGTTAGTCATATTTATACATCAGTACATAATTCATTTGTATGCTCATTTGTATTTTAAACCTTGTTTTTAAGCAAAAGGGCATTTTAGTCGAAGTTTGCCATAATTAACGAATACTTGTATAAAAGCTCGGATCACTATATGACCATGTAGTATAACTCCAGAGGGTTATAGTACCATATATCATGGTCACAAGGCAACCTAATTTCAGTAGCTAAGGTTGCTAAATCGGGTTAGAACTGAAAGTCAAAGTAGAAGTCAAACTTCACGACTTTCGGTTGCGAACCGACCTTAAACATAGAATTGACGAGCTGAACATGTTTACACATGTTCTAATAATTATTACCAAGTTGTTTAAGTGTTAAAACATATTTTATAACACCTACATTATCATATATGAATTTATTTCCAAATCTGACCCAGTTTGACTTTTTATTAATAACTTTGACCCGTCAATTGACCAAGCAAACGTGATAATTAGGAGGTGCCCTTTCAGAGGATTATCACCTACCTAATTACGATCACGTAGCCATGTTCGTACCGAACAATGGCTGGACCGTAATGGTCTTAGCTCAAAGTCAATGCGTTTTTACGTCAACGCTTTGACTTTGGCTTAAAGCCTAATAAAACTTAAAAGAAAGGGGTTGGAACACTTACAAGTGATCCAAAGAAAATATTAGAACTTAGGGGAGGTCTCCTTAAGCCAGGAAACAACTCCAAGAGAGAGAGAAGAAATGAGGTGAATGAGCAAGGAATGAAGCTCAACCTTGAGCTCTATTTATAGTTGAAGTACATGGATTTAGATCAATCCAAGTGTTGAGAGTTCATTTAGGATCACTCCAGGTGTAGTATGAGGTGTCCAACACCAGGCATGAGGCCATGGTTTCGAAATTCAGGAGCTGAAGTGGTTTAAGTGGTGGCCAAGGCTGCAGGCTGTAGCTGGCATGCAAAATTCTGCGATCAGGCTTCTCCTGCGCGTCGCGCGGGGCCACCCTGTCCCTGGCGCGTGGTGCCACAGGTGCCAATTTACAAAATTTCCATTTTGGCCCCTGGACTTCTCCAAACTCCCATATTTCAACATAAAAGCATGTTTTATTCAATATGGCTCCTGTTTAGCACTCTCGGGAGTATAACCGAACATCATTAAGTTCCGGGTTCGTTAAAAGGTTACTCAGAGGCATAGTTTAAGCATGTTGACACGTTTAACCCGTCAACTTTAATATTCACCACTCAGAGGTTATAAAATAACATGTTGGCGATTTTAGTCCCTCTCGTCTAGCACACGGCATACGAGGATCAGCGGGACACATGTTGAAATTTTATAGGACGTAAAAACACAGGGTGTTACATCCTCACCCTCTTAAAAGAAATCTCGACCTCAAGATTTATTCAAAAAGGTAGGGGTACTTTTGTCGCATAGTGGACTCGACCTCCCAGGTAAACTCAGGGCCTCGACTGGCATCCCATTTGACATTTACAATAGGCACGTGCTTTCTACGAAGCTTCTTAACCTGACGATCTTCAATCGCTATCGGATTCTCAATGAAACGCAGGTTTTCGTTAATTTGCACATCCTCGTGCGGCATTGCTAGCGACTCGTCGGCTAGACATTTCTTTCGGTTTGAAATGTGGAACACATCATGAATTCCACTTAGCTTTTCAGGTAACTTTAGCTTGTAAGCTACGGACCCGACTCGTTCGATAATCTCGAACGGTCCTATATATCTTGGGCTTAACTTATCCTTTTTACCGAATCGCATGACGCCTTTCCAAGGCGACACTTTTAGTAACACTTTGTCCCCAATTTGGAACTGAAGAGGTTTGCGCCTCTTATCCGCGTAGCACTTCTGCCTATCTCGGGCAGCTTTGAGACGGTCGCGGATTTGCAAGATTTTATCCGTCGTTTCTAGGACTATCTCAGGTCCTGTTAGTTGGGCTTCCTCAACTTCCGCCCAACAGACGGGCGTTCGACACTTTCTCCCATACAAGGCCTCAAAAGGTGCAGCCTTGATGCTTGTATGATAACTGTTATTATAGGAGAATTTAATCAAGGCTAGGTGGCCATCCCAACTGCCACCTAAGTCGATTACACATGCACGCAACATGTCTTCCAAAGTTTGAATAGTACGCTCACTCTGCCCGTTAGTCTGCGGATGATAAGCGGTACTGAAGTTCAATCGAGTGCCAAGAGATTATTGGAAGCTCTTCCAAAAATTAGAGGTGTATCTTGTATCTCTTTCGGATACAATAGACACCGACACTCCATGTAGGGACACGATCTCGTCCCCATACATCTTGGCCAACTTGTCCGAACTAAACGTTTCTTTGATTGGCAAGAAATGTGCTGACTTAGTCAGCCTATCCACGATGACCCTGATCGCGTCATTACCACGCTTGGTCTTTGGCAACTTGGTGATCAAATCCATAGTTACCATTTCCCATTTCCAAGTGGGAATCTCAAGCTGTTGTAGAAGTCCTGACGGTTTTTGATGTTCAGCCTTAACTTGCTAACACGTCAAGCACTTAGCTACATAGGTGGCTATGGATTTCTTCAAACCCATCCACAAATAATTAGATTTTAAGTCCTGGTACATCTTATCACCTCCCGGGTGAATAGAGTACTTAGTGTTATGCGCTTCCTGGAGGATCAAATCTCTAGGTCCCCCAAATACTGGAACCCAAATTCGTCCATTGAATATGAGAATTCCATCATTTCCAGGTATTAACTGTTCGAAAGTTCCACCTAATTCCTCATTGGCAATATTAGCCTCCATCAGGGCTTGCTTCTGCGCATCAAGTAGCTTTTCGTTCAAACTGTTTCTGACTTTAATGCTTTTGGCGTTAATCCTTAAAGGTTTAATCCTTTCTTTGCGACTAAGCGCATCAGCGACTACATTTGCCTTGCCGGGATGGTATCGGATTTCACAATCATAATCATTAAGGGTTTCCATCCAACGGCGTTGTCGCATATTCAAATCCTTTTGATTGAACAAATGTTGGAGGCTTTTGTGGTCGGTGTCATATAATACACTTGGTTCCGTATAAATAATGCCTCTAAAGGTTAAGTGCAAATACAACGGCACCCAATTCCAAATAGTGGGTGGTGTAATTCTTTTCATGCACTTTGAGTTGTCGTGATGCGTAGGCGATCACTTTGCCTCTTTGCATAAGCACACATCCCATACTAGTGTGCGATGCATCACAATAAACGACAAACTCCTCAATGCCTTCTGGCACGGTTAAAACTGGAGCATTGCTCGGCTCTGCTTCAAGGTCTCGAAAGATTCCTGCTGCTTTGGACCCCAGTCGAATTTGATATTCTAGCAGGTCAAAGCAGTCAGGGGAGTGGCTATCCTTGAGAAATTTTCAATGAATCTTCTATAGTAACCAGCCAGTCCTAGGAAACTGCGTACTTCCGAAGGTGTTTTCGGTGCTTCCGAATTCATTATCGCTTTAATCTTGGCAGGATCGACTTGGATCCCACGCTCACTAACCACATGTCCAAGGAATTGGACTTCGCGAAGCCAAAATTCGCATTTGGAGAATTTAGCATATAACTTATCCTTTTTGTAATGATTCTAGGATGCACCTGAAATGTTTCTCGTGATCGGTTCAATTATGAGAGTAGATAAGTATGTCGTCAATGAAGACAATGACAAACTTGTCTAAGTAAGGCTTGCAGACTCTATTCATGAGATCCATGAATGCTGCTGGTGCATTAGTGAGCCCAAAAGGCATCACTAGAAACTCATAATGTCCGTATCTCGTTCTGAAAGCGGTCTTTGGGAGATCTTCACTTCTAACCTTAAGCTGATGATAACCCGACCTCAAATCTATCTTGGAGAAATAACTTGCTCCTTGCAGTTGATCGAACAAATCATCGATCCTGGGCAAAAGGTAATGGGTCTTGATCGTTATCTTATTGAGCTCTCGGTAATCAATGCACATACGCATTGAACCGTCCTTCTTTTTGACAAATAAGATCGGGGCTCCCCACGGTGATGAACTAGGCTGGATAAAGCCTTTCTCCAAAAGTTCATCGAGCTGGGTTCTTAATTCCTTCATTTCTGTTGGTGCTAAACGGTAAGGTGCTCTCGCAATAGGTGCAGATCCAGGCAGGATGTCGATCCTAAACTCCACTTGTCTATCAGGGGTAGACCGGGTAGTTCCTCAGGAAAGATATCTGTGTAGTCCGAGATAACGGGTATATCTTCAATCTTTGGCTTAGGTTCATCGACGGTTACTTGTGCCATATAGATGACACAGCCTCTCTTCATGCATCGGGAGGCTTTAAGCATGGCAACTTTTTCTGGCAACCCGTAGTGCATATCTCCAAAGATGGTGAGCATTTCACCGGATGGGGTTTTGATCTCGATTAGTTTCTTATCACAGGCGATGCGGGCTTGGTTATGGGATAACCAATCTATGCCTAAGACTATATCGAACCCCGCCAATTTCATTGGCAGAAGAGAGATAGGAATCAAATGATTCTTGATGGATATAAAGCATCCATCTAGAATGGATGAAGCGGTTTCTATGGTTCCGTCAGAAAGTTTTACCTCATATGTTATGTCTAGAGTTCTTACGGGCAAGTTTAATAGTTGGCTAAACTTATGGTCGACAAATGACTTATCATCCCCCGAATCAAATAGAACTCTAGCAAAGGTATCGTTAATGAGGAAAGTACCTGTTATGACATTATTCTCATTGACAGCCTCTCGGGCGTTCATCTGAAAGGCCCGAGCATTGCTTTTCTTAGCTCCACTAGACTTTGCATTATCATCCTTCCCATTCTAAGAGCAGTTTGTTTTTATGTGGCCTTTCTCACCACATTTGAAGCAAGTGTCATCCTTAATATCCCTGCACTCCAGGGTCTTGTGTCCCGTTTTCTTACAAATCCCACAAGGCTTAGCCTTTGGGTCATACCTACACTGGCCTCCATGCCTCTTGTTGCAGATTTTACACACAGGTCTATCTTTAGACCTATTATGATTCTTATGGGATCCAAACTTTCCTTTCTTCTTAAACCGTTGGGAGTTATCATCCTCCCTTTTTCTCTTTCCCTCTGTTTCCTTTCCGACCGACATTCTCCTCACATAATCCTGAGTGAGAGACAAGGCTAGCTCAATGGCAAATTTGTAAGTGTTAGGTTGAACAGCCTTAACTAAGCTCCTGATCTCTGGCGCTAAAGCATTGATGAAACGCACGATGCGCTTAGGTTCTGGCATGACTAAATAAGGCACCAGCCGGGAGTACGAGTCGAAGTCGGTAACAAACTTCCGACAATCGAGGTTCTTCACCGTTAGAGCGAGAAAGTCCATTTCAATCTTTTCACTTCATGTGGTGGACAATATGTGTCTTTAACAAGGTCCACAAATTGGGACCATCCCAAGTTGTATAGGTGGACCTTTCCTGAGGATTGCATTAATGCCTTCCACCAAATCAGGGCGCTACCCTTAAAAGACTGAGACACAAATTTTACAATGTTTTTATCAGCGCAACCACTGATATCCACTACGTCTCAATCTCATCAAGCCATCTTAGGGTCTCAATAGCCCCTTTCTCTCCATTGAAGTCTCGTGGTTTGCACGAGACAAAGTATTTATATGTACAACCATCCTTGGAAATATTAGTCTTGTCAAGGATTTCATGTCTCTTGGCTTCATTCCTCACACTTGAGGAATATACAGATCCCTCTTTCTTCTCAGAGGTGGGAGGTTTAGAGACAGCCTTTGATACTATCTTTGAGCGAGTAGCACTCGACATGTTGAACTTTTCTAAGGCTTTTTCCATAGCCTTACCTACGGCTGCATCTATGCGGGCCTGGAATTCGTCCTCGTTCATGACTATATTTGTCCAATTCGGATCATCATCGTTATGATGGCTACTAGCACCGTCTGAATGAGCCATAACGCTTCGGTACTATATGGTGAATTAGGAATCTTATGAGTTTAGCCATGGTACGATTAAACCATTTAGGCTTTAGCATTACATTGAATGCTTTGTATATAAGTCAGGTCCAAAAGGACCATCAAGAAAATTCTTTTAGAATTTATGGTGGAGCGATAAAATTGAATCAAAATCGAGACGCTCGCCAAAAGAGGTAACAAGATTGCACATGCAATCAAAATTTGAAATTTCATTAAAACAGTAGGGATTACATATTTGCCTCTAAAGAGGTCTTAATACAAAATTTAGTCCGCGCAGGGACTATAATAAGGAAAACATACTCACGCAGTGGCTTAAAAGAAATAACAATGTCCACGCAGGGACTTTTTTTTTTAAATTAAAATTACATAAACAGGAATAAAAGATCTACTCATCCTTCCTCCCTTTTACGGCTTTATAAAGCTTCTTGATAAATTTGGTCGTTTTCTTCTCCGACTTCTTTACTTGTTGTCGCATTTCCCTGACTTGTTCCAAGGCCTCGTTAATGGCCCCGAGTTGTACTTGTGGTTGGGGTTGAGGCTGAGGCTGAGGCAGAGGTGGTTGCGGCTGATGCATACCTGGGTGTGTGTAGGTATATGGTGGATACCCGGTAGCCGCATAAGGAGGGTTAGAAGGTGGGTAACCTGGGTAAGGAGAATGATAAAGGGTGTTGTGCATGGCTGCTTCCAGGTACGGATCGTATGAAGGAGTAGTAAAATCAGCACCATATCCAGATAAATCTGGATAGGTGGGAATCAGGTTATCCAAGCCGTTGAAGATGGCTGAACTGCCGATTGGGGCATCGGATCAGCAGCAGGTTGTGGGGTTGGAACCGCCACAGGTGAAGTGTTTGAGGGCCCGCCCATTTGTGCGTCCTCGGGGATGATAGGGTAAGATGGTGGCAAAGGTGGTAGCGAACCCGACCTTTAACCAGCACGTACAGACATACGCGCTCCACGC
Source organism: Scalesia atractyloides (assembly GCA_947069175.1). Classification (NCBI taxonomy): domain Eukaryota; kingdom Viridiplantae; phylum Streptophyta; class Magnoliopsida; order Asterales; family Asteraceae; genus Scalesia; species Scalesia atractyloides. The sequence continues at coordinate 85,519,671 of CAMTDV010000024.1, forward strand.
CTTCGGCGTGATTGTGATGATGACTCCGGATGTGGTTGTGGTTGCTCCACCGGCTGCATAGGTTCATCCTCGATTTGAGGATGTGGTGATGGGGCATGATGTTGGGGAGTGCTGTGGTAGGAGGGTGTGTTGACGAACACATATTGCGCCCATCTTTGTTCGTAATCATCAGGACCTCGAAATGGAGATCCCGCCAAAGAGTTCGAGCCACTAGACAGTTCGATGGGGTGTCCATAGGATCCGGTTTGGGGAAATTCTTCCGGATCGGAGTCCTCCTCCATATGGGTGGGTGAGTCAACTAGAGGGGTTTCTGGTGCGGGTTGGTTGACAGGGTTATCGAAATAAGAGTTGAAGTATTCCTTATGGGAATGAGAATGTGAATGGTGAGATTGGTAGGTGTGGTAGAGTGGCAAGAATGCTGGAAGTGTGAATGAGGTGGAGAATATTCGTGTGATATTGAATGTCTGTAAGGTTCAAAAGGAGACGAGGAATCTCCGGATCTCTTGTAAGGATTGTAATCGGGCAAATTAGCTGCTCTGGCTAGAGATGGTCTATAAGGTGGTCTGAAGGATGGTCCGGTCATAGAGGGTTCGCCCCTCATGGGACCCTTGCCCTTGTCTCCGTGTTTGAATTTTGGCTGCATGTTTCCTGCTTCAATGACAAGTTAAAACAAAGCAAAACAATAATAATAACTTAATAATGAAATGAGTACTCTTAGGTCAAAGCCTAGACTCGGAAGTCTAAGGAATGTGCTATTGTGTATTTTCGAGATTAAACAAAAAAGGCTAGTGTTTAATTCACTCGAACGTTGGCTCTGATACCAACCTGTCACACCCCTATTTCCACGTGTAACCAGGTGGGCCCGGTTGCGGAATATCGTGACGTAGTTGATGTTATAACCAATCAAACAAAGCACAGCGGAAGTCTTGGATTTAAATTACTATTACAAACCGAATGTCCAAAGTTCAAAAATAAATTACATGGCTTGTAATAAAAAGATCCACAGGCGGATCGAATAATATATGTACAAAGTAATTGTTCAACAGACTTTAAGCAACCTAGAGACTTGCAATCCTCTATTGTCACTATAGCGCAGCTCCCGATCTATTGCGTGTTGCCACCTGTAACTTGGTCTTTTGAAAATACGTCAGTTTTCACTAGTAAATACTAATAAACGACTCATTTTGTAAATACTTATTGAAAATGATTTCTGGCGCACTTGGCACGTTTTATAAATAACTTGGGATAGTTCAAAATGACCTTGTTTACAATTTTACATGTTTGTCAATACATATGGGGTCCGGTGCAGAAACCGAATAACCTAATTAACCGACACACCACTTAAATAATCCACCAGCGGGATTCAATATTTTATTAGCATTAGCGTCTGTCAGGTGTATGCCTACACCCCGCGCTTAAGGTCGTGGCCATTAGTAACTTAAATGAGCCAAGGATATCCCAGACATGGTCGTGTTAACCCCCAATGTTTAAGTTATTAAACAATACAGAATAGAATGGGTCATGAAGATTTAGTAAATAGCAATCCGATAACATGATCCCATACCGACCAAGCGGTATTATTATACCGTATCCCAAGCCCGTATAGGGAAAATAAGTTAAAAATATTTACCAGAGCAAATTCTTCAAATTGATAAATAACTCAGCCGAATATTCAAAAAGTAAGCTTAGATGGCAATCTACCGGGAGGCTCTTAGTCTAGAAATGATGGTATTTATAACCAATTAGAATGCTAACGGGTCCTATCTACTTTGTAGACTCGAACCGGGTAGCATAAAGAAAATAACGGTACTAGACGCTAGATTAAGCGATGATCAGAATAGAATGTAGTTTAAACCCGACAAGCACGGAGACTTGTTTAATATGGGTAAACATGTTACATTCTGATTTTGGAAATAAAATGATAAGGTTAAACCCGCTTCGGTTAATTTACGTAAACTAGTCACGTAAGCTTAACCGTACGCATATAAGCGAAACTGGGTAACCGGATGACTCGTATACAAGTTCCATATACCATTATAATTAAAACATGTTTTAATATCAGTAGAATATCAACATGTATGCCCGTTATAGTTTTAAAAATCTAGTTAAGCCTCAAAGGGCGTTTGGTCATTTTATGACTTGTAAAAGAACTTATGAGCAAATTGATGTAATGATCATAATTTTATTGGTAAAAAATAGTTTATTTATGATTTTATATCAGTAGGATATCGAGTATGTGTGTGGTTTAGAGTTTAAGACCAAACTTTGCCGCGTGAGGGCATTTTGGTCATTTCACACATAGCTTGATAATTTACTTGGGAATCTGAGTTTAGTTAATGTACTTACTGTAATTATATGTAAAATGAGTTTTGAAATCAATAGGTATCAAGTCTTGGTGCTTTAATATGGTTTTAAGCCATACTATGCGCCTAAATGGCGATAAAGTCGCTAAATGACGATTTAATCGATGTTTAAGGAAAAACTGATGTTATGACCAGGTTTATACAACCAAAATAAGTTATTTAATATATTATAACAGTAAGTAAAAGATTTGGTTATGAAAAGTATCTTTACAATCATTTTATGCATCATAAGGGTAATATCGTCATTTATCGGCATTATACAAAGACTTGTGCATAACTCAGTTTACAATCTGATTTTAACATCCCAAGTAATCCTAATTATGATATTACATAAATAGGTAATGAGTTTTGTTGAATAATTATATTAAAAACCATTTAAGATGCCGAAAGGGCATTTTGGTCCTTTAAAAGCATGATTTGCGATAATTAAACAAAACTTGGGTTATGACCAGATTATTGGCATCAAAATAAGTTAGTCATATTTATACATCAGTACATAATCCATTTGTATTCTCATTTGTATTTTAAACCTTGTTTTTAAGCAAAAGGGCATTTTAGTCGAAGTCTGGCATAATTAACGGATACTTGTATAAAAGCTTGAAGCACTATATGACTTGTAATAAAAATATCCACAGGGGATCGAATAATATGTATACAAAGTAATTGTTCAACAGACTTTAAGCAACCTAGAGACTTGCAAATCCTCTATTGTCACTGTAGCGCAGCTCCCGATCTATTGCGTGTTGCCACCTGTAACTTGGTCTTTTGAAAATACGTCAGTTTTCAATGGTACATACTAATAACCGACTCATTTTGTAAATATTTATTGAAAATGATTTCTGGTGCACTTGGCACGTTTTATAAATAACTTGGGATAGTTCAAAATGACCTTTTTACAGTTTTACTTGTTTGTCAATACATATGGGGTCCGGTGCAGAAACCGAATAGCGTGATTAACGACACGCCACTTAAATAATCCACCAGCGGGATTCAATATTTTATTAGCATTAGCGTCTGTCAGGTGTATGCCTACACCCCGCGCTTAAGGTGGTGGCTATTAGTAACTTAAATGAGCCAATGATATCCCAGACATGGTCGTGTTAACCCCCCAATGTTTAACTTATCAAACAATACAGAATAGAACGGGTTATGAAGATTTAGTAAATCACAATCCGATAACATGATCCCATACCCGACCAAGCGGTATTATTATATCGTATCCCAAGCCCGTATAGGGAAAATAAGTTAAAAATATTTACCTGAGCAAATTCTTCAAATAGATAAATAACTCAGCCGAATATTCAAAAAGTAAGCTTAGATGGAAATCTACCGGGAGGCTCTTAGTCTAGAAATGATGGTATTATAACCAATTAGAATGCTAACTGGTCCTATCTACTTTGTAGACTCGAACCGGGTAGCTTAAAGATAATAACGGTACTAGACGCTAGATTAAGCGATGATCGGAATAAAATGTAATTTAAACCAAACAAGCACGGAGACTTTTTTTAATATGGGTAAACATGTTACATTCTGGATTTTGGAAATAAAAGGATAAGGTTAAACCCGCTTCGGTTAATTTACGTAAACTAGTCATGTACGCTTAACCGTACGTATATAAGCGAAACTGGGTAATCGGATGAGTTGTATACAAGTTCCATATGCCATTATAATTAAAACATGTTGTAATATCAGTAGAATATCAACATGCATGCCCGTTATAGTTTTAAAAATCAAGTTACGCCTCAAAGGGCGTTTTGGTCATTTTGTGACTTGTAAAAGAACTTATGAGCAAACTGATGTAATGATCATAATCTTATTAGTAAAAATAGTTTATTTATGATGTTATATCAGTAGGATATTGAGTATGTGTGTGGTTTAGAGTTTAAGACCAAACTATGCCCCGTAAGGGCATTTTAGTCATTTCACACATAGCTTGATAATTTACTTGGGAATCTGAGTTTAGTTAATGTATTACTCTAATTATATGTAAAATGAGTTTTGAAATCATTAGGTATCAACTCTTGGTGCTTTAATATGGTTTTAAGCCATACTATGCGCCTAAATGGCGATGAAGTCGCTAAATGACGATTTAATCGATGTTTAAGGAAAAAACTGATGTTATGACCAGCTTTATATAACCAAAATAAGTTAATTAATATATTATAAAAGTAGGTAAAAGATTTGGTTATGAAAAGTATCTTTACAATCATTTTATGCATCATAAGGGTAATATCGTCATTTATGAGCATTATACAAAGACTTGTCGATAACTCAATTTACAATCTGATTTTAACATCCCAAGCAATCCTAATTATGATATTACATCAATAGGTAATAAGTTTTGTAGAAGAATTATGTTAAAACCATTTTAGATGCCGAAAGGGCATTTTGGTCCTTTAAAAGCATGATTTGCGATAATTAAACAAAACTTGGGTTATGACCAGATTATTGGCATCAAAATAAGTTAGTCATATTTATACATCAGTACATAATTCATTTGTATTTTTAAACCTTGTATTTAAGCAAAAGGGCATTTTAGTCAAAGTTTGGCATAATTGACGGATACTTGTATAAAAGCTCGGATCACTATATGACCATGTAGTATAACTCCAGAGGGTTATAGTACCATATATCATGGTCACAAGGCTACCTAATTTCAGTAGCTAAGGTTGCTAAATCGGGTTAGAACTGAAAGTCAAAGTAGAAGTCAAACTTCACGACTTTCGGTTGCGAACCGACCTTAAACCTGGAATTGACGAGCCGAACATGTTTACACATGTTCTAATAATTATTACCAAGTTGTTTAAGTGTTAAAACATATTTTATAACACCTACATATCATATATGAATTTATTTCCAAATCTGACCTAGTTTGACTTTTATTAATAACTTTGACCCGTCAATTGACCAAGTAAACGCGGTAATTAGGAGGTGCCTTTTTAGAGGATTATCATCTACCTAATTAATCTCATGTAGCCATGTTCTTACCGAACAATGGCTGGACCGTAATGGTCTTAGCTCAAAGTCAAAGCGTTTTTACGTCAACGCTTTGACTTTGGCTTAAAGCCTAATAAAACTTAAAAGAAAGGGGTTGGAACACTTACAAGTGATCCAAAGAAAATATTAGAACTTAGGGGAGGTCTCCTTAAGACAGGAAACAACTCCAAGAGAGAGAGAGAGAGAGAGAGAAGAAATGAGGTGAATGAGCAAGGAATGAAGCTCAACCTTGAGCTCTATTTATAGTTGAAGTACATGGATTTAGATCAATCCAAGTGTTGAGAGTTCACTTAGGATCACTCCAGGTGTAGTATGAGGTGTCCAACACCAGGCATGAGGCCATGGTTTCAAAATTCAGGAGCTGAAGTGGTTTGAGTGGTGGCCAAGGCTGCAGGCTGCAACTGGCATGCAAAATTCTGCGATCAGGCTTCTCCCGCGCGTCGCGCGGGGTCACCCTGTCCCTGGCGCGTGGCGCCACAGGTGCCAATTTACAAAATTTCCATTTTGGCCCCTGGACTTCTCCAAACTCCCATATTTCGACATAAAAGCATGTTTTATTCAATATGGCTCCTGTTTAGCACTCTCGGGAGTATAACCGAACATCATTAAGTTCCGGGTTCGTTAAAAGGTCACTCAGAGGCATAGTTTAAGCATGTTGACACGTTTAACCCGTCAACTTTAATATTCACCACCTAGAGGTTATAAAATAACATGTTGGCGATTTTAGTCCCTCTCGTCTAGCACACGGCATACGAGGATCAACGGGACACATGTTGAAATTTTATAGGACGTAAAAACATAGGGTGTTACATCCTCACCCTCTTAAAAGAAATCTCGACCTCAAGATTTATTCAAAAAGGTAGGGGTACTTTTGTCGCATAGTGGACTCGACCTCCCAGGTAAACTCAGGGCCTCGACTGGCATCCCATTTTACCTTTACAATAGGCACGTGCTTTCTACGAAGCTTCTTAACCTGGCGATCTTCAATCACTATCAGTTTCTCAATGAAACGCAGGTTTTCATCAATTTGCACATCCTCGTGCGGCATTGCTAGCGACTCGTCGGCTAGACATTTCTTTAGGTTTGAAATGTGGAACACATCATGAATTCCACTAAGCTTTTCAGGTAACTTTAGCTTGTAAGCTACAGACTCGACTCGTTCGATAATCTCGAACGATCCTATATATCTTGGGCTTAACTTGCCCTTTTACCGAATCGCATGACGCCTTTCCAAGGTGACACTTTTAGTAACACTTTGTCCCCAATTTGGAACTGAAGAGGTTTGCGCCTCTTATCCGCGTAACTCTTCTGCCTATCTCGGGCAGCTTTGAGACGGTCGCGGATTTGCAAGATTTTATCTGTCGTTTCTAGGATTATCTCAGGTCCTGTGAGTTGGGCTTCCTCAACTTCCGCCCAACAGACGGGCGTTCGACCCTTTCTCCCATACAAGGCCTCAAAAGGTGCAGCCTTGATGCTTGTATGATAACTATTATTATAGGAGAATTCAATCAAGGGTAGGTGGTCATCCCAACTGCCACCTAAGTCGATTACACATGCACGCAACATGTCTTCCAAAGTTTGAATGGTACGCTCACTCTGTCCGCCAGTCTGCGGATTATAAGCGGTACTGAAGTTCAATCGAGTGCCAAGAGATTGTTGGAAATGAGAGGTGTATCTTGATCATCTTCTGGATAAAATAGACACCGGCACTCCATGTAGGGACACGATCTGGTCCACATACATCTTGGCCAACTTGTCCGAAATAAACGTTTCTTTGATTATCAAGAAATGTGCTGACTTAGTCAGCCTATCCACGATGACCCAGATCGCGTCATTACCACGCTTGGTCTTTGGCAACTTGGTGATCAAATCCATAGTTACCATTTCCCATTTCCAAGTGGGAATTTCAAGCTGTTGTAGAAGTCCTGACTGTTTCTGATGTTTAGCCTTAACTTGCGAACACGTCAAGCACTTAGCTACATAGGTGGCTATGGATTTCTTCAAACCCATCCACCAATAATTAGATTTTAAGTCCTGGTACATCTTATCACCTCCCGGGTGAATAGAGTACTTAGTGTTACGTGCTTCCTGGATGATCAAATCTCTAAGTCCCCCAAATACTGGAACCCAAATTCGTCCATTGAATATGAGGATTCCATCATTTCCAGGTATTAACTGTTCGACAGTTCCACCTAATTCCTCATTTGCAGTATTAGCCTCCATCAGGGCTTGCTTCTGCGCATCAAGTAGCTTTCGTTCAAACTGTTTCTGACTTCAATGCTTTTGGCGTTAATCCTTAAAGGTTTAATCCTTTCTTTGAGACTAAGCGCATCAGCGACTACATTTGCCTTGCCGGGATGGTATCGGATTTCACAATCATAATCATTAAGGGTTTCCATCCAACGGCGTTGTCGCATATTCAAATCCTTTTGATTGAACAATTGTTGGAGGCTTTTGTGGTCGGTGTTATATAATACACTTGGTTCCGTATAAATAATGCCTCCAAAGTTTAAGTGCAAATACAACGGCACCCAATTCCAAATCGTGGGTGTTGTAATTCTTTTCATGCACTTTGAGTTGTCGTGATGCGTAGGCGATCACTTTGCCTCTTTGCATAAGCACACATCCTATACTAGTGTGCGATGCATCACAATAAACGACAAACTCCTCAATGTCTTCTGGCAAGGTTAAAACTGGAGCATTGCTTAGCTTTTGCTTCAAGGTCTCGAAAGATTCCTGCTGCTTTGGACCCCAGTCGAATTTGATATTCTTGCGGGTCAAAGCAGTTAGGGGAGTGGCTATCCTTGAGAAATTTTCATGAATCTTCTATAGTAACCAGCCAGTCCTAGGAAACTGCGTACTTCCGAAGGTGTTTTCGGTGCTTCCGAATTCATTATCGCTTAAATCTTGGCAGGATCGACTTGGATACCACGCTCACTAACCACAAATAGCACCTAAATGTAAAAATTATGCAGACCTGTTGTGGTGTGTTAACGTGTAAAATTAGACCAAAACGTAAAACATATAAAGAACAAATAACTAAGTCGACTTAGGACTTGCGCGTTGCAACAAGGCCATTATACGAGAAAATAGACCTCAAAACGTTGAATTACATATGTGTATTGCAGCGTGTTAACTCATAAAATTAAGACCGAAAAGTGTTTTGTGACAAATTTATAAAAGATGAAAAGTATAGTGGTTAAAAGTAAAATAATGAATGGTAAAAATTTGAGAGAAATAAAAGATGGTAAATAATATGTGTATTAAATGTCTTTTAAATTTTGTTTGATATGATGTAATGGAATGAATGAGAAAAAGGAATATGATAATGCATAAACATGTAACATGATAAATCACTATTAGTCCTGTTTCGTTTGGTTATCATGTTGGAATTCACGGCCGTCCTAAAAATCCTTAAAAATTCCTAAACCTCAGGCGAGTTATAGAAAGGGCCACTAAATCACAACCTAGCGGCTCAAGCTTAGCTCATCTACAAATTTAAACTTGAAAGCTGAAACTATTTATAAGTAGTGTGAAAGGCTAAAAACAAATTTTAGGAAATAAAGTATTAAAATACAACACATTAGGCTAATTGAGAAACTTAAGAAACATTCTGGACCATACATTTTCATAAGCTTTTCGTAATATACACATATGTATAGTTTAAAATTGACTATATACATATGTGTATATTATTACACATATGATATATAGAATTTTAAATATACATATGTGTATATTACGAAAAGCTTAGGGAAATGTGTGGTCATGCTTCAAATGTTCTCAAGTTTCTCAAATAGGATGGATTTCTCTTAGGTTCTTTACCTATATATATATATATATATATATATATATATATATATATATATATATATATACAGAGAGAGATCAAGATCAAGGGAAAACCCTTCCGAGTTGTGAGAACTTAGAGAACTCGACCTTCCCGTGCGAGTTTTGCCCCCTTTTTTTCACACCCCTAGATTAAAATGTTAGAAACACTGCCGTAAAAAATAAAAAATCGAAGTGGTGTTTTTCGGTCCCTTACAGTAGCTGTAAAACGGTGACGACATAAGCATAACATCACTTTTTACAGCATTTACGGTTGCCGTAAATGAAAAAAAAACAAGTTCTTTTATTATTTTTTTACTTTTTGGAAAAATTGATTTTTTTTAGGATTTTTGGTAAAAATATTTTTAAAAAAACCTTTTTAAAGCCAAGTTCTTTAAGTTTTCACAACACGTATATGTTTTCATTTTACCCACCGTGCACACACCTTAAAATGAACACACAGTCATCTATTAAATATTTCTATCTATACCAGTATACTGTGTAATAAAAAATTAACTACTTATAACTAAAGAACTTCACAAAAATAAAAAACCCCAATGTTATTTTTTGTTGATTTTAGTGATCCTTTTAATTATTTGTGGGTGGAAGGAGTATACGTGGATATGCAAGTTTGTTGTTGCCTTGATATAAAAAACGGTTTGCATTGGAGAGACTTTTGTGACGGCAATTCATTAATTGATGAACAATTATGCAGAAGATCAAAAAGAAAAATAATATTTGATTGAAGTTTGAACTTTTGGGATTAGAATTATTAGTATATTCAAGTATAATGATTTCTCTTTTGAGTTGCAGATCTGAACGAAAAAGATGAATGAATCAAGATGGACATATAACTTATAAGGCAATAAAAGTAGGAAACTTAGTTTGGATTAAAACGACGTAGTTTTGAGACCATTTTTAACAAAACTACGTAGTTTTAGATGATTTTACATCTAAGATTAGATGTGTAACAGCCCCATATTCACTTTCCCTTATATATATATATTATATATATATATATATATATGATGCAAAGCCTAGATCATGAGAATATAGTAATAAATAAAGTTAAAAAAGCCACACCAATAATATGTATATGTTAAAAAAAAAAGACAGTCTATGGATAAAAAGTAAAAATGCATCACTTTTCTCTCTGACATATAGAAAACGTGTCATTTCAGTCCAATAATTAAAACTCAGTTAAGTCTCACAGGTTAAATGAAGATATTAGTGTCATTTCATTGTATAACATAAAATAAGGAGAAAATAAAATAAACATGAAATGACAATAATACCCTTCATTTAACCTTTGTGACTTAATTGAGTTTTAATTATTGGACTGAAATGACACGTTTCCAATATGTCAGGGAGGAAACTAGTGTATTTTTTGAAAATTGGCCTGAAATGACAAAAATAAACAAACCACAAAGATGAAAATGACAGTTAGCTCAAGATTATTTAAAATATATACAAATTTTTGGCCCATCGAGAGTTTAAGCCCTGTGTCGTCATCCACATCGCCCCTACATTGGGCGGGGCCTGTAGAAATTAGGTGAATCATTTACTTTGTGTTGTTTGGTAGAGAAGAAAAGACAAATGAATAAGCTGCTAGTAAGTGGTGGGTGGTGGTCAGTGACGGTGGGTGGTGATAGGTAGCTACAGGGGTGGTAGGGGGGTGTGGTGGTGGTAGCGGAGGTGGGTGGTGGTGTGTGTGTGTGTGGGTGGCGTTGGGCGATAATGAACGTTAGTGGTGGTGAAATGGTGATGGGTGGCGGTGGCGGCGGCGGCTGTGGGTGTTGGTGTGGCGTTGGCGAGGTGGTGGTGGCGATAGTACTAGGTTGTGGTGCTGTTAATGAATGATGAAAGAGATAATGTAATGAAAAGAAAACATGAGGTGTGGATGGAATGATTTTGAATGACTGGAATGCTTTTGTGTAATTGGTGTAACTATCTCATTTACCAACCGAAACACTTTTTTCTTCATTCTTTGCCAATAGACCATTTCATTTCGCATATCGTTCCTACATACCAAACGCCATGTTAGTTTTAGACAAATATTATTTGGTTTAATACTCCATAAAATTTAGATGAATTCTATCTATGAGATAGGTAAATATGATTTTATTAACTTATATTAATGAAATAAATATTATGTATTTAAAATAATTATTTGGTATTAATTACGCTTACTTGTCTTCTAAGACTATGGGGTATGAGGCGGGGGTTTGGGCATGGGTTGGGGGGAAACGCCCATGTGACCACCCCGGGGGGCTTGGGTTTGGCGGGGGTTTCAGCCCGGGCGTTGGGCGGGCCTACCCATCTGAGCTGGCGGGTGGACATTGTGTGCACCCTACCCTATATTATTCATTAATTTAAAAAAAAGGAATTTGGCCAAGCCACGCCCAAAACCCAAGCCCCACCATACCCCTAATTTTTTGGGTCTTGCCAGTGGAGCCCACGCAGCCCACGTGTTAACCCATGCCCCAAACCTCCGTCCCACCATACTCCATGATCTAATGATAATCATCATCCAACAAAATTTTACTTGCAAGACAAGTAATACCAAGAAAGTTTGATGGGATCGAAAACTAAATAAAACACTTACAAGAAAGGATTCTAGTTATGGGGGGATTTGATTTATTCTTATTACAAACCTTTAAAATGTCATACATACACCAAACTTTAAACACTTCCTTTGTTTGTAATCTTTGAGTGATTATATTCTTAGTCTGATACGTATATTTGTGGAGTATACGAATTCTAAATTGACATAAACTATAACTAGGACTTGTTTCTTAGTGTTTTTTGAGTTTACGAATTCTAAATTGACAAAAACTATAAATTCAATAAGAAATTTTCATTTATTTTACCGTGTTTAAATTTTACAAATTTATAAGAAATATTTTAAGAGTAAATTGTCATTTTAGTCCATGTGGTTCGGGCAAACCACTATAATGCTATACACTAATTCAGGGTGAAACCTAATAAATCTAGGAAAAACCTTATTATGGAATCGAATCCGAGACCTGGTGGTCTTTAAGTCTTATCTCACTCTCAAAATGCTATAGGCTATAATGTCATTTGCCTATTTTTTTTTTGTTCTCTAATTTTTTGTATCTCTATACTTTGAAGTAAAAGATTAAGCATTTAAAAAATCCACCCCCTTGTAGAATGCAACAGCGGTTTAACAAATGTTAGAACCTAGTCCACTACTCAGTGCCACCAGCTCCATGAAGTCCACTCATAATAGTCGCCATGATCATTCCCGTCATAGCTGCAAGGACTCTCATTGAAATTACCCCCATTGTTATCACCATGTAAACACCACCTGCTGCATGCCAAATCTAGTCCTGGACGGTATATTGTCATCGCTACTCGTCCACTTAGCAAAACCTTAGCCTTGTGCAATGATTGTTAGGGATATATTCTAGGAATCCTCTCTCTAAATCGACGCTACTGACATCGCAATTTGTGGGTGGTGGACGATGGTGGTTATTTAGAAAATAAAAACAAATAGGTAAAAGGTTCAAATACTTTGACATAAATGAGAGTTAGTGGACTGGACAAAAATGATTAAAGAATAAACATTCATCAGGCCCTATATACATATTTTTTCTGATTAAAGTGCTAAATATTCTTAAATCATAAGGACTAAAATGACAGTTAATCTAAATAAATAGTATAACTTTTAAAATACGATGTTTTAAATAAAATTCCGAGCATGTCGTGACGATGTGTTTATTTCTATCTACGATTCAATATTAACATCATTGAAAATCAATTTGCGAATAGTAATGTACATATGATCAACGCACAAACGGATTATTTTATTATTATAGTCGGTACCGTTTCGGTGCCACTATAAAGCAAAATGATTCCGACCAAACAACATTCGTACCAGTATCGGTATTATTAAAACATGTATCATTGTGCTTTTTATGGTCTTTGATCGATGTAAAGCACATATCGATATTCTTTTGGGCATGTCACGACTTTTTTTTGGGTTTAATCTTTCGGTAGCTATACTAAGTGGTGGTAACTTACCGATACTCTAACTAACTTGATTAATAGCGATTTGATTCTATAATTTTTTAAAACAAAACCTTATTCCAAAAAGAGTTGATTAATGGTATCGTAAGCTATAGTGAGTGTCAGTATTTTATCAATGGCCCCGACCGAACAATCTTGAAAACATAGTTGTCTTCAAAGTAGAGGTACTTTTAGTGTTGGTACCATATCAGCGCCATTAAGAACCAAACTGATTCCAACCAAACTACATCGGTATTTGTGTATCAGTATTCGTTTTTCTATGGTTTCGTTTTAGGTGTTTTTATTGTACCGTAATGGATCGATATCAACTGAATTCTCGCCGTAGTAGTTTTCTCGATACCGGCTTTGTTTTAATAATCTTCTCTCCGGAGTTCCTTTCGCATAAGAGTACTTTACTTTGTATCGTAAGCTATATTGAGTGTAGATACCATACCAATACCTTGACAAACCGAACCGGACCGATACCATCTTAAAAACTTTACTACAACTACAAGTATTATTTTTTATAGTTCTTATTTGATGTAAAACAAGTCGAATGCTACTATCATAACAATAATATAACAGACAAAACCAATACCAACCGAATACCCATCACAAGGCACAAACAATCCCACTACTTTTTTTTTTCTTTTTAAATAATCCCAAAGAAAAGTGGTATTTGAAAAGTGATATTTTAAAAATATATTTGCAACACACAACAGAACACATTACACACGTTTGACATGAAATGCAACAAGACTTATCAGGATACTTCCCGTAAACTCATAAAACATAAGTGGTTAAACTCAACAACACTTCATATCTCTTCCTTCCTTCGATCCCTTTATTTATTTATATTTATTATTTATATTTATATTCATTCACTCCCCTCCCGCACGCCGAACGCACCAATCGCACGCGACACTTTCCTCCGTCGCCTTCCACCGTCTACGGCGGCCCTCTTTCCTCAACGGTATCACTCTCTGTAATCTTTTCATTCCGTTAACACCGTAGATACCAATTGTTTTCAACATCTTCTAAACAGTGTTATGTTAATTTAATATTATTTATGTGAATAAACATGATATATATATATTTTTTTAATGTTTAATCCGAATTGAAATTCCAGATGAATGAGTTTGAATTAGTTACTTGTGTATAGATGCTGAGAATATATAGGGTTTTTTTTTAGTTTTTGAAACCCTAATTTTGAGAAATAGACTTTGTTCTTGATGATTTACGGTGTTTTGTTACTTTTTATGGATGTATGATTCACTTGCTTGTAGATATGTGGTTATAATTTTTTTGACATTGATGAAATTTGTTGGATGATATATTAAAGTATTGTTGATAATGTAAATTATAAGCGAAGATGGTTGAATGATTATTATGTGATCAGTTTTGCATTTGAATTTCATATTTTGTGGAGGAATTTTGGGTTTAATCTGTTATTAATGATGGGAGTTGTGTGGGTGAATTTTGGTTGAAGTAAAAGTGTATTCTTTTTTACAATTATCAGGGTTCATATCATGAAAAAAAATTTAATTTCTTACATTTAATGAAGAAGTTTCTTAATTTATGCAAATATCCTTTAACTTGTTAAATATTATATATAGAGAAAGTGTATTGTACAATCTGGGTTAACGTACGCTGGGGAAATATAGCGTGCGTGATTAGTTGTATAACATGCGTGATTAGGGTTCGTTTTCAATTAGCCTAGGATTGATCAATTTATTTGATCAATTTCGTCCGATGCGTTTCAATTTTCTTTTCGTTTCAGTTCAAATTGGCCATTGTTCGGTCAATTTCATCGAATTGTGCTCAATTTCATCTTTGATTTTGAAAATTTTCATCAAAATGACGACTCGAAATCAGAGGATGCAGGAACATGACCAACATGCGTGATTATAGGTTCAACTTGCGTGATTATGGTTTTCAACATGCGTGATTAGGGTTTTTGAGTTTTATAACGTGCGTGATTTCCCAGCGTACACATCGTACGTTAAGGAACATTGTACGTTAACCAACCCCTATATATACACAACCTTGTGCATTTAATGGTAATGGGCAGTTGCTTGTACTTGTGGCACTTAGGTTGTGGCTTGCACTAGTCTAACATGTAACATACGTCGCACACACACATACACAATAGCACGAATAAGTACACACACATACACAATAACACGAATACATACACACACATAATGACAATCACACCTGTCAACACGAACACATACAAATCGATTGGTGGGAAGAAACTGAGGTTGTATGTTGGATAAACTGGTGAGGAAGGGGGATATTAATTTTTAAGTGAGTTATAAATAACACTATAAAAGGCATGCCAATAAAAAATAGTCTATATAGCATCCACATCACCCGCCTTTGACTACAAGTGCAAGAAAGCGGTTATTAGTTATTACTATTAATTTTTATAGGTTTGTATATCTTTAACAGTTCATGGACTATAATATTCAAAAATCTATCGAGTGATTTATATTATGAGAAGTGGAACTATGTTGGTTTCTTTCATAGAATTTGTCTGCTATGTTAGTAAAAAATATTTTAGAGTCCACCTAAGCAAATTTCGACTGTGCGACTGGTAATGTTACATTATTTGTGATGTTTCTATGTTTCTCCTCGACATCTTACCCATAACGTAAATACGTAATTATCATCGAATTGAAACTATGCGTTTTTGTTATTTCTTGTCTTACATCTACACATTTTTAACAACTTTATGTCTTGGTGATATGTGTACTAGGTTTGACTTGCAATGGCTAAAGTCAATAAGGTACCACAACGATCTGGATCAAGGGTGACAAGCCCAAATTCTTTACGACCATTCCAATCAAAGATTACGAAAGATTCCCGTCACAAAAAACAAAAGAACGCATCCGAAAAGAAGGAATGGCGAGATGCAAAGTGTTCGGTTTGTCTGGAATACCCGCACAATGCTGTTCTTCTACCGTGTTCCTCACATCACAAAGGCTGCCGTTCATACATGTGTGCAACGAGTTATCGTTATTCCAATTGTTTAGACCAGTACAAGAAAGCCTACACCAAAGTCAACGGGTCAATTGATGACCCGAGCTTTAGTTCAGGTTCAGATGAGCTTTTATGCCCGCTTTGTCGTGGTCAGGTTAAAGGGTGGACAGTGGTGAAACGGGCCGTATGTATTTGAATTCCAAGAAGAGGAGTTGCATGCAAGAAAACTGCTCGTTTGTTGGGTCGTATAAAGATATAAGGAATAGAGATGGGCATAATAACCGGTTCCAAACCCGACCGGTGGAACCTACCTGGGACCGGTTCCGGTTCCTACCCGACATATAGTAGAACCGGTTCCGGGTTCAAAATACCCGATGGTTCCTACCTGGTTCCACATTTTTGGAAAAAAATAAGTTCCGGAACCGGTTCCAACCCGTACCCGGGTTGTACCCGTAACCGGTTCTTATCATACCCGGTTCCTACGGTAACCTTCCAGACCCGGTTACACAAACAACCTAAACAAGAAACGTTAAACAAAACATATAAAACACTAAACATACTAATCATAAAACACAAATGGGTTTACAATACATAAAACAAACTAAACTTTCGATGACCC
The DNA here is from genome assembly GCA_947069175.1 of Scalesia atractyloides. Lineage (NCBI taxonomy): Eukaryota > Viridiplantae > Streptophyta > Magnoliopsida > Asterales > Asteraceae > Scalesia > Scalesia atractyloides. The sequence continues at coordinate 85,536,492 of CAMTDV010000024.1, forward strand.
TGTCCCGGATGCTTCACCATTTTCATTGTTTTTCACCTTTGTCACCGGACAATGGCGGTTGGTGTGTTTCTTGAGCGTCGAGTTGGCCGCCGCCTTCATGAACTTCCCGCACCACTTGCATCTAGCCATTTCATGGCTATCCGACATCAAGCACAAGTCAAAGTGCTTCCAAATATCGGGGTTTCTTTTGGTTTCCAAAACAACCACGACCTCATCATTGCAAGCCATCGTTATCTCTTGTTAAAGTGTTAAGTTTATATAGAAAAACCGATTCTGTAAAGTGTAAAGTGTAAAGGGGTTTATATAGAAAACCGATTCTGTAATCAAGAACGGTTCCAACGGTAACATTTACCAGGAACCGGTTCTAACGGTAACATTTTTATCAGGAACGGTTCTGAACAGTAAAAGTCAGGTTTTACTGTCAGGAACCGGTTCTGAACAGTAAAAAAGTCAGGTTTTACTGTCAGAAACCGGTTCCGCACCATCACCGGTTCCGCACCATACCCGGTTCCCGGTTCTACACGGTTCCATATTCTTGGGTGTGAACCCGGGTAGGAACTGGACCCGGTTCCACACCATACCCGGTTCCAATGACATCCAAGCAGAACCGGGTCCAGGTTGGAACCGGTTCCGGGTAATAATAAAACCCGATTATGCCCATCTCTAATAAGGAAGCATGTGCGGGCCGATCACCCTTTAGCCCGCCCGCGAGAGGTTGACACGTCACTTGCAAAGAAATGGAAGAAGCTTGAAAACGACAGGGAGTTAAACGATGTGATGAGTACGATTAACTCAACAATGCCCGGGTCGATCATAATGGGGGATTATGTAGTTGAAAAGAATTTTCATGTCAGGGATTATAATTATCTTGATAATGTTATTTTGCAGTTAGAATCAAGGAATTCTATATTTGGAAGGGGTTATGAATCGTTCGATGATGATGATGTTGAAAGCGAGGATGAAATTGTGGAACGTATACACATTCCTCGAGTTGCCCCCCGCCGCCGCCACGGCAGGGTGCTTTTTGGCGGCTCGAGGAGGCGGCGTGATGTGTAATGGAGGCGGGTTGGGTGTTTTATGGCGGTTTAAGGGGCAGCATGATGCATAGTGGAGGTATTTGATCTTATTTGAAACTATAGTTATTGGATGGCATGGTTTTGTTTCTTGTTTTTGGAAGTTTTGGTTTTTAGGTATTTATTCTGCTTATTGAAAATCTTATGAGTATAGACATTAAAAATTTCCGACCCACAATAATCGACTGCACAGCGTAAGAATCAAGATCTTGTTTTTTACAGAGAATGTTCACGTTGGCTGACAATTTCAGACATGGACACAAAATGACACGTTCTTAACATGTTTTGTGTTTGGGCTTAACAGGCTGGCATGATAAAAGTTTGTGTCTAAACAGGTTTAAACCTGTAATGACCTGTTTATTTTGTAATGGATGTTATGATTTGAGTTTTATGGATTTTTTTTTAAATTTGCTAAAGATTAAAATGTTAAGGATTATTATGTTAGGGATGATGGTTAAAGCTTTAATGAACTTTTGGCAATCTTTATTTCACTAAAAAGTTTCCTAAATATGTGATCTTTATTGTCTACTTAAACAAATTCGTTAACAAGCCGTATCATGTTGACATGTTTCTAACATGTCATGTTTGAAAAAAATGATACGATAGTTATGTGTCTTGTTCGTGTCTAGTATCTTAAGTCATCGTGTCTTATCGCATTGCGTTTGACCTGTTATGGTTTCTTTGGAAGAATTGCTTAACTCGATAAAAACGAGATTCATAACAGCGATGACAAGCGTTTGAAACACCAAGTTTACATATCAAAGCATTGGATAACCTAGAACAGCAACAATATCCATTTTATCCAAATCGTAGGCTTTTGCAAAGAGGTTTTTTCTATAACTCAAACCAACTACCAAACATCATAAGCTAACCAAACGTCATTAACTAATGAAACTCGCAACTACATTTGTCATTTGTCATATTTGCGGCGGCTTGATGAATATAAATCAGGGGAAGATTAGTATGTACACCACACACATGCTTAGACCATGTCAGATGTTTTAATCGGCTCTCAATCTCAATATCTCCTTTGCAGTTCTCAACCTAAAATACGGCATGTGTTCCTACACCATAGATTATTTAGTCCGTGTTTAACTTAACCTCACAAATAAGATTGGATGATTCATACAGAATACATATAAAATAACTAACCTGCTTGAAACAGAGGCCAATGTCCCTGCTATAAAAGTCTGCGTATTTGATCATAAATACACCACAGTCAAACCTGGTAAACAAAACAAATCACTGTCAAAAGAGAACATATAACAGTATCGAGTCTTCAAAAACAAAAGTCTAAGGTTACACACCCGTTCTCCTGATTAGGAAGATCTGTAACGTATTCTTGCTGCCAAGAAGTAACGTCAATGTCTTCCCCGTTCTTATCTTTCACCTCATCCACAAAGTATTTGGCCTGGACCCACAAATGAGCCACATATATCATGAAATGCATATGCATATAAACAACTGTCATGTTAATAATAATAACGATAATAAAGCCTATTTATGATGTATACAACTATACAAGTAACTATGATACATACCAATACCCTCATTACTTGTTTATCAACACCTCCAAGAGAATCGAGATACTGGAATTTTTCTTCTTTTTTGTTGATTACAGCCAAACACCAATGTATTTCTTTATGAACAGGGACAAATATCTGCATAAATATATGGTCAGGACTCCAAATTTAAGCAAGAATTGGATGATATAAAGAGAAGTTATATATATACACATATATAGCATTACTTTGTCGCACTCAAGAAGACTGTATCCCAACTTCCTTTGGGTGGTCCATCTTCTAACCGACTTGTAATCATAGCCCGTTCTTCCACTTATCAACTATTGTAGCAACAAAGAGATAAAATAAGAATCATGAAAGGTGGCACATATTATCAAAATTAAGTCCATAAACCATGGTTAAAAAGATGGTTTATGTAAGACAAAGAAATAACTGTGTACACTTACATTTTAAGAAAACAATCAAGATTTAATATGTAGTTTGTTTATTTTTACTAAAAAATGCCGATTCTATAATCAAAGGAAATACTGATTTAAAGACTTAATACACATTTCAGCTATTTGTATCCATTTACCCAGGATTTAGAAATCAGTCGAGTTTTAATCCTCATACTGTTTTCCAGCCAACGCCTAGGCGTCACGATCGCAAATGAGATCTGAATAAGCACAAACCTTAGTCCATTTCAACAGTACACATCAGTATATATAAGAAAACATTTTTTTTATATATTTAGGGGCAAACCACACAAAAATAACATGCTGATAACTCCAATGGATTTCCTACTACGCCTCCACTGTTTAAGACTTCACTTATTGCTAGAGATTGCAATTTATATAGAAATAGTAAAACCGAAGTTTCCACTCATAGTCATCATCGACTTAAATACTTAACAGTTAACACTTTAAGCGAATTCATCTATGACATTTATTAAATGCGACCACTGGTAAATTAACTTTCACAATTTCCTTAATGAAATATATCTTAGAAACAAGATCTTTCCAAGATATGTGGGACGCAAAGAGGATGTAAATAAATCCAATAAGGAGAAGACAAGCGATAAATTAAGTACTTAACTAACCTTCTTGTAGAAAAAAGTGTTGAAGAAATGACATTTCAAGAACTTTTTCGGTTCCTTCTTTTCCCGCTCTTTCAGCAATTCAAGATACAAATTAATAACCTATATTATGAAAAATCAGCACTGAGTGTATATTGTTTAACATGTTATGTTGCTCCCAAAATAACATGCAAAACCATAAGTTACCTCATCATTTAACCATGCCCCGGGTCTTAAACACCGTAAAACTTCTCCAGTTATTGTAATATTCGAATTATCGTGAGTGACCAAAACCTTCCTTCTACAGAATCAGAGCACCATTTTATACCAAATCAGACAGTAAAAACATAAAGAATTCATTCATATATGAGCATACAAATATACAGATATACTACTACATTACATACATATAGTAGCTACATATTTACATATAAATCATACCGACTAGAACTAGACAACGCATCAGCAACCATTTCCTCGTCATCCTCGGTAAGTGGCCGGAAAGGCTCAATCAACACATCCTGGAAAACAAAACAATTCAACACAAGACACAAATAACCAACACAAGTTCCATTTTCCAACACACGGGACATAAACCATTCACCTCATCTTTCTTCGACTTAACTTTCTTAGCAGGAGTCAACTGTTTAAACAAAGCCCTCTTCTCCTCTTGTAACTTGATATCAAAATTCAATCTCTGTAACCGCATATCATGCTTCCGGGCCGACTCAATCAACAACCTTTTATGATAAGGCAAACCCGCATCCACTAAAACATCCGCCCTCGGTTCCAACGACAAAGACTCTAACCCCTTCCCATCCAACAAGTCAGCTCCCGAAGAAGTAGAAGGCTGCAATCTAACATTTTCTTCAACCTTACCATCTAATTCCCTGTATTTATCTCTAATATCCTGCAACTCCCCTAACTTATTAACATCTTCTTTTTCACTCTCCACCACCGCAATTTCCTCAACACCCGAATCCCCACAACCGTCATTCTCATCATCAACATCAATAACCTCTACAACCTCTTCATCCTTTTCAAAACTAACATACCTACAACTACCTTTCGCTACTTCTTTCGCGCGATTATACTTCGTAAACAAATCCATTCTATTACCCGAATTACCCATTTTATCCAATTTAGCCCTAGAATTTCCACTACAGCTATAACCAAATCCCCTAACAACTACACAAGGAGCTTGAATCTCCCTCACAATAGGAGTCACCTGATTCGGATACAACCGGAGCCTCGACACACTCGAAACAGTCGAAACCGAACCGGATGGTCTCAGCTTCTTGGAAACGTGAGTTTGATCATAACCGAAGGCAGCTGGTGATGAAATTTGGGAATCTGAGTGGCGTTTGAAGCGATTGGACGTCAAGGCGCCCATTAGGGTTTGGGGGAAGAAATTAGGGTTTGGGGAAAAGCATTGAGAGTGAAATTTGGGAGGTGGTGAGTGTGGGGTGGCATGTGAATAGGGGGATTGGTGTGAGCATGAAGGTTGGAGAGTGGATTAGGGTTTGTGATTGGGGAATTTGGTTGAATGATTTGGGGGATTTGAGGGTAGCTGGGTGGTGAAGGTGCAGATCTGTTTGACAGAAGAAATGTGTCAGTTTTGTGTCTGTGAAGAGGGTTTTGGATCATGAAATGGTGAAGGGTGAAATGTTTGTTTACTTTTTTTTTTGTTTCAAAAATGTAAATAAGTGATGTGATGGTAGGATGCTATCCTGGATACTTTTAATAATCTGAGGGGATCGAACTTGTGGAAAAAGTCATTGGCCCGTCTTTCTCACTAAGTTTTTTTGCAAATTTGGAAGACTAGGAACGCGTAAGACTTCGAGAATCATTTCATCCAGGTTACTATTATCGTAGCATACATTAAGGAAGAGTCGTTTATTTGGCTTAGAAGTAGATCTAAATTTAACGTTTTGAATTGGGGTTGTTGGTGTGATTTTATTGTCCGGGATGTAATTTTGTAACTGTTTACGTTAAAGTTTCTTGTTGGCCAGTTTCTATATTTATATAGAAGCTCTTACCGTTCAAAGAAATTATTTGCTATGTTGGTCTATTTCTTTTATTTTATTTTTTATTCAATCATTCATTGTATTTTTTATTTTTTATTCAATTATCCATTGTATTTTTCATTTATTATATACATATATATATATATATATATTAATGTTTTGGGGATCAATTCAAATATATATATATATTTTTTCAATGAATACATTATGGTTGTGGTTGTGTTTCATTATTTTTTTTAACCTAACTCCTTAAAATTCTTCTGTTTTTCTTCTTCTTTCAATCAACGCATGTCAGAAATATAAACTATATGAATCACCACAATGTCAAAACGAATGATTCAAATCCAAGATAACATGTATAGAAGTAGATCAGTTTGTTTTTAAAAAGAAAAATTAAGTATATTTAAACTTTTTTTAATAAAATCACAAATGAATAATTTCAAATCAGCTTCAAACATGTTACAGAGTTTCAAAATGTTGAGACCACATTCATGTTACTTGTATTTTTAACGATAGCATATCATACCCGTACCAACCAAACATATACAATAAGGTATTCAGTTTTAATTTTAGCTAAATTTCATCACTTTGAACCAAACATATACCATAGGTATTTAGTTTTAATTTTAGCTAAATTTCATCACTTTGGTATCATACTATCATTACTCGTACTTATCTCATCTCTACAAAAACGTATATTATATAAAAAGCCATCTGAGTTTGCAACAAGTTGATCTTAATAATAGATGCTTAGGGGTGTTTGGCCTAGCTTTTAATTTTTGGCTTATGCTTATATTTTTAAATAGTTTATAGCTTATTTTCTAACATTTGATAAGCTCTTTTTAAGTGTTTGGATTAGCTTATAGCTTATTTCTATCATTACACTCTTATTTGTCAAATAAGCTAAAAAACCATCTTCAAATAAGCTTATTCAAATTAGCTTATATAAGCTAATAAGCATAAGCTTAAAAAGCTAAACCAAACACCAAACTAAGCTTATTTTGTAAAAAAAGCTTAAAAAGCTATAAGCTTTGTTAAAAAAGCTAGGCCAAACACCCCCTTAGTAGGTTATGTAGGGAAATAGATTACGTATAAAGATTTACGGACTATAGTAATTTTGAAAATCAATTAGTAAATAAGGACTTGAAACTATATACAGTAAAACCTCTATAAATTAACATTGTTAAGACCGAGATATTTTATTAATTTAGCGAGATATTATTATATCGATAAATTAACAAATTATATTAATTTAAAGAGTTGGCTTATATTCATGAGCAACTCTCAAATTAATGCACCAACCTTCAAAATTTTTATGTCCATTCACTTTACCTGTTTGAATAAAACAGGAACAAAGACCTTTAAAATTCCCATGTACATTCACACATTAATGAACTTGTCAAGCTCAATGTACATAGATCTAGGTTGATCACTATAAAATGTCTAATGGTAAATTTTAAAATCACATCAACTATGGCTTCTAAACTAAAAGGTGTTCAAAAAATCAACAATGACCAATCAACAACGAAAACTGTTATGCGAGTATAAGAGAGATCACCAAGGATGCACTCAACAAAATTTGATGCAGTGGGCTGACAAAACTTTCGATTTGAAAGTTAGTCAAGGAGCAATATCAGACACGCTTAAGAGATTCGTGAGCTTGAGAACTTGATTACAGGAATGCATTATCGGCACAAAATGAATGTGAATGAGTTGTTGGATTATCCATGTGAAAATAATGAATGTTACGAGATTCAAGGCATTGAAGAAATTATGGCGGATACCATTCAAAATTTGGATGATGATGAAATTGATGATGATTCAGTACCTTTGGAACCGGTCACTCGGAAAGAAGCATTGCAAGCGGCAACAACTCTTCACAACTTTTTATTGCAATACGAGAATAGAGTGTCTAACTCTTAAGTGCAATGAGGAGATTTAAATATGAACTCAATATAGATTTGAAGTTCACAAAAAAAGGGACTAGATTATTTTCTACAAGACAATACTAGAATTTTGGAATATTTTAGTAATTATTAATTTATAGTTTCGCTGGAACCATATATATTTACATTGGGATTTCAAAAAAAATTATTATCTTATTATTTTATCGATTGGGGTCCAATTTTGTACTTGTCTCAAGTTGGGATCGGACAAATTATTAATTTTATCACGGTTATTAATTTATCAAGTATTAAATTATAGAGGTTCTACTATACTTGTTATGATTACTTGTGTGTAAATTGTATCTGAACTGAAAACAAGTATTCAAGTAATAACATCTCTTTTTGTATACATTATAATATAATTGTATCTGAACTGAAAACAAGTATTCACGTATAACATCTGTTTGTGTATACATTATTCATTGGTGTAAATACAATGCAAAAGAATATACTAACTTATGTTAACAACACAAGCAACAATACCACTTTAAATGAATATATATGGTCAAATATTCTCAGTATCCTCCAGATATCTCAAGCTTATGTGTGTCATCATCACCTAGAAACTCAGATCTTAACTTCATAAGTAACCGCCCTAAGTAGTTGAGACCTTCCCCATCACGGCCCCCACCCCAGAAGAGATCATGAGGCGAAGCTTCGACCAATATACAACCCGATGTTGATAAAAGCATCGAATTCAAGTGTGGGTAGATTGAAAATTTGCATTTTAATGCTTTGTACATCACCTCTATTTTCATGCTTTCCCAATCAGCCCTTACCTGCATAACCAATTTGTTCTATTAACTTATTGCGTTTTTAATAACCGTGACAACCCGTCACCGGAAGACTCACTGGGCTCCACCAAGAGTGTTCTTATGAAGTTGTCGAACAAAAACTCGGATAGCATAGTTAAGTGAAGGGTATACCATATCTGGGTGCTCCCTTTGCGTTCTCCTCCCCATGCGTGCCGCTTCTTCAGGACTTTTTGCTGAACGTATTGCTTCGATGTAACTTCTTGCATTAGGATTGCTTGAGCCCACAAACTTGTGTGCCTGCATTTAGGGAAACGATATACACCTCAGATCACATCATATGTGGGAAGCTACAACTAGTTCAAAAAATCACCTGATAATAGTGTTCTACGCTTGACCAAGTAACATAGTCACCGTTTTCATCAGGTAATCTGATTGGATGAGGAGAAAAGTTGGAGAAACTCCCGTATGGGTCCCATGTCTTGTAGAAGAATATGATTGGTGAATCATAAGGAGATAAAGACGGATCAATGGCTGAGGTTTCATCAACCGATGGAATCACAGGTGTCATATCAGGAATAGGTTGCAGATAACCACTTATAAGCACATCAGATCCTATCTGCCATCACAGTCAACATTTTAACATACAAGACATGAACAATTAGATTTTTGATTGCGTACTTTATAATTTATTAATAAAAAACAACATAAACGTGATGAATTATTTTATACGAACCTGCTCATAAGAAACATCAATCAACTCCAAAGCCTGTGTCATTTCGACCATTCCAAGTTCCCCAACCGGAGAAGGCGCGTTCTTTCCACCAATTATTTTCGGAGCAACAAACGCATGCACCTGCATAAACAAACCATGTATTTTTACGTGGCGTTTGGTTTCGCAATCAGAAATCACTATGGGTATGGGTTTATAGCAGTCTGGTATGAGAATGGGAATCAATTTTTAGACTGACCTTATGTATGACACCGGCAGAAATAGAGGATGCAGATAATGTCCCGCCGCATTCCCATAAAATCGATAAATATCCACGATCATAAAGGTAATCCACAACATCTTTCGGATTCAGGATATCAAACTCCACTACTTCAACACCTTTCGATGCAAGAAACTTCTGGAAACTTCTTCTTGCACCTCTTTGAGTAGCGACTATCGTAGGTACTTCTCTGACATCCCAAAGATTTGCAACCTCGGGAAGATTAAGCGTTTGTGACATAACGATTCTCATAGGTAAATGTCCACCTCCGTGTCTTGGTGTTAAACGTGGATCTGTATTTAAAGATGAAACGATATTCAGTAAAAAAATACAGAATCTGCACAAAATTATGAAGTGAGCAGACAATAAAGTTGCATACTATCTTTGCGTACAGTATTTCCTCCAACAATGATTACGTTTAGTTTAAGAATAAAATCAATATTATTATAAGTGCAAGATACTAACCGTCAAGGGTCATTGCATACTTGAGAACAGAGTATGGGACTCGACAAGCTGATCTATATAGCAAAGGAGCATTGACAACGAGACATGATTTTAGAGCGTCCTAAAACATATATAAATATAGTTAACAAATGCACGACTCGCCATAAAAAGCAGGAAAACAAAGAAACAGACTTAAGTGCAAATGTAATACTTATGAAAAGAATGTAAAGGTGATATATTATCACTGTATCAATATTTTGTAATCATAATTAACACATTAACTATTTACAGAAATGGACAAAAAGTTTTGTGGGTGACCCAAACCGACTGGTCAGCTTTGACCTATACCAAAAGTTAACATATTTCAACCAGAACCAGTTTAAACCCATTACTAACATGCCTGGCCGACATATTTTGCGACCTACAATTCAAAGCATACCTCGATGGAGATACTTCGTATGTCTTCCCCAAGAACATCAACCTGCAGTCCTTCAGTTCTTAATGTCTGAATAGCTTTTCCTCGAAGATGTTGTAAGGGATGTCTGATCCCGATAACAACTCTAGTGATTCCTGCCTAAGAATTAAGCTTAGTAAATTTGAAGTAAACTTTTTTCATTAAATTTAAGTATAAACTCGTTTGATAACAGAAAGAAAGCAAAGGTATCAAGTATCAATAATCATCTGTTTCAATTAAGAAACTGAATTAAAATTGAAACGTATAATTGTAATTAGGTTTTCTTATTGAATAATGAAGAATACAAGGCCCTATATATAGATAAACTAATTACAACTTGGTACCCTTAATAATAATAAACTTGTCTAATTTAAATAACTTAGTCTAACATCCCCCCGCAAGTTGAGGGCGGGGAACGACCTGCAACTTGGACCGTAGAAACTCAAATCTTTGTGAAGGTAGAGCCTTTGTAAACACATCAGCAATTTGATCATTAGTGGAGATGAACTTGACATTCAGCTTCCCTTGAGTAACTTGTTCACGAACAAAGTGATAGTCTATTTCAACATGTTTTGTACGAGCATGAAACACTGGATTAGCAGAGAGATAGGTTGCACCAAGATTATCACACCAAAGCGTTGGTGCCTTGCTAACCAGACCGAGCTCATGAAGAAGAGATTTCAGCCAAATCAGTTCTGCTACAGTATCAGCAATAGCCTTATATTCAGATTCTGTTGAAGATCGAGAGACAGTTCGTTGTTTTCGAGCAGACCACGAAATAAGATTAGAACCCAGATAGACAGCATATCCCCCCGTGGAACGACGATCGATAGGGCAACCAGCCCAATCAGAATCCGAGAACGCCCGAAGACTAGTGGCCCAATGAGAGTCAGAAAAGGCTTGTAGCGTAGACCCCGTGTTGTGACGAAATAAGAGACCCAAATCAGCCGTGCCCTTAAAGTAACGCAGAATACGTTTCACCCCAGCCCAATGATTCTCGGTAGGAGCATGCATGAATTGACAAACCTTATTAACTGTAAAAGCAATGTCCGGACGAGTTAAAGTTGCATATTGAAGAGCACCGACCGTTTGCCTGTATCTAGAAGGATCATCAAGTAACGGACTATCATCAGGTAAGAAAATCTGAGAAGTACTCATAGGGGACGACACGGGTTTGCAGTCTGCAAGGCCTGCACGATGAAGAATGTCAAGAATGTATTTTCGTTGAGATAGGACCAGATCCGAATCATGATGCACCACTTCAATGCCCAAAAAATAATGTAATGGACCCAGATCTTTAATTGCAAACATAGAGCTCAAGCGGTCAATAACAGCAGTAACAGCTCCAGGGTGATTGCCTGTGATGATAATATCATCTACATAGACAAGAAGGTAAACCAAAGTACCATTGTTGTTAAGAATAAACAGGGACGGGTCAGTTTTGGACCCGTGAAAACCCAATTGGTAAAGAGCCGTTGATAATTTAGTAAACCAAGCACGAGGAGCTTGCTTGAGACCATATAAAGATTTGTGTAATAAGCACACATGATCTGGCTTAGTTGGGTCAACAAAACCAGGAGGTTGTCTCATATAGACTGTCTCCTGAAGATCACCGTGCAGAAAGGCATTCTGAACATCTAATTGTCTGAGAATCCACTTGTTGGTGACAGCTAGGGATAAAATAGTCCGAACCGTAGCAGGTTTGATTACTGGGCTGAAAGTCTCATGATAGTCAACTCCATGTTGCTGGTGAAAACCTTTAGCAACAAGTCGTGCCTTGTACCTGCTGATGTTCCCACTTGCATCTGTTTTTAACCTGTAAACCCACTTGCAATCAACCAAGTTAGTATGAGGGGCAGGAGGAACTAACGTCCATGTCCCATTCCTATGTAGCGCATCCAACTCTTCAGCCATGGCTTGGCGCCATTCTAAAGACTTATTAGCAACGGTAAAGGAGGTGGGCTCAGCGGGTAAGGTAGGGGTAGTGGTGGCAGTATAGGCAGCGGGATTATAACGAGTGGGCGGCTTGGGGTTTGGACGAAGGTTGGATGGGCGAGGTCTAGGTGCTTGGGAGGGTTCTGTGGGTTCGGTGGAGGGTTCTGGTAGGTCTGATTGGGTAGGTTCGGGAGGTGCAGGAGTGGGAGGTATAGGAGGAGTATCGGTTTGTAGTTGAGGGTCTGATTGGGTAGGTTCGGGAGGAGCAGGAGTAGGAGGTATAGGAGGTGTGGGTGCAGCTGGAAAGCCGGGTGGTGGGTCAGGAAATATTGAGACGGGTGGGGAATGTTGTGGTGGTGTTTGGGTAGGTACAGGTTTGTTATATGGAAAGACATGTTCATTAAAGCGAACATGTCGGGCAATGTATATTCGTTCGGTGGATGGGTCCAGGCATCGATAGCCATGATGAACGGGGCTGTAGCCAAGAAAGACGCAAGGAGTGGATCGAAATTCAATTTTGTGACGGTTATATGGACGAAGATAAGGAAAGCATTGGCATCCAAAAACACGAAGAAAAGAGTAGTCGGGTTTTCGTTGAAATATATGTTCATATGGAGATTTGTTAGAGGAGACACGAGAGGGAAGTCGGTTGATTAAGTAAACGGCTGTTTCAAAAGCAAATTGCCAGAAACGTTGGGGAAGACTGGATTGTGCAAGAAGTGTAAGTCCGGTTTCCACAACGTGCCGATGACGACGCTCGACCATCCCATTTTGCTCACTTGTGTGAGGACAAGAGCGGCGATGAATGATACCGTGACTGGTACAAAAGGATGTAATCGTACGAAACTCTCCCCCCCAATCAGATTGAATGCATTTTAGTTTGGTGTTAAATTGTCGTTCTACTAGTTTAATAAAGTTGGTTAGCACATTGTAAACATCTGATTTTTGAGCTAGGGGATAAAACCACATGTATCTAGAGTGGTGATCCACACATAACAAAAAGAAACGATAACCATCAACAGACAAATCGGGCGACGGCCCCCAAACATCACAATAAACAAGATCTAACAAATTTTTGCTACGAAAAGATGAGTCTGATAAAGATAATTTTGACGACTTGCCTAGTTGACAAGAAGTACATAATGTATTTGAAAACTTGTCAGTAATAGGTAAAGAACAATGAGAGATAATTGAACGAAAAACTTGAGCATGAGGATGTCCTAAACGTTGATGCCAAATGCTAGAAGAAGCTTGGACAGCCGTGAAAGCGACTTTAGGGATAGACTGGAGCTGAGGAAGACGAATGGAGTACAAACCCTGTTCACTGGGACCCGTTAGGAGGATTGTGCGTGTAGACTCGTCCTTCACAACAAAATAAGACGAGTGAAATTCAAAGAAAACATCATTATCCACACAAAATTTTTGAACGGACAAAAGGTTTTGTTTAAGGTCAGGAACGTGAAGTATATTAGATAATTTAAAGGTTTTGTTAGGCGAGTAAATAGTTGAGGAGCCAATATGAAAGATAGGTAGTGGGTTACCGTCACCAATAAGTAAAGAATCATTACCAAAGTAGGCCTCCGAGTTGTCAATGCTAGATAAGTCTGGAGTGGCATGTCCATTGCATCCGGTGTCAGGCTTCCAAGTGAATCCTGATTGAGAGGCAACATCAGAGTGAGCAGCAAAGTTGGCTTGTGGTGCTGCACGAGATTGGTTCAGTTGATTTGGACATTGAGATGGGAGATGACCAATGCCACAACGGTTACAGTGGCCATAGACTGTGTTCTGTGTTGACGCCCAAGAGAATTGACGAGTGCTAGTGTTGTCCTGATTGCGGTTATTTTGGCCACCACGAGAGTTACCACGGGAAGAACCACGAGAACCACGGTTGCCTCTGTTGTTGTTAAAGGAGCGAGACCCAAAATAAGCTTGTGGTTGTGAAGAAGGTGCAGGATGAAGTTGATATCCCAACTGAGAAGCCATGAGTTGAAGATTGTGAAGTTGTTGCCGTAGGGAATCAATATTTGGCTGTGGAGGAGTTGGGACAGCAGCTGTAAGAGGCTGTTGTGAGGTTGTGGCAGCCGCAAATAAGGCGTGTGGCGCCTGCTGATGGGTGGCCAAGATCTTTGTGATCATGTAGTCATGATCACTTAGTAACCCGTGTAGTTCAGTAAAAGTAACAGGAGGGGAACGAGCCAATAAGTTGGCTTTGAGGCCATTATATTCGTCACGAAGGCCGGTAACAGTTAACATGACTAGATCTTTTTCCTTCATCGGTTCTCCTATGTTGGCAAGGGCAGTAGCATACTCTTGAGCCCGGGCCAAATAGTTAGCCGGTTTTTCATCACCCTTCATGGTGATACGCAACAGTTGGCTTTTGAGAGTAAATTCATGAGAGGAAGAAACGGGTGCATAAGCGCGTTCAAGTGATAACCATACCTCTCGAGAAGTGTGTCCTTGAACATGCTGAAAAGATTCCTCAGAAACTGTGTTGACAATAAGCATACGGACATGAGCATCATTGGCAAGCCATGGAGCGTAACTCGGGTTGACAGTGGTGGTTGTTCCAGTTGTAACATCCTTTAATGGGCAAGGGATGGTACCATTCACATAACCGAGTAGGTTATGAGAGGCAAGGAAAGGTTCGACTATTTGTTTCCAATAGCCATAGTTTGTAGGTTTTAGGTTGAAAGCAAACTTGTGAGAGTTATGGATAGCTTTTTCCTGATTTGTAAAGGTTGTGATGGCAGCCATAATAATCGGCTGTTAGGGTTTGGTGATCGGCTGTGACGGCTGTTAGGGTTTGGTGATCGGCTGTGACGGCTGTTAGGTTTAGATAATCGGCTGTTAGGGTTTGGTGATCGGCTGTGACGGCTGTTAGGTTTAGATATGCTGTTTGCGGCAGATTTAGGGTAGAAGAAGGAGGCTGCGGCAGATTTGTGATTACGGCAGATTGGTGATTAGCTGTTTGCAGCAAATTTAGGGCAGAAGGAGGCTGCGGCAGATTTAGGGTAGAAGAAGGAGGCTGCGGCAGATTTAGGGTTTAGGGAATCCCGGAGCGTATAAGCTCTGATACCAAATTGAAACGTATAATTGTAATTAGGTTTTCTTATTGAATAATGAAGAATACAAGGCCCTATATATAGATAAACTAATTACAACTTGGTACCCTTAATAATAATAAACTTGTCTAATTTAAATAACTTAGTCTAACAATTAACTTCAAAAACATGTTGGAATCATATAAATTATTGCCTAGCTTTCAAAATAAGTTTTGTGAGACTGTTGATTATATCAGTGATTCACATTGATTTATACCTTTTAAGCCAACTGACAGTCACCAAATCTAGTAATACCTCTTTAATACCAAAATACCACTATACATGTGTACTCTCATGACTTCATATGCATGCATAATATTTGAGGTAGGTTCAAACTTCGAAGAAACCACTTTGTGGACCTTGAATCATTTTTCAAATGGACAGCTAAGATCCAATATAATCCCGTCTCTTCAACTTCATGAATCACAACCATCCCTCATCATCTGTTCCAAAATAAAGGACCAAAAAGTTTTCCTTTGGTTCCTAACTATTTAACGGTTCTCAATCGAACCCACCCCCTAACTTTGTTTCCCATAAACTAAAACCTACTACAAACTAACTCCACACATGTAACACCATTTAAAAAACTCAAAAGCTTCCTATCAACACTCGTCTAATATGCTTACTAAAATCATTAAGATAACATACGTTCAGTAAGGTCCTTTCCATCTTAGTAGTAGTTACTGTGTGGGCCAAATGTTCGAAGGTCGTTATGCTTGAGTTGTACTTAAACGGGTTCACTAGCTAGTCTGGGACTTTATCATGGACGCCCTCAGAATATTAAGATCATCTCCATGCCTAGTCGTGTCTCTCCGACGAGCGCACCACTGGTCAAGAGCTGTTTACGCTCTCCTGAAGATCTAGAGTAGGATAACTTGGCTTATCGCCGTGCAACTAAGGATGCCACACACAAATGCCAGTCTTCTTAACCTCTGATTCCAACTTAGGCTTATGATCTAATTAAAGTATCCTAAATCAAATTATTATAAGCATCTAAATCACCACACTACAACAATTAATTTCATCACTTTATTAACTTACAACTTCCACACAATTCAAGTTTCCACAACAATCATCACATGCAATATTAAAATAACTTAAGTAATTAAACAGATGTGAAAACCTTTATAAAAGCAGAAACAGCAGTAAAATCGCCATGACAGTCTCCAGGTTCCATATTAACATACGCAGTGGCGCCACGGCAGTACTCTCCGGCGGCCTCCACCGCCTGAACCTCCGCCGGCTTCGTACCTTGCGCGTAAAGGTAACCTTCGCCGACGATGTTCGCAGTGGTGCCGGTGGTTGTTGCTATGACGCAACCGAAGTTAGGGTGTGGAGAAGTGAAACAGGCGGACTTATCGGCGTTTGACGTAGGACGCGTCGAGCGCGTGGTGATGGTCGTAGGTGCAGTTGATGATGGAGGTTGGGTGGCGCGTGAATGGTGGAGTGAACCACATGCCGTCGTCATGGCGATTAGATGTTGCGAGGTTCTGTGGCAGATCGGAGGGGTTAGTGGATTCGTTATGATTTGGGTTTATAGGTTTGGACGAAAATGGTCCTCCAACTATTCATTGTATTTTACTTTTTATAAATTTCATCACGTCAATCCGCGCGTTGCGGCAGGATTATATGAAATGCTTGATTACGACCCGCTATTTACATATTTTAATAAACTAAAAGTAATTGCTAAACTCAATGGGCCCATATAGACATTAATATCAAATCAACCGCTTATGATTCCATTTATCTTGGTTATGGTCATTGCTTGTGTTCAAGTAAGGGCAATAAACCCATCACTTTAATTATTATTTCGATATTAGGCTAAACTTTTTTTTTCCTCTGCAGACGTAATTGAGATTTGGTTATAGTGATTCTTATACGGACGATTTTTTCCATCATTAGCAAACCGAATCTGAATGATAAGCAACATAAATTCAAAATAAAAATATAACTTTGAATAAATCGAGGTGTCTAACGTCTTTCACACTGAAAGAACCAAATCGAAAATATCCGTCTCTACCCAAATCATTTAATTATCAACTGCAGCCAAAACAAATGAAGCAAAATCGAATGACTCAAAGTCTAAAATCATCGTCTTAAAGTGAATTTCTACAATAGTAGAACTAACAAAGAACATAAGAAATGATATCTAATAAAAAATCGTATAGTAACTCATTATCATGAACCTAAAATGTAAAATTTACACTAATTTACACTAAATATAATTTGGTAATAGAACCCACCATCTACCAGTTTCTTGATGTGATCGTATTTGCTGTCCTGGCCACAACGATTTCACTATTTCAGTATTACTTGTACCGCATCTCCATGTTAGAGTCATTGTATCAACATCAATGGACTAATGTGTTGGTGACACTTCTTGCGGGTCAAAAATTGTGTCGTATAGAATTATCTTTAAAATATAAGTATCAAAGATCACATATACATGCCACCATACGTAAACAAAGGAAACATGTACCCACTTTAGACCAGATCAAAAATTGAACATCGCAGATCATACATGATAACTTTTTCGAATCAACCGAGGGCTTTTGATAAATGCAAAATCATTGAAGCGTTAACAAAAATTAGATCAATAACAAAGAAACTGAGTTTCAACATGGATAAAACAGCATGTAGACACATATACGTATTAACTGAGTTTCAACATGGATTTAAACAACAACAACAACAATAATAATAATAATAATAATAATAATAATAATAATAATAATAATAATAATAATAATAATAATAATAATCAAGCCCAACATTAATTCATAATATCATGTCTGAATAACTTGTAATAAACTATAAAATCACTTGCGGAATTGCATAATAAACCATACAAAAACTAACGGACACGAAGATTAAATCAATTTCCACCAAATAAATAGCGATCGCCATAAAGAATTAGAAACCAATTTGGTATGGCCCGTAAACGACATCGGTATGAAATTAAATAGTGATGTGAGAAACTAACAGACACTTGCAGAAATGACGGGGCAAGGCGGGGGAGGATCTTGTCGCCGTGACTGTACAGAAACTTCACATGCGATCTGGTGACGACTCCGGTCTAGAAATATCGAAATTTGATTCGCATATGTGTCAGATTGAAGGTATGCAAATGAAGTGGAAACGAAAATTCGGAGGTTAGGTTTTTTTTAATCAAAATTACTCTACAAGAATATTTTACAAAATTTCTTTACAAAGATCAAAATTACTCCACATAAATATTTTACAAAATTACTCTACAAGGCCAAAATCACTCTATAAATGATCTTGTAGAGTAATTTTGATAATTACCCTACGACCATATATTTACGAAAATGCCACCACGTTTTTTTGACTTTTTCTTCAATTTGTACGTTTAGTACGTTAATTTTATTTTTACCGGAACTTAACTCATTATATAAAAGGGTGTGTCTCATAATATGAATTAGGTTATTATTTTGAACGGTTACTTTTTTGTCTTCTAAACATAAACAGTTGTATACATTAGGTTTAGGGGCAAATGGCAAATAGTTAACACCGTCAAAGTGCCTTTTGTAAAGTTAAGTTGGTTTTTTATAAGTATATAATATATTTAAACTCATGGCTGGGAATAATGTCAGAATTCCTCATTTTTGTTTTAAATATTTTGTAGTTTATTTTTAGGGCAAGTTTAGGATTGCTTTTTTAAAACAACTTATCGATTTATTAGTTTTTTTAAAAAGGTAATAAGGAGAAATAGTGTGTGGATAAGACCGCGAGTGTGGGGCGTGGGTTGGGGTGTGGGAAGCCAAGCAACGCCAGGTCAGCCACACCTGGCCAGTGTGGGCTTCGGCGTTACCTCGCTAGCGTGGCTTTGAAGCCTGACGTAAGGCGGGGGAGTGATGATGTGTATGGCTGGTATTGGCCGGGCATATCTGATGTTTGGGGTAGTGATTTGGGCTAGCCGTTGGCCATGACAATTTTAGCTAGTAAAATCAAAATTTTAAATTTTTTTATAAATTTTTACCTATAAATACTCATCAAAAACATTAATTTTCTTCAAACCAAGACCAAACATAAATCTTCATACAAAACCACACCAAAAAATGAAAATAGTTCATTGGACCGAACAGGAGGAAATAGCGCTAGTGACGTCGATCGTTGATGCACAACGAACCCTACGTCGTGGTCAAACCGCTTATTGGACACAAGCGTTTGCGCAATACCAACAACATGTGGGGAACGCGCGTCACAACTTATACGCGTGTCAACATAAGTGGCGTGAGCTAAAACCGAAGCTGGACCGGTTTAAAGTTTGTTTCGACCGTGTCCTTGTGGGTGACTTGATCCACGACGATCGAGTGGAGATCGCGACGATCGAGTAAAGGCACGATGGGAATGCGAAATTTCGTTGGGTTCCCCACATTAATTACCGTACTTTGTAATTTTTTTAGGATTTATTAACTTGCTCTTTTAATTTTTTAGGATTTTATGTAACTTTTTTTAAAATTAATATAAATTTGTGTTTTATTTTATAAATGTGAACAATAATAATAAAATGCCGCTTCCACAACCCACTTTTTTGGGGTGGCCTGGTGGAGTCCACACTCGCCACGTGTCGAGCCATGCACCCAACCCAAGCCTCCCAGTCTCCCACACCCCGTGGTCTAAGTGAAAAGAACTTTTAGAAATAACTTTTGGGGAAAAAATCATTTTGAAAGTTAGGAAATCATGGCTCTAACTTTTAAAGAAACAATTACAAAAATGCCTTAATCTAACTCAAACAATTACAAAAATGGCTTATCTAACTCTTTAACGTGAATAAGCTAAACCAAACACCTTTTATAAAACAACTTATTGATTTTTCTCACCACATAAGCTAATCCAAACACTTTTTTAAAAACTACTTTTGGATAAGTCATAAGTCAATAAGTCCTTTTGCAAAAAGTCTCTTTTGAGTTAAACAAGCAATCCGAAACAATAAACCTTCAACTTCGCTGATATATGTCTTTCGCCCATCTGTTATTCAAAAGTTTTCTTTTTATTAGTTAACACTAGGTTATAACCCCGTGTATTACACGGGTTGAATAACTGAATTTTATATACTAAATAATAAAAGAATACATCTTTAAAAACCTTCTTTATTGCACGAGTTGTATAAATGTGATTTTATATATTAAAAAAAATTATATAGGAACAATATTGTACGGGTTGAATAAACGTAATTTTATATACTAAATAATAAAAAAAATTATATATTTAAAACCACGTGTATTACGTAGGGTGAATAAATATAGTATGGTTTACCAAATAATAAAAAAATATATCTTTTAAAAACCTTCGTGTATTATACGGCTTGAATCATATTGATTTTATGTACCAAATAATAAGAAAATTATATTTCAAATAAATTAATGGATATACTCGGTACGCGATATATATGGTGATAGCAAAAATGATTATTGAAAAGAAGATATAGTGGTCAAACATATTATTCAAGAAGCAAATAAGTAGCAATTTGAGTGATAAAATATAAATTATATTTAAAAAAACCTGTAGTAAATCTAATTTAAAAAAACTAAGACGTTATTATTAGTAAAATCAATGAATTTATATTTGTAATTTTGTTGGTCTTATTTTATTATAATGCCATCCAAAATGTTTTTTCGATTTTTATACTATGGTAAAAATTTAAAGTTTATTAGAGTTATAAATGTGAAGTATACATTAAATTTAAAATAAATAATAATTATCTATAGTTAAGTAGAAGAGATCAAACAAAATAATATTTAGTAGAAGAGTTATCTGTAATTAATTAAAAAAGATTAAACTAAATAATGATTA
Organism: Scalesia atractyloides; assembly: GCA_947069175.1. Lineage (NCBI taxonomy): Eukaryota > Viridiplantae > Streptophyta > Magnoliopsida > Asterales > Asteraceae > Scalesia > Scalesia atractyloides. The sequence goes on from CAMTDV010000024.1 coordinate 85,557,610, forward strand.
TCCATAATATATTAAACTAAATAATATTTAGTAAGAGGGTTATCTATAATTAATTAGAAGAAATTAAATTAAAATACTAATTATCCATAAGACATGGCCTAATATGATGATAAGTGTCCCATAAGTGGTTTCTTTTATTATATAGTATAGATTATGTAAATACATGTTTAGTCACTCTACTTTAACTTTGGTAGTATACATGTTTAGTGTCTCTATCTTTATTTCTTTTAGTATTTTATCTTTTAGCCTTTTCCCCTTGCTACAATGACCAGCCAATCTGGGGTAATAGTGATCGATTGCTATTTGTGGACAAACGTTGCTATTCCTGGACTTTAATAAAGTTACTTTACAATTCCTAAACTTAATTAAAATTCTTTGACGACCGTATTTTTATCTACGTCTTTGATGTAGTTTTTATTAAGATTATGTTATTAGTAGTATGTACAAGTATCCAAAACACAAACGCACATGTTACAAACTGAGCAATATTCATCTTATCGCCCACAACGCGAGCGGGACATAAACCTAAACCTAGTATATTAATTAATACGGTTCCTAAATCCTAACGTGCTCCTCCGGATGAATTATTCTACTCAACTGTGTAAAAAAACATAGTGTCCTACAAGTGACTTAATCTAACGCGTATTAATTAATGAATCAAAAGAAAATTAAAAAGTCTATGGTTCTTGTCTCTAATTAGTGACGACTTCACCAGAGTTGATGTGCAAGATTTAAATGACACCTTTCTTAATTAAACAATATCTACTACTTCTGATTTAAATGACACCTTTTTTAATTAAACAATATCTACTACTTCTGATATAAATGACACCTTTCTTTTTTTTTTTTAAGGCAAAAGATAATTTATTCCACCAAAACTAGCAAGAAGCTAGAAACGACACAACAAAACACCAAGAAAGCAAAAACACCAGGAGCCAACACTAAGACACCATTAAACAATATCTACTACTTCTAAACACTATAAAGAAGTTTTCTGTTTTGTAACTGTTTGCATTTCCAAGTTCTTACTATTATGTCTGATTCTCCTTCTCCTCTTCCTAGTGATTTATCTGATCAACCATATGATGTTCCTCTACCAGATTCTTCTTCTCAAGCCCAAGCTCCTCTTGGGCTCATTGTTGGTATTATGTGTGGTGTTATTGTATTGTTACTTGGTAAGTTGGATCGTACCATCAAGTAAAAAAATATAGAGGGAAGGGAAAGGGAACGATACTCATTTCCTATCTATTCATTTGCAAAAGAGGTTTGTGAGTAGTTTTTACTATTCAAACTTTTTTTTATGTAAATTTTGACCTCTTATCTTTCATTTCTTACACATCATACCCCTTAAAAGTTACAAGATGGACCCTTACACTTTCACTAAACTTATTATTTAAACTTTAAGGATTTTTTTTTTATTTTTTACATTTTAAGTTCTTTTTACGATAATGATTACGTTTCGATAAAAAAAATTGCGAGTTAACACATTTTGCGCATGTTTGGTTTAACGTTTTTACGTTTATTATTTTGATTTAACAATCCTATCACAACACGTGTGGCCTACATCAATTTAGTTATTTTTTTCTATGTTTTACTTTCTATCTAATTTTTGCGAGTTAACACACTTTTTATGATAACGTTTTATGCTTCGGTGCGAATGCAAGTTAACACGCTACGCGCGTGTGTGATTTAACGTTTTACGTATTTTTTTGTTGTTTAAAGATCCCGTAAATTGATTTAGTTATTCTTTTCTTTGTTTTACGTGTTGGTCTAATTTTTGTGAGTTAACACACCACAATGTGCATGTGTGGTTTAGAGTTGTTACGCCTACTTTTTGTCCGGCTGAACAATCCCGTCGCAAAACGCGGGTCCCAGCTACTAGTTTATAATTTAATTTCTAGGGGAATCCAAATTATTAGTGATATCTCATTGATTTGTGCAGTATGTTGTATGTTCTTACCAAAGGAAGACTCCACGGAAAAGAAGGCTAATGAATTAGAGAATGACGACTCTTGGTTTAATTCCCTAGCCATGGTCCAGTTCCTTGATGACATTGAAAAGGAAAAGCCCACGCGGTTCACCTATCAACAACTAAGACTAGCTACAGATAACTTCAGCATCATGCTAGGTTTAGGGGGCTTCGGGACAGTTTACAAGGGAACCATTAGCAACAATAAGTCTTAGCTGTGAAATGTAACACCCCGATCGCGAAATAAAAAAACAACCCGCGACGGAAACGTCGGAGGGTCACGTTACAAATTGGTTCAAACACATGGTAAATAAAGTTGGGTTTTATTGAACTTATAAATTACATCGTCTTTGAGAATTCGAAACAAAATACAACAACTAAGTTTATTTTTAATCAAGCTAAGGCCAGCGTCCATCCTATGTGTAGCATACTTGATCATGCATTAATACTTGAAACATATGTGAAAATAAAGTCAACATTGAATGCTGGCGAGTAGCATAGGTTTTGTGGTCACGACTCATGGCTTTTGAATACTGAAATATATATTTAATCAACTTTAATAGTTGATGTTTTAAATGAATCCTTGTAGCCATGAATTTTTGATAAAAATGTTTCTTTTGTAAAACTGTATGAGAAATCATTCGGTTTAAGAGAAACATTGTATGTTTAACTTAGAAACCATTTGTGACATTGTATGAACCAACCAGATGTCTTGTGTAAACAAAATGTCTTGTTATGTATATAAAACAATTTTCCTTTTTGTATAAAACAAGTGTGGTTTCTTGGCGAATACATTCAAGCCTTGTTGACTGTCGGACACACCTTTATAAATAAAGGTCTGTCAAATGTGTTGCACAGTTTCTGTCATTCCCAGAGGAAACTTCCAAACAAACCTAGGAAGCGGGAATGAGGTTGTCAATCCTATGTTACCATAACATACTACCGGTCGGCGTGATCAAAGTTAATGAATGTATCATTGTCATGTTCAACGTACCATCAAGTTTCGTACAATGTAAAGCATGTTGTGTATATAAATCATATGTAAATAAGTTTTGTTAATGTGGAAATATATAATTCACCTCAAAACATGTAAAAGAGGGGAATTACGTATTCACAAGAACCATAAGTAGTAAGTATGTTTTGAAAGATAGTTTAGCACATATGAATCACCCCAAAACATTTAGAAAACATAAAGAAGGGAAACTATGTTCTCGCTTGTAGCTTTAGGATTTTTAACTTAAAGCTTCCTGGTGCAAATTCTGAGTTCCTAATAACAATAAAATGCATCACATGTTAGTAAAATAACCCAAGTCACTTTAGCCACACAACACGAGACAGAACCCCAACGGACTTAGTCAGGCAGAGTCTCGACATGCGTTGGTGGGTCCTAAATCAATCGGGTAGGGTGGCCATACTACACGAGACAGAACCCCAACGGACTTAGTCAGGCAGAGCCTCGACATGCGTTGGTGGGTCCTAAATCAATCGGGCAGGGTGACGATACTGCACGAGACAGAACCACAACGGACTTAGTCAGGCAGAGCCTCGACATGCGTTGTGGGTCCTAAATCAATCGGGTAGGGTGATGAATTAGGGATCAGGGTTAAAATACTTTAACGGAGCAGAGCTTCGCAGGTTTAGGGGTTTAGGGGCTCGGTATTTAAATAGAGCTTCAAGAGAGAAAGAGACGTCGATTTTTGATCGAACTGAGTGATTTGAACTCTTCCCAGGCCGGCCTTTATATACCCGAAATTTGACTCTCCCGCGCGTCGCGGGGGAGACTGGGTGTCTCTCGCATGGCGCAGGGGAGTTCAGCTAGGCCTAGATTGCCACCGGTGTTAGGTAGGTTGGACACGTGTCGCTAAACGGAGCCACGTGTCCTGGCACTCTCCCACGCGTCACGGGAGATGACCAGGATTCTGGCGCATGGCGCCTGGGATGTCCATTTTTTTTGCTCTTGACGGCGTGTTCCGATTAAGGTCCTTGTAAGATTAAATACTTTGTAAACAATTTTATTAAAAACGTAACCGATGGAAAGAACAATGGTTGAAATTTTGCAATGTTACAGTCTCCCCTACTTCAGGAAATTTCATCCCGAAATTGAATTAGATAAGATTTGAGAAAAAAGATGTGGGTATTTCGCTTTCATTTGATCCTCTCGTTCCCATGTAAATTCTGGGCCACGTTTGGATTCCCAGCGAACTTTCACAATTGGAATTCGACTACGCTTGAGTTTCTTGACTTCACGGTCCATAATTTCCACAGGTTCCTCGACAAAATGCATAGTATCATCAATACGAATTTCATCAAGAGGGATGTGGAGGTTTCATCGGCTAAACACTTTTTCAAGTTGGACACGTGAAAAGTTGGATGAACAGTTCCAAGTTTAGGGGGTAGTTCGAGTTTGTAGGCTACCTTTCCGATCTTTTCAATGATCTTAAAAGGTCCCACATATCAAGGAGCTAGTTTACCTTTCTTTCCAAATCTGACCATACCCTTCCAAGGGGATACCTTGAGAAGAACACAGTCACCAATTTGGAATTCCAAAGGTTTGCGTCGTTTGTCAGCATAACTCTTTGGATGACTTCTAGCTGTCAAAAGGTTATTGCGAATTTTCATGATTTTGTCTGTTGTTTCTTGAATGAGTTCAGGTCCGGTGATTTGAGCTTCACCAACTTCATTCCAACAGATAGGTGAACGCATCTTCGACCATAAAGAGCTCCGAATGGAGCCATGTTGATGTTGGAGTGATAACTGTTGTTATAGGAGAATTCGATCAAAGGTAGATGAGAATCCCAACACCACGAAAGTCAATCACACAAGCTCTAAGCATATCTTCAGTGTTCAGATTGTCCTTTCGGTTTGTCCATCCGTTTGAGGATGATACGCAGTGCTTAGATTTAATTTGGTTCCCATGGCTGATTGCATGGTCTTCCAGAAACGGGATGAGAAACGAGCATCACGATCTGAAATGATGTTCAAAGGAACACCGTGACAAGATACGATCTCGTCAATATAGATTTTAGCAAGTTTTTCAGCAGGGAAATCCTCGCGAATTGGCAAAAAATGTGCTGACTTGGTCAGACGACAATGATTACCCAAATGGCATCATGGCCTCTAGAAGTGCGTGGTAACTTAGTGATGAGATCCATAGCGATGTTCTCCCATTTCCATACCGGAACTTCTGGTTGTTCGAGCAAACCGGAGGGACGTTGATGTTCTGCCTTGACTTTAAGACAAGTAAGGCATTTGGACACGTACAAAGCTATATCCTTCTTCATACCTGGCCACCAATACTGGGTACGAAGATCCATGTACATTTTGTCCGTACCAGGATGGATAGAATAAGTGACTTGTGTGCTTCGTCCATCAGTAAGTTACGAAGATTATCTTGGTTTGGAATCCATAGACGATTCAAGAAATAGAGTAACCCATCATCTTTAGTTTCAAGCTGAAGCTCAAGATTATGTGGTAGTTCATTATTCATCAAGCTTTGGGTTACTCAAGTACGTTGGGCTTGGAAAATTCGAGAGTGGATATCTGATTGGATACAAACACAATGAAGTTTGACTTGTTCCTTGCGACTAAGTGCGTCTACTACGACATTCGCCTTACCAGGATGGTAACGAATTTCGCAATCATAGTCATTCAGACGTTCGACCCAACGTCGTTGTCTCATGTTTAGTTCCTTTTGATTGAAAATGTGTTAGAGACTTTTGTGGTCAGTGAAAACCACACATTTAGTTCCATAGAGGTAATGTCTCCAAATTTTGAGAGCGAAAATAACGGCACCTAACTCAAGATCATGAGTTGTGTAGTTCTTTTCATGAATTTTCAATTGCCTTGATGCATATGCTATGACTTTGTCTCTTTGCATGAGAACACAACCAAGGCCTAGATTTGAGGCATCACAATATACGACAAAGTTGTTATTGCCATCGGGTAAGGATAGAATAGGAGCATCACAAAGCTTTTGTTTCAAGGTTTGGAAAGCTTCTCTTGTTTGGGTCCCAACTCAAAAGGTTTACTCTTTTGAGTTAAAGAAGTGAGTGGAACTGCAATCTTGGAAAAGTTTGCGATAAAATGACGATACTAACTGGCTAGACCAAGAAAAGAATGAACTTTGGTAGGAGTAGTAGGTGTACTCCAATCCTTGATCGCTGTGATTTTGGCGGGATCCACATGTATGCCTTGTTCATTGATAATGTGACCCAAGAATTGAACTTCATTTATCCAAAATTCACACTTAGAGAATTTGGCATAAAGTTGTTCCTTCTTTAGAAGTTCCATCGTGAGACGGAGGTGATGTTCGTGGTCAGCTCGAGATTTCGAATAAATCAAGATGTCATCGATAAAAACAATGATGAACTTATCTAAATATGGTTTACAAACCCTATTCATTAAGTCCATGAAAACGGTAGGAGCATTTGTTAATCCAAAAGGCATGACAGTAAACTCATAATGGCCGTATCGGGTTCGAAAAGCAGTTTTGGGAATATCTTCTTCTTGTACACGAAGTTGATGATACCCTGAACGGAGGTCGGTCTTTGAAAAACAGGTAGCACCATGTAGTTGATCAAAAAGATCATCAATACGAGGTAGGGGATATCGCTTTTTAATCGTGAGTTTGTTGAGCTCACGATAATCGATGCACATGCGAAAGGATCCGTCCTTCTTTTTCACAAAAAGCACAGGAGCGCCCCAAGGTGAAAAACTCAGACGAATGAAACCTTTGTCTAAAAGCTCTTGGAGTTGTTTCGACAATTCTTGCATTTCAAATGGTGCAAGACGGTAAGGGGATTTGGCAATTGGGTTAGCACCAGGTATAAGATTGATGCGAAATTCCACTTGGCGTACTGGAGGTAAGCCAGGTAGATCTTCCGGAAATACCTCGGGAAAATCCCGAACAATGGGGATGTCTTGAATACTATTGCTCTTGTCTTTTTTTTCCATGATATGCACCAAGAAGGCTACATAGTTCTTTCGTAGGTATTTCTGAGCTTGGGTACACGTTATAAATTGAGTTTACTATAAGGTTCCTCTCCATGAATTCTTAAGATTTCGCTAGATGGAAGAGGTATACGAACAATTTTATCAAAACAGATTACTTCAGCATGGCGTTTTGTTAACCAGTCCATTCCGATTATGACATCAAAACTCCCAAGTTGCATTGGTGTAAGGTCAATGGGAAAAGATGGTTATTGAGGTTTAGTTGACAATTGAAAATAATGGAATCAAGTAAAAGGGGTTTGCCATTAGCTATTTCTACCATTAAAGGTTTCCCTAGCTTAGTTCGGGGCATCGAAAGAAAAGGTTCAAATGCTATGGATACAAAACTTTTATCGGCACCTGAATCAAAAAGAATAGAAGCAAGATGGTTATTAACAAGGAACGTACTGTTAACCACGTTATTGTCATCACGAGCCTCATTAGCATTCAGGTTAAATGTGCGTCCACGAGCTGGATTAGCATTAACAAGCTTCGAGCAATTGTTTCGGTAGTGAGTAAGATCACCACAATTATAGCAGGATCCAGGTGGGTAATGAGGGCGGTTAGGTATTGCTTGATTTTGAATAGGATTTGGAACAATTTGGTTCAGGGTAGGTGCAGAACGACAAACGTTGGCCAAGTGACCAAATCGTCCACAGAGGGTACATTGGAGACATGGTAAATGATGTTGGTGATGACGGTTACATCGGTTGCACAAGGATGCAGTACCAACATATTGTTTCTTAGCAGGAGGTTGAGCTGGTTGGTTGGGGGTAACTTGGTTGGTTGGCGTAACAACAGTAAAATTCTTGGAAGCCTTCCGCTTCCTTGAATTTTTGGGAGGTTCGATTTTGGTTTCTTTTGGTTTCTTTGGGGTATTCTTAGCAGATTGTTTCTTGTCACTTTTGCGGAAAAGTTTCCCTTTCTTGACTTGAGAATCGGTTAGAGTTGCGGCTAGTTCAATAGCTTCCCTAATGGTGGCTGGCTGGCTACCAGTAACGATGTCTTGAACGGGATCAGGTAAGCCATCAATGTATTTCTCAATGGCCTTATCCAAGGGAGTGACCATAGTGGGACATAGTAGGCTCAATTCCTCGTACCGATCTGTGTAGGCTGATTCTCGCCACTATCTTGCTTGAGATCGTGGAATTCAATCTCAAGTGCCCTTATTTCATTGCGTGGGCATAACTCTTTCATCATAAGAGCTCTAAGTTCTCCCCAAGTTTGTGACATGGCTATATCCACACCTCGATCTCTCATGATCCCATTCCACCAGGTGAGCGCTCTTTTCTGGAATTCGCTTGAAGCAAACTCTACTTTACGCTCATTGGGACATTGACAATGGCGAAAAGTGTTCTCAATGCTTTCAAACCATTGTAGGAGCCCAGTAGCTCCTTCAGACCCATTAAACTTGGGTGGTTTAGCCGAGTTGAACTGTTTGAAATTACATAGTACATTGTTGTTGTTATTGTTATTGTTGAGTTGATTGAGTTGGGTCACAAGGTTTGGAAGTATCGCAACCATTTGTTGAGCGATCATAGCTGCCATTTCGGCGTTTTGAGTAGTGTCGCGACGAGGAGGCATTCTAAAACAAAAGGAAATATGAGAGGAAACGAGTGAGATTGGTAAAGGATAGTTAAAAAAGAAATATTAAAATATCGATGAAGCATAAGGAGTGTATCTATTTATTCGTTACTTAAAATGAATAAACGACACAGTGACTAGTCAAAGCAAATGGGTCTTTATAATGTATAGCGAAGACATGCTTTAGCCTATACGTGGACACTCACCCCAAGAGTTCCCAGGTAAGAGTGACTGGTTCGATTAAGTGGATTTGTACGAACACACTAGCCTTAGACAGAAAACTCAGGGTACATGCATCCACCCTTCCAGATTGCACGTGTTCACATTATTAAAACCCAAATTTTGACGAGATTTTGAAAACATTTTAAGGCTTTAAAAGCCTTAAAACAAATCATTAAGGATAGATGATGATTTCTTGTAAAGTTTTGGAAACTTTGACTTTTAAGAATGAATTTGGGATTTTTGTTATCGCCTAAGGATAGGTGATGGTATTGTATTTAAAATCTAAACGCAAGACAACTCGCGTTAGGGTCCTAGGAAGGTTATAGTCTAGGTCAAAAGTGTTACTAATAACCTAATTCCCTATAACCATGGCTCTGATACCAACCTGTAACACCCCGACCGTGAAATACAAAAAACAACCCGCGGCGGAAACGTCGGGGGGTCACGTTACAAATTGATTCAAAACATGGTAAATAAAGTTGGGTTTTATTGAACTTATAGATATCGTCTTTGAGAATTCGAATCAAAATACAACAACTAAGTTTATTTTTAATCAAGCTAAGGCCAGCGTCCATCCTATGTGTAGCATACTTGATCATGCATTAATACCTGAAACATATGTGAAATAAAGTCAACATTGAATGCTTGCGAGTAGCATAGGTTTTGTGGTCACGACTCATGGCTTTTGAACACTGAAATATATTTAATCAACTTTAACAGTTGATATTTTAAATGAATCCTTGTAGCCATGAATTTCTGACAAAAATGTTTCTTTTGTAAAACTGTATGAGAAATCATTCGGTTTAAGAGAAACATTGTATGTTTAACTTAGAAACCATTTGTGACATTGTATGAACCAACCATATATCTTGTGTAAACAAAATGTCTTGTTATGTATATAAAACAATTTGCCTTTTTGTATAAAACAAGTGTGGTTTGTTGGCGAATACATTCAAGCCTTGTTGACTGTCGGACAAACCTTTATAAATAAAGGTCTGTCAAATGTGTTGCACAATTTCTGCCATTCCCAGAGGAAACTTCCAAACAAACCTAGGAAGCGGGAATGGGGTTGTCAATCCTATGGTACCATAACATACTACCAGTCTGCGTGATCGAAGTTAATGAATGTATCATTGTCATGTTCAACGTACCATCAAGTTTCGTACAATGTAAAGCATGTTGTGTATATAAATCATATGTAAATAAGTTTTGTTAATGTGGAAATATATAATTCACCTCAAAACATGTAAAAGAGGGGAATTATGTATTCACAAGAACCATAAGTAGTACGTATGTTTTGAAAGATAATTACACATATGAATCACCCCAAAACATTAGAACATTTAGAAAACATAAAGAAGAGGAACTATGTACTCGCATGTAGCTTTAGGATTTTTAACTTAAAGCTTTCTGGTGAAAATTCGGAGTTCCTAATAATAATACAATGCATCACGTGTTATTAAAATAACCCAAGTCACTTTAGCCACACAACACGAGACAGAACCCCAACGGACTTAGTCAGGCAGAGCCTCGACATGCGTTGGTGGGTCCTAAATCGATCGGGTAGGGTGGCCATACTACACGAGACAGAACCCAACGGACTAGTTAGGCAGAGCCTCGGCATGCGTTGGTGGGTCCTAAATCAATCGGGCAGGGTGGTGATACTACACGAGACAGAACCCCAACGGACTTAGTCAGGCAGAGCCTCGACATGCGTTGATGGGTCCTAAATCAATCGGGTAGGGTGACGAATTAGGGATCAGGGGTTAAAATACTTACAACGGAGCAGAGCTTCGCAGGTTTAGGGGTTTATGGGGGGGCTCGGTATTTAAACAGAGCTTCGAGAGAGAAAGAGACGTCGATTTTCGATCGAACTGAGCGATTTGAACTCGTCCCAGGTCGGCCTTTATATACCCGAAATTTGACTCTCCCGCGTGTCGCGCAGGGAGACAGGGTGTCTCTCGCGTGGCGCGGGGGAGTTCAGCTAGGCCTAGATTGCCACCGGTGTTAGGTAGGTTGGACACGTGCCGCGAAACGGAGCCACGTGTCCTGGCACTCTCCTGCGCGTCGCGGGAGATGATAGGGATTCTGGCGCATGGCGTCTGGGATGTTCATTTTTTTTGCTCTCGACGGCGTGTTCCGATTAAGGTCCTTGTAAGATTAAATACTTTGTAAACAATTTTATTAAAAACGTAACCTGTTGAAAGGAAAAACGTTGAAATTTTGCAAATATTACATGAAAGTACTAAATGGAGCCTCTAACAAGCGAATAGAGGAACAATTCATGGCAGAATTAAGTACTATGGGAAGAACCCATCACTTTAATCTTGTTAAACTTCATGGGTTTTGCTTTGAATCCAGTTTAATAGCTCTTGTATATGAGTTCATGGTTAATGGTTCGTTGGATAATCACTTGTTTAAAGCGAACAAAGGAGATATGCTAGGGTTTGACAAGCTTCATGAAATTGCGGTGGGAGCCGCGAGAGGTATTGCGTACTTGCATGAAGAATGTGCTCAAAGAATAGTTCACTATGATATTAAACCAGGAAATATACTCTTGGATTCAAATTTTTGTGCAAAAGTAGCTGATTTTGGTTTGGCCAAACTTTGCAATAGGGATAAGACTCATATTACCATGACAATGGGACGAGGTACCCCAGGCTACGCAACTACACATCCCGTCCCTCCCTCTCTGCTCTACATCAGCTACACATCATTCACATCGGTCTACAGACCACTACAAATGGCTGGGTTGTGGACGTCCTAAAGACGTATTTAAAGTATAATTAACAATTATACCCGTACGGTTCATTTTCATTTTTATTCAATGCAAATTTTAATATTTTGAAAACAATAATCACTTTGTATATCATTCCAATGAAAGGTAAAGAGTTGATAAATATGCATCTCAACAACACAAACAAAAATTTGTTAAAATACAGTAAACATCTAATAAAGGATTCCAAAAAAATGCCACGTAGCAATACCATGTCCTCCTTCAAACAATTTGATAAAGAATGTCACTTAGCAATACCATCTCCTCCTTCAAACAATTTAATAACTAAAAAAATTGTTCAGAAGTAACCTTGCCTGGTCCTTCATGCAATGGAATTCATGCATAACCATTGTCAATGGTTTGAAGCGATGAACGGCTAAGTCAGGGGTGGATCTATAGCTAAGAAAGAGGTTCCCAGGAACCCGTTCGGTTCGTAATTCATAGTGTTAACTTAAATACAAAAGACTGAAGGAACGCTTTAGTATTTTTTAGAGGAACCTATAACCAAAACTGATTAGTGCTTCTCTTACAGTTTCCCTTAGTCACTCTCTTCTTGTTGATTTTAACTTTCAGTTTGTCGATTTTTAGATTCCATATGTTGATTTTTAGATTCAATCTATGATTAGTGATGTTATATCTTAGAATTTATTGATATTAAATCTTAACTTTTTTTTATAGAAACTTAGAATTAGGAAAAAAGGGATGGCTGATGTTTTAACTTGTGTTTTAATCTTTTCGAAATTATGACTGGTGATGATAATTTGTAGTCTTTTGAATGTTATTATATTAAAACAGCAAATAGATTCATTTAAGATCAAGAAAATTAGGGGATGTCTTGAAGGTGAATAAACTTCATACAATTATGAAAATCTTGTTAACAAAATTCAAAACCATATGATAGATGATTAATACCAATAGTCTTATTGCAATTTTTATCAGATGGAGAGCATTTGTGAAGATACAGTTGTTGTTTTAGAAGAGAAATATAACAATGTCATCCCAACACTTGGTTCCGGAGAGTGGTCTTGGACATCGACCGTATATGGAGGACACTCACATATGCATTCCAGACCTCGCTAGAACCTTCAACAATAAATTTCTTGGCGAAGAAACGTCTCATTTTACAGGGTAAGTACGTTTCTTCTTGGTTCTAATAATTTAAAAGGGGGAATGTTTACTCCACTATTCTTTAATATATTCAAAGAGTATAAAATGTGTTCTTTTGGGTAACATTAGGTGTTTGATGGGCATGGAGGAAAGGGTGCATCAAAGTTCGTTCGCGATAATTTGCCAAGAATCATTGTTGACGATGCTAATTTTCCAATGGAACTTGAAAAAGTAGTCATGAGGTTGTTTGTAGAGACTGATGCTGCATTTGCGCGGTCATGTGCTCTTGAATGTGCTCTTTCTTTTGGCTCAACTGCACTTGCTGCTATGATCTTTGGAAGTTAGTTCAATAATCTATATTGTTTTTTTATGTATCTCTCTTAAATATTTCTGTATGATAACAAATTACTTAATCTAGATCAACATTTTAGATACTTGTATCACACCCCGGCATCCACGTGTCTACCGGTGGGCCCGGTGGGGAGTATCGTGACGTACAGTTGATATCATCATAACTAAATAAGCATAACACAGCGGAAGGCTTGGAATAATTAAACTATTACAACCGATAATGTCTAGTGTTCCAAAACAATTATATACATACATGGTTGTAACTAGATCCACAGGTGGATCGAAATACATACAAAATGATAACAGACTATAAACAGGCAATTCCTAAGGTCGCAACTCCTTGGTTATTCGCCCCGTAGCTCCCGGCCTATTCGTACTTGCAACCTGTAACTTAAGCTTTTGAAAATACGTCAGTTTACACTGGTAAATACGCTCAACCGACTCATTTTGAAAACCTTTTCGAAAATGGTTTTAGGTGCAAAAGGCACATTTTTCAGAAATAACTTGGTGAAGGGGTATGGTCCCAAAAACCTTCCGCCAATCAAGGTAACCATATCCATTAATAACTTCTAAGAAAATTGCGCGCAGACTTCTTTGCCAAAATAAGATTTATTAGAACTCTGCGCCAAATATCCAAGAGAGGAAAGCGTCATTTAACTACCTTGCGCGGGCTCGCACAAGTTTCAAAGTTAACCTTGAACACTCTCTTTGGATAAATGCTTCATTTAACTACCTTGCGCGGCACGCAAGGTTCAAAGTTAACCTTGAACATTCTTGTTTGATAATGCTTCATCTAACTACCTTGCGTGGGCTTGCGCAAGGTTCAAAGTTAACCTTGAACACTCGTTTGATAATGCTTCATTTAACTACCTTGCGCAGGCTCGCGCAAGGTTCAAAGTTAACCTTGAACATTCTTGTTTAATAATGCTTCATTTAACTATCTTGCGTGGGCTCGTGCAAGGTTCAAAGTTAACCTTGAACATTCTTATTTGATAATGCTCCATGCACAAACCTTGCGCAGATATTTATATCAAAGCAAGCATCCACCAAACGTTGCGCTAAGCAGCAAGGAGAAGAAGGAAAATCAGTTAACTAACTTGCGCTTCTCGCGCAAGGAAACAGTAAATCCTGAGAAACTTTCCCTTAGCAAAATCCTTGACTTGGTGCAGAAGCAAAGGGAATCTTTTCTGTTGTAACAGAATGTACACATGGCGAATAATAGATGGGTAACAGCTGTGAAACCTTCTAGAAGCCATAAACACCTAATCATGCAAGCATCTTTTCAGTTATAACCAATTGCCACATGGCAGCATCTGGACGGCTGAGGAAGATCACGGTGATGGCATGCTCACTTTATAAGATGTAGTGATCTCATGTTAACACGTGGCACCTCCCTAACCGCTGATGAGCTCACGATCCGTGTGCACTAACGGATTAGCAACAAATGTTAACGAAATAACAAAAGATTCTGTTAAAGTTAACAATCTCTTTTTTTGGCGCCAAACACCGGCTATAAATAAGTAACTTGGAGTTCAAGGAAAGGTATTCACTCTTAACTACTCTCTCACTTACAATACTTACTTCCGACTACCTGTACTTATTCTCACGCCGGAGGGTGGTCACGGAGAGAACCCCCTTCTCCCCGTGGCGAGCTAACGGTGTTCTGTTTTGCAGGATCAGCCGGAATATTGTTCTATTCATCATCCATCGTGAAACCAAACGGAGGGTTAACCCTTTTATGAAGAGTCCATTCCATAGATTTACTTTGATTCTGGTCTCGTTGATCTAGGGTTTCTTCATTGGCGCCCACCGATTTCGATTCTTTCTCACCTTTCGTTTCGTTTCACTTAGATCTGCAGCGTCATGGCTGACGGATCATCTTTTCATGCTCCTCGATCAGGGATTCGACGCGTTGTTGCAGGTCGACGGACAAATAGTTGAGGATTCTTCAGGCGAAGCTAATGCTCAGTATGATCCTAATCATGCGAGTATTCCTGTAACGCCGGCGGCTCCTCAGGTTTATGTTACGTCAATTTTACCACCTGGAGAGACTCCATTATCGTGGTTAATCAAATCTCAAGCGACTCTAAATGCTATGTATGCTCAGTTATGTGCTCAAACCGGAACTCCAGCTTTTCAAGCTCCGGTTAACGCTCCTCAGGTCCGTGCTTCGACCGCACCTCGAGTTTTGAGTTATAATACTCAAAGTCATGCTCGTTCCCCTTCGCGCATGCCTGAAGATGGAACAAAAATGTATTCTAAAACCATGAATGATCCTGTTCATTATGATAATAAAAGGCAAGAAGACAACGTTCAGCGTCGCGCATCTGTCCACTCTCGTTTGGGCCAGCGGTCTTCGCAGAAACGGGACACCCAACACGATGAGCTCGATAGAACCTATGAGGAAGGGGATATGCAAGTATTTTTAATCGAATATCTGTAGATCATGCTAGTTACAGGCTAAAAGTACGCGCAGTATACAATCCAGAAGCTGAGCATGATTACAATTTGGTGTATCGCCCAACCGAAGCAGCTGAACAATCAAAGTTTACCAGAGAGATAGCACTGGCTCCGTTGGAGCGAGCGAAAATTACCATCCAACGTTGGAAAGTTTAACGGTTTGACCGATCCTGATGATCACATGCGCCTCTTTACCGGTGCAGGGTTACTTGGGTGCTGGACATTGCCAATGTGGTGTCACCTATTTGTACAGACCCTTACCGGCGCTGCGCGCCTTTGGTTTGATAATTTGCCGGCAGGTAAACTTTCCTCTTCGAACGACTTAAAAGAGAAATTTCTTACACACTTAGCCAGCAACGGCGATACGTGCGCGACTCCTCTGATGTAATGAACTTCTGACGGAGGGACGATGAAAGCCTCGAAGATTTTATAACGCGTTACAATAAATAGGTGTTGGAGATTGGAGATGTCCATGAAGACCTTATACGCGCGCAGTTCAGGTATGCGGTAAGGTGCGACGAAATGATTAAAGTGTTGTCAGGTACAACTGGCCTTCCAAAAAACTGGGATAAACTCATGGCGGCAGCCAAGGTCTACGCCCAGACTGAGCGCAACTTAAGTTCTAACAGACCACCTCTACCTCAGAACCAAGTCAGAATTCGTATTCTCCTTATTCACCAATTGATGCGCGAGCAACAATCAACAAGATAACAACTCAAAAAGCGATTAAGCAGGAGAATAGGGAACGTCAGTGGACTCCCTTAACGAAACCTCCGGCTGAGGTTCTCAGCACTGAGAATTATCAATTTAAACAGCCGCAACCAATGAAAAAAAAGGGCAAGACCCAAATTTGTTCTGTGACTATCATAGAGACACAGGCCACACAACAGATAACTGCATCAGTCTGCGCACGGAGATTGAAAAAGCATTAAAAAGTGGGAAGCTTACACATCTAGTCCAGAATGTGCGCAAAGAGATTAAGCAGATTACGCGCGAGAATAAAGGGCCTAGCAACAAGAAAATGAAACAGCACGTTTCCATGATTCAAGGTGGATCATCGCACAAGCGTAGCCTTCAACATTTTCAAAACAACACTTGGCGCGAACAGCAAGTCATTTTTCCTATCGTTCCAGGAGGTCCTCAAGAAGACCGACCAGTAGTTATCACCGGTATCTTTGTGCACTACCAAACAGACTATATGTTTATAGATCCGGGTAGTTCCATGGATATCATGTATGAGCAGTGCTTCAAGCAACTAGATCCTGAGGATAAGGCACGCTTGGAACAGTTGATTTTCCATTAACTGGGTTCTGCAATGAGGTTGTCTTTCCTCTAGGACAAATCCTTTTTCCAGTTACTTTATCTGATGGGAGGTGTTTTCGAACGAGTAACGTTAACTTCATGGTGATGCCGGCAAATTCCCGTCACGATGTACTATTGGGACGCCGCGCGCAACGTGATTTTAGTATGATTACCTCCGCTCCGCTTGCTGCTTGTGGTTTTCCGACACCAAATGGTGTAGCTATACTTTATGCACGAAAAGAAATCATGTCAATTGAGGAATCAGTTATGAAGGCTGGCAAGACATTGCCAAGTAATGAACCAGAAAAGTGGGTATTCAATAATAAGTACCCTGAGTAGACAATCTTATTAGGGCCTGCAGTCAGTATTGAAATTCGCGCAAAGCTTAAACTACTGTTGTTTTGCAACAAAGACATTTTCGCCTGGACACCTGCCGATATGGTTGGTGTCCCGCGCGACGTTGCGGAACATTGCCTGAATGTATTTCCATCAGCAGAACCAATTGTGCAGAAAAAGCGCAGCCTCGGGTCAGAAAAGACAGAGGCAATGAACGAATAAGTCACCGAGTTATTAAATGCTGGTATTCTGCGCGAAGTCAAATACCAGACTTGGGTGGCAAACCCAGTCATGGTAAAGAAACATAATGGTGGATGGCGGATGTGCGTAGATTTTAAAGATCTAAACAAGGCGTGTCCGAAAGATTGTTATTCTCTTCCTGAGATTGACAAAAAGGTTGACTCATTAGCTTCCTTTCACTGGAAATGTTTTCTAGATTGTTATAAAGGTTATCATCAAGTCTTGATGAAAAAAGAGGATGAGGATAAAACCGCTTTTCGCACGGAGAAGGGCATTTTTTATTATACCAAGATGCCTTTTGGTCTCCGCAATGCGGGAGCTACTTATCAAAGATTGATGGATACAGTGTTTGGAGATGACATCAGGAAAACTGTGGAAGTCTACATTGATGATTTGGTCGTTATGAGTAATTCAGAAGACACTATGTTAGACAACATCCAACGAACTTTTGATTCTCTGCGTGAGGTAAATCTAAAGTTAAATCCCAGCAAATGCTCCTTCGGCATGGAGGAGGGCAAATTTTTGGGTTTCATTGTCACCAAAGACGGTTTCAAAGTTAATCCCGAGAAGGTCGAGGCAATACAAAAAATGTCTTCTCCTACTACCATCAAAGAGATGCAACGTTTGGCTGGAAGGTTAGCTGCGCTAAACCGCTTCCTCCCCAATCATGCTGCAAAATCTTATCCATTTATTCGAACCTTGTGCAATTGTACGAAGTGCAAAGAGTTCGCATGGTCTTAGTTCAACTTCCCACACTTACTGCTCCTCGAGAAAAAGAACCCATGGTCTTATATCTTGCTGCATCTGAGGTAGCAGTAGGTGCTGTCTTGTTGGTAGAACGCGAAGGGGTCCAGTCTCCAATTTATTATATCAGCAAGATGTTGAACGATCCAGAGACAAATCATGGAGAAATTAATTTTAGCATTGGTCCATGCTTCGCGCAGGCTGCGAAGATACTTTTCAGGACATGTTATTACAGCTTTAACAAATTTTTACATTGGCCAAGTCCTAGCCAAACCAGAAGTTTCTGGACGACTTGCGAAATGGGCAATAGAATTGGGAGGTTATAACATCTGTTATAAAACTCGACCAGCTATCAAAGGCCAAGTTTTGGCAGATTTCATCACTGAATTCCTGCTGATAAGCTTGAAGAATGCCAAGCAATCCAAACCCAGTCCCAGTCATCGACAACAGAGCCTGGACATTGTTTACAGATGATGCATCAAATAGTGATGGTGTAACATCCGTAAAAAACCGGATTTACCAAACCCGCTACGTTTATTAACCGAACAATCAGTTAAAAATTTCGTGGCGTATTTAATGCCCAAATTATTTTTATACGATACACAATTAATAAGTATATTGGAATATATAATTTATATTTGAAAAAGTATTTAAAATAAGGAAATAAAAATAAAAGGCTTCTGCCGGGTTTCGAACCCGGGTCAGCCAGGAATTCAGCAAAGTCTTAACACACACACGCTCAACCACTCCGCCACTTGTGTTTCTTGTTCATTATTAGATACAATTAATACATAACATAAATCTCGAATTCAAAACCGACGCGCCTAATCGCAGTCGTCGGAAATCCCGACGATTTCTTCGAGATTGGACGGTTACTTCAGTTTTAACCGAAGCCTTAACTATTACATCGGTTATAACCGACGTCTGAACCCGCGACGCAAGTCATAACCGCCGGAAAACTTATTGACCGACGAATCAAGACGGAAAACGGACTAAATTCGTCGATGTCCTGCCCTATAAATACCCCCTCTAACCTCTGTTAGCTTTTTCGCTCACAATCACACTCTTTCCCGACGTAAATTCACTCGCCGGAGAATTTCTGCAACTCGCCGGAAAACCGAACCTTTCACCTCTGTGCCTTACTGAACCCCCAGAGCTCATACCGAAGCCACCCACATTCATCTCAAGCTCGTTGAAGACCCTCTGCCGCAAGACACACGTCGCCGGAATCATCTGCTGTCATCGGAGCTTCGCCGGCGAAACAGAGGAGCCACTGTTCGGTATATCTTACACTTAATCTCTCGTTCTTTTTACTAATCTCACACGTAATTAATCACAAGACACTAAAGAACTTGATTAAATCTTCGAACCAGTCGGACTTCCGTTTCTGGTTAAGTCTGACGAAGAAGACGAAGTTTCAGTAGTGTATATGTTTAATTAAAATCAAGATATATCTCGGGTTAGACACACAGTCCAGCGATGGACTGTGTGCAAATAAAACACGCTTACGTACCGAGTTCGATTCTTGTCCCACGCACACTCACCTTAATAAAAATGTTCCTTTTTTTAACCGAACCGGATTCACTATAATAGATGTTAAGTTTAATAAAAACCGGAATAATAACCAAGATAGACACACAGTCCAGTGGTGGACTGTGTGCATGTTTAAACCACATGTCACGAGTTCGAGTCCAGACTACCGCAGCGGTCCGGACAATTATCAAACTTTTTATTTAAAGCAGAAACGAAATTAGTTAGTTTGTATATAAGTATAATAAAAATCAGATTATTTAACAAGTTAGACACACAGTCCAGCGGTGGACTGTGTGTTAACCTAACCCACAGGTCCCGGGTTCGAGACCTGTGGAGAACACCGAGCGAGTCATTTAAATCGTTTTTAAAATAAATGATTTTCGGATTAATTCAATTAAGGTATAAATATAATTAAAAACAGAAATATTTCGGGTTAGACACGTAGCTCAGTTGGTAGAGCTGCGTGCACGCGAACGGGAGGTCTCGAGTTCGAGCCTCACCCGGCGCACACATTGCACAATAAAATTCGGTCAACAGGTCAACGGTCAACAGGTCAACAGTCAAAAATCAATATTTTTTTTATTACTTTTATTTATTTATTTACATTAAAAATACTTAAAAATAACATTTTTAAGGTTAGAAAATAGCCTTAAACTCACAAAAATACATCCAACAAATCCTACTAAAATTGATTAATAAAATCCGCTTACTTACCGAACCATTATGCCATTATCTAGGTTAGTTTCACTCGTGGTTAAAACCAACTTCGTGCGCATTCAACATCATCAACCGAACACACCCAATGTGAGTGAATCTTACAACTCCCCTTTTTAATTACACGTTTTGGGGTGTGTCATGTGTCATTAAAATTTAACTCGTTTATTTAAACTTGTGCCATACCATATTTTGATCTAAACTTAGATTGTATATATTGTTCGTAGTTATGTATTTCATATTGTCAAGTTATATGCAATTCATTCATTAGGCCCATCAGTTCCTCGTGGGAGACGAGTTGAGCAACGCGTGCCTCAAAACAAATCCATTATTGTTCGTGTGTGCATTATTTAATATTAAATGATTGGTGAATAAGTTTACATCTATTTTTACTCATGTGTGGTTGTGCACTTTATTTTATAATCAATTCAATAAACTTGTTCAAATGTTTTTCATAGGATTCACTCGCCAACTTTTTGTTGATCCAAAAACCATTTTTACACATGATACAGGTGAACAGGATGAAGCAAGGAAAACATAGGAAATGCCTTAGAAGAAAACAATGAAGTCTAGAATGATGTTTAGGACATGATGTAATTATGATTGTATATTTCCCATTAAATTGTATTAATGAATATGAAACGTCATAATAAATGTCATGAGCTTTGATGATAACCCAATTATGCCCCGATCACCTTTTTCCGCTGCGGGTCGGGGTGTAACAGATTGGTATCAGAGCCATGGCTATAGGGATATAGGATAGGTTATTAGACCCTTAGAGCCTATACTATAGTTGCCTAAATTTTAATTGTTTAGGTGGTTACATACAAACTTATGATGTTTATTTGTTTCATATTTGTTTATACTTACAGTCAAACATACATACTTGCATACACATTCATCATGCATATTTCAATGTTCATATATTCAAATCATCTTCATACTTTTGTTATTCAAAGATTTTGTCGCAATTTTCAAATCTCATCAAAGTAAGTTCTGCGACGGGCATGTAGTAACTGGAAGGGTACAAGTACCGGTAGTCGGAACGTCCTGTCTAGGTTGGCATTCGTATAAATCCAATATAACGGACCAGTTTGCCTACCTGGGGACTAACGATGAGAGTACGAAGGACCTATTAGGCCAAAGCATGCCACACCAAACGTCGTTCGAACTAACCCCACTTTGAGGTGTCACCGTGTCCACACCTGGACACATTCCGAATATCATACGTTATATACATATTTCTCGATTTTCTCCGGGTTTTAGTGTACGTAACCAGGCTAACACATGCGAACCATATGAAAAACCCGGTATTCATGGGGGCCCACATGATTACGAAGGTGAAGTATGGCGGCATGCAAGGCCCAATTACGATCAAAGCCCAAGACATCCTATGGATGTAGTAGATTTATTTTTTTTATATTTATTTTATGAATGTTCATTCCTAAATATGACCCATGATCCCAAAAACATCCAACTCATACTCATGATACGTATTCCTTGTAGATGTCTTCTAACCTCGCCCGTAGGAAGATGAGAGCAGGAAAAGCCCGCGAGCGCATGGCTGCCCTAATCGCTCAACAAATGGCTGCCGTAATACCCAACATTGTAATCCAAGTCCAACAAGCACTTACCGCTAATCCTGTCTACCAAGAAGACCAAAACGTTATCAACCCTTCCCCAAATACCACTAAATGCACTTACAAGCATTTCAAATCCTGCGACCCTCCAAAATACGAAGGGACTGAAGGTGTCACCGCTCACCTCCATTGGTTTGAAGAAATGGAGAACACTTTTCTAAATTGCAATTGCCCCGATGATCGCAAAGTGCGATATGCTACTGGTCGTTTATATGGAATAACACTTACTTGGTGGAATACAGAGAAGGCCAAACGAGGCGTTGACGATGCTATGACTTTGACTTGGGAGAGTTGAAGGAAATCATGACAAGACGGTTTTGCCCAAGGAGTGAAATCAAGAAATTAGAAGATGAGTTCTATTCGTTGAAGCAAAAGGAAGGCGACCACACCACATACAACAAAAGATTCCTCGAGTTAAATCAAATGATTCCCAACTTGTTCACTCCCCTCTACCGTTTGATCGAGCACTACATTCGAGGTCTTCCGTAAAAAATTCAAGACTCTGTAATAAGTACCACGCCTGCAACTTTGGAAGCAGCAATGGAGTTAGCTACAGAGCTCACCGAAAACCGAATCCGGAACAAAGACTTCAAGGAGGAGAAGAAGAAGGATAAGGCATCGACTGAAACTTCAAACTCCACCCAAACCGAATCCCCTTCTCAACCCACTTTTAAGAGAAAACGAGATGGGCAACTTTTCGCTGTCACACAACGTAATCAACCAATTTCACAAGCCATACCCATCCAAGCTATCCCAATCACGTAAATAGCACCCAACTCAACTTACCCAAATAAGAAACCATACCTTGGACCTCACCCTCGATGTAACACCTGTTTTTATCACCATCCCCTTACCTTACCTTGTCGACTATGTGCAAATTGTGGACGCTATGGTCATTTGAGCAAGGTTTGCCGCACCCCTCAAAACCAAATCTCTCCCCCTACTCAAAACATGATCCGAACCTATCAACAACCCCAATACCCCATGTTCCCATATGTTCGAGCTTGTTTCAATTGTGGCGACCCTACCCACTTTAGAAACACGTGCCCTCGATTGGTTAACATCATAAACGCTCAAGCTCAATCAAACCCAGTTAACCAAGTAAATCAAGAAAACCCAGTCACTAGGCCACCAGCAAGAGGAAGAGTTTTCAACATCAACGCCAATCCTGTCGAAGATAATGACGGCCCAAACGAAACCACCCAACTAGTCCCCTTCACCGAAAATCAAGATTCAACTCCAACCGCTTAGTTTTTACGTCTTCTTTGTGTTATCTCAATTTTCCCGTATCCCAGTTATAAATCGGAATCTTATCCAAGGATCTTAACGCGTATTACTATTTCAGTTTGTTTATGTTTTAAAGTCACATAGAACTAATCATAACTTACGGATAAAGCCAATGAAAATTTGACAAGAATATGGTGGATACGCCGCTGGTACTTCCTATATATAAGTATTCTTGCCAAAGGATCAGAGGCATTATCTGGCGGTTATGAGAAATTCCATGTGGAATTTAGCATTGTCTTGATTGAAGTTTGTTTTGTACTTACTGATTTAGCATTTATGGCATTTTATCATTTAAAGAAATTGGATTGTATTCCATTTCTACATAGACTAACCTCTCCATCACAACAAACGAGAGAGGTATTGTCATCATTCCAACATGTATACTATCAGAATTTAGACTCAAGTTTTGGTTGTTGTGTTTGTTTTAGAGTCACATAGAACTAATCATAACTTGCGGATAAAGTCAATGAAAATTTGACAAGAATATGGTGGATACGCCGCTGGTACTTCCTGTATATAAGTATTCTTGTCAAAGGATCGGAGGCATTATCAGGCGGTTATGAGAGGTTCCATGTAGGATTTAGTATGTTTTGGTCGAAGTTTGTTCATCATACATTTCAGCGTATTTCAATTTCATCATTTAAAGAAATTGAGCTATGTCTCACCTCCACAATAACTAACGTCTCCATCACAACAAATGAGAGAGGTATTGTCATCATTCAAACATGGATACTATCAGAATTTAGACTCAAGCTGTGGTTGTTGTGTTGTTTATGTTTTAGAGTCACATAGGACTAATCATAATTTACTGATAAAACCAATGAAACTTTGACGAGAATATGGTGGATACGCCGCTGGTACTTCCTATATATAAGTATTCTTGTCAAAGGATCAGAGGCATTATCAGGCGGTTATGAGAGGTTCCATGTAGGATTTAGTATTGTCTTGGTTGAAATTTGTGTTACATTCAATGATTTAACATTCATATCATCTCGCCATTTAAAGAAATTGGATTGTGTTCTATTTCTACATAAACTAACCTCTCCATCATAACAAACAGAGAGAGGAACTGTCACCATTCAAACATGTATGCTATCAGAATGTAGACTCAAATATTGGTTGTTGTGTTTATTTATGTTCTAGAGTTACATCATAGAACCAATCATAACTTACTGATAAAACCAATGAAAATTTGACAAGAATATGGTGGATACGCCGCTGGTACTTCCTATATATAAGTATTCTTGTCAAAGGATCAGAGGCATTGTCAGGCGGTTATGAGAAGTTCTATGTAGGATTTAGTAATTTCTTGGTACATTGGTTGTGGCGTTTATTTATGTTCTAGAGTCACATCATAGAACCAATCATAACTTACTGATAAAACCAATGAAAATTTGACAAGAATATGGTGGATACGCCGCTGGTACTTCCTATATATAAGTATTCTTGTCAAAGGATCAGAGGCGTTGTTAGACGGTTATGAGAAGTTCCATGTAGGTTGTAGTATTAGAAGTTTTGCTTTAGGATATAACCATATCTTCCCAAACATATCAAAACTCTTACGCATGATATCATACTTACTGAATCAACACTGCTTATCAATATTTTTACCGTAGGCAACAAAAAGCGATTCCTGTAGCAGGGTACTTAACCCTTACAAGGGACGTTACCACCTCAAACAAAATTTAAACTCTTACTCTTTTTCTAAGTATGTAACTGTCAAACTAAACACCATCCTTTCTAGACAAATATGTCACTACTTAAATTTCGGGACGAAATTTCTAAAAACCAGGGGATACTGTAACATCCGTCAAAAACCGGATTTACCAAACCCGCTACGTTTATTAACCGAACAATCAGTTAAAAATTTCGTGGCGTATTTAATGCCCAAATTATTTTTATACGATACACAATTAATAAGTATATTGGAATATATAATTTATATTTGAAAAAGTATTTAAAATAAGGAAATAAAAATAAAAGGCTTCTGCCGGGTTTCGAACCCGGGTCAGCCAGGAATTCAGCAAAGTCTTAACACACACACGCTCAACCACTCCGCCACTTGTGTTTCTTGTTCATTATTAGATACAATTAATACATAACATAAATCTCGAATTCAAAACCGACGCGCCTAATCGCAGTCGTCGGAAATCCCGACCATTTCTCCGAGATTGGACGGTTACTTCAGTTTTAACCGAAGCCTTAACTATTACATCGGTTATAACCGACGTCTGAACCCGCGACGCAAGTCATAACCGCCGGAAAACTTATTGACCGACGAATCAAGACGGAAAACGGACTAAATTCGTCGATGTCCTGCCCTATAAATACCCCCTCTAACCTCTGTTAGCTTTTTCGCTCACAATCACACTCTTTCCCGACGTAAATTCACTCGCCGGAGAATTTCTGCAACTCACCGAAAAACCGAACCTTTCACCTCTGTGCCTTACTGAACCCCCAGAGCTCATACCGAAGCCACCCACATTCATCTCAAGCTCGTTGAAGACCCTCTGCCGCAAGACACACGTCGCCGGAATCATCTGCTGTCATCGGAGCTTCGCCGGCGAAACAGAGGAGCCACTGTTCGGTATATCTTACACTTAATCTCTCGTTCTTTTTACTAATCTCACACGTAATTAATCACAAGACACTAAAGAACTTGATTAAATCTTCGAACCAGTCGGACTTCCGTTTCTGGTTAAGTCTGACGAAGAAGACGAAGTTTCAGTTGTGTATATGTTTAATTAAAATCAAGATATATCTCGGGTTAGACACACAGTCCAGCGATGGACTGTGTGCAAATAAAACACGCTTACGTACCGAGTTCGATTCTTGTCCCACGCACACTCACCTTAATAAAAATGTTCCTTTTTTTAACCGAACCGGATTCACTATAATAGATGTTAAGTTTAATAAAAACCGGAATAATAACCAAGATAGACACACAGTCCAGTGGTGGACTGTGTGAATGTTTAAACCACATGTCACGAGTTCGAGTCCAGACTACCGCAGCGGTCCGGACAATTATCAAACTTTTTATTTAAAGCAGAAACGAAATTAGTTAGTTTGTATATAAGTATAATAAAAATCAGATTATTTAACAAGTTAGACACACAGTCCAGCGGTGGAGTGTGTGTTAACCTAACCCACAGGTCCCGGGTTCGAGACCTGTGGAGAACACCGAGTGAGTCATTTAAATCGTTTTTAAAATAAATGATTTTCGGATTAATTCAATTAAGGTATAAATATAATTAAAAACAGAAATATTTCGGGTTAGACACGTAGCTCAGTTGGTAGAGCTGCGTGCACGCGAACGGGAGGTCTCGAGTTCGAGCCTCACCCGGCGCACACATTGCACAATAAAATTCGGTCAACAGGTCAACGGCCAACAGGTCAACAGTCAAAAATCAATATTTTTTTTATTACTTTTATTTATTTATTTACATTAAAAATACTTAAAAATAACATTTTTAAGGTTAGAAAATAGCCTTAAACTCACAAAAATACATCCAACAATCCTACTAAAATTGATTAATAAAATCCGCTTACTTACCGAACCATTATGCCATTATCTAGGTTAGTTTCACTCGTGGTTAAAACCAACTTCGTGCGCATTCAACATCATCAACCGAACGCACCCAATGTGAGTGAATCTTACAACTCCCCTTTTTAATTACACGTTTTGGGGTGTGTCATGTGTCATTAAAATTTAACTCGTTTATTTAAACTTGTGCCATACCATATTGTGATCTAAACTTAGATTGTATATATTGTTCGTAGTTATGTATTTCATATTGTCAAGTTATATGCAATTCATTCATTAGGCCCATCAGTTCCTCGTGGGAGACGAGTTGAGCAACGCGTGCCTCAAAACAAATCCATTATTGTTCGTGTGTGCATTATTTAATATTAAATGATTGGTGAATAAGTTTACATCTATTTTTACTCATGTGTGGTTGTGCACTTTATTTTATAATCAATTCAATAAACTTGTTCAAATGTTTTTCATAGGATTCACTCGCCAACTTTTTGTTGATCCAAAAACCATTTTTACACATGATACAGGTGAACAGGATGAAGCAAGGAAAACATAGGAAATGCCTTAGAAGAAAACAATGAAGTCTAGAATGATGTTTAGGACATGATGTAATTATGATTGTATATTTCCCATTAAATTGTATTAATGAATATGAAACGTCATAATAAATGTCATGAGCTTTGATGATAACCCAATTATGCCCCGATCTACTTTTCCGCTGCGGGTCGGGGTGTGACAGATGGGGCTGGAGCAGGTCTTCGATTAATGAGTCCAGAGGGAGCAGAATTCACATATGCAATTTGGTTGGATTTTAAAAGTACCAACAACGAGGCCGAATATGAAGCTTTCCTAGCAGGCTTACGCCTTGCTATCAAAATGGGCGCAACAAATTTAGAAGCCCATGTTGATTCATTACTAGTTGCTGAGCAAGTAATTGGAATGTACAATGCAAAGGGAGATATCGTGGCTTTATACTTGGCGCACGCCAAGGCTCTTATAGCACAGTTCCAACAATTTAAAATCACACACGTCAAGCGAAGTGAAAAGAAACATGCTGATGCTTTAAGTAAACTCGCAGCAACTAGTTTCAAACATTTGGCTGAGGAAGTTCGCATCGAGGTTTTAAGTAATCCATCAGTTCCCCTCAGACAAGTAACAATGGTCGAAGTAGGAGATCCATCATGGATGTCTCCAATAATAATGTATTTGTTACATGGTTCTTTACTAGAAGATAAAGCGCAAGCACGTAAGTTACGATGCAAAGCCCTCAATTACAAAATGATTGACGGTATTCTTTACCGACGCTCTTACATGGGTCCTTCACTCCGCTGCGTTAGCAAACATGATGCGTAATACCTTATCAGGGAGGTTCATGAAGGGCTATGCGGTATACATTCTGGGCCGCGCATGGTAGTAGCCAAAGTGAAAAGCGCAGGTATTATTGGCCCGGAATGTACGTTGACGCGGTGGAGATCTTACGCAAATGCATGTCCTGCCAAAGGCATGCCCCTAAAACGTTGCGCCCAAAGAATCCTTTGGTACCCGTCACAACAACTTGGCCATTTCAACAATGGGCCATTGATTTAGTGGGGCCATTTCAGGATGCGCCCGGCGCAGTAAAGTTTATCATTGTTGCGGTCGATTACTTCACCAAATGGGTTGAAGCCAAACCTTTAGCTTCTACTACAGCGATGGTACTTCGCAAATTCATCTGGGAATACAGTATTTGCCGTTTTGGTCTGCCCATGCGCATTATTACAGACAACGGTACAAATTTAATGGCTGAAGAGTTGCAAACATGGATGACCGAAATGGGAATCCAACATATTTTCGCTTCTGTTGCACACCCACAAGCAAATGGTCAAGTTGAAAGCATAAATAAACAGTTGGTCGACGGTATCAAGGCCCGCCTTGGCACGGCACGGCGGGGTGGGTTGACGAATTGCCTAGCATCTTGTGGGCACACCGAACTATGCCCAAGACTAGCACTGGAGAAACTCCTTTTAGCCTTGTGTACGGCACGGAAGCTGTGATTCCTGCTGAAATTGGGTTGCCATCTCCAAGAATGCTTGCTTTGGAAAAACAAGATAACGAAGAACAAAGGCGCATCGACTTAGACTTAATGGAAGAACGACGAGAAAATGCAGCGATTCGCGAAGCTAAATACAAGTCCTAGCTTGAAAAGTATTACAACAAAAGGGTGCGCATCTGTTCCTTTTCGCCTGGTGACTTTGTTCTTCGCGATAATGAAGCATCGAATGCCGAAAAACCGGGGAAGTTAGCCCCACGATGGGAAGGTCCGTACGTGATAAATGAAGTATTGGGAAAAGGCGCGTACACTCTGAAGCGTATGGACGGATCCAGCGTTCCTCGAACCTGGAATGCCCAACAACTACGCCGATGTTATATGTAATCTCAGTCCTCTAAGCAACTTCTGAGCGTTGCGTAATGAGACTGCTTACTTTATTTTGTTATGTAATCTTAGTGGCAACCATAGTTTTGCGCTTTATCAGTATGAATAAAATGCTCTGCCGCTACTTACAGTCTTGAATATGTTCATTTACAAATGAATGCAATTCTTTGGATAAACAAAAACACAAACTCATGAGCCACAAGCTATCTTAATACTTACGCTCACACATGAGAAAAGAAACTGTTCATTTGTCTATCCTACACAAGTAATTGGTCCCATGCAAACATTGTAAAGCTGAAATATATTATATTCACATCCACAATACTTAGCAGCGCAACGTTACAAGTCATCACAAAGTAAAAAATTACATATTTCCTATTCTATGAATTTGGTTCCCGCCTGCTTCTCTGTTGAAGAAAAGATCTCCTTTAGTTTATCAACAAAGTCGTCTTGCTGCAGCGCGCATCCACAAGGTCCATAATCGGAATTTGCAATTGATCATATTTTTCTTTGGCAGCAGAATAAATGGCGGCAGTATTTAGCCCATGCGTGGCAGCACGGCTTGTATCCCATTCGGTCTTCAGCGCATGGGCCACGTGCAAAGTACACACGCGTTCTCAACTCGTCTCCCACGAGGAACTGATGGCCTAATAATGAGTTTTGAGGCACGCGTTGTTCTACGAACTGATGGGCCTAATGAATGGTTTGCATACAACTTGACAATAAGAAATACATAACTACAAACAATGTATACATTCTAAGTTTAGATCACAATATGGGTATGGCACAAGTTTAAATAAAACAGTTAATTTTTGTGACACATGACACACCCCAAAACGTTATTTAAAAAGGGGGAGTTGTAGATTCACTCACATTGGTGCGTTCGTTGATGATGTTGAATGAGCACGAAGTTGGATTTTAACCACGAGTGAAACTAACCAGATAATAACATAATGGTTCGGTAAATAAGCGATTTTATTATCAAT
This sequence comes from Scalesia atractyloides, assembly GCA_947069175.1. Classification (NCBI taxonomy): domain Eukaryota; kingdom Viridiplantae; phylum Streptophyta; class Magnoliopsida; order Asterales; family Asteraceae; genus Scalesia; species Scalesia atractyloides. The sequence goes on from CAMTDV010000024.1 coordinate 85,587,801, forward strand.
TTTATTTAGGATTATTGATATATTTTTTTGTGAGTTTAAGGCTATTTTCTAATTTTAAAAATGTTATTTTTAAGTATTTTTAATTGATTTTTAAATAAATAAATAAATAAAAATAATAAAAAAATTGTTGACTTTTTGACCGTTGACTTGTTGACCGTTGACTTGTTGACCGGTTGGGTGAGGCTCGAACCCGAGACCCTCCCGTTCGCGTGCACGCAGCTCTACCAACTGAGCTACGGTCAAAACCCGAAATGTTCTGTTTTTAATTATACTTATATACTATTTAGATTTTTCCAGAAATTATTTATTTTTAAAAAATTTTAAATGCATCGAACCGGTGCTGACCACAGGTCTCGAACCCGGGACCTGTGGTTACCGTGCACACAGTCCACCGCTGGACTGTGTCCTAACCTGGTTAATAATCCGGTTTTTTATTAACTTAACATAATTTTGAGAGTTAACCCGGTTGGGTTAAAAAAGGCATTTTTTTATATCAAGAGAGTAAGGCTGACAAGAATCGAACTCGCGACGTAGGTGTATTTGTTTGCACACAGTCCACCGCTGGACTGTGTGTCTAACCCTTAAATTTAAAACTGATTTTAATTAATCTTATATTATAACCCGTCTTCGTCTTCTTCGCTCAAGAACACGGACATGATAACTTGACTGATTTATGTCTAATTTGATTATCAAACATTATACGCAATTGAAAGATAATGAATGGAGAGGTTTGGGGGAAAGGAGGTACCGATCCGTGTCTTTAACAGAACTCCAGCAAGGTCCGTCGGCTCTGATAGTGAACTTCGGCTGTTGGAATTAATTAACATTCTGTTCGGTTAGTTATGAAATTGAGGTACTTAAACAAAGATTAACAAATTTGAATGTTCCTACCGGCTCTCAGCGTGATTCTGAAAGTTTCAGAAGTTTTCCGGCGAAGGCAGGAATTCCGACAACGTCGTCGGGGATTGATTCGGGATGGTGGATTTGTGTTAGTAACAGACTAACAATGGATTGAAACAGAAAAGTCGGGGGAATTACCGTATGGATGTGAGTCTCGGTTTTCTGGCGACTTGCAGATATTTTCCGGCGAGTGAAATTATGTCGAGAATTTGTGCGATTTTGAGCGAAAGGGCTACCAGTGAGTGTGGGTGATTTATAGGGAAGAATCGAGACGCATGGGGTCGGATTTCAATCTTGATTCAAAGTCAGCCGTTCTCCGGCGGTTACAAACTGGTGGTCGCGGGTTCAGACTCGGTTATAACCGTCGTCAAGGTTAATTCTTCGTTTAAATTGGAAGAAACCGTCAATTATCAACGTAATCGTCGGGATTTCCGACGACTGCAAAATTGGGCGCGACTTGACTGGATTTGATTTCCGAATTCATTATTTCAATTAATTGTTTCGGTATCTTAACAAAAACCCAAAGTGGCGGAGGGTTGGATGAGTGAATGTTAAGACTTGTGGATTTCCGGCTGACCCGGTTCGACTCCCGGCAGCCGGATTTTCTTTTAATAAATTTTTCTTTTACTTTTTTAAAAAATTAAAATTTTATCTTCTAATTTTTTATTAATTATGTATCGTTTAAAATTAAAATAGGTCATAAATAAACAACAAAAGTCTAAAACTGATTGTTCGGTTAATAAACGAAGCGGGTTTTGAAAACCCGTTTTTCGACGGGTGTTACAGTATCCCCTACTTTTTAGAAATTTCGTCCCGAAATTTTAAATAGTGACATATTTTCTAAAAAGGACGGTTTAATTTGACAGTTACATACTTAGAAGGAGTAAGGTTTAAATTTTGTTTGAGGCGGTAACGTTCCTTGTAAGGGTTGAGTACCCTGCTACAGGGAAACGCTTTTTGTTGCCTACGGTAAAAAATATTGATAACGGAGTTGATTCACTAAGTATGATTTCATGCGCAAGAGTTTTGATATGTTTGGAAAGATAAGGTTATACCTAAAACAAAACTTCTAATACTACAATCTACATGGAACTTCTCATAAACCGCCTGACAATGCCTCTGATCCTTTGGCAAGAATACTTATATATAAGGAAGTACCAGCGGCGTATCCACCATATTCCTTGTCAAATTTCATTGGTTTTATCAGTAAGTTATGATTGGTTCTATGATGTGACTCTAGAACATAAATAAACACCACAACCCCAAAGTCTGAGTCCTAATTCTGATAGTATACATGTTTGATTGATGACATAATCCCATTCTTTAAATAATGAGATGATATAAATGCTAGATCAGTGAGTATAAAACGAACTTCACCAAGAAATTACTAAATCCTACATGGAACTTCTCATAACCGCCTGACAATGCCTCTGATCCTTTAGCAAGAATACTTATAAAATAGGAAGTACCAGCGGCTATCCACCATATTCTTGTCAATTTTCATGGTTTTATTCAGTAAATTATGATTGGTTCTATGATGTGACTCTAGAACATAAATAAACACAACAACCAATATCTGAGTCCAATGATGAGGTGATATGAATGTTAAATCATGAATGTAACACAAATTTCAACCAAGACAATACTAAATCCTACATGGAACTTCTCATAACCGTACTGATAATGCCCTCTGATCCTTTGGCAAGAATACTTATATATAGGAAGTACAAGCGGGGGTATCCACCATATTCTCGTCAAATTTTCATTGGTTTTTATCAGTAAGTTATGATTAGTCCTAAGTGACTCTAAAACAAAACAAACACAACAACCAAAGCTTGAGTCTTAATTCGATAGTATACATGTTTGAATGATGACAGTACCTCTCTCGTTTGTTATGATGGAGAGTTAGTCCTTGTGGAAGTGAGACATAGCTCAACTTCTTTAAATGATGAAATTGAAATACGTTGAAATGTATGATGAACAAACTTCGACCAAAACATTACTAAATCCTACATGGAACTTCTCATAACCGCCTGAAATGCCTCTGATCCTTTGACAAGAATACTTATATATAGGAAGTACCAGCGGCGTATCCACCATATTCTTGTTAAATTTTCATTGACTTTATCCGCAAGTTATGATTAGTTCTATGTGACTCTAAAACAAACACAACAACCAAAACTTGAGTCTTAATTCTGAAGTATACATGTTTGAATGATGACAATACCTCTCCTCGTTTGTTATGATGAGAGGTTAGTCTATTAAAATGGAACACAATCCAATTTCTTTAAATGATGAGATCTATAAATGCAAATCAGTGAGTACAAAACAAACTTCAATCGAGACAATACTAAATTCTACATGGACTTCTCATAACCGCCAATAATGCCTCTGATCCTTTGGCAAGAATACTTATATAAGGAAGTACCAGCGCGTATCCACCATATTCTTGTCAAATTTTCATTGGCTTTATCCGTAAGTTATGATTGGTTCTATGTGACTTTAAAACATAAACAAACTGAAATAGTAATTCGTATTAAGATCCTTGGATAAGATTCCAATTTATAACTGGGATACGGGAAAATTGAGATAACATAAAGAAAACATAAAAGCTAAGCGGTTGGAGTTGAATCTTGATTTTTGGTGAAGGGGACTAGTTGGGTGGTTTCGTTTGAGCCGTCGTTATCTTCAACAGGATTGGCGTTGATGTTGAAAACTCTTCCTCTTGCTGGTGGCCTAATGATTGGGTTTTCTTGATTTGCTTGGTTAACTGGGTTTGATTGAGCTTGAGCGTTTATGATGTTAACAATCGAGGGCACGTGTTTCTAAAGTGGGTAGGGTCGCCACAATTAAAACATGCTCGAACATAAGGTAACATGGGGTATTGGGGTTGTTGATAGGTTTGGATCATGTTTTGAGTAGGGGGAGAGATTTGGTTTTGAGAGGTGCGGCAAGCCTTGCTCAAATGACCATAGCGTTCACAATTCGCACATAGTCGACAAGGTAAGGTAGATGGATGGTGATAAAAACAGGTGTTACATTGAGGGTGAGGTCCAAGGTATGGTTTCTTATTTGGGTAAGTTGAGTTGGGTGCTACTTGAGTGATTGGGATAGCTTGGATGGGTATGGCTTGTGAAATTGGTTGATTACGTTGGGTGACAGCGAAAAGTTGCCCATCTCGTTTTCTCTTAAAAATGGGTTGAGAAGGGGATTCGGTTGGGTGGAGTTTGAAGTTTCAGTTGATGCTTTATCCTTCTTCTTCTCCTCCTTGAAGTCTTTATTCCGGATGCGGTTCTCGGTGAGCTCTGTAGCTAACTCCATTGCTGCTTCCAAAGTTGCAGGCGTGGTACTTATTACAGAGTCCTGAATCTTTGACGGAAGACCTCGAATATAGTGCTCGATCAAACGGTAAAGAGGAGTGAATAAGTTGGGAACCATTTGATTTAACTCGAGGAATCTTTTGTTGTATGTGGTGTGGTCGCCTTCCTTTTGCTTCAACGAATAGAACTCATCCTCTAATTTCTTGATTTCGCTCCTTGGACAAAACCGTCTTGTCATGATTTCCTTCAACTCTTCCCAAGTCAAAGTCATGGCATCTTCAACACCTCGTTTGGCCTTCTCTGTATTCCACCAAGTAAGTGCTATTCCAAATAAACGACCTGTAGCATATCGCACTTTGCGATCATCGGGGCAATCGCAATTTAGAAAAGTGTTCTCCATTTCTTCAAACCAATGGAGGAGAGCGGTGACACCTTCAGTCCCTTCGTATTTTGGAGGGTCGCAGGATTTGAAACGCTTGTAGGTGCATTTAGTGGTATTTGGGGAAGGGTTGACAATGTTTTGATCTTCTTGATTGACGGGATTAGCGGTAAGGGCTTGTTGGATTTGAACTACAATGTTGGGTATTACGACAGCCATTTGTTGAGCGATTAGGGCAGCCATGCGCTTGCGTGCTTTTCCTGCTCTCATCTTCCTACGAGCGAGGCTAGAAGACATCTACAAGGAATACATATCAAGAGTATGAGTTGGATGTTTTTGGGATCATGGGTCGTATTTGGGAATGAACATTCATAAAATAAATATAACATAATAAATCTACTACATCCATAGGATGTCTTGGGCTTTGCTCGTAATTGGGCATTGCATGCCGCCATACTTCACCTTCGTAATCATGTGGGCCCCCATGAATACCGGGTTTTTCATATGGTTCGCATGTGTTAGCCTGGTTACGTACACTAAAACCCGGAGAAAATCGAGAAATATGTAACGTATGATATTCGGAATGTGTCCAGGTGTGGACACAGTGACACCTCAAAGTGGGGTTAGTTCGAACGACGTTTGGTGTGGCATGCTTTGGCCTAATAGGTCCTTTGTACTCTCATCGTTAGTCCCCAGGTAGGCAAACTGGTCCGTTATATTGGATTTATACGAATGCCAACCTAGACAGGACGTTCCGACTACCGGTACTTGTACCCTTACAGTTACTACATGCCCGTCGCAGAACTCACTTTGATGAGATTTGAAAAATGAAAAATGCGACAAAATCTTTGAATAACGAAAGTATGAAGATGATTTGAATATGTGAACATTGAAATATGTATGATGAATGTGTATGTAAGTATGTATGTTTGACTGTAAGTATAAACAAATATGAAACAAATAAATATCATAAGTTTGTATGTAACCACATAAACAATTAAAATCTAGTCAACTATAGTATAGGCTCTAAGGGTCTAATAACCTATCCTATATCCCTATAGTCATGGCTCTGATACCAATCTGTCACACCCCGACCCGCAGCGGAAAAGGTGATCGGGGCATGATTGGGTTATCATCAAAGCTCATGACATTCATTATAACGTTTCATATTTATTATTACAATTTAAAGGGAAACATACAACCATAATTACATCATGTTCTACACATCATTCTAGACTTCATTATTTTCTTCTAAGGCATTTCCTATGTTTTCCTTGCTTCATCCTGTTCACCTGTATCATGTGTAATAATGTTTTTGGATCAACAAAAAGTTGGCGAGTGAATCCTATGAAAAACATTTGAACAAGTTTATTGAATTGATTATAAAATAAAGTGCACATCCACATATGAGTAAATATAGATGTAAACTTATTCACAAATCACTTAATATTAAATAATGCACACACATACAATAATAGATTGTTTTGAGGCACGCGTTTCTAAACTCGTCTCCCACGAGGAACTGATGGGCCTAATGAATGAGTTTTGAGGCACGCGTTGTTCTACGAACTGATGGGCCTAATGAATGGTTTGCATACAACTTGACAATATGAAATACATAACTACAAACAATGTATACATTCTAAGTTTAGATCACAATATGGTATGGCACAAGTTTAAATAAACGAGTTAATTTTCGTGACACATGACACACCCCAAAACGTGTAATTAAAAAGGGGAGTTGTAAGATTCACTCACATTGGGTGCGTTCGGTTGATGATGTTGAATGCACACGAAGTTGGATTTTAACCACGAGTGAAACTAACCTAGATAATAACATAATGGTTCGGTAAATAAGCGGATTTTATTAATCAATTTTAGTAGGATTATTGGATATATTTTTTGTGAGTTTAAGGCTATTTTCTAACTTTAAAAATGTTATTTTTAAGTATTTTTAATTGATTTTTAAATAAAATAAATAAATAAAAATAATAAAAAAATTGTTGACTTTTTGACCGTTGACTTGTTGACCGTTGACTTGTGTAATTGTGTGCGCCGGGTGAGGCTCGAACCCGAGACCTCCCGTTCGCGTGCACGCAGCTCTACCAACTGAGCTACGTGTCTAACCCGAAATAATTCTGTTTTTAATTATACTTATATACTATTTAGATTTTTCCAGAAATTATTTATTTTTAAAAAGGATTTTAAATGCATCGAACCGGTGCTGACCACAGGTCTCGAACCCGGGACCTGTGGGTTACCGTGCACACAGTCCACCGCTGGACTGTGTGTCTAACCTGGTTAATAATCCGGTTTTTATTATACTTAACATAATTTTGAGAGTTAACCCGGTTCGGTTAAAAAGGCATTTTTTTATATCAAGAGAGTAAGGCTGGGACAAGAATCGAACTCGCGACGTAGGTGTATTTGTTTGCACACAGTCCACCGCTGGACTGTGTGTCTAACCCGTTAATAAACTGATTTTAATTAATCTTATATTATAACCCATCTTCGTCTTCTTCGCTCAAGAACACGGACAGTGATAACTTGACTGATTTATGTCTAATTTGATTATCAAACATTATACGCAATTGAAAGATAATGAATGGTGAGAGTTTGGGGGAAAGGAGGTACGGATCCGTGTCTTTAACAGAACTCCAGCAGAGGTCTGTCGGCTCTGATAGTGAACTTCGGCTGTTGGAATTAATTAACAGTTCTGTTCGGTTAGTTATGAAATTGAGGTACTTAAACAAAGATTAACAGAAGTTTGAATGTTCCTACCGGCTCTCAGCGTGATTCTGAAAGTTTCAGAAGTTTTCCGGCGAAGACAGGAATTCCGACATCGTCGTCTGGGATTGATTCTGGATGGTGGATTTGTGTTAGTAACAGACTAACAATGGATTGAAACAGAAAAAGTCGAGGGAATTACCGTGTGGATGTGAGTCTCGGTTTTCCGGCGACTTGCAGATATTTTCCGGCGAGTGAAATTACGTCGAGAATTTGTGCGATTTTGAGCGAAAGGGCTACCAGTGAGTTGTGGGTGGATTTATAGGGAAGAATCGAGACGCATGGGGTCGGATTTCAGTCTTGATTCAAAGTCAGCCGTTCTCCGGCGGTTACGACTGGTGTCGCGGGTTCAGACGTCGGTTATAACCGTCGTCAAGGTTAATTCTTCGGTTAAATTGGAAGAAACCGTTAATTATCGACGTAATCGTCGGGATTTCCGACGACTGCAAAATTGGGCGTGACTTGACTGGATTTGATTTCCGAGATTCATTATTTCAATTAATTGTTTCGGTATCTTAACAAAAACCCAAAGTGGCGGAGTGGTTGGATGAGTGAATGTTAAGACTTGTGGATTTCCGGCTGACCTGGGTTCGACTCCCGGCAGCCGGATTTTCTTTTTAATAAATTTTCTTTTACTTTTTAACAATTAAAATTTATATCTTCTAATTTGTTTATTAATTATGTATCGTTTAAAATTAAAATAGGTCATAAATAAACAACAAAAGTTTAAAACTGATTGTTCGGTTAATAAACGAAGCGGGTTTTGAAAACCCGTTTTTCGACGGATGTTACAAAGTACACTCTCTATAGCCCTCGGCATGCCCGTCATTGCGCGCCGCGACCATCAATTCTGCCACTCTCTCATCCAACTCCGTAGAGTTAAGGATGGCATTTGCAATCTGTATACAAATACAATCAGTACGTGTTGCGACAATCAAACCAGACATGTATAAAGAAAAGGGAACATTACCTCCACAATCCCATACTCCCGCAACCAAGTAAGCTGCTTCATGAGGGATTCAGTGAGGCTTTCTGCTGTAGTGCGAGCGACCTCCGTGTCGTTAATTTTTTGTTCGCCTTCAGTCAAACGGCGGATCAACTCGGCTTTTTCTGTTCGGTGAAGGTTGATATCTTTTTTCAAACTATCAACCTCATCTTGCAGCCGCGCCTGGTCAAATAGCATAGCAGTTAGATCATCAATTTCTTTATTCTTAAGAAGGAGAGTCATTTTGGTTGATACCTCATTCTGCTCGCTCCTTTCTCTGTGTGAGCGCGCCTCTTCTGCTGCCGCAACTGCATCAAGTTTCTCTTTCTCGAGTTTCTCAATTTCGTTGCGCAGAGAAAATTTTTCTTTGTTATCACGATCACAAGCCTCCACAAAGCACTTGCGCTCGTCCGCCTATTGCGCAGCAGAGGTCTCACACTTGCGCTTCCACGACAGCGCTACCCACTCTTCAGTCTTCTTCTCTTCCTCAAACTGGGCCTTTTCCGCCTCAAAATCGACGAGCATTTTCAACGTCTTCTCCTTCTCAAGTTTGGCCTTTGCCTTCTCAAGCTCAACTTCATCCCACTCTTTGTTCATGCTGCGCCATTCGCGCACAATCCTGTTTATGGTGGAAGAGGCAAGGGCAGACTCTTGTAAATATGACTCGTAGGTAGCCTCGTGGTCTTTTTCTTCCTGGCGCTTCACCTTCGCCGGCGGGAAGATGCCCTTATACCACTCCCTGCAGGAGTGCCAATCAATGAAAACATCACCCTGCTTAACTTTCCACACGAGCTGATGAATCACAGAGGCCCGCCTCTCAGAATAAGAGCGATAATAATAGTCCCCAGGCGTCTCCTCTGGGCGAATAGGCGACTCCTCCTCCGAATCCTCAACAAACACAAAGCCTTCGCTTTGTGTTGAAGGTCCGGCTCCCTTAGATATCAACTTTAATGGTTCCCCAACATCTGTAGCCGTATCTTTAACCTGCTCGCAGCAGGATTCTCAGCATCAAAATTTTTGGGCCCTTCTTCCGGAGCCACTTTCTCAATATTTTCCGGGACGATGGGGTCGGCATCAAGAACAGGAGTTTCTTGCCCCGCATCTCCCTCTTCAACGTTCTCAGGCCTGCGCGGCAATGGTATAGCAGATGAGGTGGCCGACGCAGCCTTCTCCATTTTCTCCACAAAACATATTAACAAATACCAAGTATAAGATTCTGCGCAACTTTTATGATAGAAATGCGCAACAAACTAAATGTACCAGGTGAGAACTTCTTTGCAAAGGCATCTAAATTGCCCTTCTTACCAATGCGCGGGCGCACAACTTTGGTTGGGGCAGGAGTTTTAGTCTCCGCCTCCTTCCTCTTCTTAGAAGTGCGCTTCAACGCCTCTTCCGGACTAGAAGGTACTTCCAAAGGATCATCTGGGTTCGCAACAGGAAGAGATGAGGTGTCAACGGGTTCTGGCTTCGGTTCTTCAAACCTACAGGCGCAAGACCCTCCAGTGAGTCCGACACCACAATATAATTGCACCAAGAGTCAGATACGAGAAGCGTACTTTTCTTGCCCTCAGCTTTCGCAGCAGCTGATGGCTTGGTTTTTTGCTCTGGGTTGGAAGGGGGAGGTGCAGCAGCTGCAGCAGCAGTTGGTTTCTTCTTCTTCTTCGAATCAGGGCCTACGCCCAAGTTTCGCAAATCACCTACATAATCAATCATATTGAGCAAAGGTTGCGCCATTAGTTATATTGCAATATCAACTTAGGCTTTGTAAGGACTTATTTACCAGTCTTCGAATATGGTTGCGCCTCCAGATCCTCCTTCTTGGGCAACTCAAAGTTCCCCAAGATTTGTGAGAACCAAGTTTCCTCACCATCAACAATAGGCACGACGGCCATTTTTCCTTTCTCTCTCTTGAAAGAGACCAAGTAGAGAGGCGCAGCTACATAACGAACATTTTTGCATCAGTACATATCTATTGAAAGATATTGCTAGGAAGTTAAAGGGTTACATACCAGTGCCATCTTCTGTATACACCGGGTTTTCCCGGCGTTCCTTCTTCCAGAAAATACTCATCCCGGCAGCGATGAGGGCCCTCTCCGGCAAAACAATATTGGGCCCATCTTTAATATCTTGATACCATACCTCGTCGGCAGGTATGGGAAGGGTCTCCAGCTCGATCTCATCACCGGCCCGGAATGTCATCTTCATCGGGATCACCGCCGCATTGATAAAGAAGAACTTCTGCTTCCAGTCGTGGTAGGACTTCGGCGGCACCAACAGCAATCGTTTGGCTTGTACACGCTTTGGAACGAATAAAAACCCAACGAAGTGCAGCTGGTAGAAAAGTCTAAACTTCTCGACCGACGGCACGATCTGCATCGATCGGCAAACGAACTCAAAATGCCGGATCCTCACCATTCCCATCAGGCTCAAATAGAGAAATGTGAATCTTGTAAAAACCAAGAATTTCCAGCAAGAAATGGGTCACCGGCAGCCGGAAGTTCCCTTCGGCAAAATAATCGTAAAATAATGTAATGTAGCCGGCCGGCGCATCAGCCGCCGTGGCATCCGCCACCAGAAAAAACGCTTTCCAGGATAGAGCGAAAAGGAAGTTGGTGGCAAGATTATCGAAATCTTTCTTTGACCACTTTAGCGGTGGCAAACTTGACGACGACATCTCAGCAGAAGTTGCACCGGTGGCCATAACTCGAACTTTGAAGATAACTTAGAAAACTTTGAAGCGACTTTTGCGACGGTCACGTATCCCAAGTAACCGCATGGGCCAGTGGGGAACAGTAACCACCCCACGCGCGCGAGTGTCGCCGAAAAGCATTAAATACGGTAAGACATGTACTGTTGACAGTCTGTCAACAGTACCACTACGTCTTAAGAACGTGCGTCGTCACCAACTACACCATCCAGATAAGTGACACGTGTCTAAGTATATTTGAAATTCAAATACTTTTTCAAAATTCACTTACGACACGTCATCAAGATGCATAAAGCAACAAAAAGCTAGTCCTTACCTAGCGCAGCACATTTATCTTAAATCCAGTGCTCCACCTACTTTTTATTCTTACATAGGAGCAACACTGGACTGGGGGGACTTGAAGGGGTATGGTCCCAAAAACCTTGCGCAATCAAGGAAACCATACCCATAAAGAACTTCTAAGAAAACTGCGCGCAGACTTCTTTGCCAAAATAAGATTTATTAGAACTCTGCGCCAAATATCCAAGAGAGGAAAGCGTCATTTAACTACCTTGCGCGGGCTCGCACAAGGTTCAAAGTTAACCTTGAACACTCTCTTTTGATAAATGCTTCATTTAACTACCTTGCGCGGGCTCGCGCAAGGTTCAAAGTTAACCTTGAACATTCTTGTTTGATAATGCTTCATTTAACTACCTTGCGCGGACTCGCGCAAGGTTCAAAGTTAACCTTGAACACTCGTTTGATAATGCTTCATTTAACTACCTTGCGCGGGCTCGCGCAAGGTTCAAAGTTAACCTTGAACATTCTTGTTTGATAATGCTTCATTTAACTACCTTGCGTGGGCTCGCGCAAGGTTCAAAGTTAACCTTGAACATTCTTATTTGATAATGCTCCATGCACAAACCTTGCGCAAATATTTATATCAAAGCAAGCATCCACCAAACGGTGCGCTAAGCAGCAAGGAGAAGAAGGAAAATCAGTTAACTAACTTGCGCTTCTCGCGCAAGAAAACAGTAATCCTGAGAAACTTTCCCTTAGCAAAATCCTTGACTTGGTGCAGAAGCAAAGGGAATATTTTCTGTTGTAACAGAATGTACACGTGGCGAATAATAGATGGGTAACAGCTGTGAAACCTTCTAGAAGCCATTAACACCTAATCATGCAAGCATCTTTTCGGTTATAACAAATTGCCACATGGCAGCATCTGGACAGCTGAGGAAGATCACGGTGATGGCATGCTCACATTTGTAAGATGTAGTGATCTCATGTTGACACGTGGCACCTCCCTAACCGCTGATGAGCACATGATCCGTTTGCACTAACGGATTGCCAACAAACATTAACGGAATAACAAAAGATTCCGTTAAAGTTAACAATCTCTCTTTTTGGCGCCAAACACCGGCTGTAAATAAGTAACTTGGAGTTCAAGGAAAGGTATTCACTCTCAACTACTCTCTCACTTACAATACTTACTTCCGACTACCTGTACTTATTCTCACGCCGAAGGGTGGTCACGGAGAGAACCCCCCTTCTCCCCGTGGCGAGCTAACGGTGTTCTGTTTTGCGTGATCAGCCGGAATATTGTTCTATTCATCATCCATCGTGAAACCAAACAGAGGGTTAACCCTTTTATGCAGAGCCCATTCCATAGATTTACTTTGATTCCGGTCTAGTTGATCTAGGGTTTCTTCACTTGGGATAGTACAAATGACCTTGTATACAGATTTACATGCTGGCTTTTACAAATGGGGCCCAGTACAGAAACCGAGACATGATCGACTGACGCACCACTCTGAACTTTCACAAAGAAAGCAGATAGCAATTTCCCAGTGTATGACTACACGCCATGCTATATTGTCGTGGCCACTACCAATTTAGTGAGCCAAGGATATCCCAGACACGGTCAAGCCCACCCCCAATGTTTTAGTTTCAGTCAAAACAAATCAAAACCGGGTTATGCAAGATTTCAGTTAATTATCACAATTGGATAAAACATTATCCCATACCCTGTAACATTTGTCAAAAACGGGTTTCCAAAACCCGCTCCGTTTTGTAATCGAATATCAAGTTATAAATGTCACGTTATGTATTTATGGTTATTTTGATTTTTAATGATACATAATTAATAAACAAACTAAACTATAAAAATTATATTTGATAAAAAGTGAAAACAAAATAAATAAAAATAAAATGATGCTGCCGGGGCTCGAACCCGGGTCAGCCGGAAATTGAAATCCAAAGACTTAACACACACACACATCACCACTCCGCCACTTGTTGTTTTCTGTTATCACTAGGAAACAAATGAAACTTATATTCAAACAGAAAACAACCTGAATGCCAAACCATAACCGAAATCGGTCACCAATCGTCCAAAGACGATTGATTACTCGCGAACTACTGAACAAAACCGGTGCACCGACGATCCTAATCAATTCGGATTTGAATGAACTTCAATTTTGATCATGATCGGTTTTTATAACCGAAAATAATCAATGTCTGAATTACTTCAATCAAGACCCCGCTCGCGACTCAGAAACATCATACAAACTTTCCATTTCACTTTCGTCATACATTCAGTCCATCAGAAAGCTTAAATCAACTCGCCGGAAAAATTCTGCAAGTCGCCGGAAAACCGTAATCTTCATCAACACAGTAAGTCTTTCAATACCTTCGTGGTCTATCGACTGTTAAGCTATTTCTGACTCAAACCTTCCAATTGAAATCAAATTCAGACGTCGTCATTGGATAATTTCTGCTCGCCGGAAAACTTCTGAAAATCCTTATCTTCCGCTGTAAAATGGTATAGCCATTCAAACCTGCTGATAACTCCTATTTAGTACTTCAATTCCACAATTAACTAAATCAAAACTATTAATTTGCTCGCCAGTCGAAGTTCAAAAAAACAGAGCCGACGCATTGCCGGAAATTCTGTGATAAATCATTCCTACGGTATGTTTACTTCCAACACCGTCTCTGCCATTTCATTTTAGTCTTACGAATGATTGATAATCGTAAAAGCAAGAAACAGATTAGTAACAACAGTCGACTGTAAATTGAGCGAAGAAGACGAAGACAGTTAAGTTATAAGTTTATTTAAAATCAGTAATATGAACGGTTAGACACACAGTCCAGCGGTGGACTGTGTGCAAACAAATTTCATACGCGACGCAAGTTCGATCCCTGATACACGCACCCTCTCTATTATAAAAATGTTTTATTTTTCTAACCGAACCGGGTTAACTCAAATAGATGTTAAGTATAATAAAAACCGAAATATTAACCAGGTTAGACACACAGTCCATCGGTGGACTGTGTGCAACACTAACTCGCACGTCACACGCTCGAGTCTGGTTAACGGCACCGGTTCGATGATTTAAAATCTTTTTTTAAAACAAATGAATTTTGAATAAATCGAGTTAGTATATAAATATAATTAAAAACAAGATTATTTCGGGTTAGACACGTAGCTCAGTTGGTAGAGCTGCGTGCACGCGTACGGGAAGTCTCGGGTTCGAGTCTCACCCAGCGCATACATGCACACTGACCGAACCGGTCAACAGGTCAACAAGTCAACGGTCAACGGTCAACGGTCAACGCAAAAATAAACAATTTTTTTATATTTTTTATTTATTTAATTTAATTTAAAAATCAATTAAAAATACTTAAAAAATAATGTTTTTAAAGATAGGAAATAACCTTAAACTCACAAAAATATATCTAAAAAATCTTATTAAAATTATTGATAAAATCCACTCATTTACTATATTTTCCGTTATTATTTAGGTTAGTTAATTCTCGTTGTCCCGCTCTTCCAACTCGTGCGCATCTCACCATCTCAAATCAAACACACCCAATGTGAGTGAATCTCTACCAATTCCCCGTTTTAATCACGTTTTGGGGTGTATAATGTGTCTTGCTATATATTATATTTAAATCATTGTGCATACATCATATCATGAACTTGTGCATTCAGCTTGTTTCAACTGTTTGTGTGGTTATTGTTAGATTTAATTTATTATTTCAGTACATGCAATTTCATAGGCCGCCGCTCCCCATTACTTTATGAGCGTTGAGCATGTTCCCCATTACATTATGAGCGTGAACCTGGCTTGCCAACATACGATCGGCTCCGTTTGATTGAGCCTTGATCGCACAGACATTTATCATTTTCAGTACATGCAATACGATCGGCTCCGTTTGATTGAGCCTTGATCGCACAGTTTCATTCATGTTATTTATCGTATAATGTTGGTATGTTAATGTATGCTATCATATGTTATTGTATGTTATAGATGTGATTGCAATTGCTACTGCTTGATTATTTACATTTGCTCATTTATGATTATGCACAATTTTTCATTGATAAACTAACAAGTAAATCAATAATAAATGTTTGTCTAACAAGGTTCACTCGCTAACTTATGTTGATCCCAAAACCCCCATTTTTACACATGATACAGGAGAACCAGCTGTAGCCAGAAACACATAGGATTGGACTAGAAGAATAAAATGATTTAGAGCTTGGAATTATTTTGTTTGGTTATTTTCTTTGTATTGTATGGACATGTTTGGATTATTTGGAATGTAATTTTGACTTTAATATATATGAAACATATTAGTAAATATCATGAGCTTTGGTGATAACCCAATTATGCCCCGACTCTTATTCCGCTGCGGGTCGGGGTGTGACATACCCGACCAAGCGGTAGTAATCTACCGTATCCCAAGCCCGTATAGGGAAAATAAGCTAAGAGTATTTACCTGAATTGAAGTTCGCAAGTAATCCAAATTCAGCCGTATTCCAAAGCAAGTACAGGAGCAATCTACCGGGAGGCGTTCAGTCTGGAGTGATGGTAACTAATAACCAATATTAGAATGCTAACCGGTCCTTAGTTAAGTCCTAGACTTGGACCGGTTAGTCTTACGCTAAATTGTGATAAGGTATGATACGCTAGATTAAGCGGTGACCGGAATAGAATGTTAATTGGACCCGACAAGTAAATAGACTTGTATGATATGGGAAGACCAATAACATTCTGGATTTTGATAAATAATGGACAAAGTTGAACCCGTTTTGGTTGAAATACGTAAACTAGCTACGTATGCTTAACCAAATGCGTATAAGCAAAACCGGGTAACCGTAAGAGTTGTATATAAGTTCCATAATGAGATATGTTTAAAATATATTATAAAATCATTAGCATTTGCAAAAATAGGTCCGAGGTGTATTTAAAACCGAATTATGCCTTACAAGGGCATTTTAGTCATTTTTAGGTTTATAAGAGATGTTTAAGTGAATCTGATGTTATGACCTTAAATATTCTATGAAAACATATATTTTATCATGTTATAACAGTAGGATATCAAGTATATGTGTGTTTGATGATTTTGAAACATACTATGTCCCGTAGGGGCATTTTAGTAATTTCACACATAGCCTTGAAGCCGAATTTGGGAATCTGAGTTCGGGACTTGTACTTACTGTTGTTATATTAAAAATAAGTTTATAATTCAGTAGGTAACAAGTCTCGGCTTATGGTTATGATTTTAAACCATACTTATGCGCCGAAAGGCGTAAAAGTCGCTAAAATGCCGTTAAATCGATATTTAATATAAACTGAAGTTAGGACTTGTTATAAATGGCCAAAATATGTCATTTAACTTATAACATCAGTAAGTTAAAGTTATGATTATAAAAAGTTTGATTTTTGCTATTTTTCTGTAGAAAGGGTAGTTTAGCCATTTAGCGGCGATTAGCGATTTTTAAGCATGCATTCAAGTCATAAACCCAACAAACATCCCAAATGGTCCTACTTATCATAATATATCAGTAAGTATATCATCCATATGCTCATATGCGCTAAAAATCTCATTTTGTGCAAAAAGGACTATGTGCAAAGTTTTTAAGGATTTTTACGTAACTTATATAATAACTCGAATTTCTTAGGAATCGAGTCACGAAACTTTAGGATTATATTCTAAACATAAACATGATCATAAAATGACCAAAACTCAGCAGCAAGAATGGCTCAAAATGGGCCAGAACTGAAAGTCAACAGATAGTCAACTATTTGAGACTTTCGGTTACAAACCGAGCCTAGACCAAAATTTGACAAGCCGAATCTGTTGTCACAAGTTCTAATAATTATTTTAAGGTTATTAATGCTTCAACATATTTTATAACATCCGGATCGTTAGTTATGAATTTTACAAAAACTGCTCAGTTTGACTTTTATTGACTTTTCGGTTGACTCGTCAATTTGCCATGAATCTGTGAAAATCTGAAAATGCACTTTTGAGGGTTTATTACCTCCATCATTTGCGCACGTAGGAACTTCGTTACGCACAATGGTGGAGTATACACGGATATATAGCAAAGTCAAGGCGTAATTACGATGAGACTTTGTTCTAGGCTAAGAACTATGAAGAATCGACTTAGCACGAGATTGAACACTTACATAAGGTCCAAGTGTTGCTATGAACAGAATGGAATGCTCCAAATTCGTCTAGAACTCCTCCAAGGTGTGTTGACAAACTTCATGTATGATGAACTTGTTGCAACACAAGGTGCACTCACATATGAGTCATTTATGGAGTGTAGAGGAGGTGCCAGGTGTTGAGGAGGGTCTCCAGGTGTATACTACCTAGAAGTGTCAAATGGTGGCAAGAATGCGAGCAAGGTGGCACAATCTCGTGAAATAGGTGTCCAAGTGCATTGCTGGCAACCAAAAATCATTTTTCTGTCGCTGGCACCACCTCGCGGGGCGCGATGGGCTTAGGCCTGGCCGGTCGCGGCCCACGACCGTGTCTTGGGTCAGCCATCCAAGTTTAAAACTTGGAAGTTTCAGTCCCCGTACTTATTTAGCTCATAGAACTCTTATTTCTTGCACTTTTGGCCCCTCTACTTCATTCTAAAACATAACAAGGATAGGATAAGCGATTCGGCAAACCTTGGTCCCTCCCGTTTTAGCGTAAAATACACATACGGATTACCAGACACGTGGGACGTAAAACGCGTAGTGTTACATCCTCACCCCCTTAATTTAAATCTCGACCCGAGATTTCAAGTAAACAAATGTGGATACTTCTGTCGCATGACAGACTCCACTTCCCAAGTGTATTCGGGACCTCGACGAGCGTCCCACTTAACCTTCACAATAGGCACATGCTTCCTACGAAGCTTCTTGACTTGGCGATCCTCGATCGCCACTTGCTCAATAAAACGTAGGTTCTTATCAATCTGGACCTCGTCGTGTGGCATAGCCAATGACTCTTCCGCTAAGCATTTCTTCAAGTTGGAAATGTGGAATACATCATGGATTCCACTAAACTTCTCGGGCAATTTGAGCTTGTACACAACAGCTCCAACTCGTTCGATAATCTCGAATGGTCCAACATACCTTGGACTTAGCTTGCCCTTTTTCCGAAGCGCATAACGCCTTTCCAAGGCGACACTTTTAATAAGATCTTTTCCCCTACTTGGTATTCTAGGGGTTTGCGTCTTCGATCAGCATAACTTTTCAGCCTATCCCTGGCAGCCTTGAGACGATCACAAATTTGTAATATCTTATCCGTTGTCTCCAGGACTATTTCTGGTACTGTCAGTCGAGCTTCCCCATCTTCTGCCCAACAAACGGGCGTCCTACACTTCCTTCCGTAGAGTGCTTCAAACGGGGCAGCTTGAATGCTTGCATGGTAGCTGTTGTTGTAGGAGAACTCAACAAGTGGCAAGTGGCTATCCTAACTTCCACCTAGATCAATCACACAAGCGCGGAGCATATCTTCCAAAGTCTGTATAGTGCGCTCACTTTGACCATCCGTCTGAGGATGGTAGGCTGTGCTAAAATTTAATCGAGTGCCCAAAGCTTGCTGAAAGCTTTTCCAAAATGTGAAGTATATCTTGTGTCTCTATCTGACACAATAGACACTGGCACGCCGTGTAAGGTAACAATCTCGTCCACATAAATTTTGCCAACTTGTCTGAGTTGTAAGTCTCATTAATGGGTAGGAAATGAGCCGACTTAGTCAGCCTGTCTACAATCACCCATATTGTGTCATTCCCTCGCTTTGTCTTTGGTAACTTGGTAATAAAATCCATAGTTACGCATTCCCACTTCCACATGGGAATTTCCAATGGTTGCAGCAGTCCTGACGGCTTCTGATGCTCAGCTTTAATTTGCGAACATGTCAGGCACCTAGCTACGTATTCGGCTATTGATTTCTTCAATCCAGACCACCAGTAGTCGGGTCTCATATCTTTATACATCTTGTCACTACCCGGGTGAATTGAATATCAGGAACTATGTGCTTCTTGAAGAATCAAGTCTCTAAGTCCTCCGAAGACTGGAATCCAAATTCGTTCACAAAACCTTAGGATCCATCATTTCCCGGGGTAAGTTGTTCTACCAACTTTTCCAGTTCTTCCTTAGGTAGATTTGCTTCTAACAAAGCTTGCTTCTGAGCTTCCAAAATCTTATCTTTCAGATCATTCTTAACCTGAATGCTCTTGGCATTGATCCTTATGGGTTTAATCCTTTCCTTGCGGCTCAAAGCATCGGCAACCACGTTTGCTTTGCCTGGGTGGTAACGGATCTCGCAATCATAGTCGTTCAACGTCTCCATCCACCGACGCTGTCGCATATTTAAATCCTTTTGATTGAATAAATTTTGGAGACTTTTGTGGTCGGTGTATATAACACACTTTGTTCCATATAAATAATGTCTCCACAGTTTGAGCGCAAACACCATGGCACCTAGTTCCAAATCATGTGTGGCGTTGTTTCTTTCGTGTATCTTCAATTGCCTTGAAGCGTAGGCAATTACCTTACCTCTTTGCATGAGTACACACCCCATGCCGGTGTGTGAAGCATCACAATATACCACAAAATCTTCAATTCCTTCTGGTACACAGGAGCATTACTTAATTTCTGCTTCATTACATCAAAGGCTTCCTGCTGTTTCGGACCCCAAACAAATTTAACATCTTTACGGTCAGGGTCGTCAATGGAGTAGCTATCCTTGAAAAGTTTTCTATAAATCTTCTATAATAACCGGCCAAACCTAGAAACTTCGGATTTTGGATGGTGTCTTAGGGGCTTGCCAGTTCATTATTGCCTCGACTTTGGCAGGGTCAACTTGTATCCCACGTTCACAAAACCACGTGGCCTAAGAATTATACTTCACGCAACCAAAATTCACACTTAGAAAACTTTGCATAAAGTTTCTCTTGTCTCAACAACTCCAAAATACACCTCAGATGTTTCTCGTGGTCCGCCTGACTACGAGAGTATATAAGTATGTCATCTATGAATACGATGACAAACTTATCCAGATAAGGCTTGCAGACATCTATTCATTAAATCCATAAAAGCGCAGGTGCATTAGTGAGCCCAAAAGGCATCACTAAGAACTCATAATGACCATATCTTGTTCTAAACGCCATCTTTGGAACATCTTCAGTACGAACTTTGAGTTGATGGTAACCTGACCTCAAATCAATCTTCGAGAAGTAGCTTGCTCCCTGAAGCTGGTCAAATAAATCATCGATCCTGGGCAATGTATAGCGATTCTTAATTGTTAACTTATTCAGCTTGCGGTAGTCAATGCACATTCGCATTGAACCATCTTTCTTTTTCACAAATAGTATTGGAGCTCCCCAAGTTGAAGAACTTGGCTGAATGAATCCTTTTTCCAACAATTCCTCAAGTTGTGTCTTCAACTCTTTCATTTCTGTAGGTGCAAGTCTATACGGGGCTCTAGCAACTGGGGCTGCACCAGGTATGATATCAATTCTAAATTCTACTTGCCTATCTGGAGGTAGACCATGCAAGTCTTTAGGAAACACGTCAGCAAATTCTGAGATAACGGGTAGGTCTTCGATCTTTGGCTTAGCTCTATCAATGGTTACTTGTGCCATGTAAATGACACAATTTTCTTCAGGCATTTCGAAGATTTAAGTAACACATCCTTTTCGGACAAACCATAACGTACATCACCTTGGATAGGCAGCAATTCACCGGTCGAAGTTTTGATTTCGATGAGCTTTTTACAGGTTATATGGGCATGGTTACTAGACAACCAGTCTGTACCAAGAACTACATCGAAACTTGCCAACTTCATTGGCAATATCGAAACAGGAATAGAGTGATTCTTAATGGAGATATAACATCCATCAAGAATCGTAGAAGCGGTTTCTATCGTTCCATCAGCAAGTTCTACATCATAGGTTATGTCTAGAGTTCTTATGGGAAAGTTTAATAAGGCACTAAACTTATGATCTACAAATGATTTATCAGCCCCTGAATCGAAAAGAACTCTAGCATAAACGTCATTAATAAGGAACGTACCTGTTATCACACTGTCATCTTTCACAGCCTCCTTGGCTTTCACCTGGAAAGCACGAGCTTTTCTTTTCTTCGCCCCATCGTCCTTAGCAGTGTCATCCTTCTTGTACTTAGGACAGTTGGTTTGATATGTCCTTTCTCACCACAATTAAAACAGGTGGCCTCCTTCAAATCCTTACATTCCAGGGCCTTGTGCCCATGCCTCTTACAGATCCCACAAGGCTTTATCTGAAACTCGTCCCGACACGCACCAAAGTGTCGCTTGTTGCACTTTCTGCATTTAGGCCTATTAGCAGACCTTTGATGGTTCCTGTTTGACCCGAACTTCCTGTTCTTGTTGAAGCGGTGAAACCTGTCATCATCTCTCTTCCTTTTCTCGCCACCTTCAAACCTAAGGGACCTCTGTCTCTTCAAATCCTGAGTTAAAACCATGAAAGGTCTATAGCAGACCTAAATGTCACGGGCCTAGATGCCCTGACATCACCCTTAATCTTCGGCTCTAATCCGCCATTAAAACATGAGATGCGTTTGGATTCGGGAGTGATCAAATATGGCACCAATCTCGACATAGAGTTAAACTCCGATACATACTTCCCACAGTCGAGGTTCTTCATGGTCAACCCATATAAATTCTGTTTCGATCCTTTCCATCTCATGAGGTGGAAAATTGGCATCCTTTACCAGCTCAACAAACTTCTCCCAACTTAGATTATACAGTTGAACCTTCCCAGAAGACTGGATCATCGACTTCCACCATGTGAGGGCATCGCCCTTGAACGATTCGCTACATACTGCACTACGTCTTTCTCAGCGCACCCGCTGATTTCCACAATGGTTTCAATCTCATCTAACCATCGGAGCGTTTCCACAGCTCCTTTTTCACCAGTGAAATCACGTGGTTTGCAAGACACAAAGCATTTATAGGAGCAACCTTCCTTATTAAATTGGGTCTTTCTGTGGTACTCCTTTCTTTTCCTTTCAATATTCGACGAATGCTCAGAGTCGTCTTTCTTGTGAGAGGGATGTTCAGATTTCTTTTGGGATGTGTGCTTAGAATGGTGAGGATGTATGCCTAGATCTGTGCTTAGAAGTATGCTTGGTATGTGAAGCACTGGATTCAACATTCTTCTCGTCACGATCTTTAATTGCTTTTTCTACTTCGGTGGCAATTAATGCCTGCAGTTCACCTCTAGTAGTTATAATCTGCTCGTTGGCACCTCCATCCCCATGGTGGCTATCTGCTTCATCTGAATTGGCCATCCTTGTACTCTGACGCTGAAGCAATCACGTAGAATTTGATTAGTTACACTTGTTTGATTGATTGATAACGGCACTAACGGCCTTAATAAGGGGGGTGTTAAAATGTGGCACAAATGGGCCTGTCACAAGGATAATTTAGAGTAGCACTAAGGGCTTGAATTATAAAATCAAGATCACCAATAGATCAAATAGCTTCGAGGTTCGAACATAGTTTTACTACCTCGAGACAGAGAGTCGTAGACTGAAACTGTCATTGTCACCAATGGACATAACATAGCCCGTATGCATTGCATCACTAATGGATGTATTAGTATGGCCGTATGCACTACACCACCAATGGGTGTTTAAATAAAGTGATCATCGCACTGATGATTTCTGATCGAGATCAAAATAGATTATATAGGCTTGGACGTAGTCCTTTGCCTTGACGGCTTGTGTGGTTCCTCAGGTCACACTGCCAGGAGGTTAATACCTTGAATATATTAACCTTTTAGAATAGCAATTCCTTGAAATGGTTTAAGTAGCTAGTCCAGATCAGGCGGACTAGTGAAGTTTAGAACGTAGTTCAGCACTTCTGGATAGAAGGGACTCCTTATAGGATTTCTCAACCTTAACTATCAGGGTAGAACACCATATATTTAACTACTGTTTTGCCAATATATATGTGACCTAATCACTTGGCAGGTGCAAATCATCAAGGAGATTTCTTGGAAATGTTTCGCAGATCACAAATTTCAAATTAATTTCGAGACGTTGGCTTGAACAACTGATATGATAATAGTACGTATAACATTGATTTAAAAGAAATTCCATTAATATTAAAATTCAAATTACAAATGCCCTAAACGGGTCTTTCCTCGCAGGGACTAAAATAAGAAACATACCCTCCCAGGGGCTTTAAAATTAAATACTTGTCCATGTAAGGACTTGATTTAAATTAAACATAATACGTAGGAATAATAGGGAGCTCAATCCTTCCTCCATGTTAACTTCTTCACTAGTCTTTTTAATAGTTTTTGGTTCTTCTTAGCATCCTTGGCTAATTTCTCTTGTAGCTCTTTTACTCTTTCTATTGCTTCGTTAAGAACGTTCATAGTTGGCGGCGGCGGTTGCGGTTGTGGTTGAGGTGGCGCAATTGGTGGTTAATGGCTATGGAAAGAGTATCCACCAGATTGGTAAGGATAAGGGTAATGAGCGTTCATAGCCGCTTCAAGGTTAGGGTCAGGATGAGATATGTGATGGCTATGGCTATGCTCTGGCCAGGTAGAAGGATAAAAAAGGTTGTACTCTGGCAATTGTTGTTAGGTAAGTATGGGGTTATCAAAACCCGGTGGAGGAGGTGGTTGAAAAGGTTCGCCAAATGGTAGAGGTGGTTGAGGCTCAGGCTCAACAGCAGGAGGTGGTTGCTTGTTAAAAGGCGAGGCATAAGAAGGTCCGCCCATTTGTGGATCTTCTGGGATAGTGGGGTAGGATGAAGGCTGGGGAGATAGTGACCTAACCCTGGGCCCCATTCGCATGGACATGCGTGCGTTCCTCTTCCTAGGTGGACTGTCACACCCCGACCCGCAGCGGAAAAGGTGATCGGGGCATGATTGGGTTATCATCAAAGCTCATGACATTTATTTTAACGTTTCATATTCATTAATACACTTTAATGGAAAATTACAATCAATATTACAACATGTCCTAAATATCAATCTAGGCTTCATTGTTTTCTTCTAAGGCATTTCCTATGTTTTCCTTGCTTCATCCTGTTCACCTGTATCATGTGTAAAAAGGGTTTTTGGATCAACAAAAAGTTGGCGAGTGAATCCTATGGAAAACATTTGAACAAGTTTATTTAATTGATTACAAAATAAGTGCACAACCACACATGAGTAAAAATAGATGTAAACTTATTCATCAATCAATTTAATATTAAACAATACACACATGAACAATAATGAATCGTTTAGAGGCACGCGTTGCTCAACTCGTCTCTCACGAGGAACTGATGGGCCTAATGAATGAATTGTATAAACAAAATAATATGAAATACATAACTACAAACAATATAAACTCAATAATACACACATGAACAATATTGGATTGGTTTTGAGGCACGCGTTGCTCAACTCGTCTCCCACGAGGAACTGATGGGTGACTTCGGCGTATAAGCTCAGGGGGTTCAGTAAGGCTCAGAAGTGAAGGGCTCGGTTTTCTGGCGAGGTGCAGAACTTTTCCGGCGAGTGGAATTACGTCGGGTAAAGGTGCGGTTTTGGGCGAAAAAGCTTGCAGAGGTTTGAGGGGGTATTTATAAGGCAGGTCATCGATGAATTTGGTCCGATTTCCGACTTGATTCGTCGGTTAGAAATTCTCCGGCGGTTATAGCTTGTGTCGCGGACTCAGGCGTCGGTTATAACCGATGTAGTGTTTAAGGTTTACGTTATAACTGAAGTAACCGTCCAATCTCGCGAGATCGCCGGGATTTCCGACGACTGCATTTGGGCGCGCCGATTTTGAATTCGAGAATTATAATATGTATTAATTGTTTCCATTAATTAACAAGAAACACTAGTGGCGCAGTGGTTGAGTGTGTGTGTGTTAAGTTGTTTGCTGAAACGGTTGACTGACCCGGGTTCGAAACCCGGCAGCAACATTATTTTTTTATTTCATTATTTTTAACAATTTTTCAAAAACAAATTATATATTCCAATATAATAATTAATTATGTATCGTTTAAAATTAATTTGGGCATTAAATACGCCACGAAATTTTAAACTGATTGTTCGGTTAATAAACGGAGCGGGTTTGGTAAAATCCGTTTTTTTGACGGATGTTACATGGACGAGGTGGTAGTTGTGGCTTTCCACCTGTTGATCTTCAGGTGGAGGGGTATGATGTATAAGTGTATGGTAGGATGGAGTGTGGTGGGATGGTGTGCTGTGGTAAGATGGGGTGTCATAGAAAATATATTGTGAAAACTTTTCCTGAAATTCATCAGGATAGTGCTGTGGCGTTCTAGCGTACGAGTGGATCCGTTGGATAGGTAAAGATGACCCATTGATTCCGTTGCTGGCATTTCTGGGTCGGAGTCTTCTTCCATAGGCTCCGGGGAATCTTCAGGTGGGGTTACAGAAGGTGAGTGGAACTGAATATCGAGGTTATAATTTTCATGGAAAGAATGGGAGTGTGAGTGATGAGATTGTGTAGGTTGTGGTGGCAGCAAATCTGGCGGTGGGGAATACTCGTGGGATATAGAGTGACGATGAGGGTACTGTTCCCATGGTGATGAGGAGTCTCCTGACCCCTCGTAAGGGTTGTAGTTATGCGGGTTCGAAGGTCCTTGACCCGCAGCTCCACCTCTCATTAGGCCTTTTCCTTTCGCTCCTCTTGAAAATTTTGGAGGCATCTTTTACAATTCCTATCACAAGCAAGTTAATAACCAAGGCAAGCAAAATAGCAAGAATAAGGAAATGAATAATCCTAGGTCAAAGCCTAGACTCGAGAGTCTAAGGAATGTGTTTTCTTATATCGTTTGAGATCAAACACCAATGGCAAGTGTTGAATTCCCTCAAATGTTGGCTCTGATACCAACCTGTCACACCCCGACATCCACGTGTCTACCGGTGGGCCCGGTGGGGAGTATCATGACGTACAGTTGATATCATCATTACCAAATAAGCGTAACACAACGGAAGGCTTGGAATAATTAAACTATTATAACCGATAATGTCTAGTGTCCAAAATAATTATATACAGACATGGTTGTAACTAGATCCACAGGCGGATCGAAATACATACAAAATGATAACAGACTATAAACAGGCAATTCCCTAAGGTCGCAACTCCTTGGTTATTCGCCCCGCAGCTCCGGCCTATTCCGTACTTGCAACCTGTAACTTAAGCTTTTGAATATACGTCAGTTTACACTGGTAAATACGCTCAACCGACTCATTTTGAAAACCTTTTCGAAAATGGTTTTAGGTGCAAAAGGCACATTTTAAGAAATAAATTGGGATAATACAAATGACCTTGTATACAGATTTACATGCTGGCTTTTACATATGGGGCCCAGTACAGAAACCGAGACATGATCGACTGACGCACCACTCTGAACTTTCACAAAGAAAGCAGATAGCAATTTCCCAGTGTATGCCTACACGCCATGCTATATTGTCGTAACCACTACCAATTTAGTGAGCCAAGGATATCCCAGACACGGTCAAGCCCACCCCAATGTTTTAGTTTCAGTCAAAACAGATCAAAACCAGGTTATGCAAGATTTCAGTTAATTATCGCAACTGGATAAAACATTATCCCATACCCGACAAGCGGTAGTAATCTACCGTATCCCAAGCCCGTATAGGGAAAATAAGTTAAAAGTATTTACCTGAATTGAAGTTCGCAAGTAATCCAAATTCAGCCGTATTCCAAAGCAAGTACATGAGCAATCTACCGGGAGGTGTTCAATCTGGAGTGATGGTAATTAATAACCAGTATTAGAATGCTAACGGGTCCATAGTTAAGTCCTAGACTTGGATCGGTTAGTCTTACGCTAAATTGTGATAAGGTATGATACGCTAGATTAAGCGGTGACCGGAATAGAATGTTAATTGGAGCCGACAAGTACATAGACTTGTATGATATGGGAAGACCAATAACATTCTGGATTTTGATAAAGAATGGACAAAGTTAAACCCGTTTTGGTTAAAATACGTAAACTAGCTACGTATGCTTAACCGAATGCGTATAAGCGAAACCGGGTGTAACCGTAAGAGTCGTATATAATTTCCATAATGAGATATGTTTAAAATATGTTATAAAATCAGTAGCATTTGCAAAGATAGGTCCGAGGTGTATTTAAAACCGAATTATGCCTTACAAGGGCATTTTAGTCATTTTTAGGCTTATAAAAGATGTTTAAGTGAATCTGATGTTATGACCTTAAATATTCTGTAAAAACATATATTTTATCATGTTATAACAGTAGGATATCAAATATATATGAGTTTGATGATTTTGAAACATACTCTGTCCCGTAGGGGCATTTTAGTAATTTCACACATAGCCTTGAAGCCGAATTTGGGATTCTGAGTTCGGGACTTGTACTTACTGTTTTTATATTAAAAATAAGTTTATAATTCAGTAGGTAACAAGTCTCGGCTTATGTTTATGATTTTAAACCATACTTATGCGCCGAAAGGCGTAAAAGTCGCTAAAATGCCGTTAAATCGACATTTAATATAAACTGAAGTTAGAACTTGTTTTAAATGGCCAAAATATGTCATTTAACTTATAACATCAGTCAGTTAAAGTTGTGATTATAAAAAGTTTGATTTTTGCTATTTTTTCGTAGAAAGGGTAGTTTAGCCATTTAGCGGCGATTAGCGATTCTTAAGCATGCATTCAAGTCATAAACCCAACAAACATCCCAAATGGTCCTACTTATCATAATATATCAGTAAGTATATCATCCATATGCTCATATGCGCTAAAAATCTCATTTTGTGCAAAACGGACCTATGTGCAAAGTTTTTAAGGATTTTTACGGAACTTATATAATAACTCGAATTTCTTAGGAATCGAGTCATGAAACTTTAGGACAATATTCTAAACATAAACATGATCATAAAATGACCAAAACTCAGCAGCAAGAATGGCTCAAAATGGGCCAGAACTGAAAGTCAACAGAAAGTCAACTGTTTGAGACTTTCGGTTACAAACCGAGCCTAGACCAAAATTTGACGAGCCGAATCTATGGTCACAAGTTCTAATACTTATTTTTAGGTTATTAATGCTTCAAAACATATTTTATAACATCCAGATCGTTAGTTATGAATTTTACAAAAACTGCTCAGTTTGATTTTTATTGACTTTTCGGTTGACTCGTCAATTGGCCATGAATCCGTGAAAATCTGAAAATGCCCTCTTGAGGTTTATTACCTCCATCATTATGAGCACGTAGGAACTTTCGTTACGCACAATGGTGGAGTATACACGGATTTATAGCAAAGTCAAAGGCGTAATTACGACGAGACTTTTTTCTAGGCTAAGAACTATGAAGAATCGACTTAGCACGAGATTGAACCCTTACATAAGGTCCAGTGTTGCTATGAACAGAATGGAATGCTCCCAATTCATCTAGAACTCCTCCAAGGTGTGTTGACAAACTTCAAGTATGATGAACTTGTTGCAACACAAGGGTGCACTCACATATGAGTCATTTATGGAGTGTAGAGGAGGTGCCAGGTGTTGAGGAGGGTCTCCAGGTGTCTATCAAGTGTCCTAGAAGTGTCAAATGGTGGCAAGAATGCGAGCAAGGTGGCACAATCTCGTGAAATAGGTGACCAAGTGCATTGCTGGCAACCAAAAATCATTTTTCTGTCGCTGGCACCTCCTCGCGGGGCGCGAGGGGTTTAGGCCTGGCCGGACGCGGCCCGCGACCATGTCTTGGGTCAGCCATCCAATTTTAAAACTTGGCAGTTTCAGTCCTCGTACTTATTTAGCTCATAGAACTCTTATTTCTTGCACTTTTGGCCCCTCTACTTCATTCTAAAACATAACGAGGATAGGATAAGCGATTCGGCAACCCTTGGTCCCTCTCGTTTTTAGCGTAAAATACACATACGGATTACCGGGACACATGTCGGAAAGATATTGGACGTAAAAACACGTAGTGTTACACTTTGTAACGATGAAAATTGATTAATAAATAGTTTTCTATAATTGTATAAAAGTCTATTTTTTCTTTGTCTAACTAACTTTGCGGCAAATTGATCATGATGATGTTTTCTTTCATTGTTATATCATATTTTTATTATGGATGAACCTTACCCGACCCGAACCGTCACACCGACCCAATTTTTTTATGTTCGGACATATAAAATTGGAACATCTAAAAAAGTGAACCCCTTGGAAAAAATTCCAAGATCCACCATTGGGCTAAGTATTTGAAGAATTGGTGGTTAAACACGAACCAATGTTTTGCCAGATTCTGTTTTGTCGTTCTTAAGCTAACTATTGTAGTCATGTGACTTGGTTAGTGTTTTGGAGTTTTCCCTCAAAATCATAGGGTTTATGTTCTTTCTTTGTTTACGTAATGCAAGTTTGTATTAGCATGGTGGATTGTTTGTTAACACACTATGCATGTATCCGTATGTATACTGCCCTGTACAAAGACTAAAAACAACTCAATCAAGTGATGTGGCCATGTTAATGTAATAGAGTTACCACAATTGATGGAGTTAGAAATTGATGGACATCCAAATTATACTAGCATCTTTCCCAAGAACAATATTAATATCTCGTCATTGCAATCATTTTTTTAATAAAGAGGTAAATTTATGTCACATTTGATCTTATAGATTGGTTATAGGTATTACAAGCCAAGAAAGAGGTAGATTTATGTCACAATTGATCTTATTCAATGTATGCATACTACTATGTACAAAATTCATTAATCAATGTATTCTGCTTTGAATTGCTCTGTACAAGAATCAAGTGCTTTGTATTGCTCTGTAAAAAATCAAGTAAGCTACGCTACCCTGGATCATCTAAACAAGCACAACTTCAAGTTCAACTTAAGCTACATTATAGGAATCATGTAACCAAACAAGAATCAACATTTGAGTTCAACAAAAATCAAGAATCATTCTTATGAACAAGCACTTTAATCACCCCTAGATCATGTCTCAGTCAAACTTTAATCGCCCATGGATCAATGTTATAGTCACCCTGTTACATACCAAACGAGAGAACTCAACCCAAAAGACTAGCCTAGTGGGTGAGAGAGCCCATTTGGTATATAAACCCTACATCAGTTGCCCACACAACCTATGTGGGACAAGTCCCATACCTTGTCAATGGTATTAGTCCATAACAATCGACCCTCCTTAAGGGCGAACGTCCGCGTTGGTCACGGCTGACTCTTTCCAGGCCACCACTCCATGGGCCACCACTCTGAGCCTCGTTGGTCACGATTGGCTCTCTCCAGGCCACCACTCCGAGTTCTGGCTTTGACACCAATGTTACGAACACAATTGGTAATCAAAGTATACAAGATCGATAAAGAGATCAAGAAGAACACTAAGAGAAGAAGAAGGGTAAAACCCAATTCAATTCATCCATATCTCATTTAGTTGTCCGACTTCTATATATGTACAATCATACTATTCACTACAACCCATGTACTAACTAACATTTACATTTTCCCCCTACACTTTTTTAACATGTAACACACCCAAACAATAATAAACTTTAAAACCCTGGATCATCTAAACACACCTTATCAACAAGCACTATAATCACCCCTGGATCATGTCTTAGTTAAACTTTGAGTTCAGTAAATACTCAATCAACTCATCTAACACACCTTATGAACTTAAATGTTGTTTATTGCAAATTTCCCTGGATTTGAAAAACACTAAAACATAGTAGAAAAGGGAAATAGGATGATTTGTATTAGAACTTTAATGGAATTACAAGAAAGATAGAATGATGTAAAATAGATCCAGGGAAAACCCTCTCTCCATGCACAAATTGCAGGAGCCTTACACAATAACAAACTCACTCACACCTATCCTGATTATTCCCTTTCCCTCTTATACTACATTCTCACCTCTAACCAACTATCAGCCACTTTCCGCAATTGCCCTTTTGGACCTTCTAGAATACACATGGAGAATTTCAGGTTTGCCAATTACAGTCCCTCCACTATCATTCGTATCACAAATAAAAGAGAATAATTTTACCTTTCACGGCCGGAGTTTACACCAAAAAGCAAAGATTGAAAACCATTTTCATTGATTCGGCTGAATCGGGCTGTGGGTTAGGTCGATTGGGGACGACTGCATGTGTCGGATGTTGGTGGTTGCTGCCGATTGTAGGTGAGAAAATAAGAGAGAAGAGGAAGCTTGGTGGGTAAGGTATGTTATCTAAAATTGATGTTTTAAACATGTCAGTGAATTAAAACAAGTAGGTTTTTAGTATATATATATATATAACACATACATAGGGTTAGGATAATGTGAGAAGCACTTGGCTAATTGAGAAACTTGAGAAGCATTCTGGACCACACATTTTCCCAAAGCTTTTCGTAATATACAGATTATATGTATATAGTCAAGTTTACACTGTACATTTGTGTATATTACGGAAAGCTTAGGGAAATAT